>CM074722.1:41935624-42535624 GCA_037306005.1 Rhinophrynus dorsalis
TGGCGGCTAAGTGTAGGTAAAAGGGGAGGTAGTGGTAGTAATTGAATTACCCTTGAACTACAAAACAGAAAATATGTAAATACAGCATTACATGGCCCAGGTTATAGGAAGATCAATCGGAGCTGCATTTTTTAAAGGAATAGTAATGTTTCAAATAAAAGCAGCTCCGATTAATCTTCATAGGATTTGGGCCATGGAGAGTGTTATTTCAGTTCTGTCAGAGTTATAGTTCAAGAGTAATTGAATGATAAAGTATCCCCCTCCACCCCTTTTAATGATGTAACACTGCTCACCTCAGAGCAGCAAGACTGTCTGGATGGATTGCAGAGAGGGACAATTTTCAATTAACATAAGGGAAGAACCTGTCAAGGGGGCAGGGCTTTCATTGTTCTCACAGTAAGAAGATTGTCCCTTGCTGTGTCCTGTCCGGTCAAGAGACCAGATTCCACATCTGAGGGGAGGTAAAACGGGTGGGAGGGGATACTTTATCATTCAATTACTCTTGAACTACAACTCTTACAGTATAGAAATAACACACTCCACGGCCCAAATACTATGAAGATTAATTAGAGCTGCTTTTATTTTGAAACATTACTATCCCTTTAAGGTATTACTATCCCTTTAAATACTGTTACGATGTTTATTAAGTGCAGGAATTAGATGGAAACATAAGTTCTAATGACACAAGGTGACAGCGGCAAAGAAGGATCTGTGCGCCTGCGCTGTCCATCCCTACTTGTACGGTACGGTACAATGCAACTCCCCCTCTGGCAAATAACCAGTGAGGAGACAGAGACGGACAGCTCAGGCGCACAGATCCCCTTCGGCACAATGTCTGTGCTGTCTTCACGAAGTGAGGCTCATAAGAACTTATGAATCCAAATAATGCCGGCGCTAACTAAACATTATAACAGTAGTTAAATGATTACCGCTATACTATTAATAGAGGGGCACTTATATCTCCGTGATTGTTCCGCTTTAATCTCTTGAATGCTAGAGAGGTCTCCAACACAATGCGTTTGAGACCTCTCCAGTATCTTTTGTTTTAACCCTTTGAGTGCCAAAGGGGTATCCAACGCATTGCATCGCAATGCGTTGGATACCCCTCTGGCTCTCAATGGGTTAAAGCGGAACATTCACCTATTAATAAGTCACCGTTCAATCATTAAGCATATGGCGACAAGCTTGAAAAATACACGTCATACCTATCACAAGTGCCAGATTCTAAAGAAATCTTTACTCATTGGAGACTGACGTGCAATCTGCATGCCTGCGCCGTCAGTCCCTTCCGGTTACCATGTGGCACACTAAAGTGCTTCTTAAAGGAGACCAGGACTGACAGTGCAGGCGCACAGACAAGATGTCTGCACTGTTACCTGGCTTCCGGTCTCCAAAGGTAAAGATTTCTTTAGAATCTGCAACTTGTGATAGGTAAGACACGTATTTTTAAGCTAGTCGCCATAAAGGTTTGAGAGATAACACTGGGGGCAATACGTTTTTTTTTTACTAGGGCTTTAATATAGGGATTTGTAATACTGAAGTATTACTATCCCTTTAAAGCCTAATTCACACCAGTGGGAATTTCTGGAAATGTTATGTGTCCCCTGTGATGCAGTTGGATTGTTCCAGAATTCCCCCCAGGGTTCCGTTTTCTTGCACATTTTCTTCCATTTTCTTTTAAAATATATCAGAATCATTATTAAAATATTTTTCTATAAATGTGTGAATATCTAGGACTTGCTCAGTCACATAAGAAGAACCCATTTTTAATTAATATTAATCCTTTCATAAACAGTGTGACAGGTGGCATCACACCCTCATAGTTCCCTTGTATTTCCAAGGAATTGCTCTCAGGATATTCTGATTATTTTAAAAGGAATTTCCTGGAATTACAGTAACATCTGGAACACTTGAGACAAAAGGGGCATATTTATAAACAAAAAGTGGAGAAAGTCTGTGAAAAGCAATAGTATAGGGAACAAAAAATCATTCCCCTAAATGAATGTCGGATAGGTCTGCAATCTATTTGTTGAAAACCTCTCTAGCATTTAAGAGATTAAAGGGATAGTAATACTTAAAAATTACTACCCCCCATGTTGTAGCCAGTAAAAAACTGAGTTAAATGAGACCAGCGGCATCTCTCAAACCTTTATGGTTTGAGAGATATCTACTTTCAAAGTTCCCTCTTTTTGGCTTTTCCCCTGACATCAGCGTTCTAGCGGAGAGCAGGGGAATCCTCTCCTGGGATCAGCCAGCGGCTCTGCAGCAGAGCTGAGATAACGTTAATAAAAAAGAAATCCTTTACTAAAATGGTCTTCTACGTGTGCTTGGTTTGCAAGCACGCGTAGAAGACCTTTTCAGTTAAGGGTTTCTTTTTTATTAATGTAATCTCGGCTCTGCTGCAGAGCCTCCGCCGGTCCTGGGCTAGAACACTGACGTCAGGGGAGAGGGAACTTTGAAAGCGGATATCTCTCAGACCATAAAGGTTTGAGAGATGCCGCTGGTCTCATTTAACTTCATTTTTTACTGGCTACAACATGAGGGATAGTAATTTTTAAGTATTACTATCCCTTTAAAAGTCCCATTAAAATCGATAGGGAATTTGGATGATTTTAATTGTTCTATGTGGTACAGCTGGGTTTCCCTAGGACTTCATTACTTCTGTGCTTACATATGCACCAATGTGTGTCAGTTCACACTGCGGAAAGCTCCCAATCATGGACAAGTTTTCCAACATATGTAAAGTGGATCAGTATGATGTGCTTTAGGATATTTCCTCTCTGTGAAAGGCACTAGTGGGCTAAAAGAGACTACACCCTGGGTAGGACACCACTCCTAGAGTTAGATCCAGTGCTATTGGTTTCTTGTAAGCCCATCGCAGTTTCTGGTTTTGCAGTTCCTGTGCCTATAACCTGCTGCTTCCATTGTTGTGCATGTGCAGTCATCCTGGCACAGATTAGACTGAACAAATTCTGGATATTTGATTGACAGCTTTACGTATGGCTTGCTGTTAGGGTTGCCACCCAGCCGGTATTTTACCGACAGGCCAGTAAAAAATTGGCTTTTCTCCAATGTTAAGTCTATGGAGGGAACGCCATGGCCAGTATTTTTTTGAAGAAAAGGTGGCTACCCTACTCGCTGTGGCAGCAAGGCTGCATTTGCATTGGACTTCATTCCCCGACTACACACCCCAGCAACACTCTCTATCAGCTCTCTGCAGCAGCTTTTGGAGTTTGCTTAATCAGCCAACCTATGGCTCTCCAGCAGCCTAGTACCTATTCTGTCAATTATGTACATAGTTTTCCTCTTCTGCCTCACAGGTAGGGTTGCCACCTTTTCTTCAGAAAAATACCGGCCATGGCATTCCCTCCATAGACTTAACATTGGACAGAAGCCAATTTTTTACCGGCCTGCTGGTAAAATACCGGCTGGGTGGCAACCCTACTCACAGGTTGCCTTCTGTCCTGTAAGTCAGAAAGACATGGGACAGTAATAGTCACAGGGAGGTGTCCAAAGCATTGAAAAGCAGAGCACTGGATACAGCTCCAGCACTCAACTGTGGTGTTTCCTCAGGCTTTGGCTGTGGGTTGAATGTGACCATACCCATCGTTCTTGTTGGTTGGGTGGTGGAGTGCTACGCAAAATAATATCTGAGTCAAGGTACTTAATGTACCTGACAATAACAGATGTGTTTTGCTCTCTCCCATTCCTTTAATAATTTTAATAAAGGTTTGTTAACCTATTTTGTGGAATAAAACCATGGCCTTGTGTCATCCAACTGCGTGTGTAATTTGTGTGTGCTCCATACATAATGTGTACATGTATGGGGGTGCATGGAACAGATTAACATTCTGAGCACCCTAAGCAAGGCATCCTAGGTGTGCTCAGATACATCTATTTCCACACCCCCACTGATCACATGATCTCATCCACAGACCCACACACTTTCAATTGGTATATATATAATATATATATCCTTTATGCTATCACAAACGTGGGTGAAATATGACCCATTGGGCAGATCTGGTCCATTTGTCTGGCTTCTTCTCACACACATTGCATTTACAGCTGTGCTGCTACACAGCTACATATCACCTGAGGAAGATTTATACTTTGAGGCAGATGTATAAAAACTGAACTATCTTAATGCAAACAAAGCACAAAATTGATACAATGGGGCATATGTGGAACAATTCAGGGTCAAACCAGTTACACTGTGGGAAACAAATAACATTGTTCATTGATTTCAATCTTGCTTTCCACCCTTTTTATGCAGGTTGGATGAACTGTGGTATTTTAAATCTATTCATTTCTTCCTGGTTAATCTGACAATGGAATGTTACTGTATGTGATTATTACATGACATGACCTTTCAAGCATATCATATTTTTTTCATGCTGCTTTCTCTGTTGTAATATCCATGCTATTAAAGGGATAGTAATGTTTCATAATAAAAGCAGCTCTAATTAATCATCATAGTATTTGGAACTTGGAGAGTGTTATTTCAGGTCTGTCAGAGTTGTAGTACAAGAGTAATTCAATGACAAAGTATCCCCCTCCCGCCCCTTTACTGATGTAACACTGCTCAGCCAGATCAGAAGGGAGGTGTCCAGGTAGACTGCAGAGAGGGACAATCTTCAATTAAGATAAGGGAAAAACTTGTCAAGGGGAGCAGGGCTTTCATTGTTCTCATATGAAGAAGATTATCCCCTGCTGTTATCTGTTTGGTCTATGGACTGGATTCCACATCTGAGAAGAGATGGCTTACACTAGGTAAAAGGGGCGGGAGGGGAAACTTTGCTTGTGAATATCTCTCAATATAAGATATATCGTTCTTCATGTTTTTTTAATGCTTACAAAATAAATAAAGATAAAACGAAGTATTACTATCCCTTTAATCCTTTGAGTGCCAGAGTGGTACGGAACACTTTGCTTTGCAATGCGTTCCGTACCATTCTTACACTCAAAGGGTTAAACATACCATTGCAGAGGTCAGCAACCTGTGGCTTTCCAGAGGTTGGAGACTACAACTCTCATGTTCCCCAACCAGCCAACGCTAATCTCATTGGCTGGTTGTGTTGATGAAAGTTATAGTATCCAGTACATGTTGAGCCATAGGTTGCCGACTGCTGCAACTCCATTTAAATCAATAGGCATTTTTAATTTACCCACTATCGTACAGTTGTTTCTTTCAGAATTTCCCATCTTTTGCTTTCTACCCCAGAGTACAATTTCTTCTCCTAACCCCCTAAAATTACGCAGAAACATAGAATCAGACGGCAGATAAGAACCATTTCAAATCATCTAGTCTGCCCATTTTCCTACTGTAAAACCTCAAACCTTTTTTTGGTCCTTGGTCTTTATTATGTTAAGGACAACCTTATGCCTATCCCATGCATGCTTACATTCCATCACTGTATTAACCTCTACCACTTCTGCTGGCAGGCTATTCCACTTATCTACTACCCTCTCAGTGAAGTAAAACTTTCTTACATTACATCTAACCCTCTTACCCTCTAGTTTTAGACTATGGCCTCTTGTCCTAACATTTTTACTCCTTTGAAATATACTTCCCTCCTGCACTTTGTTGAATCCCTTCATGTATTTGAATGTTTCTATCATATCCCCCCTCTCTCTTCTCTCCTCCAAGCTATACATGTTCAGATCCTTTAGTCCATCCTGATAATTATTTTCCTGGAAACCATTCACCATCTTAGTAGCCCTTCTCTGAATTCTCTCTAGAGTGTTATCTATATCCTTGTGGAGATGGGGTCTCTAGGACTGTACACAATACTCTAGGTGAGTCCTAACTAGAGATCTGTAGAGTGGCATGACCACTTCCCTTTTTTCTGCTACTAATGCCCCAAGCTATACAACCCAGCACCCTGCTTGCATTCCCCACTGTTTTGTTACATTGCCTGCCTACTTTTAAGTCATCAGAAATAATTACTCACAAATCCCTTTCTTCTGTTGTCTCTGACAGCATAGTGCCCTTAATACTGTATTCTTCCTTTGAATTTTTATGTCCCAAGTGCATTATTCTACATTTATCAAAAAAAAATAACATAAAATAACATAACAACATAAAAAGAGCAGCTGCCATACCCTTGTCATATATCTTTAGGTGTCTCAGGATGTGTAAACATTTACATATATATTTCTGAATATTAAGACATGCAGTTTCACATAAGATCAACGTATTTCCAAATATTATTAATCCTTTAATAAACAGTGTTTGACAGGTGGATCATACTCTCATTTTTCATTAGAATTTCCAGAGAATTGACTTTAAGATATCCAAGAATCTTGGAAATTCATTAAACGATTTCTTGGAATTGCTGCATTTACATCTGGACAACTATAGACAAAGTGATGCTGATGTACTAAGATGAATTGAAGAAATTTAGGGGCAAACCAATTGCCCCATTGGGGACATATAATTTCTGAAATTCCCATTTATTTAAATCGGGTTTTTAATCCCTAGAATGACTGAGAGGTATCAAAAGCAGGAGATTTCTCAAACATTCAAGAAGTTAAAAACTCCATTTAAATCAACTGGATTTTTATTTGCCCCTTGTGTTAAAATTGATTTTTGATTGCTCCATGATCTTCAAAGTCAAAACTGAGTTAGTATTTGATATGACGTGAAGGCAGACATAATTCCTTTGTTGCAGAATTGCAGCACACTAAACTCCTCCCACTAAACATTTCCTAAGAAGACTTCACGGGAGGAGTTTAGACCTACGAAAAGCCTCCCCTGCACAGACATGAAAAAATAATTAAAGATTAATTTTGGAGACCCAGTCCAAAAATAATTGATTCAAAGTGTCCATTTCTCTGCTTGGAAAAAGAAAAAACAGCCTGTTTTAACACATGTTAATGTTTCTTTAAAAGGATAGTAATGTTTCAAAATAAAAGCAGCTCCAATTAATCTTCACAGTGTTTGGGCCATGGAGAGTGTTATTTCATTACTGTCAGAGTTGTAGTTCAAGAGTAATTGAATGATAAAGTATCCTCCTCCCTCCCCTTTTACCTAGTGTAAGCCACCTCACCTCTGGTCACAGACCAGACAGTTCACAGCAAGGGCAATCTTCTTACTGTGAGAACAATGAAATCCCTGCCCCCCTTGACAGGTTTTTCAGCTTTTTCCCTTAAGCTAGTTGAACATTGTCCCTCTTGAACCACAACTCTGACAGTATTGAAATAACACTCTCGACGGCCCAAATACTATGAAGATTAATTGGAGCTGCTTTTATTGTGAAACATTATTATCCCTTTAATATGCATTTGGTCAAGAGGTAGAATTATAAAAGATCTTTGAATGACTGAAATTCATGCAAAGAGGCCGTATATTACTATAGCACTATTTTAACTTTTAAGTACCATTTTTCAAAGAAATATGAGGTTCTTCTATATGAAAAGGGTTTATTTTCAAACCATTAATCTATTGCAACAGTACTGGGACCATCATGGGATTTACCATTATAAGAAGAAAAATCAAAAGTATTAGTGGCCTGCCCATTACTGTAAAATCTCAGGTATAATACACACCTGTGTATAATCCGCAGGTGCATATTATACCAAAGATTTTAGGGAAAACAAGAGTGCCTATGTATAATATGCACCCTTGTTTTCCCCTTCGCTAAAAAAAATTTTAAGGCTTCCCTCCCTCGTCCGGGCCAAAATGGCTGCCAAACCAAGACTTACTTGGTTCAAATTTAACTCCCCACTGAAGTCCGCATCTTTTGAATTGTTGGAAGGAAAAAAACAAAGCTTCCCAGCGGGCGGCATGCTTCCATTTGTCACCCGCTTCTAAAGTGAGCTTTCAGGACCTTTCGCCTCCAGCCAATTGGATGGCTGCAGAAGGTCCTGAAGCTCACTTCAGTGAGGAGTTAAATTTGAACCAAGTAAGTCTTGCTTTGGCAGCGGTTTCGGCCTGGGCGAGGGAGGGAAGGTATCTGCCAACCCTAAGTTTTGGGTCCAATACATAAAAGATCATTTCGGATGTCTTTAGCTCAGATCTAATGTCAACAAATATAAAATTGATGTATTTCATTTTAAAGGGGACCTATACCACAGGAATAATTGACTTAATTTGTTTAACAGATTAACTGGCCTAGCAAAGTATATTTCACACACTGGTCATGTATATCTGTCTATATATTTTTCCATAATATCTGCAGTTTGTTATGTATATTCTGGTCCCTGGGGAAGTCTGTCTCTAGGTCACATGTTCTCCGAAATCAATAGGCTTTCATAGACATGCATGGCTCATAAGGAGCAATGGTTTTAATCAGACTGTTAACAGAAACCATTAGCAAATGACAGCAATAAAGATCAATTGCCCAAATATTCTGTGTATACTGTAAATGTACCACACCAAAATGAGAGCCACTTGTTCCTAGGATATAATTCCCATTTAAACATGAAAATTGATTTCCTTAATGAATACTAATTTCAAACCCCTCCCCCCTTATATTAAAGAAAAGATAGTTTTGTGATCAAAGACTGTTTGGCAATAGCAAAAGGCAGCCACTTTGGAATAAAGATTATCCCAAGCTGCCTGTGCTAGCTTTCTGCCTCAAAATTCTAGTGTTGTCACTATCCTGATTGGTCAAGCTGAATGTCCCTGTCCCCATCTCTGGTTCTCTTTGATTGGCCAATCTTTCTCCCACTTGCCAGCCAAACAGACTAACTCAGTTTATCTAAATCCTTCTGCAGAGACACCACATCCTAGGACTGAACCCTGGGGCACCCTACTTATACATTTAGACTAACTTGAAAAGGTTCCATTTACAACAACTCTCTGCCATCTATTATTTAACCAGTTCTCAATCCATATACAGATGTCACCACCCAAACTGAAGCCTTTTTAATTTATGCAGTAACATGTTGTGAGGCACTGTATCAAAGGCTTTTGCAAAATCCAAATATACTACATCAACAGCAATTCCCTTGTCAAAATGACTTCTTACCCTTTCATAAAATGCAAGTAAATTAGTTTGACAGAAGAAAATAATGTGTTTAAGGTGTCAGCCATAGCCTTATCCTCACTAATCAATTCACCTGTCTCAGCCTTAAGAAGATCAATATCAGCCTTAATCTTTTTATCATTTATATATGTGTAGAATTGCTTAGGATTTTCTTTGCTCTCTAAATGCAGAGATCATGTATATAAATATACTGTATAACTAAGCAAGGATATATCAGGCACTTGTCATAAGGAGAGGGTATGATACAAAATAGTACAGACACATCTTATTAGGGATAACAGACCATAGCTTTATTGAACTACTTTCAATAACATTATCATTATTGTTCTTATTCAACCACAATTATAATTTATTACTCATTAATCAATCAGTAACTGACAGTCCTTGCCAATCCCACATTCCCTAAAACCAAGCATGGCCAAATTGCACGGGCTCATGCTACAATCACCACATTCTTCAGTACTACAGCTGACCCCAACATTTGTCAGCACTTGCAGCTGACTCAACCACTCTTCAGCACTTCCAGCTGACTCTACCATCTTTCAGCACTTCCAGCTGTCTCCCAGGAATTACCCCATTGGCCATCCACTTTAGCTTCAATGGGTCTGGGTCAAATTCCCAAAGGGCTTCTGCCTGAGGAATAAAATCGACATAACTTTAGCACATCAGTTATCGATCTCTGAAAACTGTGCAAGGACTATCCTCCACTAGGCCTGACTGTCAACACCTTGACCAGACGTGCCTCCCCCACCCACCAAAGCCATAGCCTGTCCCCTACCAACACTCACAGCCATCCCAAAATCAAACACACTGCCGGATAAGTGTCCCACCCAAGGACCCCCAACCCCAATATCTTGACAGCACCATACAAACCCCACTCTCCAACGAGTGAAATCTACTAGTGTTGAGCGAGCATGCTCGGCCGATGCTCGGATCGGCTCGAGCATCGCTCTGCTCGGCACATGGCGGTACTCGTACGAGTACCGCATGTGCTCGCCCGCCATGTTCGGGTCTCCTCCCCGCACGTTTTGCGGCTGCTGCGCAGCCAATAAACGTGCAGGGAGGCTCTGACATCGGTGTAATGCCAGCAGCCATGTTGGCTGCTGGCATTACACTGATTGGCTGGCCAGAACCTGTGGTCGGTGCTGTATAGCACCTGACCATCGAGTTCGGCTCAGTCTGAGCCAGGGAGAGCTGAGGATAGGAAGGGAAAGGCAGTGTAGGGAGGAAAAAAACAAAAATTGTGAAAAAAAAGAACCAAAAGTCCTTTTTAGGACTACTGTGTGTGGGGGCAGCAGGTTATTTTGTGTGGGGGAAAAAAAAAAAAAAAAAAAAAAAAAATATTCTGTTTAGTGTGAAAAGTTGCAGATTAGAGCACATTCTGTTTAGTGTGCACAGTTGCAGATTAGAGCACATTCTGTTTAGTGTGCAAAGTTGCAGATTAGAGCACATTCTGTTTAGTGTGCAAAGTTGCAGATTAGAGCACATTCTGTTTAGTGTGCAAAGTTGCAGATTAGAGCACATTCTGTTAAGTCTTCAAACTAAAATATCAAAGTCACATATTCCATTCAGTGTGCGTCGCCGCAGTTTAGCAGCACATTCTGTGTACTGTGCAGAGTTGCAGAATAGGAAGAAATACTGTTAAGTCTTCAAACTAAAATATCAAAGTCACATATTCCATTCAGTGTGCTTCGCCGCAGTTTAGCAGCACATTCTGTGTACTGTGCAGAGTTGCAGAATAGGAAGAAATACTGTTAAGTTTTCAAACTCAAATATTAAAGTCACATATTCCATTCAGTGTGCTTCGCCGCAGTTTAGCAGCACATTCTGTGTACTGTGCAGAGTTGCAGAATAGGAAGAAATACTGTTAAGTTTTCAAACTCAAATATTAAAGTCACATATTCCATTCACTGTGCTTCGCCGCAGTTTAGCAGCACATTCTGTGTACTCTGCAGAGTTGCAGAATAGTAAGAAATAGTGTTAAGTTTTCAAACTCAAATATCAAAGTCACATATTCCATTCAGTGTGTATCACCGCCGTTTAGCAGCCTATTCTGTGTACTCTGCACAGTTGCAGAATAGTAAGAAATACTGTTAAGTTTTCAAACTCAAATATTAAAGTCACATATTCCATTCAGTGTGTTTCACCGCCGTTTAGCAGCCTATTCTGTGTACTCTGCAGAGTTGCAGAATAGTAAGAAATAGTGTTAAGTTTTCAAACTCAAATATCAAAGTCACATATTCCATTCAGTGTGTATCACCGCCGTTTAGCAGCCTATTCTGTGTACTCTGCACAGTTGCAGAATAGTAAGAAATACTGTTAAGTTTTCAAACTCAAATATTAAAGTCACATATTCCATTCAGTGTGTTTCACCGCCGTTTAGCAGCCTATTCTGTGTACTCTGCAGAGTTGCAGAATAGTAAGAAATAGTGTTAAGTTTTCAAACTCAAATATTAAAGTCACATATTCCATTCAGTGTGTTTCACCGCCGTTTAGCAGCCTATTCTGTGTACTCTGCAGAGTTGCAGAATAGTAAGAAATAGTGTTAAGTTTTCAAACTCAAATATCAAAGTCACATATTCCATTCAGTGTGTATCACCGCCGTTTAGCAGCCTATTCTGTGTACTCTGCACAGTTGCAGAATAGTAAGAAATACTGTTAAGTTTTCAAACTCAAATATTAAAGTCACATATTCCATTCAGTGTGTTTCACCGCCGTTTAGCAGCCTATTCTGTGTACTCTGCAGAGTTGCAGAATAGTAAGAAATAGTGTTAAGTTTTCAAACTCAAATATTAAAGTCACATATTCCATTCAGTGTGTTTCACCGCCGTTTAGCAGCCTATTCTGTGTACTCTGCACAGTTGCAGAATAGTAAGAAATACTGTTAAGTTTTCAAACTCAAATATTAAAGTCACATATTCCATTCAGTGTGTTTCACCGCCGTTTAGCAGCCTATTCTGTGTACTCTGCACAGTTGCAGAATAGTAAGAAATACTGTTAAGTTTTCAAACTCAAATATTAAAGTCACATATTCCATTCAGTGTGTTTCACCGCCGTTTAGCAGCCTATTCTGTGTACTCTGCACAGTTGCAGAATAGTAAGAAATACTGTTAAGTTTTCAAACTCAAATATTAAAGTCACATATTCCATTCAGTGTGTTTCACCGCCGTTTAGCAGCCTATTCTGTGTACTCTGCACAGTTGCAGAATAGTAAGAAATACTGTTAAGTTTTCAAACTCAAATATTAAAGTCACATATTCTGTGTAAGATGAAGAAGGCGGGTAAAAAGGGACGGGGAAGTGGACGTGATCCTGAAAGTTCAGGGCGCGGGTCAGGACGCGGAGAAACTGTGCCTGGTGCCAGAGCACAAGAAAGAAAGACATCCACCATACCTAGCTTCATGTGTAATTTTACAGGGCGTCGCAGGACATCACTCTCGAGGTCCGACCACTGCGAACAGGTGGTCGGTTGGATGACAGCTGATACTGCTTCCAGTCGGTTAAGCACCACCCTGTCTTCCACCAAGTCCACTCTCAGTAGCCAAGAGTCTGGTCAAAATAATCCTCACTCTGATCATCCTTCCTCCCACCATACACGGTCTGGTCAAAGAAGTGATCCCATACTGGGATATAGTGAGGAGCTCGTCTCATCACCAATCCTTCATTTGACCCTCTCTCCAAGCACGCTGGCAGAGGAACATGACATCTTGTGCCCTGATTCACAACCTCTAGAGGCTACCCAATCACAAGAAGATGACAGATGTGAACGGCATTTAAGGTCAAAGGAAGTAGTGGATGATGATGATGATGATGAGACACAGTTGCCATTAAATCAACCACTATTTCCGTCTCAAGACCTTGTTGAGGAGAATGTTATACAGTTGTCAATGACTGAGTATGTGGTGGGATCAAGACTTGAGGAGGATGATCAGAGTGAGGAAGTGGAGGAGGACTTGGTGGACGATGAGGTGACTGACCCCACCTGGGAAGGTGTAGAGCCGAGCGATGTCAGCAGTCCTGAGGGTGAGCCATCTGCAGCACCGCAACAGGCTGGAAGAGGCAGTGGTGTGGCTACAGAAAGAAGGCGGACCGCACCAAACCGGCCCGCAAATGTTCCACGGAGCACCCCCTTGCGTAAATCTACCTTGCCAAAGGGTAGGTGTTCCGCGGTATGGCGTTTTTTTAAGGAAAGTGCGGACGACAAAAGAATTGTAGTTTGCAACCTGTGCCACACCAGAATGAGCCGAGGCATGAACACTAGAAACCTCACCACCACCAGCATGATCCGACACATGGCATCCAAGCACCGTAGTAAGTGGGAGGAACGCCTGGATCGCCCATCTGTGTCTGCAGGCCACACCACTGCCTCCTCTTCCCCTGTTTTCGGTGCCGGCCAATCGCCTGTCGAAGGCGCAGGCCCGCATACCTCCCGCCCTGCACCTGTACCATCTGAAGCACCATCAGCGACCACATCCACTTCCCTGTCCCAGCACAGCGTCCAAATGTCGTTACCCCAGGCATTTGAGCGCAAGAGAAAGTACCCAGCCACCCACCCACAGGCCATAGCACTAACCTCACACCTTTCAAAATTACTGGCCATCGAAATGCTGCCATTTAGGCTTGTGGACACTGAGTCCTTCCGCAGCCTGATGGCAGCAGCTGTCCCTCGGTACGCGGTCCCCAGCCGCCACTACTTTTCCCGGTGTGCCATCCCCGCATTACACCACCATGTGTCCCGTAACATCACCCGTGCCCTGACCAACGCAGTTACTGGGAAGGTCCACTTAACGACTGACACATGGACAAGTGCTTGTGGCCAGGGACGCTACATTTCCCTGACGGCACACTGGGTGAATGTCGTGGAGGCTGGGAGCGACTCGGACCCTGGGATGGCACGGGTGCTACCCACGCCGAGGATTGCGGGCCCTACCTCCATCAGGGTTTCCACCAGCACCTACGTTATTGGCTCCTCCTCCTCCGTTTCCACCTCCGAATTCTCTACACGCAGCGCCACTCCCCCATCAGCCAGTAGCTGGAAGCAGTGTAGCACTGCAGTGGGGAAGCGTCAACAGGCCGTGCTGAAGCTGATCTGCCTTGGGGACAAACAGCACACGGCCTCAGAGCTGTTGCAGGGGATTAGTCACCAGACCGAGCAGTGGCTCTCGCCACTCAACCTGCAACCAGGCATGGTTGTGTGTGATAATGGGCGTAACTTGGTGGCGGCTTTGGAGCTCGGCAAGCTCACACACGTACCATGCCTAGCGCATGTATTTAATTTAGTGGTGCAGCGATTTCTAAAAACCTACCCCAATGTGCATGATCTCTTGACCAAGGTGCGCCGCGTGTGTGCACATTTCCGTAAGTCATCAACAGCTTCAGCCGGCCTGTTGAAGCTGCAGCAGCGCTTACAATTGCCAGCTCACCGGCTGCTGTGTGACGTGAGCACGCGCTGGAACTCCACCTTCCACATGTTGGCCCGGCTTTGTGAGCAGCAGAGGGCAGTAGTGGAGTACCAGCTGTTACACGGTCGTCGCCTCTCCGTTCAACTTCCTGTAATCAGAAGTGAGGAGTGGGAATGGATGTCAGACCTCTGCGAGGTTTTACGCAATTTTGAGGAATCGACACAGATGGTGAGCGGCGATAACGCTATTATCAGTGTAACCATCCCACTTCTGTGTCTACTGAAACGCTCGCTGCTCACAATTAAAACCGACGCTCTGCATGTGGAAGAGGTGGAAATGGGGGAGGAAGAGCTTACACAAGGTGATAGCCAGAGCACCCTCACTTCGTCTTCTCAGCGACAATTGGAGGAGGCGGAGGAGGAGGAGGAGGAGGAGGAGGAGGAGGAAGACACGGTTGCCTCCGCTACAGAGGGTAGCCATGGAACTTTATTTCCATCTCTTCAGCGTGGGTGGGCAGAAGAGGAGGAAGAGGATGAGGAGATTGAGAGTCATCCTCCTGGTGAGGACAGCGAAATCTTGACTGTTGGTACTCTGGCACACATGGCTGACTTTATGTTAGGCTGCCTTTCCCGTGACCCACGCGTTATACGCATTTTAAACAACACGGATTACTGGGTGTTCACCCTTCTGGACCCCCGCTACAAAGAGAATTTCTCATCTCTCATTCCTCCGGTGGAGAGGACAAGCAAAATGGTGCAATACCAGAAGGTTCTTGTCGAAAAATTGCTCCAAAATTTTCCATCTGACAACGCTGGCGGCAGAGTACGTGCTACCTTGGCCAACCGAGAAGGGGAGAAAAGGGGAGCACACAGCAGTTCCGAGAAAGGCAGGGCAACACTCTCCAAGGCGTGGGACACCTTCATGACACCCCGCCAGCACCCTCACCCTGATGCGCAGCCTAGTGTCACAAGGAGGGAAAAGTTTTGGAAGATGGTGAAGGAGTACGTAGCAGACCGTGTCAGCGTCCTCAATGATCCCTCTGTGCCTTACAACTACTGGGTGTCCAAGCTGGACACGTGGTATGAACTGGCACTCTACGCCTTGGAGGTGCTGGCCTGCCCTGCCGCCAGCGTTCTGTCTGAGCGGGTATTTAGTGCTGCTGGTGGCATCATAACAGATAAGCGTATCCGCCTTTCCACCGACAATGCTGATAGGTTGACACTTATAAAAATGAACAAGGCCTGGATTTCCCCTGACTTCTCCACTCCACTGGAGGAAAGCCCCGGGGGAACATAAACTCACTTTATATATGTTATTTACAATGATGGGAATACTCTGTATTCCCATTCACCCCTTCCACCCAAAAAACGGGTATATGGTTGACTCTTAATCTTCTCATCCTCCTCCTCCTCTTCCATATGCCCTGTGCTATAATTTTTATATAGGGCCAGCTCACCAGCGGGCCCTGTGATATAATTTTTATATAGGGCCAGCTCACCAGCGGGCCCTGTGATATAATTTTTATATAGGGTCAGCTCACCAGCGGGCCCTGTTTGCCAATTTTTATATAGGTCAGCTCACCAGCGGGCCTTCTCATATAATGTTTTATTGGGTCAGCTCTCTAGCGGGCCCTCTCATATAATGTTTTATAGCGTCAGCTCACTAGCGGGCCTTCGCATATAATGTTTAGGATGGTCAGCTCTGCAGCAGACCCTCACCCATAATGTTTTAGATGGTCAGCTCAGCGCACGTTTCCCTCTTAATCATGGCCTCAGTTCAATAAAATCAAGGAAATTTTTGGGAGAATTTGCCTCTGTGCACGTTTCCCTCTTAATCATGGCCTCAGTTCTGAAAATCAAGGAAATTTTTGGGAGAATTTGCCTCTGTGCACGTTTCCCTCTTAATCATGGCCTCAGTTCTGAAAATCAAGGAAATTTTTGGGAGAATTTGCCTCTGCGCACGTTTCCCTCTTAATCATGGCCTCAGTTCTGAAAATCAAGGAAATTTTTGGGAGAATTTGCCTCTGCGCACGTTTCCCTCTTAATCATGGCCTCAGTTCTGAAAATCAAGGAAATTTTTGGGAGAATTTGCCTCTGCGCACGTTTCCCTCTTAATCATGGCCTCAATTCCGAAAATCAAGGAAATTTTTGGGAGAATTTGCAGATGATATACAAGTAAATATACAGCAAATATTGTTTGGTAACAATTTTTCGCCTAAAGTCGTTTTTATTTTCCTTTTTGTGTGTTTTATGGTCTGTCTGTAAAAATGGCGTACTACGGGCGAAAGATCGTTCCCAGCAGCGATGTTGGAGTCCAAGATGCATCCAGACATCCTCCCTATGCTGTCCCTGAACCATTTCTGTAGTGTTTCCATCTTTTTCTGCCCTTTTCCTATGGACCAGGCACCCTCCCCTCATCAGAGCAGGGGGTGCCTGGTGTAATGCTCGAGTCCTCCCATTGACTTCAATGGGGCTCGGGTGCTCGGCCGAGCACTCGAGCCTCAGGGGGTGCTCGGTCAGAGCACCCGAACACCCGAGCATTGGGGTGCTCGCTCATCACTAAAATCTACCAACAGCCCATCTATGTAGACACTCCCCAAGCACAAACACACTGCCAGTTCACAAAATCTAAAACTCTGACTCCTTCCCCTGTCCCAAACAAACCTTACTAACACCAGTCATACCAGGTCAACTCACAAACTAAGATAATCACCCACCAATGCTCGCACAGCACAAGCAGAGCACCACGAAAGCACCATGGAAACCACCGCACCACAGTGACACCAAAACGCCCATGCACACCACATATCATGACCTACTATTACTGACCGCCACAAACCATCAACCCCACCAAGGGGGGTTTCTGTGTGATTTTACGGGGTTAGGGGAAGAGATTGTACTCTGGGGTAGAAAACAAACAATGGGAAATTGTGAAAGAAACAACTGATCGAAGATTTCTGGAAGCAACAACAGCATCATCTGTCTGAAGAAACCAGCCATCACCACACTACTCCCAAAAAACACACCATCCAGATTTACAGATAACCAGTGACAGATGCATGTAGAGCAAAACCGATACACCACACCACCATAGTTGAAAAATCCAATTTTCCTCAAGTGAAATTGTATTTCTCCCTTATGGTGTAGTTGATTTGCCCCAATTATTCTTAGTACATCAGCCACAATGATTAACAGGGTTCCAGTGAATTTTCTTTTCTTTTATCAAAACATTTACATATACTTCAGTGCTAAGATATTTAGTGTCACAAATAGCAACTTATTTCAAAGTAGTATTAATCATTTAATAAACATTGCTTGTCAGTGAATAGCTAACCAATTCTTCATCTGTTTTTCCAAAGAAATGCTTTCAACATATCCAAGAATCTTGGAAATTTTGCAGACCAGTTTCTTATAATTGCAGTTACATCTGCCCCACTATAGCCAAAGTAACTCCGATGTACCTAGATGAATTAACCCTCTTAGTGCCAGAAAGGTATCCAATGCATTGTGTTGCAATGCATTGGATTCCTCTCTGGTACTGAAAGGGTTACAGCAATTCAATATCAAGCCTTCGCAATAAAGGGAACAATTAAAATGTCTCCAAATGCTAAAATTTCTCATTGATTTTAATGGGGTTGTAAACTACTTGAATACTAGAGAGGTCTCAGTTAAGCGCTCTATTTTTAAAGTGATAGTAATATTTCACAAAAAAGCAGCTCCGATTAATATTCATAGCATTTTAGCCACAGTGAGTGTTATTTCAATATTGTGAGAGTTGTAGTTCAAGAGTAATTGAATGATATAGTATCGCCCTCCTGCCCCTTTTACCTAGTGTAAGCCACCTCCCCTCAGATGTGGAATCTGGTCACTTGACAGGACAGGTCACAGCAAGGGACAATCTTTTTACTGTGAGTATAAGGAAAACCCTGGCCCCTTGAAAGGTTTTTCAGGTTTTTCCTTATGCTCACTGAAGATTGTCCCTCTCTGCGATCCATCTGGACACTCCCTGCTGCTCTGACGTGAGGAGTGTTACATCAGTAAAAGGGGCAGGAGGGGGACACTTTATCATTCAATTACTCTTGAACTACAACTCTGACAGTATTGAAATAACACTCTCCAAAGTCCTAATACTATGAAGATTAAGTGGATCTTCTTATATTATGAAACATTACTATTCCTTTGAGGAGAAGAAACACCTCCTGATAAGTCCCGCTTGAATGAACGAATGAATGAATATGTTTATATAGCGCCACAAATGTACTCAGTGCTTTACAATCTAAGGGTTTAGACAATACAGGGTTACAAATGCTTTGTAAAGTGAAACACCGTGAGGTCCCTGCCCGAAAGCTTACACTTATCTTATGAGGTCCAGCAAATCTTAATGGCCCTCATGAATTCTGCCCTTGTGCCTTTGTTCAGGAGATGACATCTTCAATCTGGATGGAGGACATAACAGGTGCTGGCAATTTTGGTTAAATTGAAGGCGGCAGAGCACATAAATCTAATTAACATTTCAAAGACCAGAGGACTGAGTAACACATTATGATTACCATGTTCAGCGGAAGGAGTTTGTGGCCTGTGGTCCTGCTGTTGACAGTAATGTCCACCTCCATACACATGACATGTAGGACTGGTTGAAGATGTCACTTCTTGAGCAAAGGCACAGGGGCATAAATCATATTGACCATAGTAAAGTAAGTGGGGGGTTATTACTGGAAGGTGTTACTTCTTTTAAATAATGGGATTTTTTTATTTGTTGCCTATGATGCAGTTCGTTTGCTGAAGGCCCCATTTCTTCTTTGTATATCAGTCTTCCTGTCAGTCCAACCTGCAGAGGGCTCTCAGTCATGGTCATGTACCTGTTGCACCCTCTTTTTGCAAATGGACAGCAAGTGTACAGCTGTGAGAATGTTAGTTTGCTGGAGCTTATCTCTGAGCGGATGGAGCTGCTCAGAGGATATCAGGAAGCTATTTAGTCTGTAGTAGACATGTAGGAATACCAAAATGCAGGCTACTAGGGGATAAACACCTGAAGGCCACAACAAGTCCAGCATAGACCAGAATAGATAGATTCAGGTCTAGAAAACAAGCCAAGGTCAGGACAGGCTGATAGAATGCAAGTCCAGAATAACAGGCCAGAGGTCAGGGCAGGCTGATATGATGCAAGTCCAGTATAACAGGCCAGGGGTCAATACCTAAAGGTCAATCCTAAAGTGATCCAGGAAACAGCCTGAAGGTCAGGGTCACTGGTGATCCAAGAAGGAGGCCCGAAGGATGGGATCCGGTAGGGCAGTGGAAGGACAGTCCTAAAGTGATCCAGGAAACCAGCCTGAAGGTCAGGGCCACTGGTGATCCAGGAAACAGGCCTGAAGGATGAGATCCAGATGGACAGTGGTCATCAAACAACTGCTGAGAAGCTGGCAGGGTCTGGAGCAAGATACATGGGACAACATAAAGCAAAACACCTAATGCTCGGGACTCAAGCTATAACTGAGCGCCAAGTCCCGTTCCTTACTGGCTTATGAAGGTGGAGGTGCATCCCTGATGATGACTGCGTGACGCCCAACGTCATCCGCTGCAAATCAGGCATTTGCACAACCATCTTGAAGCCAGTCTAACTACTGGCATGGAAGGGAAAAGTGCAGAGGACTGCGACAACAGCATTGTTTATAGGGAAATATGGAGGTCCACATTTACATTTTGAGTGCCACTATATATCTATATGGCAACACCTCCACTGCTCATTTGTCATTCGATTACCCTCCATATCACTCATAATTTCTTCTGCTACCGATGGATTCGATAGGAAATCTGCATGAGCTCTTACAATTGGGCCAACTATCCTTTATATTGTGGCTGATTTCAGGTCTCTGGTTTATCAAAGGACTTTAGGAAATGTTTTGAACCCTCTTGAGAGGGGCTTTAGCCTCAGACACCCCTCTGGCTACAAATCATTATAGTCTCTCTGGTCTTGTTGGTGACTAGGATGGATCTCTAAAGAGTACAATTTTTTATCCATACACCTTCAAGTAGGGGAAGCCTAAATGACTATTAATTGTTTCAGCAGGTCATATTCACAGGGATGGTGTTCTAATTGGTAAACACACTATGGTTTGTAGACTGATTAAAGGTATTAGACATTTCTTGCTGTTGAGGGCAGAGGTGTAACTAGAAACCACCGGGCCCTGGTGCAAAAATTGCCATGGGGTTCCCCAACCATATTGCCGCCATTGTCTACCTCCACACTGTCCACCTCCACAATGCCCTCATTGTCCACCTTCACAATGCCCCCACTGACCACCTCCACAATGCCCCCATTCTCCACCTTCACAATGTCCCCACTGACCACCTCTGCAATGCCCCCATTGACCACTTCCACATTGCCCCCATTGACCACCTCCACATTGCCCTCATTGTCCATCTCCATATTGTCTACCTCCACAATGCCCCCACTGACCACTTCCACATTGGTCCACATTCCACCTACTACCTTAGCTGGTTCAGGAGGTAGGGGCTCATTCCTGGTGGTCCAGTAGAATGCAATGTGGCAGGAGAGGTCTGTGCCACCTTCTGCATAGACCTCTATTAGCCGGTCCAGAGCTGTCCTCTCTCCAGTAATGCAGAGCACTGGTAGATGATGTCATATACCAGCGCTCTGCATTACTAGAGTGCAGGTACACAGAGGGAGCTGCTAATAGAGGTCTGTGCCAAAGAAGGTACAGACCTCACCTTGCCGGTGGGGAGATCAGTCTGAACTTCCCACCAGCCAAGGCTTAAAACATAATATTTGCCTTTGTGTTTTTATTAAAATCCTGACTTTCTGTCATGAAGATTAGAAAAATCGTAAGATGAGTGGAAGTTGTTATTACGCGTTAGTGTTTTTTAAGTCCAATCAAGATGTGGAAACATCTACACATACGTTTGGATCACAACACACTCATCCTCAAGGGGTGAAGACATGCGCTGTCACATTAAAGCAACTTATTTTCAAGGATTAAAGGTGGGTTCACCCAGCAAATATAGTGTAACATTTCTATTTCTGCAGTATAGTCCCAAAAATAAGAACAACATGCCGCTTATTGGTCTGTTCATATTGTCTCCTGTATTAGATCCCCAAACTAACATAAAACATCTTTACTTGGCTCACATCAGCAGTGAAGATGCAGCAGAAATGTCCTGAATGGAGGCCTATGGGATGGCCATGTAAATAGTTCTCACAAGAGACTGAATCACTGTGGTGCTCACTGCTCACCACAAAGATCTAATCAATATAGATTCAAATGGACATCCACATATCCTTTCCATCAGTCACACCTCTGGAATGCCACCCAGCAGCTGGGGGAACTCAGGACCATCAGAGTTATATCTGAACCTGTGAATTACTCAGTGCTGCAATGAATCACTGCCAAGTCACAGCGTGAACCCAGCCTGAATGAACAAACACCTTCTAATAATAATCCATCACGTACCTTAACATGACAATAAAATCCTTATGGTCCCTATGAATGTTTATCTTTCTCCTTGGTTCAATATAACATCTTCAGTCAGTCTTGTACATTATGTCTGCAGAGGCGGACATGACAGTTGCTGGCAGGACCCTATGACTCTTCCAATTACAAATGGTAATATTAACCATTTAAGTACCACAGGGGATGTAATGCATTGCTTCACAATGTGTTACACACCCCTCTGGGCAGGAGAGGACTGGCAAATTATGGCCTGGGGGGCAAGTACAATCAAATGACCTGTATCTACTATTGAACCAGCCCAATGTCCCAACCCACTGCTTGTGTTAATTTTATAGCTGGAATTAATGTTATGAAGTAAGGCAAGTGATGCCATGAAGCTTACAACTGAAATGGAGCTACACTGGTGGTACAACAGACCTTAGAGCTGAAATTGGGCCAAAACAGTGATACCACAGAACTTATAGTTGAAATGGCACTACATTTGTGAGACCATAGCGCTTATACATGAAATGGAACTATACCAGTGATACGACAGAGCTTACTATTGAAATGGAGCTACAGGAATAATACCACCGAGCTTACAACTGAAATGGATCTACACTAGTGATATCACAAAGCTTACAAATGAAATGGAGCTACACTACTCATGTAGCTCTGTAAACACCATTGAATCTATTTACAGCAACAAGCGAGAAACTGAGTGAAGCAGTGACCTGCTGGACCAGACTTATGACCAGACCGAGGGGCAATTGCCCCCTTGCCCCCCAGGCCAGCCCTCCCCTGCCTCTGATCCTTAAAGTGGACTAGGGCACTATGTCTGTTTCAGTTTTAAAAAAAAAAACTACCAGAAACTGTCATGTCCACCTCCATGGATAGGACATCCAGGACTCATTAACCCTTTCAGTGCCAGGGGTACGCAAAGCATTGCTTTGCAATGCGTTGCATACTCCTCTGGCACTGAAAGGGTTAAAGATGATATATACTGAACAAAGGCACAAGGGCAAAAATGCGTTGGGGCAATACTGAGATAAGAGGGGGAATATTATTCAACTATGTTATTTTTTCCTTTAACCCTTTGAGTACCAGAGGGGTACGCAACGCATTGCTTTGCAGTGCGTTGCGTACCCCTCTGGCACTCAAAGGGTTAATAATCCTTAATAAACAGTGTTTGACAGTAGGTATCACACTCTCATTTTTAATGATCATTTTCAAGGAATCGCTCTCAATGTATTCAAGAATCTTGGGCTGTTTCTTAAGGGAATTCTTGGAATTACAGTAACATCTGGACCACTGTGTACAAAGTGAGGCTGATATACTAAGAAATGGAGCAATTTTGGTGCAAATCAACTGCACTGTAGCTGACAGATAAAATCACCCTAATCCCCATTGATTTAAAGGAACAGTACTTTTTTGTGTTTTTTTTGTATTTCGAAGGAAACGCCTTCAAAGTGTCCAAGAATCGTGTCTATGAAGCACAATAGACATCTAGACCGCTATGGACACAGTAAGGCTGATCTGAGAAAGGGAGCAATTCTGGAGCAAACCAACTGCACCATGGTAGAGAGATAAAAATTCCCCTAACTCTCATTGATTTAAAGAGTATTTTTTTTTCATTAAACATATATAAGACTTCCCTGACACATAAACCTATGGGTCTGATCATTTTTATTAAAAAGTTATTGTAGCCCAAACTTTTTTTGTGTTAGGAATATGTTCGTAATAATAACAACTGGGGCAGATGTACTAAGGTGTGTTAAAGGGATAGTAATGTTTCATAATAAAAGCAGCTCTAATTCTGTCAGAGTTGTAGTTCAAGAGTAATTCAATAACAAAGTATCCCCCTCCCACCCCTTTTACTGATGTAACACTGTTCAGCCAGATCAGAAGGGAGGTGCCCAGGTAGACTGCAGAGAGGGACAATCTTCAATTAAGATAAGGGAAAAAGGTGAAAAACCTGTTAAGGGGGGCAGGGCTTTCATTGTTCTCATAGGAAGAAGACTGTCCCCTGCTGTTATCTGTCTGGTCTATGGACTGCATTCCACATCTGAGAAGAGATGGCTTACACTAGGTAAAAGGGT
Organism: Rhinophrynus dorsalis; assembly: GCA_037306005.1. Lineage (NCBI taxonomy): Eukaryota > Metazoa > Chordata > Amphibia > Anura > Rhinophrynidae > Rhinophrynus > Rhinophrynus dorsalis. The sequence goes on from CM074722.1 coordinate 41,959,565, forward strand.
CGGTAGGGGAAACTTTGCTTGTGAATATCTCTCAAACCATAAAGGTTTGAGAGATACAACTTATATCGTTCTTCATGTTTTTTAATGCCTACAAAATAAAATAAAGATAAAACTAAGTATTACTTTCCCTTTAAAGGGATAGTATTACTTCAAAATTACTATCTCTCATATTGTAGCGCTTAATAAACTGAGTTAAATGACACCAGCGGCATCTCTCAAACCTTTATGGTTTAAGAGATACCCGCTTTCAAAGTTTCCTCTCCCCTGCTGTCAGCCTTCTGCTGCCAGCAGGGGAATCCGGTCTCTGAATCAAGAGGAGGCTCTTCAGCAGAGCCGATATCTCGTTATGGAAGGAAAAATGATTCATTGAAACAGTCTTCTACGTGTGCTTGGTAACCAAGCACATGTAGAAGACTGTTTCAGTGATTAATTTTTCCTTTCATAACGAGATATCAGCTCTGTTTAAGAGCCTCCGCCTGTCCCGGGACCGGATTCTCCTGCTGGCAGCAGAATGCTGACAACAGGGGAGAGGAAACTTTGAAAGCGGCTATCTCTTAAACCATAAAGGTTTGAGAGATGCCGCTGGTGTCATTTAACTCAGTTTATTAAGGGCTACAATATGAGGGATAGTAATTTTGAAGTAATACTATCCCTTTAAAGAGATAATAAAGAGGAGATGGATTCTCCAGTGATATCAATTTTCCAGTTCCTGTGTTATTCTATGAAGCCAATACAATATGATTTCTCAAGAGATCTTAGGGCTCGATTCTATTGTGACATCCCCTGAAGAAGCCTTCTGGCGAAACGCGTTGGGATTGTGGTCTGTAGGGGGTGACCGTTTACCATGACTATCGTGCTGATTATTTCCCTTTTCGGGTTTTGGTGTCTCTTGGGATGCAATCTTTGCTGCTAAGTATTATTTCACTTAATTTGTATTTACACTGGCACTTTATTATTAGTGTGTACTATTAGCAATATTTGAATTTTGTTTACTCTATTACCACTGTATTTGGTTGCACTGACTATTTGATGCTTAGAACTTGCACACTTGGTCATTATATATTTGTATTATTTTACACTATATATTGCTGGTCCCCCTACTATTGTGTTTTTAAAGGAGCAGTAAATAGAATAATATATATTATAGGGATTTTCCTACTGAATAAAATAAGGGTGCTCCCACTACTGAGAGATTTATATTTCCAGAGTTATTACAGTTTAAACCCATGGTTTTTTTACATTAGTAGTGCCCTCTAGTGGTCAAATTCTAATTAGATTTCCTGTTAGATTCTAATGTAGAGGAAAGTCAGGAAAGTCACTGATATTCAGTTCTCCATAGAATGTGATAGAAACTGCCTGTCACTTCCTGTCAGTTAGAACTACCAGGAAGTAAACACAGTAAATTCACTTCCTGGTTATTTGAACTGCTATAAATTTTGAATAAAACATCTGACAGTAGTGGGAGGGACCTTGTTTTATTGAGCAGGAAATGATCTATAACATTTGTGTTTTCATAAAAAAGTTTACTGCTCCTTTAAGTATGTTTTATATTGTCTCTGTATATTTTGCTTTAATATGATAATAAAGATTCTTTTTGGTCTTGGATTGAAATAATTTTTCTGGGTTTTGTGCCTCTATTAATGGGTCTCAGGTTAGGGATTTTCTCTCTATCCCTTGTATGTTTATATAGTTCCTTGTCTCTCCTCATGCACCAAACTACTTCAATTACCCAGCTTATATAGTAGCTTGTGCTGGTCCTTTCTTCTGTGGTTTACTGTAATGTTTTCAACATGACTGTAAAGTAGTGGTGAGTGAATGGTTGGTTCCTCTGGTGAAATCGATGAATTAAGCATTCCGTATTTGTCAGAAACATTACAAAAGAAATCATTCTTAGTATAGTGCATTGGTTTTCAGTTTGATTTCTATGGATTCCTGGGACTGTCTGAACAAGTGCAAGGGATCCCCAATCCCTGGGACAAATGGGGAGAGGGGAATATGGTTGGGGGTAAACAGTGTTTGCATGGTCTGTGGCTACCAGAAGAGTATGGCTGGGGTGTCACACTGTGTATGTGTGATTCTTTGACTACCAGTAGAACCAGTCTGGTGTATCACACAGTGTATGTGTGTTTCTGTGCCTACCAGTGGAACAACAATGTATGTGTGGCTCTGTGACTAACAGTGGAATAAGACTATGGTGTCACACTGTGTATGGTGGTACTATGACTACCAGTGTAACAAGTCTGGCGTGTCACACAATGTATGTGAGGCTCTGTGACTAAAAGTGGGACAAGACTATGCTTTCCCACTGTGTATGGTGGCTGTGGTGTCACACAGTATATGGTGGTTCTGTGCCTACCAGTGGGACAGGGCTGTGGTGTTACACAGTATATGGTGGTTCTGTGCCTACCAGTGGAACAGGGCTGTGGTCTATACAGTTTATGGTGGGTCTGTGATTATAAGTGGAACAAAACTGGGGTGTCACACAGTGTATTTGTAATTCTGTGTCTACCAGTGGAACCAGACTGGGGTGTCACACTGTGTATGTCAGGTTCTGTGACTTCCAGAAGATCAAGTCTGAAGTGTCACACAATGCATATGTGGGTCTTTGACTACCAGAGGAACAAGACTATGGTATCACACTGTGTATGGTGGCCCTGTGACTACCAGTGAAACAAGGCTTTAGCGTCAGACAATAGATGTGTGGTTCTGTGACTACCAGTGGAACAATACTATAGTGTTACACTGTGTATGGTGATTCTGTGACTCCTAGTTGAACAAGACTATGGTGTCACACTGTGTATAGTGATTATGTGACTACCAATGGAACAACACTATGGTGTAACACTGTGTATTGTGATTATGTGACTACCAATGGAACAATACTATGGTGTTACACTGTGTAAAGTGATTCTGTGACTACTAGTGGAACAAGACTATGGTGTCACACTGTGTATGGTGATTCTGTGACTACCAATGGAACAAGACTATGGTGTTACACTGTGTATAGTGATACTGTGTCTACCAATGGAACAAGACTATGGTGTTACACTGTGTATAGTGATACTGTGACTACCAATGGAACAAGACTATGGTGTTACACTGTGTATAGTGATACTGTGACTACCAATGGAACAAGACTATGGTGTTACACTGTGTCATAATACGTCATGGGTCATTAAGTCAGATTTACCCATGACTTACTATGACCGTCAAGGGTGGTTAAGTGGTTAAGTATAACAAGAGAACTTCCACTACTGAGAGATCTTTTACTAAAAAGTTATTGCATCTCAGTTTTGCATTTTTTGAGTGCAGTACTTCTATGGTACTGTGGTGGAGCTGTTGCTACAGCGGTCTATGGTTGTCTCTGGTCAGTTGACTGAAAACCTCCGCAAACCTCTGTAGCCAGAGCTCTACTGTAAAATTTCAGGCAATGGAGATGCTGCACTCACAAACACAAGTTTGAGCTTCAGTTATACTTCTTTGTCACAATCTTATTAAAATGCAAACAAATGACAAAAATAAATCAAATTCAACTGGAAATTAATGGTGCCTGAACCATCTGTTCCCGGTTATGTTATGATTGAATTACCATTTTCTTCAACCAGAAGAAGATGATTAAAATTTGGTCCTACTGAATAAGCCAGGACTCATCTCAAGTACCAGACGTAGACCTGGGGCACTAAAGTTTGGTAAGAGGACAGGTTGACGATATTGTGACATTTTAGTAGCAATTCTATCTCGTAATATCATGCACTGTGATGTCTTCACAATCAATTCCCTGTGAATAAGCCACAAACAGCAGACATCGTCATGCTTCCTCCATGCCTTCACCAGGTTTATGATGTTGCAGTGTCTCCTTTGACAAAGGCTCATTTGCATATTGAAATGCAGCTTAATGAGACATTGTATTCCTTATAGTAATGTGCCTATTTACCAAGTGCTCTACTCTCCGATAGCTATTTATGTTGTTGGAGTGCATGGTCTAAATGTCACAAAACTGAGTTGGAGAAATTGGGATCTTCATATAGCTTTATTTTTATGGAGTCACAGAGAATAGTTTGCTATCTGTACTGTAGAGCAGAGACAGAAGCTTCTTTACCTTACCCCTTTGAGTGCAATAGGTATGTGAAATGCATTAAGATGGCAACGCATTACCATCCACCTTTTTCCTACAAAACCAAACCCGTAACCAACACAACCAACATCATTAAATAACACAAATCAAAATAAACATATTGAAGCAAGAAATGTTGGGAATAAAGAGGTTACAGCTTGATTAAATTGGATTTGACCTATCTACCCTTGGATGACCCTCCCCCCATCTAATGTTCATCCTTCAGTCCAATAGTCAGAGTGGACCATGTGTCCAGCTCCGGTAGATTGAGCCTTCGTGCCCAGCTGCCTGCAATCTGGGAGGTATGTAGGGGATTCTAAGGTGCTAGCGCCTACCCTGGACCTCCGTGATGGCATCACTCCTTCTCCAACCTCAAGGGCCTGTGACTGCCAGTATGCACTGGCATTAGCCAGGACCCGCTCTTCAGCCAGCCCCAAGGACAATCAAAACCTTCAGCAGGCGGTGCCCAGCCCCCAGTCAGCCAGGTCCTCTGGAAACCATAGCTTCTGAGGTGGCCTGGGGGACGCACATGCCACCACCCGAAGAGGACCCACTAAGGTGAACCCTCTACACCCCACCCCTTTGCCCTGACCCCAAAATATCCCTTATTGATGCACCTAGTGCACTATTAAATAAGTGTAGCCCTAACTAGCCCCTGCCACATCTGAGTAAAGCTTTGCGCTACCTACTGGTGAGGCCCTCCACAGCTTTACACCATTGAAATCCCTGAGGAAAACCTACCAGACCCTCAATATTTCCTTGAATTATCTGATTATTTTGACCCAATGGAACAGCTTTTTTACTTTAACTGTAGCCCCTCCTAGCCATCTACTGAAGACTCTCCCCACAGAAATTACCCTAGTAGCAAAAGTTGTGTCCCTAGAAGTGACTGTAGCTTCTTTAATGTAACTTTGTCTACCCCAAGCACATCCCTCACTAATGACCATGCTAGCACAACCTTATTCTGTGGTAATCTGACCCCCCAGGCCACCAAGTCAATCTTGGTGCCAGGAAAGTGAGGTGGGAGGCAGGATACACCGAGACCCCTAAAAACTCAAAATGGCCAGCTCCTGATCTAGCACCAGCTGACAAATGTTGGTATCACTGGGGCTCACTAACAAGAAACCATCTAAGTAGAGCGTCATCCCCTGTGCCCCACAATGTTTTCTATTTCCCAATGCAGGAATGTACTAAAGTTCATGAAATATGTGCAGGAGATGGAACAACCCATAGACATTTGTCAAAGAAAAACATCCTTTGACATTGACCCATGAATTAAAAGCTATCTGGGTTTAAGGGTAGTAGTTAGTGTTGAGCGAGCATGCTCGGCCGATGCTCGGATCGGCTCGAGCATCGCTCTGCTCGGCACATGGCGGTACTCGTACGAGTACCGCATGTGCTCGCCCGCCATGTTCGGGTCTCCTCCCCGCACGTTTTGCGGCTGCTGCGCAGCCAATAAACGTGCAAGGAGGCTCTGACATCGGTGTAATGCCAGCAGCCATGTTGGCTGCTGGCATTACACTGATTGGCTGGCCAGAACCCGTGGTCGGGTGCTGTAAAGCACCTGACCATCGAGTTCGGCTCAGTCTGAGCCAGGGAGAGCTGAGGATAGGAAGGGAAAGGCAGTGTAGGGAGGAAAAAAAAAAAATTGTGAAAAAAAAGAACCAAAAGTCCTTTTTAGGACTACTGTGTGTGGGGGCAGCAGGTTATTTTGTGTGGGGGGAAAAAAAAAAAAAAAAAAAAAAAAAAATTCTGTTTAGTGTGAAAAGTTGCAGATTAGAGCACATTCTGTTTAGTGTGCACAGTTGCAGATTAGAGCACATTCTGTTTAGTGTGCAAAGTTGCAGATTAGAGCACATTCTGTTTAGTGTGCAAAGTTGCAGATTAGAGCACATTCTGTTTAGTGTGCAAAGTTGCAGATTAGAGCACATTCTGTTAAGTCTTCAAACTAAAATATCAAAGTCACATATTCCATTCAGTGTGCGTCGCCGCAGTTTAGCAGCACATTCTGTGTACTGTGCAGAGTTGCAGAATAGGAAGAAATACTGTTAAGTCTTCAAACTAAAATATCAAAGTCACATATTCCATTCAGTGTGCTTCGCCGCAGTTTAGCAGCACATTCTGTGTACTGTGCAGAGTTGCAGAATAGGAAGAAATACTGTTAAGTTTTCAAACTCAAATATTAAAGTCACATATTCCATTCAGTGTGCTTCGCCGCAGTTTAGCAGCACATTCTGTGTACTGTGCAGAGTTGCAGAATAGGAAGAAACACTGTTAAGTTTTCAAACTCAAATATTAAAGTCACATATTCCATTCAGTGTGCTTCGCCGCAGTTTAGCAGCACATTCTGTGTACTCTGCAGAGTTGCAGAATAGTAAGAAATAGTGTTAAGTTTTCAAACTCAAATATCAAAGTCACATATTCCATTCAGTGTGTATCACCGCCGTTTAGCAGCCTATTCTGTGTACTCTGCAGAGTTGCAGAATAGTAAGAAATACTGTTAAGTTTTCAAACTCAAATATTAAAGTCACATATTCCATTCAGTGTGTATCACCGCCGTTTAGCAGCCTATTCTGTGTACTCTGCAGAGTTGCAGAATAGTAAGAAATACTGTTAAGTTTTCAAACTCAAATATTAAAGTCACATATTCCATTCAGTGTGTTTCACCGCCGTTTAGCAGCCTATTCTGTGTACTCTGCAGAGTTGCAGAATAGTAAGAAATACTGTTAAGTTTTCAAACTCAAATATTAAAGTCACATATTCCATTCAGTGTGTATCACCGCCGTTTAGCAGCCTATTCTGTGTACTCTGCAGAGTTGCAGAATAGTAAGAAATACTGTTAAGTTTTCAAACTCAAATATTAAAGTCACATATTCCATTCAGTGTGTATCACCGCCGTTTAGCAGCCTATTCTGTGTACTCTGCAGAGTTGCAGAATAGTAAGAAATACTGTTAAGTTTTCAAACTCAAATATTAAAGTCACATATTCCATTCAGTGTGTATCACCGCCGTTTAGCAGCCTATTCTGTGTACTCTGCAGAGTTGCAGAATAGTAAGAAATACTGTTAAGTTTTCAAACTCAAATATTAAAGTCACATATTCCATTCAGTGTGTTTCACCGCCGTTTAGCAGCCTATTCTGTGTACTCTGCACAGTTGCAGAATAGTAAGAAATAGTGTTAAGTTTTCAAACTCAAATATCAAAGTCACATATTCCATTCAGTGTGTTTCACCGCCGTTTAGCAGCCTATTCTGTGTACTCTGAACAGTTGCAGAATAGTAAGAAATACTGTTAAGTTTTCAAACTCAAATATTAAAGTCACATATTCCATTCAGTGTGTATCACCGCCGTTTAGCAGCCTATTCTGTGTACTCTGCAGAGTTGCAGAATAGTAAGAAATACTGTTAAGTTTTCAAACTCAAATATTAAAGTCACATATTCTGTGTAAGATGAAGAAGGCGGGTAAAAAGGGACGGGGAAGTGGACGTGATCCTGAAAGTTCAGGGCGCGGGTCAGGACGCGGAGAAACTGTGCCTGGTGCCAGAGCACAAGAAAGAAAGACATCCACCATACCTAGCTTCATGTGTAATTTTACAGGGCGTCGCAGGACATCACTCTCGAGGTCCGACCACTGCGAACAGGTGGTCGGTTGGATGACAGCTGATACTGCTTCCAGTCGGTTAAGCACCACCCTGTCTTCCACCAAGTCCACTCTCAGTAGCCAAGAGTCTGGTCAAAATAATCCTCACTCTGATCATCCTTCCTCCCACCATACACGGTCTGGTCAAAGAAGTGATCCCACACTGGGATATAGTGAGGAGCTCGTCTCATCACCAATCCTTCATTTGACCCTCTCTCCAAGCACGCTTGCAGAGGAACATGACATCTTGTGCCCTGATTCACAACCTCTAGAGGCTACCCAATCACAAGAAGATGACAGATGTGAACGGCATTTAAGGTCAAAGGAAGTAGTGGATGATGATGATGATGATGAGACACAGTTGCCATTAAATCAACCACTATTTCCTTCTCAAGACCTTGTTGAGGAGAATGTTATACAGTTGTCAATGACTGAGTATGTGGTGGGATCAAGACTTGAGGAGGATGATCAGAGTGAGGAAGTGGAGGAGGACTTGGTGGACGATGAGGTGACTGACCCCACCTGGGAAGGTGTAGAGCCGAGCGATGTCAGCAGTCCTGAGGGTGAGCCATCTGCAGCACCGCAACAGGCTGGAAGAGGCAGTGGTGTGGCTACAGAAAGAAGGCGGACCGCACCAAACCGGCCCGCAAATGTTCCACGGAGCACCCCCTTGCGTAAATCTACCTTGCCAAGGGGTAGGTGTTCCGCGGTATGGCGTTTTTTTAAGGAAAGTGCGGACGACAAAAGAATTGTAGTTTGCAACCTGTGCCACACCAGAATGAGCCGAGGCATGAACACTAGAAACCTCACCACCACCAGCATGATCCGACACATGGCATCCAAGCACCGTAGTAAGTGGGAGGAACGCCTGGATCGCCCATCTGTGTCTGCAGGCCACACCACTGCCTCCTCTTCCCCTGTTTTCGGTGCCGGCCAATCGCCTGTCGAAGGCGCAGGCCCGCATACCTCCCGCCCTGCACCTGTACCATCTGAAGCACCATCAGCGACCACATCCACTTCCCTGTCCCAGCACAGCGTCCAAATGTCGTTACCCCAGGCATTTGAGCGCAAGAGAAAGTACCCAGCCACCCACCCACAGGCCATAGCACTAACCTCACACCTTTCAAAATTACTGGCCATCGAAATGCTGCCATTTAGGCTTGTGGACACTGAGTCCTTCCGCAGCCTGATGGCAGCAGCTGTCCCTCGGTACGCGGTCCCCAGCCGCCACTACTTTTCCCGGTGTGCCATCCCCGCATTACACCACCATGTGTCCCGTAACATCACCCGTGCCCTGACCAACGCAGTTACTGGGAAGGTCCACTTAACGACTGACACATGGACAAGTGCTTGTGGCCAGGGACGCTACATTTCCCTGACGGCACACTGGGTGAATGTCGTGGAGGCTGGGAGCGACTCGGACCCTGGGATGGCACGGGTGCTACCCACGCCGAGGATTGCGGGCCCTACCTCCATCAGGGTTTCCACCAGCACCTATGTTATTGGCTCCTCCTCCTCCGTTTCCACCTCCGAATTCTCTACACGCAGCGCCACTCCCCCATCAGCCAGTAGCTGGAAGCAGTGTAGCACTGCAGTGGGGAAGCGTCAACAGGCCGTGCTGAAGCTGATCTGCCTTGGGGACAAACAGCACACGGCCTCAGAGCTGTTGCAGGGGATTGGTCACCAGACCGAGCAGTGGCTCTCGCCACTCAACCTGCAACCAGGCATGGTTGTGTGTGATAATGGGCGTAACTTGGTGGCGGCTTTGGAGCTCGGCAAGCTCACACACGTACCATGCCTAGCGCATGTATTTAATTTAGTGGTGCAGCGATTTCTAAAAACCTACCCCAATGTGCATGATCTCTTGACCAAGGTGCGCCGCGTGTGTGCACATTTCCGTAAGTCATCAACAGCTTCGGCCGGCCTGTTGAAGCTGCAGCAGCGCTTACAATTGCCAGCTCACCGGCTGCTGTGTGACGTGAGCACGCGCTGGAACTCCACCTTCCACATGTTGGCCCGGCTTTGTGAGCAGCAGAGGGCAGTAGTGGAGTACCAGCTGTTACACGGTCGTCGCCTCTCCGTTCAACTTCCTGTAATCAGAAGTGAGGAGTGGGAATGGATGTCAGACCTCTGCGAGGTTTTACGCAATTTTGAGGAATCGACACAGATGGTGAGCGGCGATAACGCTATTATCAGTGTAACCATCCCACTTCTGTGTCTACTGAAACGCTCGCTGCTCACAATTAAAACCGACGCTTTGCATGTGGAAGAGGTGGAAATGGGGGAGGAAGAGCTTACACAAGGTGATAGCCAGAGCACCCTCACTTCGTCTTCTCAGCGACAATTGGAGGAGGCGGAGGAGGAGGAGGAGGAGGAGGAAGACACGGTTGCCTCCGCTACAGAGGGTAGCCATGGAACTTTAGTTCCATCTCTTCAGCGTGGGTGGGCAGAAGAGGAGGAAGAGGATGAGGATATTGAGAGTCATCCTCCTGGTGAGGACAGCGAAATCTTGACTGTTGGTACTCTGGCACACATGGCTGACTTTATGTTAGGCTGCCTTTCCCGTGACCCACGCGTTATACGCATTTTAAACAACACGGATTACTGGGTGTTCACCCTTCTGGACCCCCGCTACAAAGAGAATTTCTCATCTCTCATTCCTCCGGTGGAGAGGACAAGCAAAATGGTGCAATACCAGAAGGTTCTTGTTGAAAAATTGCTCCAAAATTTTCCATCTGACAACGCTGGCGGCAGAATACGTGCTACCTTGGCCAACCGAGAAGGGGAGAAAAGGGGAGCACACAGCAGTTCCGACAAAGGCAGGGCAACACTCTCCAAGGCGTGGGACACCTTCATGACACCCCGCCAGCACCCTCACCCTGATGCGTAGCCTAGTGTCACAAGGAGGGAAAAGTTTTGGAAGATGGTGAAGGAGTACGTAGCAGACCGTGTCAGCGTCCTCAATGATCCCTCTGTGCCTTACAACTACTGGGTGTCCAAGCTGGACACGTGGTATGAACTGGCACTCTACGCCTTGGAGGTGCTGGCCTGCCCTGCCGCCAGCGTTATGTCTGAGCGGGTATTTAGTGCTGCTGGTGGCATCATAACAGATAAGCGTATCCGCCTTTCCACCGACAATGCTGATAGGTTGACACTTATAAAAATGAACAAGGCCTGGATTTCCCCTGACTTCTCCACTCCACTGGAGGAAAGCCCCGGGGGAACATAAACTCACTTTATATATGTTATTTACAATGATGGGAATACTCTGTATTCCCATTCACCCCTTCCACCCAAAAAACGGGTATATGGTTGACTCTTAATCTTCTCATCCTCCTCCTCCTCTTCCATATGCCCTGTGCTATAATTTTTATATAGGGCCAGCTCACCAGCGGGCCCTGTGATATAATTTTTATATAGGGCCAGCTCACCAGCGGGCCCTGTGATATAATTTTTATATAGGGTCAGCTCACCAGCGGGCCCTGTTTGACAATTTTTATATAGGTCAGCTCACCAGCGGGCCTTCTCATATAATGTTTTGTTGGGTCAGCTCTCTAGCGGGCCCTCTCATATAATGTTTTATAGCGTCAGCTCACTAGCGGGCCTTCGCATATAATGTTTTATAGCGTCAGCTCACTAGCGGGCCTTCGCATATAATGTTTAGGATGGTCAGCTCTGCAGCAGACCCTCACCCATAATGTTTTAGATGGTCAGCTCAGCGCACGTTTCCCTCTTAATCATGGCCTCAGTTCTGAAAATCAAGGAAATTTTTGGGAGAATTTGCCTCTGTGCACGTTTCCCTCTTAATCATGGCCTCAGTTCTGAAAATCAAGGAAATTTTTGGGAGAATTTGCCTCTGCGCACGTTTCCCTCTTAATCATGGCCTCAGTTCTGAAAATCAAGGAAATTTTTGGGATAATTTGCCTCTGCGCACGTTTCCCTCTTAATCATGGCCTCACTTCCGAAAATCAAGGAAATTTTTGGGAGAATTTGCAGATGATATACAAGTAAATATACAGCAAATATTGTTTGGTAACAATTTTTCGCCTAAAGTCGTTTTTATTTTCCTTTTTGTGTGTTTTATGGTCAGTCTGTAAAAATGGCGTACTACGGGCGAAAGATCGTTCCCAGCAGCGATGTTGGAGTCCAAGATGCATCCAGACATCCTCCCTATGCTGTCCCTGAACCATTTCTGTAGTGTTTCCATCTTTTTCTGCCCTTTTCCTATGGACCAGGCACCCTCCCCTCATCAGAGCAGGGGGTGCCTGGTGTAATGCTCGAGTCCTCCCATTGACTTCAATGGGGCTCGGGTGCTCGGCCGAGCACTCGAGCCTCAGGGGGTGCTCGGTCAGAGCACCCGAACACCCGAGCATTGGGGTGCTCGCTCATCACTAGTAGTAGCCTGAAATCTGGTTCAATATCAGCTTTAGCCATAAGGGCCCCTGCACCTGCCGCCAAGACGTGCTGCAATGCGTGATGAAAAGACTATATGGCACCGTGCACACTTCCCCATTTATGGTGTAATTGGTGCTGTACCTATCTAAATTTGCTATGGTCCTTCTTTGGGATGTATCCTATTTAGGATATAAGGTCCTGCTTAGGGGGTGACTCAAAGGCCCATGTGGCCACTATTATAATATCATGTTGTTTTACACAGAAGGATATATATTGAGATTGTATCCTGTTTTCACTTATATGCTGGGGTATAGATGTTATTATTACCCAATTTAATGGTTTAATGTATTCATTTAACTACCTCGGAAGGATGAAAGGCTGACCAACCCTGAGGTTTGTATTGATTCTACAGCTGGTGCATTAGCCATCTCACCAGTTTATCCTGCTACCTCTGGGTGCTGCTGCGCTCAGTGTAGTTTGTGTGGCCTGTTGGCCTGAGGGATCTAACCTTGAACTGGAACTTTAAACCCAAAATCAAATGACTCTAACAAAAATTGCACTTTCTCCCTATGCAGATAGCCCTGTAAGGTCACTTTTTATCACGGTGCCCGTGATTATGGAGCTCTTACTGGCCTATTCGCCTTCTTGTGATTGCCTGGCGGCAGCATATCGGGTGGCTACTTCCTAGTCACTCGCGTGTCATTCTGAGCTCTCACTATTCTATAGTTTCCACCTTGATTGACCTATGTGACTCCGCCTCCTAGAGAGGGCTTATATGCTGCATTCTATCATTGCCTCAGTGCCCTTTTGTGGTGTACCTGAGCGTGTTCTAGTCCTCCATTGTGATCCGTTCCTGGCTGCTGAATAAGATTTGTGTATGACCCTGACTACCGATTTGTACCTGAACCTCTTGCCTAGCTGATTGTCCTCTCCATACCGACTTTGGCCTTGTCTGACTACCCGCTCCGTGTATAACCTTTGGCCTGGCTGACTAACCGCTCCGTGCCAACCTTGTCTTGTCCAACTACACTCTCTGTGTATGACCTCTGACCTGGCTGACTACCCACTCCGTTCTAAGTACTGTGGCTTGTCTGACTTCCTGCTCCGTTAACACTGAACATATAAAAGATAAAAATGATAATGCATCCACGGTACATGAGTGAAACCACCTTTGTGGTTCTTGGTGGCCTATGGGGAACTACGACCACATGGGAATGAAGTCCAGTAAGTTACATCAATACATTATTATCACATTCATGCAGGAATGCAGTAAAGTTGTAGTGTGGCTGATGTGCATGGCATCTTACTGGTCACAGGCGTGATGTTTACCTCAGGCTCCAGTTAATGACTGACCTACATGGGCAACAGCCAGCCATGAGATTGCCAGAGAAACAGAAAAGAACTGTGGTAATTCCAGAATAAGTCAAGACTATGATAGAGGACAAATAACAGTTCCACAAATTTTCACTGGTTTAATTGGTTTACTCGAATGCTAGATATATTCCCAAAGCACTGTGAACCAGTGGAGACTTCCCTATCATTCAGGAGGTTAATTTTCATTTCTCTCCTATCGTTCACTTGGTAAGTTCTAAACGTGGGCAGTAGAAATGATTCCGTCATGCTGCTACATTACTGTCTCCCGTGTGAAAGAGTCCTGAGGGCGCACAGTGAGGCTGAACAATGCAGCCTCTGGCATTTCACTACGTCTGCTCCCATTGAAGCAGAGCCGCAGACTAGATCATAGTAGATCAATTTAGCGATAAAGCTAAGTGTATGCACATATGACTGTTATTTCACGTGAGAAATAGGGGAGGTAGTTGATATACCTTCTCTTTGATGTTGTGCTCAAGTGATAGCAGCTTAACCCATTGGATGTTAAAGAAATCTACAGCACATTGAAAATTAATCCTGGTGGTGTCTTTAGCATCCAAGGGGTTAATGTATACCTATCATATTTTACTGTGTACTCTTATGGGAGCAGACATAATTGCTCTGGGGAGTTTCAGTAAAATGTCCTTACTGAAATACCAACTGATATGCATTCCCCATAGACCTGATGTGTCTGGCTATCAAGCCCTATACAGAGTGTCTATGGGGATCTGCATTGTGTAGATCACAGAGGCAAATCTGGGGGGATAGCCCCTCTGTGTGTCACTTTGCCCCCCCCAGCCCCCTGTGTGTCACTTTGTGCCCCCCATCCCCCCGTGTGTCTCTTTACCCCCCAGCCCCTCTGTACCTCCTTTGTAACGTGGCTGAGCGGATCACGGGTAGAAGAGCTTCTGATCCTCTACCCAGTCTGACAGGAAGCTGCTTGTTGCACTCGGCGAGCAGTTTCCTGTCAGACGGGGTAGAGGATACAGAAGCTCCTCTACCCGCGGTCCACTGTGCTAGGCCATGCTACAAGGAGGTGACTGGCAGGAGGGAGCGCTGTGCAGTGAGCTCCCCTCCTGCGGGTCACCCAGAGCCTGCGCCCCCCAGGCTGGTGCGCCTAACTCTTAGGGGGATTTCTACATTACCTGGCCCCACCATAATTTCCTGGGTGGATGTATCCCCCCAGTCCCCACTGGTTCATATGCCCCTGGTAGATCAGGAAACTCTCTTGCCTGATGCAGCATTAATGCACCAAGGGAGATTTGGGGTCTTCTTTCAAACTCCATTTAGCTCCTCTGTTTGTGTGCTGGGGGTATCCTATTCAAATGGAACCTACACAGTGTGATCACAATGTCACGGGTGTCAAAATGGCTCATGTAACATGCTGCCCGTCAGAATGTTGGAAGGTGAGTATTGTTACTTTAGTATCTCTTAGGTTAGGTTAAGGTCAGTTAGGTTTGCTTGTTAGGTTAGTATCGGTTAGGTTAGGATCCGTTATGTTAGTATAGCTTAGGTTAGATTAAGGTCAGTTAAGTTAGTATGTGTTACATGAGGTTAGGGTCAGTTACCTCCCTATCTGTTAGGTTAAGGTAGGATAAAGTCAGTTAGGTTTGTATCTGTTAGGTTAGGGTTAACTATGTTAGTATTGGTTAGGTTAAGTTAGGTTAGGGTAAGATCGGTTAGGTTTGTATCTGTTAAGTTACGTTAAGGTTAGTTAGGTTTTTATCTGTTAAGTTAAGGTCAACTACTTTAGTATCTGTTAAGTTAGGTTAGATTAAGGTCACAGGGTTTATATCTGTTAGGTTAGGGTGAACTACATTAGGATCTGTTAAGTTAGGTTAGGGTCAGTTAGGTAGTATCTGTTAGGTTAGTGAAGGTCAGTTACATTAGTATCTTTTAAGTTAGGTTAGATTGGTATCCTTTTAAAAGGTCGCGTTTGCAATAATCATGTTTCTTGGATGAAAAGGGTGACATGAGAATCTCGCCCTGCATATAAGCGTGAGATTCTCATGTCGCCTCCTTAAATACCGTAGCATACCTGAATCTGGATCCAGTCTGGTGAGGTAATATGCTCCTTTGGATGCTGGTTCTCCATCTGTGCCAGACTTGTTTTATGACAAATCATAGAAGCATAACGAGGTACCTTTAGATGGCGAATGGAGTGTCTGTGATCTCCTGATGCGCAATTTCTTTTTTTTTGTGTGGCACTCAAAGGCTTAAGCTACATATGGAACAAAGGACTAAAAATCGTAGGTATGTTTGTACCATATATATGGCTTAACCCTTTGAGTGCCACACAAAAAAATTAAATTGTGCATCAGGAGATCACAGGCAGTCCATTATCCATCTAAAAGTCCCTTGCAATGCTTCTATGATTTGTCATAAAACATGTCTGGCACAGACGGAAAACCAGCATCCAAAAGAGCATATTACCTCACCAGACTGGATCTAGATTCAGGTATGCGGTGGCATTTAAGGAGGCGACATGAGAATCTCACTCTTATATGCAGGGTGAGATTCTCATGTCGCCCTTTTTATCAAGGTGACATGATGATTGAGGTGTGCAGCACATGATATTGCAAACACAACCTTTTAAAAGTGAACCAGTTAGATTAAGGTTACAGGTTTGTATCTGTTAGGTTAGTGTGAACTATATTAGTATCTGTTATATTAGGTTAGTTAGGGTCAATTAGATTAGTATGTGTTGGGTTAGGTTAGGGTCAGTTATGTTAGAATATGATAGGTTAGCATCTGTTGGGTTAGGTTAAGGTCAGTTACTCTAGTATGTTTTAAGTTAGGCTTGGTTAAGGTCACTTAGGATTGTATCTGTTAGTTTAGGTTGAGTTAAGATCAAATAAGTTTGTATCTGTTAGGTTAGGGTCAAGGTCAACTATGTTAGTATCTTTTAGGTTAAGTTAGGGTCAGTTAGGTTAGTATCTGTTAGGTTAGGTTAAGGTAATTTAGGTTTGTATCTATTATGTTAGGTCAGTAAGGTTTTTATCTGTTAGGTTAGGGTCAGCCACCTAAGTATCTGTTAAACTAGGTTAGGATCGGATAGGAAGTATCTGTGAGGTTAGATTAGGGTCAGTTACATTATTATCTGTAAATTTGGTTAGGTTAAGGTCACAGGTTTGTGTTTGTTAAGTTAGGTTAAGGTCAGTTAGGTTTGTATCTTTTAGGTTAGGGTGAACTACGTTAGTATCTGTTAGTTTAGGTTAGGATTAGTGTTGAGCGAGCACCCCGATGCTCGGGTGCTCGGGTGCTCTAACCGAGCACCCCCTGAGGCTCGAGTGCTCGGCCGAGCACCCGAGCCCCATTGAAATGAATGGGGCAACACCAGGCACCCCCTGCTCTGATGAGGGGAGGGTGCCTGGTCAATGCCCCCTTCATCTCCGCTATGCCCCCTTCATCTCAGAATGCCCCCTTCAGCTCCGCAATGTCCCCCTTCAGCTCCGCTATGCCCCTCTTCCACAATGTGCCCCTTCATCTCCGCTATGCCCCTCTTCCACAATGTGCCCCTTCATCTCCGCTATGCCCCTCTTCCACAATGTCCCCCTTCATCTCCTCTATGCCATAGAGGAGATGAAGGGGGACATTGTGGAAGAGGGGCATAGCGGAGATGAAGGGGCACATTGTGGAAGAGGGGCATAGCGGAGATGAAGGGGCACATTGTGGAAGACGGGCATAGCGGAGATGAAGGGGGACATTGTGGAAGAGGGGCATAGAGTCTATGCCCCTCTTCCACAATGTCCCCCTTCATCTCCGCAATGCCCCCTTCATCTCCGCAATGCCCCCGTACCTCCAGTCCCTGGTGGTCCAGCGGAGCGTCTTCGGATCTGTGCCTCTTCCGGCACAGATCCCCGCCACCCGAACATGGCGGGAGAGCACATGGCGGTACTCGACGAGTACCGCCATGTGCCGAGCAGAGCGATGCTCGAGCCGATCCGAGCATCGGCCGAGCACGCTCGCTCATCACTAGTTAGGATCAGTTAGGTTAGTATCTTTTGGGTTAGGTTCGGGTCAGTTATGTTAGTATATGTTAGGTTTGGGTCAGTAGGTTAGTACCTGTTAGGTTAGGTTCGGTTACTTTAGTTTCTGTTATGTTAGGTTAAGGTCACTTAGGTTGTATTTGCTAGATTTGGTTAGCTTAAGGTCAGTTAGGTTTGTATCTGTTAGGATTGGGTGAACTATGTTAGTATCTGTTAAGTTAGGTTACAGTCAGTTACGTTAGTATCTGCTAGGTTAGTTTAGTGCCAGTTATGTCAGTATATGTTAGGTTAGAGTCAGGTTAGTGTCTGTTAGGTTAAAAAGAAAAAATAGATGGGGTACCTTACAGGTTTATAACATCAAATCACAGTGATATATCTGAGTTAAAGCTAAATGCATCACAATGCCATTTATCTAACAGGATGACTCTATCACACATTCATGGGGGATATTACTGTCCCCACACACATATAGTACAACTATCTCAGGCATTTTTTGAATTCTGTAACAATATTTGTCCCTACCACCTCCGCTGGGAAGCTGTTCCATCTATCTCGCACCCTTTCTGTAAAGTAGTACTTAACGACATTACTTCTGAATTTTCCATGATCTTACTTTAGATCATAGCCTCTTGTTCTAGTATTCCTTTTTTTTTAAAAAAACTGTTTCCCTGTTAAAGGGATAGTAATACCTCTATTAAAGTTGATCTCCGAGTCTTCTTTATAGTATTTTAACATGTAGCGCTATATTTAATTAATTACAGTGTTGTAGTTCAAATGCTATTGAATTGGAAAGGATCCACCTCCTGCCCCTTCTGGCCGCTTCCCATCAGATGTGGAATCCGGTCGTGGGACCAGTATGGATCGCAGACAGGTACAATCTTCACTCAGTAAGTATAAGGCAAACCCTGCCCCCCTTGATGAAGTAGGGTGGGATTTTCCTTTTGCTTACTGAAGATTGTCCCTCGCCTCGCTCCATCAGAACAAGACAGAGAGGCTGAGTGACACAGGGGGAAGGGGTGGGAGGGGGATCCTTTCGGCTTGAAGAGCGCTTGAACTACAAAATTGTAAGTAATTAAATATAGTGCTACATGTTAGAAAAATATAAAGAAGACTTGGCGCTAAACTTTAATAGAGGTATTTCTATACCTTTATCTGTATGAAATGCCTTAATATATTTAAAGTTTTCTATCATATTGTCCCTCTCACTCCTTTTTCGAAGCTGTATGTATTTAGTTCTTTGAGTCTATTCTGAGCTGCCTCCAGTTTATTAATGTCCTTCTTGAGATGTGTTCTTCATAGCTGTACACAGTACTCCAGGAGAGGTCTTACCAGTGATCTATAGAGTGGAATAAGATCTTTCTGTTGTAAAGTCATGCTGGAATGGATAAGAGAACAGGTCTGGACCCAGTGAATGAGGTCAGAATCACTATGTTGATTTACTTGGCAGAGAAAGGTATGTAGTCTAATTGTTGTTAAACAGGAAAAAGACAGGTGGCCACAAGACCATAAGACTGAAAGAAGACATCATCGTCCTGAGGGTAGGAGAACTTAGGTTGAGATAACTGCGTCAGGGGATAAATAAGTGATGAAGTTATTAACTAAGAATAAATTGTGTGTTGGGGGGGCTGCTTCCTATCAGAACTCATCACCTTCTAATAACACAACTATACATACATTGGTGTATCATGTTTTAACTTAATACCAGTTATAACTGAGATATATTCTATTATTCTACAAAGTGTCAAATGGCAACTACCATAATGAACTCTAGTCATGGGAAAGAGCTTTTAGGTATGTCTTTATATGTATTGTTTCCGATTGCATCTGCATTCAACTGTGTATAATGATCTTAATCCCCTGTCTGAATTTAGTTCTCGCCCCCTCAAAATAGCCAATGGGTTTCAACAGTCCTAAAGAGAAATTCTTTACGGAAAAGTCCCACTCGTGTATCTGCAAAGAAAGTGTCTTGTGAATAGACATAAACAAAACTTCACAATTCATTTTGTGTGTTGATTTGGTGGTTCCGTCTGAATCTATTAGCAAGGAATCATGGAGGGAGAGGGGTACAGAGGGAATGAGGGACAAAGGGAAAATGGTACAAAGTCAGAATGGAACATGGAGACTATGGGAGAGGGAAAGATCAGGACATAGTAATATAGAAGATAAGGCTGAAAAAAAGACATGTGACCATCAAGTCCAGTCCATACCAAATCAACCCTGTTGATCCAGAGGAAGGCCAAAAAAAAACAAAAAAAAATCTTTCAAGCCATTTTCAATTAAACCCCAAGTAGGTAAAAATATTCCTTCCTGACTCCAAATGGCAGTCAGATATTTCCCTGGATCAACAACCTATCTGCTTTGAAGCCAACTGTCATAATTCTCAATATTGTTCTTTGCTAGATAGGTATCCATTACTTTTTTTAAGATAGACCCCTGAGGAAGTGATAGTGTATCACGTAACACGTAGGGTGAGAGTAGTGTTTGACTTTGGATATCATAATTTATTGTATATGTCTATATTGATTTGTTTAAGATTTTTTATCTTTTTAAAGCGCTGTCAGTGCATATATTTTTGTGCTATTTCTGTTTTTTGAATAAATATACTTTTTAGAGAGAATTATATATTCTAGTATGTGGTTCCTATAATTTGTTGGTATTTGTGGTCCCACTTTTTGGGTATCTATAAGTCCCCCATTTGTATACATAGCTAGTCACTCATATGTTGGAGATCTAAGAGTGGAAAATTACCTTCATTTACTCTGGGTGAAGTGGAAAACTAGACGTATATTGGGGAGACCAGTGGACGTTCCAGGAGTGAGCGATACAGATACCCGCACTGGGGGTGATCCAGTGAAGGCGAACACACTGAGAGGCAGGTACGTTAGCATAGTTATGTTTTCGTTGTTCTAATGGACCAACAGAAAAAGAGCTGGCACCTACCAGGAAGGTCACATAGGTAACTTTCACCTAATTTGATCAGAACCGTATGCAGTTTTCTACAACTTCCCTATGTGCAATACAGAGCACAGATAAGGATCAGTAGTGATCATATGGTAGCCTATGGGCAGATCATTCATATGGATGACTTTGGAAGTTGGAATTTTTATGGAAACCTCCAATGAATAGCTGATACACTTGGGCATCAGACAATCATGTATAGCTGACTCTTCGGGGGGGCGGCCAACTAACATGACCCCTCCCATAAATGAGATCGGTGGATGAATATAGGGCAGTGTAGCTAACATGGGTTGATTGAAATGGACAGTATGCCTGCTTATTTTAACCATTTTAAGTGTGAACAAAGCCTTAACACTTTGAGTGCCAGAGGGGTATCCAATGCATTACTTTGCAATAATTATGTTTTTTAATCACTGCTGAGGGAGAAGACTTATGTCTGATCGGGTAGGGGGGGGGGGGGTATGGAGCGGTTTGCCAGGAAGCTGAGTCCCTGGTTCTTAGCCACAACATTTCTGGGTTTACCTTCAGCTTCCATAGATCCACATGCTGAGTTTTCAGGTCCTAATTAAATGCTCTATGGGGTAGCATTGCACAGGACAGGAGATTGTACAGTAACAGATTTTGGTCTTACATCCCAGTCTCTTCTCATGGGTCCATCAAAGACCCACCATTGGTCTGTAATTGGCTCAGAAATCAGACTGGCTTCACAGGCATGTCTCCTCTCTGGGGAGCATATCTGCTGATAGTGTACTCTTCTGGTGATAGTTGCCCTTTAAAGGGATAGTAATGTTTCACAATAAAAGCAGCTCCAATTAATCTTCATAGTATTTGGTACATGGAGAGTGTTATTTCAATACTGTCAGAGTTGTAGTTCCAGAGTAATTGAATGATAAATTATCCCCCTTCCTTCCCTTTTACTGATGTAACACTGCTCACTTCAGAGCAGCAAGACTGTCCAGATGGATCACGCAGAGGGACAATCTTCAGTGAACATAAGGAAAAACCTGAAAAACCTGTCAACGGGGCAGGGTTTTCCTTATACTCACAGTAAGAAGATTGTCCCTTCCTGCGACCTGTCTGGACAAAAGACCAGATCCCACATCTGAGGGGAGGTGGCTTACACTAGGTAAAAGGGGCTGGAGGGGGATATTTTATAATTCAAAAACGCTTGAACTACAACTCTGACAGTAGTGAAATAACACTCTCTATGGCCCAAACACTATGAAGATTAATTGGAGCTGCTTTTATTTTGAAACATTACTATCCCTTTAAATGCAATCAAATTAAATTATTTATCTGTCAGGACTTATTAGTCTCCCAACATAGAATGATACAGATTTACTCAAGCAGACACAACCCACAGAAGATAACTGTGTAAGTACCAGAAGGGTTATGAAGCATATTGCTTCACAACATAATGCGCATCACTCTAGTCCTTGAAGAGTTAAATACTATACAGAAACACTGTGCTATTATGCTTGTGTTTGTGTTGGAAATCCAGGAGACATCCTTGTTACCAGGTCACTAAGTCACACTAAACCTCTGGCAAACAAAGCCATGTGCAACTGTAGCAAATCTGCACGAGACGTGGGATCTTTATTTCCATGTGTCCTTGGGTGGCCCTCACTAAGAACTCGAGCGATTGTTCCAAACTACAGTGAATCCTATCAAAGGCAACGCCAGCACAGATGGGGTGAAAAAAAGTGCACAGGATGGAGAAGGCAATTTGGCACATGCTCCCTTTTTCATGAATGGGAAGAGGAAGGAGGTGAATTAACACTCTGGTTCCCAGAATGACCTGTGGCACAATGGAGGAAAAATATTTAACCCTTTGAGTGCCAGAGAGGTATCCAACCCATTGCATTAGATACCTTTCTGGCCATCAAAGGGTTAAAGCAGGAGTACATCAAATGTTGGACATTTAGATGTTGGACCTACAATTTTCATTATCTCCAGCTAGCTAATGGTTGATGGGGATGATGGGAATTGTAGTCCCCAATAACTGACGAGTCCTGGGTTAAAGGAACACTAAGGGCAAGGTGTTCAGAGAGTGGTGGTAACATAGAAACATAGAATTTGACAGCAGATAAGAACCATTCGGCCCATCTAGTCTGCCCATTTCCATACTGTAAAAACCTCAAACCTTTTTTGGCCCTTGATCTTTTCTTATGTTAAGGACAGTCTTATGCCTATCCCATGCGTGCTTACATTACCTCACTGTATTAACTTCTACCACTTCTGCTGGTAGGCTATTCCACTTATACACTACCCTCTCAGTGAAGTAAAACTTTCTTACGTTACGTCTAAACCTGTGTCCCTCTTGTTTTAGACTATGGCCTCTTATCCTAACATTTTTACTCCTTTGAAATATACTTCCATCCTGCACTTTGTTGAATCCCTTCATGTATTTGAATGTTTCTATCATATCCCCTCTCTCTTCTCTCCTCCTAGCTATACATGTTCAGATCCTTTAGTCTATCCTGATATTTATTTTCCTGTAAACCAGTCAGCATTTTACTAGATTGTCTGTAATCAGAATAAAAAAGTTCTTAAAGCGGAACTTTCAGATAATAGCAAGTCGCCTTGCATTCATTAAATGCATGGCGACTAGCTTGAAAATAGATGTCTTACCATAAAAAAATACTTGTGTCTAAAGGAGTCCATCCCGTTTGGAGACCGTAACTGAGGCTAGAGTGCAGACATCTTGTCTGTGCGCATGCTCCGTCAGTCCCGGTCTCCATAGAATAGACTGCTTTGCACCATATGGTCACCAGAAGGGACTAACGGCGCAGGCTCACAGACCGCACTAACCTGCCCGTCAGTCCCGAAATGGGACAGATTCCTTTAGACACATCTATTTTTTTACGGTAAGACTGCTATTTTCAAGCTAGTCGCCATGCATTTAATGACTGCATGGCGACTGGCTATTATCTGAAAGTTCCGCTTTAAGCCATGGTCTGTCAATCTCAGACATGTTTCCATAATTTTTTGCACCCAATTCCTCCATCTCCGTCAAAGGGAAAAAGCCGTCTTAAAAGTGGGTGTGGCTTAATCTACAGTCATATTGTAAGGTATTTTCAGAAAAAAATATTTGTTTCACTTTTTTGTTTGATTAATGTAATTTTTTTTCTGCCAAAATAAAAATGGTCTAAACTTGGAGAAGGCAAATTAAAGTATTGTTAGCAAGAGTGAGAAGCAACTTGTACTTTCAAAGACAAAATCAAAGACATTTTTAAAGGGACAGTAATGTCTCAGAAAAAATCTTTATTTGTTTTGTAGTGCTTAAAAAGTTCAACTATATGCAAGAAATTCTATCTCTCAAACCACTATGGTTTGAGAGATATTCTGCACTAAAGTTACCCCCTCCCTCCCCTTTCCCTGACGTCAGTGCTGTGCTGACTGCAGGGGAATCCTGTACTGGGAACAACTGGTGTCTCTGCAGCAGAGCCGAAATCACGTTATTTAAAAGAATTACTTCATTGGAAAGGTCTACAAAGTGTGCCTGGTTTGCAAGCACATTTTGTAGACCATTCCAATTAAGTAATTTGCTTTAAATAACGCAATTGCGGCTCTGTTGAAGAGCCTCCTCGTATCGGCAGACACAGATCTCCTGCTGTCAGCTCCAGGTAATAATTCTGGCGACTAGCACTACTAAGCAGCTAGTCGCCAGATGGGGACTGAATTAAGATAAAGATTTTGTGGGGTGGTAGTTTCCCTTTAAAATTTAAAAAATAATATGTTGTAGGGGTTATCTCCTTGAGTAAAACAAGAGTACTCCCACTGCTGAAATGTATTTTATTCAAAAATTATTACATCTCAAAGTTGAATTTTTTTAGGTGCAATATCAAAGTGACCTGAAATTGTACAGTGGCGCTGTTGCTACACCATCCTATGGAGATTTATGGTATATGGACCAGAGCTGCCCATAGGATGGTATAACAACAGAGCCATTGTACAATTTCAGGCCATCGTGATATTGCACCTAAAAAATTCACCTTTGAGCTGTAATAACTTTTGAATAAAACACCTTTCAGCAGTGAGTACCCTTTTTTTACTCAGTGGGATAAACACTATAATATATATATATATTTTACATATTAAGTATTACTATCCCTTTAAGTATGCCTTGTGCATGAGGCTTTAGTCTCATCTTTCTGTACCAAAGAAATATAAACATTTAAATGTGTATATCCCCATTTAGTTTAAAGTGATAATGTCCCTCTAAACTCCATTTACCTCTCTGACACTCAAAGGGTTAAAGACCAGATGGGTGGGCATTGGGCAAGATGCTTCTCATACACTCTACCTCATTCAAGTTTGTAAAAACTACCAGAAAGTGTCATGTCATTCTCCACGGAGATGCGTTATGGTGTGATAAAGAGGTGATAAAATGGAGATGACTTCTCCAGTGATATCACTTCTCCAGTTCCTGTATTATTCTATAGAGCCTATGCACTAAGATCCCTCCAACTTGAATAATCATAGTGCATTGGCTCCATAGAATAAAATGAAACTGGAGAAGTTATCTACTCTTTATCATCTCTTTATCACTTTTTCAGAGCCGGATCATGGGCAAGGCGCACAAGGCTCCTGCCTAGGGCCCAGTTAAGTTAGGGAGCCTGCGAAGCCGAACCGGCCCCACAACAAAAAGCTTGGCCAGTGGGAAGATCAGACAGATCTCCCCATGGGCAAGCTGAGATCTGTGCGCATCTGTGATCTTCCTCGCAGCTTGATGTCCTCTGTAATGCCGAGCGCTGGGATATGAGGTGATCTCCTGCACTCTGCATTAGTTTAGAGTGGACCGCGTGGGAGCTGCTGTTAGAGGTCTGTACCGAAGACAGTACAGACCTCTCCTTCAACACCGCATGCCTCTGGACCAACAGGGATAATGCCCCCTCCTGAGCCAGCAAAGGTAGGCGTGTAGGAGGGGGCTGGGAAACATAGACTAAGGGGGGGGGGCAGAAAAAGGGGAAACAGACTATGGGCAAATCGAGTGTGTGCGGAGGAGCAAACTGGCAGGGGGCCCCAATTTGGAATCCTGCCTAGGGCCCCATGGAGGCTTAATCTGGCTCTGCACTTCTTAGAGCATCTCCACTGTTATGTCATGAACAAAGGAATATGAGCTAAAGTCATAAGGGCCATTAAGATTTTCTGGCCACAGTATGTTAAGTGAGAAGTAATTATTAGAGGGTGTTTCTTCACCTTTAATTAACAAATCAAAACATTGAACTCTGCAATATTAACCTTATGCCACAAGCTGGGTGTTTTGTAGAGCGTTCCTGGTGCCTCAGGCAGAGAAGGGGTGAAGCTGACTCCAGCCAAGCTTTAAATGTACACATCAAAGCAAAAGCAACAAGGACTGTTGGCTTATCACCCAGGTTCAGCTAGTAAACAGAGAGAGAGTCGGTGAATGCCCTTTTCCCCCACTGCTGACAGATGGGCGAGCCTTTGATGGAGCATCTGTGTCTCTGCTCACGTTCCCTGTTCCCCAGATTCCTATGCCACACCCATGTATTGTTCAGCATTCAGCTGGTATCACTCTGGCATGTGTGCCAATCTCAGTGTGTGTACTTTTAATGTGAGTATTTTAGTGACCTGACTTCCCCTTTAATACAGAAAGCTAACACAATGCATGGATGCGCTGATTCTTACACAGCGCTGCAGAATGAACTATTCACTGGTGTCCTCCATTAAAGGGACAGTGCCTCCTAGATTAAAAAAAGAAAAATCTTAAAGCGGAACTACCACCTCAACTAAAGTCGCCCTGCAATACTTAGACAGGTGGCGACTAGCTTAATAGTCATTATTTTACCTCTCAAAAGTGCCCCCGAATAAAGTTATCCTTAAGCTTCCGAGACCAGAAGCCAGGCATCACTACGGACATCTTGAAAGCGCACCTGCGCTGTCAGTCCCCATCACCCTTCATAGGCATTGCACTAGCCCAAACGGCTCTGGAAGAGACTGACGGCACAGGCGCACAGGCTGCAGTAACCTGGCCGTCAGTCTCGGAAGCTTAAGGATAACTCTATTTGGGGGGGCACTTTTGAGAGGTAAAATAATGATTTGTAAGCTAGTCGCCACCTGCCTAAATATTGCAGGGCGACTTTAGTTGAGGTGGCAGTTTCACTTTAATAAATACAGTATCAGGAAGCTTTTCCCTTGCATTCCTAAGTGCCCTCAAAAAACGTAAAAATCTATAGTCCATTTTTGATATTTTCACTATTATATGAATTTCTCCGGGACCTTTAAATGTAGCTGTTTTCTCTTCCCTCTGTATTTTTCTTTCTGTAACCCTTTGAGTGTCAGAGGGGTACCTAACGTATTGCAAAAGCAACACGTTTGATACCTCACTGGCACTCAAAGGGTTAAACCTCTCACTGATGATCAAAATCCAGCCCACTAAAGAAAAATTTAAGGAACATCCTGAGAAGGGTGGGGAGATTTAACCCTTTTGAGTGCCAGGAACTTGGGCCATTTCTTAGATCCTGTAGACCAGACACATGTTCAGTATTTTTGCTATCTGTTTAGGGGCTCGATAATATTTCCACCAGTAAAACTCAGGTTAAACAGCGAGAGTAAGTTCAGAATAGTCAGAAATGTAACACCTGTCACCTACTGTCCATCTTCTTTAATATCCTCTTCTTTCTTCTATCTCCTCTTCTTTCTTCTATCTTCTCTTCTTTCTTCTGTCTTCGCTTCTGTATTATTAAAAAATAACCTGTATATCTGCATGTTTTTAAATAAAAAAATGAAATCCTTCAAAGATGAGACAGTTAACCCTTTGAGTACCAGATGGATAACCCTCCAGCGCTCAAAGGGCTAAAAATAGTTGCCATCTTCTTTGCTGTTTAATAAATAGAATGTTGTTTAATATTTTCTTCTTAAAATAAATGTTTCAATGCATGTTTCCAATATCCAATATCCAGAGGTGGCAGAAGGCATTTGATGATTTAGATTCTTATCGGTACTGTCAATAATTATTTTCCTTGCTCCGAGCATTTCCCACTGGAAACTTTCTAGTTGTTTATGGAAAACTATATATTGTTTTTTCAGAAAAAATTGAGATTTTGCATGGCACTTGAAGTAAATTTCAAATTGTGCAACAAACTATTATGTCATCAACTAAAAAGAAAACAATGACTTATTTTCAGTTATTTAAAAAAGCCTGAATTGAAGTACAAAAATACCAAACATGTATAGTTTTACCAACATGCATGGCCTGCTCAGACCCCTAATTAACAGGAGCACAAAATCAGATTTTTATTATTATGAACTAATATGCATGTTCCAGTGATAACGAGGCAAAACTGCCCTAAAGTCACTGAATAAGTATATAAAATTATATATTTCCAGAAGGTAGATATCCTACTGCATCAAATGAGGGATCACTTGCCTTTCTACCCCTATCCTGGTGTGCACAATGTGGAAGGGGCAATGAGGAGATGAAGGGGGCAATGTGGAGATGAAGGGAGCATTGTGGAAGGGGCAATGTGGAAGGGGCAATGTGGAGATGAAGGGGCAATGTGGAGATGAAGGGGCATTGTGGAAGCAGTAATGTGGAAGGGGCATTGTGGAGATGAAGGAAGCAATGTGGAGATGAAGAGGGCATTGTGGAGATGAAGGGGGGCATTGTGGAGATGAAGGGGGCAATGTGGATATGAAGGGGCATTGTGGAGATGAAGGGGGCATTGTGGAAGGGGAAATGTGGAGATGAAGGGGCATTATGGAAGGGGCAATGTGGAGATGAAGGGACATCGTGGAGATGAAAGGAGCATTGTGGAAGGGAGCAATGTGGAGATGAAGGGGGCATTGTGGAAGGGGCAATGTGGAAGGGGCAATGTGGAGATGAAGGGGCATTATAGAAAGGGCAATGTGGAGATGAAGGGGCATTGTGGAGATGAAGGGAGCAATGTGGAGATGAAGGGGGCATTGTGGAGATGAAGGGAGAAATGTGGAGATGAAGGGGGCATTGTGGAAGGGGCAATGAGGAGATGAAGGGGCATTATGGAAGGAGCAATGTGGAGATGAAGGGAGCATTGTGGAAGGGAGCATTGTGGCGATAAAGGGGGCATTGTGGAGATGAAGGGAGCAATGTAGAGATGAAAGGGGCATTGTGGAAGGGGCAAAGTGGAAGGGTGAAATGTGGAGATGAAGGGACATTATGGAAGGGGCATTATGGAAGGGGCATTGTGGAGATGAAGGGGGCAATGTGGAGATGAAGGGGCATTATGGAAGGGGCAATGTGGAAGGGGCAATGTGGAGATGAATGGAGCAATGTGGAGATGAAGGGGGCATTGTGGAAGGGGAAATGTGGAGATGAAGGGGCATTATGGAAGGGGGAATGTAGAGATGAAGGGGCAATGTGGAAGGGGGAATGTGGAGTCGAAGGGGCATTGTGGAGATGAAGGGAGCATTGTGGAAGAGAGCAATGTGTAGAGAAAGGGAATTGTGGAAGGGGCAATGTGGAGATGAAGGGACATTGTGGAAGGGGCATTGTGGAGATATGGGGGGCATTGTGGAGATCGAGGGGCAATGTGTGTATCCTGTTAAGCTTATTTTTGTATTGGTAAAAAGGGAAAAAACTGTGGTTAGGCTTGGGCATCATAAAAATGTCATCTCTGCACTAACACATTATGTTAGTGCAGAAATGAGATTATGATTGCTCAGCCCTGACCAAAATGTTTTTTCCCTCTTTTTACGTGTTTTAGTGGGTGTGTTTCGTTTTTTTTTTTTTTGGGTGGGGTGGGGGGTGGGGGCAGCATTTCATCCATGGACCCAGGCAGCATAATGCCTTGAGCCGCCCCTGGCTAGACAGCTGGGGTCTCTGACAGATCCGGCAGAATGGGAAGGTAAAAACAGCAAGTCTTTTAGGATGACGCGTAATGTGATGTCTATGGACCAGGCCCCACCTACAGTCAGGAGAAAGGGGAAAACATGTTGTTCTCTTGGTGTGATGGATGGTAATCCTACATACTTTCAGACAGGCAAAATTCTTTCCGATTGGCTGGCTGAGTATTATGGGATGTGTAGGCGGCATACAATACATGGGAGAACTGTATACTGTCAAAGTATCCTTTAAATCCATGGGGTAGCTATATGTGGATATAGAGGTGCCCCGGGCCAGCCAATAAGTGTCCGATGAGTGTACACTGCAGCGAAGGTGTTAAGTGTTCTGGCAGGCGATATTTTGGTTCCGCTATTCAATGTGAGAAGTCAATCAATGCCCAGTCGGGGGGTGAATGGGTTGACACTAGAGCTGTCAAAGCAGTCAGACTGGAGGCTACTTAGTATTTCTAGAAGTCTGGTAGGTCATCTCCCTTTAGTCTGAGAGAGAGAGGGAGAGAGAGAGAGAGAGAGAGTGTTCTTAGTCAGAGAGAGAGAGAGGGAGTGTGTACTTAGTCTGAGAGAGAGAGTGTGTTTAGGGTGACTTGGGCAGTGTTGACAGTGTGTGGAGGTGGGCAATGTGGAGGTGGACAGTGTGGGCAATGTGGAGGTGGGGAGGAGGATGGGGTGGGCAGTGTGGAGGTGGGCAGAGTGTGGAGATGAATATGTGGGTGGGGCAGGGGATTGTGGCAAGGTCGGGGGGGGGCAGGCTTGCAGCCACGCAGGGACTCCTGAATACCATGACATGCCAGGACAGTCATCGGTCCTTAACACAAGTTTTCCCATGACGGTCATAGCACGTCATGGGGTCCTTAAAGTGGAACTACCACCTATTTTAAACTTTATGGCAAATAATTACCCATCTGGTGACTAGCTGCTCAGTAGTGCTAGTACCCATAATAATTACCTGGTTAAATAGAATTCTCCATTCTTCCCGGACTTACAGGCAGGAAACAGCGTAGACATCTTTCCATAATGACATCTGCGCGCCTGCGCTGTCAGTCCCTGTTGCAGCTGAACGGCTCCTAGCAACGCCTCCTAGAGCCGGCTGGGACTGACAGAGCAGGTGCGCGGATGTCACTATGGAAAGATGTCTGTGCTCTTTACTGCCTGTCAGCCCCGGAGCAGGTTATAATTCTCATTACCCAGGTAATTATTCTGGTGAGTGGTGACTAGCACTTCTGAGCAGCTAGTCGCCAGATGGTTAATTATTTGCCATAATGTTTAAAATAGGTGGTAGCTCCACTTTAAAGGGGAACTTTAACCTCCAAGACACTGTATCTTATATGATTAATCTACTAAAATGGTATTTTTTAATTACATACTTTATTAAGTAAGCATTTCCGCTTTCCACAGCACAAGATCACATCAGCACAATCTGCTGGACTTCCCAGTCCTCAAGTTCTCATCCCTCCTCCCTCCCAGTTCTCCCTGGGAGCGCGTTCATACTTCCCTTCATAGTAATGTGCAGCATGTACAGTATATTATAACTGCAAACTCTGCATGTCATTATATGGAGCTTGCTGTTACAATATAAATGATTCACATCACTATGAAGGGAAGTGTGAACGCGCTTCCAGGAAGAGCTGGGAAGGAAGTGGGAGGAGAACTGGGAAGTCTCAGTCCAGAGCTGTACCGATGTGATCTTGTGCTGCAGAAGGTGGAAGTGCTTATAAGTAGTGTTGAGCGAGCACCCCGATGCTCGGGTGCTCGGGTGCTCTGACCGAGCACCCCCTGAGGCTCGAGTGCTCGGCCGAGCACCCGAGCCCCATTGAATAGAATGGGGCGACACGAGCATTACACCAGGCACCCCCTGCTCTGATGAGGGGAGGGTGCCTGGTCAATGCCCCCCTTCATCTCCGCAATGTCCCCCTTCATCTCCGCAATGTCCCCCTTCATCTCCGCAATGTCCCCCTTCATCTCCTCTATGCCCCTCTTCCACAATGTCCCCCTTCATCTCCGCTATGCCCCTCTTCCACAATGTCCCCCTTCATCTCCTCTATGGCATAGAGGAGATGAAGGGGGACATTGTGGAAGAGGGGCATAGCGGAGATGAAGGGGGACATTGTGGAAGAGGGGCATAGAGGAGATGAAGGGGGACATTGTGGAAGAGGGGCATAGAGGAGATGAAGGGGGACATTGTGGAAGAGGGGCATAGCGGAGATGAAGGGGGACATTGTGGAAGAGGGGCATAGAGTCTATGCCCCTCTTCCACAATGTCCCCCTTCATCTCCGCTATGCCCCTCTTCCACAATGTCCCCCTTCATCTCCGCTATGCCCCTCTTCCACAATGTCCCCCTTCATCTCCTCTATGCCCCTCTTCCACAATGTCCCCCTTCATCTCCACACTGTCCCCCATCATCTCCGCAATGCCCCCTTCATCTCCGCAATGCCCCCGTACCTCCAGTCCCTGGTGGTCCAGCGGAGCGTCTTCAGATCTTCAGCAGAGCGATGCTCGAGCCGATCCGAGCATCGGCCGAGCATGCTCGCTCAACACTACTTATAAGACGTCTACATTTTATTGCAAAAATAGAATTAAGTACGTACTTAAAAAAAAAGCAAACACCAATCTATATATAATTTTAGTAGATTAATCTTACAAGATACATTGTCTTGGGGATGAAAGTTCCCCTTAAGGGAGATCTTCTCCACCAGTTGTTTCAGGTTGGGGGACAGTTTATATAGGAGAAGAGTGGAGGTCTTGGGAATATTCTTTTTAATCTTCCATCACTATGTAGTATTGTTTGGAGATCCAGCAGAGGCGTAACTAGACGCCACCGGGCCCTGGTGCAAGAATTGCCATGGCCCCCCCTCCAACCACGTTGGCCCCCTCATCCACATTGCCCCTTCCACAATGCCCCCTCCATCTCCACATTGCCCTTCCACAATGCCCTTTCATCTCCATATTGCCCCTTTCACAATGCCCCCTTTGTCTCCACAATGCCCCCTTCATCTCCACAATGCCCCCTTCATATCCAAATTGCCCATTCCACAATGCCCCCCTTCATCTCCACAATGCCCCTTCCACAATGTCCCCTTCATCTCCACAATGCCCCTTCCACAATGCCCCCTTCATCTCCACAATGCCCCTTCCACAATGCCCCCTTCATCTCCACAATGCCCCCATCTTCACATTTCCCCTTTATCTCCACATTGCCCCTACCTCCAGTCCCTGGTGGTCTAGCGGAGTGTCTATACAGATCTGTGCCTCCTTCGGCACAGATCTCTGTAACTGGAGCTCCCGAGCGCCACTCTAGTAATGCAGAGGTTGGGAGATGATGTCATCTCCCAGCGCTCTGTATTACTAGAGCGGCGCGCCAGTGGGAGATCAGCTGAGGACTGCTGCGGGCGAGGGGGTCGCAGGGGGCGGCCGGGCCCCTTGAGTGACAGGCCCGATCGCAGGTGCGACCACTGCAACCCCTATTGTTACGCCACTGAGATCCTGTGAGATTTTATGCAGAACTTCAAGCTGTGGGTTGTAGGTGACTACTAATGGTTCTCTGTTCTCTTCCTGTGGTTGGGTTTATTCCAGGAGAGTTCTTCTGGGTACACTGGTGACTCTATGAATTAGGATGCCTGTAATTTGCATTGTATCCATGTCTGATAAAATCTCTCCTGAGATTTTTAAGATGTTGATCTTGGTCTGAAGCCTCAGAACATACAGTATGTGGTTATACCTTAGGGCCTGGCTGTAAACAATTGAGAGTCTGGGATGGAAATTGTCACTGGTAAGATAATTACTGCACCATGCACTTGAATAGAGCTTTTTAACCCCTGGAATGCTAGAGAGATCTCCAATGCATTGCAAAGCATTGCATTGGAGACCTCTCTAGCATTCCAGGGGTTAAAAGCCTAATTTAAGGTAACAGGGATTTATTTTTCACCTATGGTGCAGTTGGTTTACTCCAGAATAACTCCAGTTTTATAAATACGGACCTAAGTCCCCATATCAGACAGCCCTGTTATAACTGGAACCATTGGAGGATATGTTGAAAGGAATGCTAACCAGGGCTCAAAATTTCCACTCACCACTAGCCAATGGCGAGTGAAAATTTAGCCCTGGCGAGTAGAAATTCAGCCCTGGTGAGTATGTTTTGGCTTGAAGTGGCGAGTAACTTTTCAGGTCTGGCTAGTAGCAAAGGACTTAAAATTATAAGCCCTGATGCTAACCATTACTTCCCCTCATCTGCTGAAAAACAGCATGTACAATATAATATATACAAAGTTCAATGAGGGTTTGGAAGATGTTACAAATATAATACATATCTATGAATGCTGTTTAATAGAAAAACAACTCATATCTTAGCATTATAGTTTGTTTAAACACTTGGGTGCTAGAGAAGTCTCTCAGAAGAGTTAAACTCTTGAATCTTTGTTTCTTAATGTGTTGAACACACCCCACTGGCATTCATACTGTTAAAGACATTAGGGATAAGGTTAGAGTTACAGGAATATCCCTTTAATAAGGGAAACTTATGAAAAATGCATGCTGCATGGCTGCAGTGATTATTACCCAGGGGAGGGCTGGCCTGGGGGGCAGGGATATATCTGGGCCAATGGGCTGCTGACTCACCCAGTCTTCCATTTGCTGCTGTAAAAGAAACTACACTAGTGATGTCACAAAGCTTACAGTTGAAATGTATTTACACAGGTGATACCACAGAGCTACAATACAAATGGAGCTACGCTAGCATCATAACTCATTTCCATTGTAATCTCTATGGTATCATTGGTGTAGCTTTACTTAGATTGAAAGCTCGGTAGTATCACGAGTGTAGCTCCACCTCAAATGTAAGCTCTGTGGTATCATGATTGTAGCTCCATTTCAGATGTAAGCTCTGTGGTATCATGAGTGTAGCTCCGCCTCAAATGTAAGCTCTGTGGTATCATGAGTGTAGCCCAATGTCAACTGTAAGCTACTTGGTATAATTTTCCTTACTTTACAACATTAATTCCAGTTTTAAGATTAACAATGGTTTGGGCTGGGACTGTGGGCTGGAAAGATAGTAGAAATGAGTCACTTGATTGAATTTGACCCACAGGCCACAAGTGGCCAGCCCTCTCATGTTATTACCAGACTTCAATGGTTCCCATGAATCAATATACAATACATTTTTAATGTGTCCCTTTTTAATTGGGTAATCTGGAAACCCTAGATAAGATGGACCAATTGCCTGTTAAGCTCAGATGTTTTCTTTTTTATGCTGAAAGGGTTAATAGTGACTAACGAAGATGGCATTGCACATTCACCACATAGAAATGTACAAGATTAGTGTTTATCCCATTAACCTGATCACTTCCCTGGACCTTTCACGGTTTACGGATAACTCCTCCGCACCTGATGTTTATCTGACCTTCCTCCCGCCCTCTCGGGTAAAGTGCAGAATTCCAGTAAACTCCTTTTGATGTGAAATCAGAGCTTTAACCCATTCAGTGCCAAATGAGTTGCACTCACCCACTAACAATCATTGGGTTAAATGCAGCATTATGTAAAATGGTCTTATAAAGGTAGAAAGAGACTGCCAGTGAAATGAATTGTGAACTCCATGCAGGGCCAGAAAAATTAACCCTTTGAGTGCCAGAGGGGTATGCAATGCATTGCGTACCCCTCTGGCACTCATAGGGTTAAATGTTGATGTGATGTAAACCTTTGAGTGTAAGAGGGATATGCAACGCATTGCTTAGAGTATGTTAGAGTATGTTAAATTAACCCCTTGATTACTAGAGACATTCCAGTACATTGCTTTACAATGTGTTGGGGACATACCTAGCATCAAAGTAGATAACAGTACTTTGAATTTGATATTGTGAGTATGAGCATTCTCTAAATCAGAACACAGTGTTGGGGACTGTAGTGTACTGTCTACATGACTCTTTTCGCATCATAATGTAGGCGGGGCTTAATCTGAGTGAAAAGAGTTGGGAGAACACACAAGGCTGGGAATAGGATTGTCCAAATGAAGTTATGTGCATAATAATGAGGGACAAGAGTTGGAGGGTTGAGAGGCGGAGTTTGTACTTAAATGGACAGGGATGTGGACGCAACAGTGTGGGGGTAGGTGCAATGGGTGGGACAGTGGGCAACTGAATCAAAGCTGGAGAAACAGCCTATGTCTCCAGATACATGGTAATTTATTCTGAAAAAGGGAGTTTTGGGGCAGATCCAGGGATGCCCCTAAATATTGCAAAACAATGCCCTGGAGATAACTCTACCATTCAGTGGGTTCAAATTTCCACTTAATTCAATTGATAAGGGAAAGTGTGATTTTGTATTTTTCGCTAATGGTGTAGCTGTGTCATAATTACTTCAGTTCTTTATAGTACACCTATGTGTTTGACTCTGACTCATAAAAGTGATATACAGCAATGTGATAATATAGCTTCTAATGGAGAGAATGTTACAGCGGTAAAGTGAGGCAGCAATAAAGAACAACAGAAAACAAGGGCCTCAAATCAACATGAACTACAATGAGCACGACTCAACGTTTGCGCGGGTTTTTGTTCCCACAACGCACTTTAAATAGTGCGAGTAATGGGAACATCAAAGGAAACTAGCTAATGCTTGTTTGACACAGTGTCAGACATGGAGAGTGAGCTAACAACAGTCCTCCTCCCAAACACTAACCTTAACAGTGGCCCCCTCGCCCTACACTACACCTAACATTAACAATAATATAAAATACTTGCCCTAACACTATCCCATTACCTATACCCCATAGCTGTAACACTTACCTTGAAGTTTGAGACTTAGCGGGGTCTTCTGCAACCTGGTCTTCCTCCTTAAGTCGTTTCCTCTAAGCTTCTTTCTTCTTCTTCTTCTTTAAAGTTCTCTTCTGTCTCTGTAAAACAATGATAAATGAAATTCAATTGCCCCCGTAAACACTCTACGCCTCTGCCAGAATGAAACAAAAAATCTCCACTGTACCTTTTCGGGGCCGTTGCCCGAGCAAAACTGAGGGAAATCTAATAGAGACTGGCTTTTATATGGCCAGCCTCTCTTCAAGTTTGTTCCCACTCTCACATTGGATAGGATGTGGGGTTATGCAGAGCACAAAATGTGCCCTGCAGTAACCACACCTCCCAGCCAATCAACTTCTAGCTGGAGGGGTCATGAATGTGAGTTTCGACATCCCTCCAGCTAGCCAATCATTGAATAGCGGCGGTTGAGGAGAGCGTTTACGGGGGGCATTGAATTCCATTTATCACAGTTGTTCAACAAAGACAGAAGAGAACTTTGAAGAAGAAGAAAGAAGCTTAGAGAAGAATTATATATGATTTAAAGAGGAAGACCAGCTGCAGAAGACTACTCTGAACCTGAAAGGAAGCAGATTAGGAACCTGGGATGACTAATTAAGCAGCAGTATGACTTTAAAGAGTTTTTACGGTAAATAAGGCTTTTAACCCCTTGCATTGGAGACATCACTAGCATTCAAGGAGGTTAAATAGGGATGCCAGATCATCATACCTGGGTATGTCATCCTCTTAAGCACCCGGAAAGGGTTCATGTGTTGTGACCAGGGCATGTAAATGATGCAATTTGTATAATAAAGGGGGTGGGGCTTATTTGGGTTGCAGGGCTTATCAGCTTTATACTCGGGAAGTGGGTGGATAATGGGCAGAACAGGGTGGGAAAAAGAAGAGGGAGGGAAGTGGGAGGGAAGTCAAAAGAACAGGGTGGGAAGGTGGAGAAGTGGGCAGAACAATATGGGATGGAAGAGAAGTGGGCAGAACAATGTGGGATGGAGGAGAAGTGGGAGGAACAATGTGGGATGGAGGAGAAGTGGGCAGAACAATGTGGGATGGAGGAGAAGTGGGTGGAACAATATGGGATGGAGGAGAAGTGGGCAGAACAATGTGGGATGGAGGAGAAGTGGGCAGAACAATGTAGGATAGAGGAGAAGTGTGTGGAATAATGTGAGTTGGAGGACAAGTGGATGAAACAATGTGGAATGGAGGAGAAGTGGGCGGAAAAATGTGGGATGGAGGAGAAGTGGGCGGAACAATGTGAGAAGGAGGAGAAGTGGGAGGAACAATGTGAGAAGGAGGGGAAGTGAGCGGAACAATGTGAGAAGGAGGAGAACTGGGCAAAGTTCACCAGACACTCACTACCGCCGGAGATTCAGCCTCTGTTTGGAGTCTTCTGGGCAGGTCAGGAGAGTTCCTAGGAATGCAGATCATCCATTTGAAAGAGGGCATATTTGGAAAACGCCTGCTGAAGAGCTCAAATGGTTAATTATTAGGTTACAGTGTTTCCCACGTATCAGTGCAGTACACATTTTGCATACATGTCGTGTTTTAAAGAGATAATCTGTCAACCCCAAGAGAAAAAACGCCCCATTAAACCCTTTGCATGCCAGAGAGGTATCCATCACATTGCAGTGAGTTGGATACCCCTCTGGCACTCAAAGGGTTAAATCAAATGAACATTAGGATTTTTTTTTTTAATCCTCTATGGTACAGCTGATTTGCCCCAGGATTGCTCCTCTATACTTTTGTGCACGAAGCCCAGTGACAATAGCTGTCTATAGATTGCTGTAGCAACAGCGCCACCTTAACATTTCAAGCCATGGAGGTACTACACCCAAACAATGCAAGTCTGAACCAAAATAACTTTTGAATTAAAATATATCAGCAGTGGGAATACCCCTGTTTTACTCAGCAGGAAAAAATCCTGTGATATATATTTTCCGTGCTATGCAATGTAATACCTTTAATCGTCTTTTCCAGCGCTTTATCTCCCAAACGATGACTAGAGGGGATGGATGAGCTCATTTTGCGGGTCTCAGGTATGGCTAGTTTCCATTTCTTAGTCTTACAGATATAAACAGAACCAGCTGCTTTTCTTCTTAGTCTCCCACGAAGTGTCTTCCTCTCCCTGTCTGTAAAGCACATGACATCAGCCCCAGACAGACCATGTCGGTTCATGTTAGCGAATCTGCACAACATCTGGACTGATAGAAAAGGAACCGAGGGAAATAAAAAAAGGGCTTCCACTAGGTCTTAAAGGAACACTAACACTCCCTTATAAGAAATACCGGCTTATATCAATCTGGTTAGGAAATCCTAATGGCCAATATGAATTAATTCTGTATTGACTGGTTCTCTAAAATTAATCTTATGTCCCATAAAAAATTCTTCTAGTTTTGTAAAGGTTAAAAAAAATGATGTGGCGCAAATCGTATATCTCAAACTTTTATGGTTTGAGAGATATTCACATCTAAAGTTCTTTCCTCCCCGTCTCCTGACGTCAGTGCTGTGCTGACAGCAGGAGAACCCGGTCCTGGGACCAGCCGGTGGCTCTGCAGCAGAGGCGAAATCATGTTATTTAAAAATAATTACTTCACTGGAAAGGTCTACAACGTGTTGCCTGGTTTGCAAGCACACTTTGTAGACCGTTCCAGTGAAGTTGTTCTTTTTAAATAACGCAATTTCGGCTCTGCTGCAGAGCCTCCTCAAGTCGGCTGACACGGATCACCTGCTCTCAGCTTTACAGCTGACAGCAGGAAAAGGTAAACTTTAGTTGCGAATATATCTCAAACCAAGGTCTGAGAGATAGGATTTGTGCCACATAATTAATTTTTTAACCTCTACAAAGCAAGAAGTTTTTTTAATGGGACATTAATGTCCCCTTAAATAGTACACAAGGCCATGTCCACGGAGTCAGAAATTATTCTTTATGCAAAACTCCAGGGGGTGATTTTGACTGAATCACAAACTCCTCCTACTTTTATGAGTCGGAGATGTCTGGAATCCTGGCATAAGCTGCTGTAAGGTGTACTAAAAAGGAGATAATGGGAAATGCACTAAGATGTAATAGGAAGGTAATAATGTGGAGATGACTTCTCCAATTCCTGTGTTACTCTATGGAGCCTATGCTCTAAGATTTGTCCTCCTTTAGAGAGCTTAAAGGAGCAGTAAACTTTTGTTATGAAAAAATATATATCGTAGGGATTTTTCTATTGAGTAAAATAAGGGTACTCCCACGGCCAAGAGATTTATATTTCCAGAGTTATTACCGTTTAAACCCATGTTTTTTTTACATTACCAGTGCCCTCAAGTGGTCAAATTCTAATTAGATTTTCTGTTAGATTCTAATGGAGAGGAAAGTCATAGACATACAGTTCTCCATATAATGTGATAGAAACTGCCTGTCACTTCCTGTCAGTTAGAACTATCAGGAAGTAAACAAAGTAAATTCACTTCCTGTCAGTTAGAACTATCAGGAAGTAAACACAGTAAATTCACTTCCTGGTTATTTAAACTGCTATAAATTGTGAATAAAACATCTGACAGTGATAGGAGTGACCTTGTTTTATTCAGCAGGAAATGCTCTATGAGATGTGTGTTTTCATAAAAAAAAGTTTACTGCTCCTTTAAAGCATTGGCTCTATAGAATAACACAGGAACTGGAGAAGTGATATCACTGGAAAAGTTATCTACACGTTATCACCTCTTTATCACACTTAGTGCATAACTCCCCTAATCTCCATTTCAGCATCTCTTTATTACACTTTAGCACATCACCCACATAATTCCAAATGCCTTCCACTTCTAAGATTCTTCACTGGGAGGATTTTGGAGTTCTGGGGTTTTACAAACAGAACCCTGTCTGTCTCCATGAATATGAGATCTGGTACCAAATGATTCATGTTGGAAAACCAACTTATGCGGGTGAGATGACCCCATATGCCTTTAATTCAGAGACACTTATGAAAGTTTCATTCTGCAGCAATGCCATT
This sequence comes from Rhinophrynus dorsalis, assembly GCA_037306005.1. Taxonomy (NCBI): domain Eukaryota; kingdom Metazoa; phylum Chordata; class Amphibia; order Anura; family Rhinophrynidae; genus Rhinophrynus; species Rhinophrynus dorsalis. The sequence goes on from CM074722.1 coordinate 41,999,654, forward strand.
GAACTAGTGCAACCCTGGACTGTGTGTTTTTTGTGTGTCCCTAGTTTAAAGAGATATGTGGCCATTATATATTCAGGGATGTTTTGTAGTGGCCATAAGGATTTTCTGGCAAAGGAAATGAGGGTTTATTATTAGAAGGTGTTATGCTTCAGTTAACCTTTTCACTGCCAGAGGGGTGTGCAGTACATTGATTCACAATGTGTTGGAGATGTCTTCAAGATTCAAGGGATTGTAGAGTGGTATCAAAAAGCAATGTGTTGGATACCCCTCTGAAACTAAAAGGATTAAATCAGTGGTAGGCCGTCAGGGTCTCATTTCTGGTCTCGGGTCTGCACAATGTGATTTAAAATTCTAAAGAGGGGTTGGTCAAAGCCATACCTGGGAACTTCTTGTTTATGAGCCCCCGGAGAGGGCCCATGTGCTGCTGGACAGGGGACGTCAATGACACTATTCGCATCATAAAAGAGGTGGTGCTTAATTGGGTGGGAGGGGCTTGCACGTCTGGTAAAGTGGTTGAAAAGTGGGTGGGAAGGAGAAGAAGTGGGAATAACAGGGCAGGAAGGAGAAGAAGTGGGAGGAACAGGGTGGAAGGAGAAGAAGCTCACTGCTGCCGAAGAACCAGCCACTGTCCTTGGAGACCTAGTAATTCAGTCTGAATTACACCGCATCCCATCCACTCCATCTAGTAAAGTGGCCAAATATGGACGTCATGAGGGAATTGTGGGGTCCACATTTATGCAGAACCAGTGTGCTCGGCACTAGGAAGGTTGAGAACCGCTGTACTAGTGTGTGGTACACAGTAATAAAAGAACTGCATTGGATAAATATATCATAGTCCATGATAATATGCTTAATGTCTCCACACTGTGAAAGCAGATTCAGGGAGGGCTGTCAACATGCTGAGTACAGTCTCTTATAGGTCATGACTGTGCACTCAGTGTCCCGTCAAATACACTTAGAAGGATAGATGAGTAGATACTTGTAGCATATAGTCCAGTAGAAACCATGTTTCTTGTACTACCAGATAGTTATTGAAATAAAAAGTAGTTATGGTTAGTGTTGAGCGAGCATGCTCGGCCGAAGCTCGGTTCGGCTCGAGCATCGCTCTGCTCGGCACATGGCGGTACTCGTACGAGTACCGCATGTGCTCGCCCGCCATGTTCGGGTCTCCTCCCCGCATGTTTCGCGGCTGCTACGCAGCCAATAAACGTGCAGGGAGGCTCTGACATCAGTGTAATGCCAGCAGCCATGTTGGCTGCTGGCATTACACTGATTGGCTGGCCAGAACCCGTGGTCGGGTGCTGTATAGCACCTGACCAGCGAGTTCGGCTCAGTCTTAGCCAGGGAGAGATGAGGATAGGAAGGGAAAGTCAGTGTAGGGAGAAGAAAAGCAATTGTGAAAAAAAAAAAGAACCAAAAGTCCATTTTAGGATTACTGTGTGTGTGGGCAGCAGTTTATTTTGTGTGGGGGGGGCAGAGAAAAAAAAAAAAAAATCTTCATATATTCTGTTCACTGTGCTTAGCCGCAGATTAGCAGCACATTCTGTTTAGTGTGCAAAGTTGCAGATTAGAGCACATTCTGTTCAGTGTGCAAAGTTGCAGATTAGCAGCACATTCTTTTTAGTGTGCAAAGTTGCAGATTAGAGCACATTCTGTTTAGAGTGCAAAGTTGCAGATTAGCAGCACATTCTTTTTACTGTGCAAAGTTTCAGAATAGGAAAACATTCTGTTAAGTGTTCAAACTGTAAAATATCAAAGTCACATATTCCATTCACTGTGCGTAGCCGCAGTTAAGAAGCAAATTCTGTGTACTGTGCAAAGTTTCAGAATAGGAAAACATTCTGTTAAGTGTTCAAACTGTAAAATATCAAAGTCACATATTCCATTCACTGTGCGTAGCCGCAGTTAAGAAGCAAATTCTATTTACTGTGCACAGTTTCAGAATAGGAAAACATTCTGTTAAGTATTCAAACTGTAAAATATCAAAGTCACATATTCCATTCACTGTGCGTAGCCGCAGTTAAGAAGCAAATTCTGTGTACTGTGCACAGTTTCAGAATAGGAAAACATTCTGTTAAGTGTTCAAACTGTAAAATATCAAAGTCACATATTCCATTCACTGTGCGTAGCCGCAGTTAAGAAGCAAATTCTGTTTACTGTGCACAGTTTCAGAATAGGAAAACATTCTGTTAAGTGTTCAAACTGTAAAATATCAAAGTCACATATTCCATTCACTGTGCGTAGCCGCAGTTAAGAAGCAAATTCTGTTTACTGTGCAAAGTTGCAGATTTGCAGCACATTCTTTTTAGTGTGCAAAGTTGCAGATTAGAGCACATTCTGTTTAGTGTGCAAAGTTGCAGTTAAGAAGCAAATTCTATTTACTGTGCACAGTTTCAGAATAGGAAAACATTCTGTTAAGTATTCAAACTGTAAAATATCAAAGTCACATATTCCATTCACTGTGCGTAGCCGCAGTTAAGAAGCAAATTCTGTGTACTGTGCACAGTTTCAGAATAGGAAAACATTCTGTTAAGTGTTCAAACTGTAAAATATCAAAGTCACATATTCCATTCACTGTGCGTAGCCGCAGTTAAGAAGCAAATTCTGTTTACTGTGCACAGTTTCAGAATAGGAAAACATTCTGTTAAGTGTTCAAACTGTAAAATATCAAAGTCACATATTCCATTCACTGTGCGTAGCCGCAGTTAAGAAGCAAATTCTGTTTACTGTGCACAGTTTCAGAATAGGAAAACATTCTGTTAAGTGTTCAAACTGTAAAATATCAAAGTCACATATTCCATTCACTGTGCGTAGCCGCAGTTAAGAAGCAAATTCTGTGTACTGTGCAAAGTTTCAGAATAGGAAAACATTCTGCTAAGTGTTCAAACTGTAAAATATCAAAGTCACATATTCCATTCACTGTGCGTAGCCGCAGTTAAGAAGCAAATTCTGTTTACTGTGCACAGTTTCAGAATAGGAAAACATTCTGTTAAGTGTTCAAACTGTAAAATATCAAAGTCACATATTCCATTCACTGTGCGTAGCCGCAGTTAAGAAGCAAATTCTGTTTACTGTGCACAGTTTCAGAATAGGAAAACATTCTGTTAAGTGTTCAAACTGTAAAATATCAAAGTCACATATTCCATTCACTGTGCGTAGCCGCAGTTAAGAAGCAAATTCTGTTTACTGTGCAAAGTTGCAGATTTGCAGCACATATTCCGTGTAATATGAAGAAGGCGGGTAAAAAGGGACGGGGAAGTGGACGTGATCCTGATAGTTCAGGGCGCGGGTCAGGACGCGTAGAAACTGCGCCTGGTGCCAGAGCACAAGACAGAAAGACATCCACCATACCTAGCTTCATGTCTCATTTTACAGGGCGTCGCAGGACATCACTCTCGAGGTCCGACCACTGCGAACAGGTGGTCGGTTGGATGTCAGCTGATACTGCTTCCAGTCGGTTAAGCACCACCCTGTCTTCCACCAAGTCCACTCTCAGTAGCCAAGAGTCTGGTCAACATAATCCTCACTCTGATCATCCTTCCTCCCACCATAGAGGATCTGGTCAAAGAAGTGATCCCACACTGGGATATAGTGAGGAGCTCGTCTCATCACCAATCCTTAATTTGAACCTCTCTCCAAGCACGCTTGCAGAGGAACATGACATCTTGTGCCCTGATTCACAACCTCTAGAGGGTACCCAATCACAAGAAGATGACAGAGGTGAACGGCATTTAAGGTCAAAGGAAGTGGATGATGATGATGATGAGACACAGTTGCCATTAAATCAACCACTATTACTGTCTCAAGACCTTGATGAGGAGGATGATATACAGTTGTCAATGACTGAGTATGTGGTGGGATCAAGACATGAGGAGGATGATCAGAGTGAGGAAGTGGAGGAGGACTTGGTGGACGATGAGGTGACTGACCCCACCTGGGAAGGTGTAGAGCCGAGCGATGACAGCAGTCCTGAGGGTGAGCCATCTGCAGCACCGCAACAGGCTGGAAGAGGCAGTGGTGTGGCTACAGAAAGAAGGCGGACCGCACCAAACCGGCCCGCAAATGTTCCACGGAGCACCCCCTTGCGTAAATCTCCCTTGCCAAGGGGTAGGTGTTCCGCGATATGGCGTTTTTTTAAGGAAAGTGCGGACGACAGAAGAATTGTAGTTTGCAACCTGTGCCACACCAGAATGAGCCGAGGCATGAACACTAGAAACCTCACCACCACCAGCATGATCCGACACATGGCATCCAAGCACCGTAATAAGTGGGAGGAACGCCTGGATCACCCATCTGTGTCTGCAGGCCACACCACTGCCTCCTCTTCCCCTGTTTTCGGTGCCGGCCAATCGCCTGTCGAAGGCGCAGGCCCGCATACCTCCCGCCCTGCACCTGTACCATCTGAAGCACCATCAGCGACCACATCCACTTCCCTGTCCCAGCGCAGCGTCCAAATGTCGTTACCCCAGGCATTTGAGCGCAAGCGAAAATACCCAGCCACCCACCCACAGGCCATAGCACTAACCTCACACCTTTCCAAATTACTGGCCATCGAAATGCTGTAAATTTAGGCTTGTGGAGACTGAGTCCTTCCGCAGCCTGATGGCAGCAGCTGTCCCTCGGTACGCAGTCCCCAGCCGCCACTACTTTTCCCGGTGTGCCGTCCCCGCCTTACACCACCATGTGTCCCGTAACATCACCCGTGCCCTGACCAACGCAGTTACTGGGAAGGTCCACTTAACGACTGACACATGGACAAGTGCTTGTGGCCAGGGACGCTACATTTCCCTGACGGCACACTGGGTGAATGTCGTGGAGGCTGGGAGCGACTCGGACCCTGGGATGGCACAGGTGCTACCCACGCCGAGGATTGCGGGCCCTACCTCCATCAGGGTTTCCGCCAGCACCTACGTTATTGGCTCCTCCTCCTCCGTTTCCACCTCCGAATTCTCTGCGCGCAGCGCCACTCACCCATCAGCCGGTAGCTGGAAGCAGTGTAGCACTGCAGTGGGGAAGCGTCAACAGGCCGTGCTGAAGCTGATCTGCCTTGGGGACAAACAGCACACGGCCTCAGAGCTGTTGCAGGGGATTAGTCATCAGACCGAGCAGTGGCTCTCGCCACTCAACCTGCAACCAGGCATGGTTGTGTGTGATAATGGGCGTAACTTGGTGGCGGCTTTGGAGCTCGGCAAGCTCACACACGTACCATGCCTAGCGCATGTATTTAATTTAGTGGTTCAGCGATTTCTAAAAACCTACCCCAATGTGCATGATCTCTTGACCAAGGTGCGCCGCGTGTGTGCACATTTCCGTAAGTCATCTACAGCTTCAGCCGGCCTGTTGAAGCTGCAGCAGTGCTTACAGTTGCCAGCTCACCGGCTGCTGTGTGACGTGAGCACGCGCTGGAACTCCACCTTCCACATGTTGGCCCGGCTTTGTGAGCAGCAGAGGGCAGTAGTGGAGTACCAGCTGTTACACGGTCGTCGCCTCTCCATTCAACTTCCTCTAATCAGAAGTGAGGAGTGGGAATGGATGTCAGACCTCTGTGAGGTTTTACGCAATTTTGAGGAATCGACACAGATGGTGAGCGGCGATAACGCTATTATCAGTGTAACCATCCCACTTCTGTATCTACTGAAACGCTCGCTGCTCACAATTAAAACCGACGCTTTGCATGTGGAAGAGGTGGAAATGGGGGAGGAAGAGCTTACACAAGGTGATAGCCAGAGCACCCTCACTTCGTCTTCTCAGCGACAATTGGAGGAGGCGGAGGAGGAGGAGGTGGAGGAGGAAGACACGGTTGCCTCCGCTACAGAGGGTAGCCATGGAACTTTAGTTCCATCTCTTCAGCGTGGGTGGGCAGAAGAGGAGGAAGAGGATGAGGAGATTGAGAGTCATCCTCCTGGTGAGGACAGCGAAATCTTGCCTGTTGGTACTCTGGCAGACATGGCTGACTTTATGTTAGGCTGCCTTTCCCGTGACCCACGCGTTACACGCATTTTAGACAACACGGATTACTGGGTGTTCACCCTTCTGGACCCCCGCAACAAAGAGAATTTCTCATCTCTCATTCCTCCGGTGGAGAGGACAAGCAAAATGGTGCAATACCAGAAGGTTCTTGTCGAAAAATTGCTCCAAAATTTTCCATCTGACAACACTGGCGGCAGAGTACGTGCTACCTTGGCCAACCGAGAAGGGGAGAAAAGGGGAGCACACAGCAGTTCCGACAAAGGCAGGGCAACACTCTCCAAGGCGTGGGACACCTTCATGACACCCCGCCAGCACCCTCACCCTGATGCGCAGCCTAGTGTCACAAGGAGGGAAAAGTTTTGGAAGATGGTGAAGGAGTACGTAGCAGACCGTGTCAGCGTCCTCAATGATCCCTCTGTGCCTTACAACTACTGGGTGTCCAAGCTGGACACGTGGTATGAACTGGCACTCTACGCCTTGGAGGTGCTGGCCTGCCCTGCCGCCAGCGTTCTGTCTGAACGGGTATTTAGTGCTGCTGGTGGCATCATAACAGATAAGCGTATCCGCCTTTCCACCGAAAATGCTGATAGGTTGACACTTATAAAAATGAACAAGGCCTGGATTTCCCCTGACTTCTCCACTCCACTGGAGGAAAGCCCCGGAGGAACATAAAGTGACTTTATATATGTTATTTTATTTACAATGATGGGAATACTCTGTATTCCCATTCACCCCTTCCACCCAAAAAACGGGTATATGGTTGACTCTCTTCCATATACCCGGTGATATAATTTTTATATAGGGCCAGCTCACCTGCGGGCCCAGTGATATAATTTTTATATAGGGCCAGCTCACCAGCGGGCCCTGTTTGACAATTTATGTATAGGTCAGCTCACCAGCGGGCCTTCTCATATAATGTTTTATTGGGTCAGCTCTCTAGCGGGCCCTCTCATATAATGTTTTATAGCGTCAGCTCACTAGCGGGCCTTCGCATATAATGTTTAGGATGGTCAGCTCCGCAGCAGACCCTCACCCATAATGTTTTGGATGGTCGGCTCAGCGCACGTTTCCCTCTTAATCATGGCCCCAGTTCAGAAAAATCGAGGAAATTTTTGGGAGAATTTGCCTTTGCGCACGTTTCCCTCTTAATCATGGCCTCAGTTCAGAAAAATCGAGGAAATTTTTTGGAGAATTTGCAGATGATATACAAGTAAATATACAGCAAATACTGTTTGGTAACAATTTTTCGCCTAAAGTCGTTTTTATCTGCCTTTTTGTGTGTTTTACGGTCAGTCTGTAAAAATGGCGTACTACGGGCGAAAGATCGTTCCCAGCAGCGATGTTGGAGTCCAAGATGCATCCAGACATCCTCCCTCTGCTGTCCCTGAACCATTTCTGTGGTGTTTCCATCATTTTCTGCCCTTTTCCTATGGACCAGGCACCCTCCCCTCATCAGAGCAGGGGGTGCCTGGTGTAATGCTCGAGTCCTCCCATTGACTTCAATGGGGCTCGGGTGCTCGGCCGAGCACTCGAGCCTCCGGGGGCGCTCGGTCAGAGCACCCGAACACCCGAGCATTGGGGTGCTCGCTCATCACTAGTTATGGTAACAAAAAACCCCATATGAACCAGTGGCCCAAGATGAAGATGAAAAATAGCCAAATTCTAGGTACATGTTAATATGTTCACTGTTCTCTGGATGTGTAATCCTCCCAGCTGGTGGTAAAAAGATGCTGGACACATTGTCCTATTATGCATCAGATTCCACTGCCTGAAGCTGTATGGAGGACTTATCCTGGGTGTGCAGCACCCACTGTTGAGTCAAAATCTTCAGGGTGCACAGCTATTATTCAAGGTTAAAATAAGGTGTAGTGTTTGGTAGCGTTTGGGGAACCCACTGGTTTATGAAAATCTTCAAGCGTCAAGACTACACCTTGCCAGCAGGATACTTCCTGAGATAACAAGAGGAATTATAGTAGGTATGCAATACCCACCTTTAAATCAAGATCTTCAGGGTACATTATCACACATAAGGAATAAATGGAGACGTGCAGTGTGGTGAACTCACTGGTACAGGATAATCTTCAAAATTTCAGGAGCACACGTATATAGCAGTATAAGTCATGGGTATAGTATTAGAAGAATGGAGTGAAACTTATCATTTTGTTTAGTTCACGAGGAGCCAAAGTATCTAAGTTGTAAATCCAGTATGTTTCCTGTTGTAGGAGTCTAGTTCCCCTGTCACCACTTCTGGGTAGAGGCCGAATGTGGTCAGTTAACATAGTTTTGATGGAGGCAACAGAGTGTTGTTTAGCTAGAAAGTGTTTGGCCACTGGTTTATCTGTCTTCTTGGAGTTTATTGCAGCTCTGTTTTATGCTATGGGTCAAATAAATATCTTATTTTTATTCTGATCCCCTTCTCATTCGAGTGTATTATGTGGGATGTTGTATGCTCGGAAGGCAGATTTATAGTAGCATAACTGGCTACTGAAGATTTGGAGGTTCTGTGGGTAATGCCTTGCTACTAGGCCTCAGCGTACTCATTTTATAAATGGAGCGGATTTTTCCAGATGTTTACGATTAATGCACTATTCACCTAGAGCTAGATCCAATTGTTTGTTTTTGGAGATATGTACCACGCACTAGTATATTATTCTACTATGTGTTAATTTTTGTGGAACAATTAATCATTTTTAGCCCTTCCTTTATGTCTTTTTAACCACTGGACACCTGTGTTCTAGTGAGAAACTCTGGGCATACATCTGTCGTATTGCCTCCTTATGCTTACATTATACCTTTATCCCTTTCTTTTTTTTTGGATTTGTATCTATAGCTTTCTCACAAATGTAACAACCTCTATGAAATGCTACATCATTTGCCACTACGGGTTCTCGTCCCTGCCCCCCACTATGTGCCTGCATGACATCCACAGTGCAGTGCTGGGCAAGTGGATAATCCATGTATGTGTCATCTTTTGGTTTCATGCAGGGTTTTCAGCGAGAGACTTATAAGCATATGTGTCCCAGATGTCACACTGCTCTTTGTGGTGGCCGGCTGCTGCTCCGCAATCTGCTGGATTATCTTCTGCAGATTCGTGGGACATCTTTGGCATCCACTCCGGCACTACCTACCGCTGTCTCGTTATATTTAGGAATGCCTCATCTTCATCTGTTAGCCCAGATTAGTCTCCAGAGTGCCATGTATTGTAGTATCTCTGTGCATTGCATGGAGTGCTTGGCGGTGCAGCGGCTAGGTCTCTGCCGCATCGCCGAGCACACTGGCTCTGCATAGATGTGGACCCAGAATTCCCTCATGATGTCCATATTGAGCCACTTTTCTAGATGGAGAGGATGGGATGCGGTGTGACTGTGCTGTGTGCCACCCTGGTCTGTGGCGCATCGCAAAGCACTATTGCTCCCTTACTCACGCTCTGCTCCTACTATATCAGTTGTGCATACTGTGGCACCCTGCAATATATATTTAAAAACTGTCTTCCTATGGGACACTGGTTGTCTCCTGGTATGCTCTGCGAGGTACTTGCATACATGCCAGTGCATCACACAGCACACATCCCTCATTGTAATCTACCTTGTATCATATTGGGTTGTTATACTGTAGCATTAGCACGATTTCCTTGATTCACCTTTATTTATCTCTTTGATTGTCTATATTATGCTTTTCTTCTTTTCAAGCATGGCCTGGAGCAATCTGTGCTTTTATCATCACAAATTATTCACTGCTGGGGACGTCACACCAATTAACTGGCCGCCAAAGGTGGTGCCTTTTTTTCTGCATAGTGGGTATTTATGAGAGCACTTTGTTGTTTATCATGAGGAATATTATGTAATTTAATCGAAATGTTGATCTAATAAATAAGTTATTTTTTGCACCTTTTCACAATATCTGATAGTGCCTGTCCATTCTTTCCTTTTGTTATATATATATATATATATATATAAAAGAGAAAGCCTCAATACATAATTTATGTCTCCTCAGGAGACACACACATAGCGGAAAATGGCTCATTACATAATTTATGTCTACTCAGGAGACACACACACACAGGGGTGGCAGTAAGGAGGAGTTACTGCTCTCATTGGATGATTCAATGGGGGCATGATTTTCACAGGATTATCCAGCCTGCCCACCACTATCCAACTGAGGAATAAAACAAAATGGCTGCCACTTGCTCCTACACCACAGACACACACACACATGCCCCACTCACACAGCACCAAACAAACACACACACAGCACCAAACAAACACACACAGCACACACACAGAGCACCAAACAAACACACACAGCACCAAATACACACACAAAACTAGAAAGAAATATGGCTGACACACACACACACACACACACACACACACACACACACAACACACACACACATAAACACACAGTCACTCACTCTGACTCCCAGTGGCCTCAGCAGGACCTGTAGTAAAGTCATTGAAGGGATAGCTGCAGCACCAGGGGAACAAAGTGGCACTCAAAGATAATCCCCCATTGCTCAATTATTTCTCCACTGTCACAATTTGCCATGTAACACAGAGGACAGGCAGCCATCAGGTACACACTTAACCCACTGACTGCCACAGGGTTGTGTATCAAGTTTTACCCCACAGGGAGTGTGTTCAAACCCCTCACACTGTAAACTTGCATTTCCCTCCCACTTCTCCTCCTTCCCCAGCCTATTACTAACACTTTTTCCACATTTATGTTAAGCCCTGCCCCTTCTCACGATTAAGCCCTGCCCACTTTTAACTCAAATTCTCTCATTGCTCTCTCCACATCAGCACCACATGAGGGACTCCACAACTAAAAGTTCCCAAGTATGAATACACTTCCCACTGCCCAGCCTGCCCACCACTATCCAACTGAGGACAAAAACAAAATGGCTGCCACTTCCTCCTACACAACAGACACACACACAACCAGAAAGAAATATGGCTGACACACACATACAAACAGTTACTCTCTCTAACTCCCAGTGGCCTCAGCAGGACCTGTAGTACAGCCACTGAAGGGAAGCTGCAGTACCAGGGGAACAAAATGGCACTCAAAGGGTTAAGGTAGGCCCTCATTGCTCAATTATTTATTGTCTGTCATCATTTGCCATGCAACACAGAGGACAGGCAGCCATCAGGTACACACTTAACCCACTGACTGCCACAGGGTTGTGTATCAAGTTTTACCCATCAGGGAGTGTGTTCAAACCCCTCACACTGTAAACTTGCATTTCCCTCCTACTTCTCCTCCTTCCCCAGCCTATTACTAACACTTTTCCACATTTCTCTTAAGCCCTGCCCCTACTTGTGATTAAGCCCCACCCACTTTTCACCCAAATTTCCCCATTGCCCTTTCCACATCAGCACCACATGACTCCTCTCCAAGGACTCCACAAGTCAAAGTTCCCAGGTATGAATACACTTCCCACTGCTATTTAACTCTGACATGCCTCTCTATGCCTTAACCTTTTGAGTGCCAGAGGGGTGCACAACTCATGCACGCATGTGTTTCTGCGCATATATGTTGAGTGTGTGTACATCTCTGATACATATATGTGTTCATGTGTGCATCTCCGGTGTGTCTGTGTGTGTGTGTGCATGTCTTTTGCATGTTTCTGCCGCTCACTGTGTGTATGTGTCTGTCTATGTGTTGCATATGTCCGTGTTTATCAGTGTGTCTACATTTCACACACGTACGCCCAATGGTCATAACATGATGGGCAATGCTGTCCCACATCGCGTGGAGCAGTGAGGTAGCACTGGCCTCTTAACCTTTTGAGTGCCACATACAGTGCTTACTCATAGTCTATGATTAAGCACTGTATGTGCGAAACACTTAAGACTATGATTCCAAGGTGTTCTGTGTTCCATTACAAACAAAAGAAGTGATTTTTATGAAGAATATGTGAGTGCAGTGGATTTCTTCTTCACATGGCTATGTAGAGGTCTCCAACACATTGCAAAGCAGTGAGATGGAGACTTCATTGCATTTAAGGAGTCAACCCTTTGAATGCCAGAGAGGTATGCAATGCATTGTGTTGCAAAGGGAAATATTCATTGTCAATTATGGTCAAGGCCATTTGCCCCAGAACCGCTCCAGTTTGGTTTTATGCGGAAGGCTGATTTTACCATTCACTGATTTATATGTGAAAGTTCTCGCACCTTGATAGAATATTAGGAATGTGGAACTATCTGTGCTGTTTTTCAGAATAACAGTTATATCTTCTGTTCTTTCATCCTGTTGGTCTTTGTGACCTGGGAATGTTACAGAGTGTGATTTTTACAACATTTTGTAACTTTTTAACAAGTAACAAACATGTTATTGTAACCGTGACACAGCAGGACGGAAAGAGACATGCTTGCCACTTGTTTTTTTTTAAATGAGCTAACTATAAAGGGAACATCATTGAAGCAATCGTTCGGCAAAGTTCTCTGGTCAACAAATAAGTAGATAGACAAGTTATCAAGGTATGAGAACATATACATGCATCTCTGTTTATGTTACAACCTGCCCTTTCATGTAAGCGCTGCAGTTTTTCTTTAACCCTTTGAGTTCCAGAGAGGTAGCCAACTGATTGCCATCGAGTTGGATACCACTCTGTCAGTCAAAGGGTTAACTCCTTAAATGCTATAGATGTCTGAAATGCATTGCATTGCAATGCATTGGCGATGTCTCTAGCATGTATGGAGTTAAACCATGCAGTCTCTTTACAGACCAGAGCTGTCCATAGGATAGTGTCCTTCCTTTACACTTCAGTGCACTGGCAACCAGTGATGCTGCTTCCAGTTACCCATCAATGCACTGGAGACAAACACCAGTGAAGTATCGCTAGTGAATTCATGCATACACCCCGCCCCCCTTGTGTTCCATATTGGTATCAAAGGGATAAAGGGGTAGTAATACTTAAAGGGATAGTAATACTTCATTTTATCTTTATTTTATTTTGTAGGCATTAAAAAAACATGAAGAATGATATAAGTCTTATCTCTCAAACCTTTATGGTTTGAGAGATATTCACAAGAAAAGTTTCCCCTCCCGTCCCTTTTACCTAGTGTAAGCCATCTCTTCTCAGATGTGGAATGCAGTCCATAGACCAGACAGATAACAGAAGGGGACAATCTTCTTCCAATGAGAACAATGAAAGCCCTGCCCCCCTTGACAAGTTTTTCAGGTTTTTCCCTTATCTTAATTGAAGATTGTCCCTCTCTGCAGTCTACCTGGGCACCTCCCTTCTGATCTGGCTGACCAGTGTTACATCAGTAAAAGGGGCAGGAGGGGGATACTTTGTCATTGAATTACTCTTGAACTACAACTCTGACAGAATTGAAATAACACTCTCCAAAGTCCAAATACTATGATGATTAATTAGAGCTGCTTGAAATATTACTATCCCTTTAAAATGTAAAAAGATATATTTTGTAGGGTTTATCCCCCTGAGTAAAACAAGGGTACTCCCACTGCTGAGAGATATTTTATTAAAAATTATAACAGCTGAAACTTGAATTTCTTAGGTGCAATATCACAGTGGCCTGAAAATGTACAGTGGCGCTGTTGCTACACCATCCTATGGACTGCTCTGGTCCATAGAACATAAATCTCCATAGTATGGTGTAGCAACAGTGCCACTGTAAATTTTCAGGCCACTGTGATATTGCACCTAAAAAAATTCAAGTTTGAGCTGTTATAATTGTTTAATAAAATATCTCTCAGCAGTGGGAGTACCCTTGTTTTATTCAGGGACATAAACCCTACAACATATATTTTTTTTACATCTTAAGTATTACTATCCCTTTAAAATATGTAACATAGACTCTCAAAGTTGGCCCCAAGTCTCACCAACAGTGAAATGGTTATTTCATCACAGAAGTGCATCTGCCAAAATGACTGAGCCACTGATTGATCCTCCCTTTGCTAATGAGAGGATATCCATAAAACCTTCTTTATTATGGTGCATCTAGGATCACTTTGATCTACAGAATGTACATCCCATCCCCCCAACAAACAACAATTATCTCTGAAAGCCAGACAACTTGTTCTGCTGCAGCGCACAAAGAGGTTTGTCCAACTGTGAATTAATTACATGGCAAGGAGATATCCCACTCACAGTCTATCATTTGCATAACAGATGAGAGTTGTTACCGTGTTAGCCATAGAAATACAGGAAGCAAATATAGTTGTTGATACCTTCATTGGCTAACTAAGCAGATTTAGGATGCAAGCTTTCAAGACCTTAGGTCTCTTCCTCAGGCATATCAGTATAACATGTCTAAGGAAGAGACCTGAGAGTTCTTGAAAGCTTGCATCCTAAATCTGCTTAGTTAGCCAATCAAGGTATCAACAACTATATTTACCTCCTGTATCATTTGCATAGTCTGTAAACAACAACATCTCCAGCCCCCACCCACATCTACTTTTTTTGTCAAAAACATCTGGGGCTAGAGCCCATGGCAAAATTGCACAGCTGAGTTAAATAGAGGATTTTAACCCTGTGAATGCCAGAAAGATCTCCAGTGCATTACGATGCAATGCATTGGAGACCTCTGTCTGGCATTAAAGGTGTTAAAATCCCCATTTAAATCAGTGAGGATTAGGGGAATTTGTATTTCTTCCCAAGGATGGAGTTGGTTTACCCCAGAAGTGTACATATTGCCCCTGTGTGCTATGTGAACTTGTGTACTACTGCTTGCGTATTGTTTTGTATTTGTATTGTTATGGTTCTCTTGTGGTCTCATATGACAAAAAGAAATGATTATCAAGAGCATATAAAATAAATCAAGTCCAGCATTTGGTAGGTTTTTGATGAAATTCCAGAGAGCAAGCACACAGCGACAGCAAGCACACTGTGGCCACATGAAATTTTTTTTTTAAAAGTTTTAACAGTGAAGTGAACACTGCACCAAACCCTCTTACTCCAGTCCTGAGACAGGCAGTGAGTGACTGTCAGTGTCAGCCTGGTTGATGTGTGATGCTGCTGGGCCGTCTGCTGCAGTACTAGCGTGAGCATCTGACTCTGGCCTCCTTCTTGCCCTGCTGCCTGCTCCACTCTAGGAATCTGCCCCAGAGACTCTGAGCAACAGCGCCTCGCCACATTGCACGCACAACTAATGAGAGAGGAGTATCACAGCACTCCTCTCTCATTGGCTGCAGTGCGATATGCTGGAAGAGGAAATTGCTGGACGGCGGGGCACATCTAATGCCGTCCGGACCTTTATATATTCAAATCACGGCAGCATGGCATCCGTTAAATTCTGCACTGGCAGCATGGCATCCATTAAATTCAGCACTGGCAGCATGGCATCCATTAAATTCGGCAGCATACATTCGGGGCTACACACTGCCAGACATAGGGCCACAACATTCGGGGATGACCAACACTACACTCGGGGCTTCAGCCCCCTTAGCCCCCACCCTAGCAACGCCACTGGCCAGAGGGGATATTTGACCCTTTTGTGTATCAGGGAAATGAGCAATGCATTAATCTTTAATGCATGAGCATACCTCTGGTAGTGAAAGGGTTAAATGGAAATGCATCTCATCATTTGTTTTAACCCACTGAGTACCAGAGAGGTACACAACACATTGCACTTGCAAAATCCTAAGAAATCATACAAAGTAAGCAATTATCTTTAACCCTTTGAGTACAAAATGGATGTGCCATAGCCGCCGATATTTCACCAGTAAAAAGAAAAGTCTGGCAGCTGCCTGTAGTCTATATAACTGCTAATGCACATTTTTTTCCGCACCTAATTATATATTAATCATGTTAGTTGAACAGCCCGTGTACACGGGCCACAGTGCCAGGCACCAACGGCCGCGGTGCAGTCATACGCAGTAGAGACTACCTGCGCTGCAGCTGATAATGGAGTGGGGCACTCCAAATTCAGACCGTAGTCCTCTCCGAGCACCGACGGTGGGCAGAGAGAACTACGGTGTGAATCCGGAGTGACCCGCTCCATTTTCAGATGCAGTGCGGGCAGTCTCTACTGGTCATGACTGCAGCGTGCGCAGCTGTCTATACTGAGCATGACAGCTTCTAACAAACATACATTAGTGAATTATTATATAGGATGAATAACAGTGGAGTATGCAATACGTTCCTCACCCCTCTGCACTGAAATGGTTAAAGGACAGACAAAACACACAGCAACGGTGTGCAAAGATTTGCTTATAGACTTAATGATGAGCTTTTCTTTATATTGCAGGATATTCTTTTGTCCTTTAATTTATTTATCATTAAAATGTGTATTTGTGATCTCTCCTGGGCATGAAGTTCTCTCTGTTACTTGTAGAATGAACTCAGCAGAGCTTAAAGTGATAGTAATGTATCACAAAAACAGCAGCTCCAATTAATCTTCATAGTATTTGGGTCATGGAGAGTGTTATTTCTATACTGTCAGAGTTGTAGGTCAAGAGTAATTAAATGATAAAGTATCCTCCTTCCGCCCCTTTTACCTAGTGTAAGCCACCACCCCCCAAATGTGGAATCTGGCCACAGACCAGACAGCTCACAGCAAGGGACAATCTTTTTTCTGTGAGAACAATGAAAACCCTAACTCCCCCTTGACAGGTTTTTCAGGTTTTTCCTTATGCTCACTGAAGATTATCCCTCTTTGCGATCCATCTGGACAGTATTGCTGCTCTGAGGTGAGCAGTGTTACGGCAGTAAAAGGGGCGGGAGGGGGATACTTTATCATTCAATTACTCTCGAATTACAACTCTTACGGTATTGAAATAACACTCTCCATTAGGGACGGGCAAAACTTCCCGCCTCAAACTGAAATCGGCGAAAAATGGCACTTTCTGCTGGGCGAAAAACTTCCCGCAGATCTTCCGCTTTTTTCTGTTTTTTTCGTCCATTGAAACATAGAAGTTACACACAACACATTACAAATAATATTTTATTTCCCAAAGGCACAATATAAAAGGGGCATGAGGGTGCCTGTGTTGGTGGGGTGTGGGGAAAGAATCAGCTGAACAAGGAATGTTTTTTGGGGGTTGTTTACTGGGATTGGGGGGCACTTAATACAAAAAAAATACCTAAATAAAATAAAATAAAAACCATAAGTCATGGTATAAAGGGGTCTGAGGAGGGTGCCTGTGTTGGTGAATGAATGAATCATTTGAACAGGGAATTTGTTTTGGGGAGCTTTCTTGACTGCTAATGGAGGGACAGTTAAAAAAAAAATAAATCAATAAAATAAAATAAGACATTTGTATTTAAAGTGACAGAGACAGGATCCCCCTGATATAAACTGCCACTGGGATGTACTGACACTTGACTTGATAGAGTATTTTGTAGAGGATGATTTGTTTGATTTGTTGTTAGAGGCCTTTGTAGGACTTAGACTTATTAGAGGCTCAAGCCCTGGAGAAACATTGATATGTAGGACTTAAGATTGTTTGGCACAAGCCCTAAAGAAACATTGATTTGTAGGACTTAGGCTTGTTCGAAACGAACCCCTCAAAACTGTTTATTTTTTTGTAGGAATAGTTTTTATTTATATTTTTTTATTTATTTATTTATTTATTTCAAAACATAAGCCCTGAGAAAAAAATAAAAATGCCCTACTGGCCTAATGCCACCAGGTCATGTTGGCCAGTGGCCACTGTCAAATGTCCTCCTCCTGACTCCTGAGTTGCAACTGCTGTTCGTACTGCTGCTGCTTTGTTGTTTAAGCAGCAGGATGATTAGGGATGGGATCAACAATAGCAGTAACATGGAAGATGGATGATGAAGGTTCCACTTGCCACAGCTAGCTCCAGTGATGTGCCTGGGGAAGAAGCAGCAGAATAAGTAGCCCCCAGTATATGTGGAGAAAAGAAGAAGTTGGCCAATAATTCTTCTCCACCTGCCCCTCCTCCAAAATTATCATGGGTATGTTATTAGAATATATTTTTCCCTTGAGAGCAGGATCAGTTGGTCTCCACAGCAACTGCAATGTGCAGAGTATGTGTATGGTAAATAACATCTGGGGGCACAACTATCTCCAAATACCATGACACCCAAAACCAAGTACTGCCGCTGTCACTGTACCCCTTGTCCAGACGCCACTAAGGACATATGACAATTTGCTGACAGTTAATAGTATTGATGAACCCTCCCTACCTCCATCTTAGCATATTCTGCAGGATGGAATCTCCTCAGATGCCGCTTGATGGCCTGATATCGATACTCCTCCACCACACTGGCATGTGTGGTCAGTGCACCACACAGTGTGCAATGGGTAGAGACGAACTGCCATATCCTAACATCAAAAGAGTGGCTATCATTTGGTGGGGGAGGCAATGATGAACAACGTGGATTGGCAGGAGATGTACTTGTTACTCTAGAGGAAGAAGGTGATGTTGATGGTGAGCTAGTTGTTTCACTCATCATGGAACTTCCAGTGTCTGTCTGGGTTTCTTTATTCTTCCTCTTCTTTGATCTCCACCTTTCTGGAGAGTCAGGGGGTACAGTAACAGTGGTGCTAGATTTCTCTAATGGGTGTTTGGCTTTTACATGTTTGACATAAATGTCATGGTGTCTGTGTTTCATGTTTATTATCAGGGAGGTTGTGCCAAGGTGTGTTCCCTCCTTTCCCCTTCTCACTAACTTGTCACAAATTTTGCACTGTACAGTTGTTGATGATGACTGCACTGTGCCTGCCGGAAGAGAATAATAGTCCCACACCCATGACTTCTGAGGAGTGGGATAGGAACAGGTGGATGAGAATGGCCTCTTTCTTCTTGTCCTCCACATTCCCCTTCACTTTTTGTGGCAGCTGCTACTGCCTCAGATTTAGCACTGCAACTAGGACCAGGAGTATTGCTGGCGCTGGCAACTGGAACCTGCCCTAGTCCCGCATTACTTGTTGACCCCATTCCCACTGTGTCCACGGTGGTCTGTGGCACACTAGCCTGCTCCTCAGCATCCTGCTGCCCTTTCATCTCAGCAGCAGCAGCAGGAATTAGACCAGTTGCAATTTCCGCAAATTCCAAAAGCTGATTGCTAGTGGTGGTGGTGATGCCCATCCTCATCCCTGTTTCCCATTCCTTCTCACTTTCTGATAAAAAGGCCATCAATGTCTCTTCCACCCCAGCTTCTCCAACACCACCACCATCAGTAGTCCCTACATGTCTATTCCAGACATCTCACTGCTGCTTGGAGGAGGTGGCGAGCAGTGTGACACACTTGGCATAATTTTCTCCTTCCCCCCACTGAGTACTACAAGAAACACTAGCAGTAGGAAAAGTATTGGTGGCAAAAGGTTCAGCACTGGCAGCAAGTACAACACTAGTGGCAGCACATCTGGCAGCAGGTACAACACTAGTGGCTGCAGGTACAGAAAAGTGGCACTGGCAGCAGGGGCAGCATGTCTTACATCAGGCACAGGCAGCTGACCTGTCCTGCTCTCACTAGTACTACCCTTTTCTCCCTCCCTTTCCATTCCCTTTTCTCCCTCCCTTCCCATTAAAATCCTCAAGATCCCTTGGGGTGATTTAGGGGGACTGGACAGCATTGGTACAGTAGTGGTCCCTTCCTCCTTCTCCTCAGACTCAGTGGACACATAATGGCCCTTCCAGCTCCTCCATTGATTATTTTTACCCTGCTCATAGTGATAGGAGTCACTATGGGCCTCTCCTGCCTCACTTTTTGTAAAATATCACAAGAAAACAGCACAGTACGTCTATCTCACTCTGTAGCTGCTTCTATTGTGTCTGCCTTCAGCGAAAATGTCACCTTTTTATAGCGGAAGTGCGAAAACAACGTAAATCAATGGACGGAAACTTTCTAGCCTTTGAAAAAATGGCAAAAAATTTTGCCCAATGTGCGAAAGATGTGAAAATTTTAACCGCAAGTTTTAAATCGGATAACAACATGGTTTTCGTGAAATTTCCCGCCGGAACACGGCGACAAGTTTCTCCCATCCCTACTCTCCATGACCCAAATACTATGAAGATTAAGTGGAGATGCTGTTTTTGGGAAACATTACAATTTCAGGCCATTACGATTCTGCACCTAAAAAATTCAATTTTGAGGTGTAACAACTTTTGACTAAAACACCCTTCAGTAGTGGCAGTGCCCTTGTTTTACTCAGGGGGGTAAACACTACAATACAGTATATATATTTTTTACATATTATTACTATCCCTTTAACTGTAATGGAAACAAGGACATATTTTTAAAGGGGAACATTCACATTATAAAAACTTTTTTACATGGGCTTTAATTAGTAAAACTAGATGAGCATTGTTTTTTGTTTTTTAGTTACCTACTATTGCAGATACGAAGACTGAAAATCAGGCAATTACTCATTCTGCGGCAACCTGTATGTGCGACACAATGCCGCAGGCCTTCACATCTCCCTCCCAGATGCCCCAGGGAGCGCATTCATGTTTCCCTTTGTGGGGGCATTTATATGGGCTATCTTTACAGCAAGCTCGGTTTACCATGGTACTGAGCTTGCAGGCAGAACGCGGCAGAGTGCTGAAGTGCCCGATTTTCATATCGCCAATAGTAGGTAACTAAAATTAAAAAAAAAAAAAAAAAACACTAATCTAGTTTTACTAATTAAAGCCCATGCACAAAAGTTTTTATAATGTGAATGTACCACTTTAAGACCCCAATGGCAATCACTCCTCTATACCTTGCAAGGCCAGATTTCCAAATAGAAAGAGTAGACAACTGCCTATAGCTCCACATTTTGAGGAGCGTTGCCTCAGGTGTACTGGCCACACCCACATTCTGAGTTGTGGGTGTGGCCAGAGCAGTCTCAATGTCTCTGCTCCAGTTTGTCTACCTCCTTTACAGACTATTATTTAACCCCTTGGTTTTTTTCATTCTTTAATAAGCAAAGGGTATTTTCTGTGCCAGGAAACAGTTGATAGGACTTGAGAGACTCTCTACACTGCTACTCCTCCTTACATCCCTTCCCTCATCTCTTCTTATGTTCCTGGCTGCCTCTTTCGCTCAGCACACAACACCCTTCTTGTTGCACCATCCACACCCTCTGCCCTATCCAGTCTCAAACCTTTCTCTCTTTCTGCTCTATACCTATGGAACTCCATATCCCTCTCCCTACTTCTTGAAAAATCCCCCTCTGTCTTTAAAGGGATAGTAATACTTCGTTTTAACTTTATTTTATTTTGTAGGCATTAAAAAAACATGAAGAATGATATAAGTCTTATCTCTCAAACCTTTATGGTTTATGAGATATTCACAAGCAAAGTTTCCCCTCCCGCCCCTTTTACCTAGTGTAAGCCATCTCTTCTCAGATGAGGAATGCAGTCCATAGACCAGACAGATAACAGCAGGGGACAATCTTCTTCCTATGAGAACAATGAAAACCCTGTCCCCCTTGACAAGTTTTTCAGCTTTTTTCATTATCTTAATTGAAGATTGTCCCTCTCTGCAGTCTACCTGGGCATCTCCCTTCTGATCTGGTTGAACAGGGGGGGATACTTTGTTTGTGAATATCTCTTAAACCATAAAGGTTTCAGAGATAAGACTTATATCATTCTTCATGTTTTTTTAATGCCTACAAAATAAAATAAAGTTAAAATGAAGTATTAGTCTACCCTGATATCTTATCTTCTGGAGCACTAGGACCATGCACTACCTTTCGTCAAACTCAGCATTTGTAATCTCAGCACTTGACACCCTCTTACCCCATTGTCTGTCTTCTTTTACCCATTTAGACTGTAAGCTCCTTGGGGCAGGGACCTCTCCGATTGTTTCTATGAATGTGGCACTTATTTCATCCCCTCCTATTTATTGCAACACATGTCTATTGTAAGGAGCTGCATACACTGTGTGGTGCCATATAAATAAAGATATACATACATACATTGTTAGGACTTTAATGCCAGCTAGGCCTTTACCCCCATAGCATCTGCATGGAAATGATGTATACTCACTCAGTTTCCTCTATGCATTGCTTATTGTGTTGCCTTAAAGGAACAGTAACCCTGTATGTTGACTTTACATATCATGCAAGTACAAATAAGTAAAGCCAAATTACCTATACATTTTATTTCTTTATTTTTCATTTTCAACTATTTTTTTATGCTTTCATGTCCCTGACACAAAGCTAACACAATTTTTTTCCAGAAAGCATTCTGTTTGAGGCTGTGAAAGTGCCACAGTGTAAAAAAGATACAATGTAAAAACACAGTGAAACAATGTAGAAACACCAGGTACACAGCATAGAGAACAATCGGTCCTGCTGGCGGACTTGCAACATTGTATAAATATCCCTGATTCCTCTGTCAGAGATAGAAATCTCCCTGGATTCAGAAATTCAGTTACTTTATTGTCAATTACATAAAAGGTGGAGATGGGGTACAGGGAGTTTGTCAAAATAAAAAGGTTACCCAGAAAAAGCCACAGATTGTGTCACTGTTCTCCCCTTATCGCAAGCAGCATTATGGGTAGGAATTCTGGTGTATATAGCGTAGTTGATTGACTTTAGTAAATAGTAAGGACTAGAGATGGGCAAAAAGTAATTTTTCATGGGAAATTGCAGAAAAAAAACACAATTTCCTTCTTTTTCCATGAAACTGGCCACACATTAAAAATCCAAAAAATATTTGATTTTTCACTAACTCCAATACAGTTTCCATGCAGTGCAGTGGGACAATGCTGGGCATCCTGGAAGGTCATTATGTGTGTATTTCGCTGGCTACCTCTGTAGTGGGACAAGTGTGGTTATATGGTTACCAGTGCAGTGGGACAAGGCTGGGGATCAATATGTGTGGTTATATGGCTACCAGTGCAGTGAAACAAGGCTGGGCATCAATATATGTGGTTATATGGCTACCAGTGCAGTAGGCAAGGCTGGGGGTCAGTTAGTTGGTTTTATGGCTATCAGTGAAGTGAGACAAGGCAGGGCATCAATGTATGTGGTTATATGGCTACCAGTACAGTGGGACAAGGCAGGGCATCAATGTATGTGGTTATATGGCTACCAGTGCAGTGAGACAAGGCAGGGCATCAATGTATGTGGTTATATGGCTACCAGTACAGTGGGACAAGGCAGGGCATCAATGTATGTGGTTATATGGCTACCAGTGCAGTGAGACAAGGCAGGGCATCAATGTATGTGGTTATATGGCTACCAGTACAGTGGGACAAGGCAGGGCATCAATGTATGTGGTTATATGGCTACCAGTACAGTGGGACAAGGCAGGGCATCAATGTATGTGGTTATATGGCTACCAGTGCAGTGAGACAAGGCAGGGCATCAATGTATGTGGTTATATGGCTACCAGTACAGTGGGACAAGGCAGGGCATCAATGTATGTGGTTATATGGCTACCAGTACAGTGGGACAAGGCAGGGCATCAATGTATGTGGTTATATGGCTACCAGTACAGTGGGACAAGGCAGGGCATCAATGTATGTGGTTATATGGCTACCAGTGCAGTGGGACAAGGCAGGGCATCAATGTATGTGGTTATATGGCTACCAGTACAGTGGGACAAGGCAGGGCATCAATGTATGTGGTTATATGGCTACCAGTGCAGTGGGAAAGGCTGGGGGTCAGTAAGTATAGTTATATGGCTACCAGTGCAGTGAGACAAGGCAGGGCATCAATGTATGTGGTTATATGGCTACCAGTGCAGTGGGACAAGGCAGGGCATCAATGTATGTGGTTACGGCAGCACAGTGGCTCAGTGGTTAGCACTGTTGCCTTGCAGTGCTGGGGTCCTGGGTTCAAATCCCACCAAGGACAACATCTGCAATGAGTTTGTATGTTCTCACTGTGTTTGCGTGGGTTTCCTCCGGTTTCCTCCCACACTCCAAAAAACATACTGATAGGTGAATTTAGATTGTGAGCCCCAATGGAGACAGGAACCAATATGAGTGTAAAGCGCTGTGGAATCTGTGTGCGCTATATAAATAAAGGATTATTATATGGCTACCATTGCATTGGGAAAAGCTGGGAGTCAATAAGTGTATTTATATGGCTACCAGTGCAGTGAGATAAGGCATGGCATCAATGTATGTGGTTATATGGCTACCAGTGCAGTGAGACAAGGCAGGGCATCAATGTATGTGGTTATATGGCTACCAGTGCAGTGGGACAAGGCAGGGCATCAATATATGTGGTTATATGGCTACCAGTGCAGTGGGACAAGGCAGGGCATCAATATATGTGGTTATATGGCTACCAGTGCAGTGAGATAAGGCATGGCATCAATGTATGTGGTTATATGGCTACCAGTGCAGTGGGACAAGGCAGGGCATCAATATATGTGGTTATATGGCTACCAGTGCAGTGGGACAAGGCAGGGCATCAATATATGTGGTTATATGGCTACCAGTGCAGTGAGATAAGGCATGGCATCAATATATGTGTTTATATGGCTACCAGTGCAGTGAGATAAGGCATGGCATCAATGTATGTGGTTATATGGCTACCAGTGCAGTGGGACAAGGCAGGGCATCAATATATGTGGTTATATGGCTACCAGTGCAGTGGGACAAGGCAGGGCATCAATATATGTGGTTATATGGCTACCAGTGCAGTGAGATAAGGCATGGCATCAATATATGTGTTTATATGGCTACCAGTGCAGTGAGATAAGGCATGGCATCAATGTATGTGGTTATATGGCTACCAGTGCAGTGGGACAAGGCATGGCATCAATGTATGTGGTTATATGGCTACCAGTGCAGTGGGACAAGGCAGGGCATCAATGTATGTGGTTATATGGCTACCAGTGCAGTGGGACAAGGCAGGGCATCAATGTATGTGGTTATATGGCTACCAGTGCAGTGGGACAAGGCTGGCGGATAATCAGGTGTTATTCTCTGGCTACCACAGAACAAGGCTGGGGGTCAGTATATGTGGTTCTGTGGCTACCAGTTCAGTGGAGGAGGGGATTGCAGTGGGAAAAAGCAAAAAAGAAACAAAACGTTTTCACAGGAATTTCTGCCGAAGGCAAAAAGCACAGCATCTTTTCACACTTTTCTCTTCTGGGATGAAACATTTTGCCCATCCCTACTAGGGACAAGAAATTGATTCCAGAGCCTGATGTAGCGAAGTCATCTTTGTACATTCAACCCAAAGTCTATGGACCATATTCAAATACAAAAACAAAACCAGCTGCACCAAATTAGACACAGAAAAATCCCCATTGATTGAAATGTGTGACTGGAATCTTGAGGCCCTTCTGCTGTTTAGGACTAAAATTCCCAGCCTTTGGCTGGCAGGGGATGATGGGAGATGTAGTTCACAACAGCTGGATGACCTCAAGTTTCCCTGCAAGCTCAATATCCCTGCACTGTTTAACCCCTTGGATGCTAGACAGATCTCAATGCATTGTAAACCAATGGGTAAAAGGTTTTTTTTTTGTCCTTACTTGTTATAGGTCACAGGTATTTTCTGTGTGAAGAAATAGTGGATGGGATAGAGGTGAAGTCATGGTTGGAGCGAATGGTGCCTTGAGCGTATTAAACCCGACCCTGTGTTCTGGAATCTGTTCTAGAGCAGAACCATATTAGTCTAGTTCTCCTCTTGTATAATAAAACCATTGTGCCCTCTTTATGTGTAAAGAGTCAGTGAGCAGCTGCATGTAACGTGTGGACAAAACCAGTATAATGGTTCTTAATCTTGTACACGATAATGCCCAGTCTGCTATAATTACGACACCCCTAACATTTTATATACATTTGTCAAGGACCTAATGAAGGAATAAATATATAAACATAGTTATTCCTAGGTCTCACAATCACAATGAATGACAAAAACAAGCAAATTGTGAATAACTGTTTCCTTAAAGGGACAGTAATGTCCCCCAAATTTTTTTTTTACAGTTATGAAGAGCTTAAAATATTAATCAAATCGCTCCAAACCCTATCTCTCAAACCGATACCGGTTGAAAAAGCAATGCGTTGCGTACCCATCTGGTACTCAAAGGGTTAATGGAGCTTTTAACACATTGAATGTTAGAGGTCTCCAATCCTTTTGCTTAGTAATGGATTGGAATTATCTCAAGAATTCCAGGGGTTAACAGGCCCATTTAAATCATTAGGAATTTGAGACATTTTTACTTTTCTCCCTATGATGCAGTTGGTTTGGCCCAGAATGACTCCTTTCTTTCTTTGTGCGTACAGCTCACAGGGACTTGTTTGGGAGGAAAGGAGTAACAATTATGGTGCAAACCAACTGCTCCGTAGGGGGCAAATAAAAATTCTCCACATTTCCATAGATTTAAATGCTCAATGTGTTGGACACCTATTTAGAATGCAAGGGGTTAAAAGCCCTGGTTAACCCTTTGAGTGCCAGAGGTGGTATGCAACGCATTGCAGAGCAATGCGTTGCGTACTCCTCTGGCAATCAAAGGGTTAAAGACACTGGCGTTTAGGGACATTTTTATTTGTCCACTGTGCTGCTGTTGGATTGCCCCAGAAACCCTCCACTTTAGCTTGCATTTATATGACCCCTGGTGCAGTAGATCTGCTCCACTTTTGCCTTGAGACTACATGACCCCTGTATAAATACAAGCTGTCCACCCAGATAGCGCCAATGTGCGGCCCCACAATGCAACAGTTTCATCATTATTTACATGGTCTGACTTGTGATAGTTGCATCACTTTGTTTTGAGTAGTGATGGGGAGGGGACGCGTGTGTGCAGCCAGCTGCTTTCTGATCTGAGAGATATCTGCATCCAGATTACATCTGTATTCAAAACAGGCTTTTTCATTATCGGCCGGAGTCCAGGAATCCCTTCCAGCTTAGTGCTTTGAGGCTTACTGTGACAAATACAAAGGTGGATGGATACATTTTAGTGTTCCCAGTAACATGATTTATCCAGCAGTGAAAGAGTTAAAGGTCATACCTCCCAAGTGTCCCTTTTTAGGAGGAACAGATCCTCTCTAGACCCAAATCCCTATCCCCCCCCGGTGTCCTTCTTTTAGGAGATCAGACTGTGTAGTGTGTATATATGAGTATAGGATGCAAACATTATTGTGAAGTTCATACCTTTATTGTCTAACTAAACAGATTTAAAATGCAAGCTTTCAAGACTTCTTAGGTCTCTTCCTTATGCCTGAGGAAGAGACCTAAGAAGTCTTGAAAGCTTGCATTTTAAATCTGTTTAGTTAGCCAATAAAGGTATCAACTTTACAAAAATGTTTGCATCCTGTATTTGTACGGCTAACACGGTACCAACTCTCATCTATTATATATGAGTATCACATTGCTCCACAGCAATAAAACTCACATTACTGCTTGTTTAACCAGTTGAATGCTAGAGAAGTACACAACCCAGTGTGAAGCAATGCACTGTGCACCACTTTGGCACTCAAAGGTTTAAACTTCAGAATATGTGTTTCATACCTGGGAACTGTGTTGACCCTGAGATTGTTGAAATATTAACTCGTAAAGTTCCTGAGAACATAGGGGCAGATTTATAAAAGTGGAGTTAATCAAAAAGAAGCGTTAAAATGTCTGTAAGATTGTCGCTGGTAGTTATGAAAGCATGAAGGACAGTTTAGGAGAACATAACGCTGTGTAGTATTTTTTTTTTTGTTAACTGGAGTAAGGAAGTTTGTAAAAAGTGGCTCAGTGAATTTATAAAGATATGATGATATTTACGACAATTTAGAGACTGAATTTTCTTCAAATATTTAAGGCCATGTCTGGCCTGTTCTTATTTTTGAAATCACCACATTTGTAAATGTACCTAGAATACTTTATAAACGCCAACACCTATAATAAGGAATAAGGACATTTTATAGATCCGGTCACAAAAACAAAAAAGAACACTTTTGATAAATCTCCCTCATAGATTCTAACTGATATTGCCCTGCTTGGTCTAACCCAGTGATGTTAAATCAACCGTCAAAGAAGCCTTAAAATGTTAGTTATACCATAGTATAAAAATGCTGTAATGCTCATTCATTAGAGCATTTAGGGAAAACATTAAAACGTTGTTCATTTAAAAAAAAACAAAAAAACTTTATCTGCTCAAAAATTAATGTTTAAAAGGTGCCCAGCAGTCTACTTCCGGCTTGCCGAACTGCCTCTGCTCCCCTCCCTCCTCCGATGACGGAGGCTGTCTGTCTCTAAGCTGGAGCGATCTTATTGGCTAGATATCGATCTCTGCCAATGAGATCGCTCCAGCTTAGAGAAAGAAAGCATCCGTCATCGGGGGATGCTGGGTAGTGGGACTGGAGCAGAGGCAGTACTGCAAGACAGAAGTAGGCTCCTGGGCACTTTTTAAACATCAACCCTTTGAGTGCCAGAGGGTTATGCAACGTATTGCAAAGCAATGCTTTGTGTACCCCTCTGGCACACAAAGTGTTAAGTTTTGCGCAGATAACGTTTTGTTTTGTATTTTTTAAATGAACGTTTTAAATGTTTTCACTAAATGCTCTAACTAATGAGCATTACTTATATCTATGTGAGAGATCCACTTTAATTTAGATTTTCGTCCACTAAGTATTACGTTATTACCGTTTAAAACTAGTAGGGCAAGTTAAGTGCGGCAGCCATGTTTGAAAATCCCAATAACTAGAGCGTTCTCGTCAGTCAGACCTTCTGCTAGTGCACTCACCAGAAATACTAGATGGGAGGGGAGAGTTGCTCCTTATGTCCGGCTCTGCTGAACAGCTGAAGCTTCACTGCACAGGGGCTGTGTTTCACATAGGCAGCCTTAAAGTGGATCTACTACATACAGAAAAGTAATGCTCATTAGTTAGAGCATTTAGCGAAAAAGTTAAACATGTTAGTCATTTTTGAAAAAAAACCCCATTATCTGCACAAAAATTCAAGTTTAAAAGGTGCCCAGCAGCCTACTTCCTGCTTTCAGCACTGCCTCTGCTCCCGTCCCACTACCCAGTATCCTCCGATGACGGAGGCTTTCTTTCTCTAAGCTGGAGCCATCTCATTGGCAGAGATGATATCTAGCCAATGAGATCGCTCCAGCTTAGAGACAGACATCCTCCGTCATCGGAGGATGCTGGGTAGTGGGACGGGAGCAGCCTCTGTGTGGCAAGCAGCTTGCCATACTGGCAAGTGGAAGTAGGCTGCTGGCCACCTTTTAAACTTGAAGTTTTGTGCAGATAACAGTTTTTTTTTTTTTAAAAATGACTAACATGTTTAACTTTTTCGCTAAATGCTCTAACTAATGAGCATTACTTTTCTATATGTGATAGATCCACTTTAAGTTTGTGCCTCAACTCGATCCATCGAGTCATGTGACCCAAAGCCAGCTCTTAAAATATACAAGTGACGGAAAGCAAAGGAAGGGGAAGATTTCATGAACCAATTACTCATAGACTATAGAGGTATAGGCATTAAAAAAGGGTAATATACTATATGCATTGCGTACCCTTCTGGCACTGAAAGGATTAATATAGACATATCCCTGCCTGGACACACAAAAGACAAGCAGGACTTCTCCCTCTTTCTTGCTGGTACAAATGGAACCAATTCAGAAACTGAACAAGCACTGAGTTGGTTCGGATCATATATTAGGAAATACTGAACTCTCTCACACTGACAATTTGGCCCTTTACCCTCAGACTGAGATTTGGCTCAAAACCCTGAGCCTCAGGGTCAAACCTGGGAGTTCCCAGGTATGATGTGTTTATAAATTAGTCTGTGTAAATAAAATGCTTTGCTCTTGTTCTAAATCATTTATTTAGATATATAAAGAACTGTCAATAGGTCACAAAGCAGCCTAAAAATAATCAGCATACCCACACGCACCCAGCAACACAACCGTAAAGGAGAAGTAAACTTATTTATGAAAACCTATATTATAGAGAATTTCCTGCTGAGCAAAACAAGGGCACTTCCACCACTGTCAGTTGTTTAATTCAAATGTTACAAAAGTTCAAATAATCAAGAAGTGAATTACAGCACATTTACTTCCTGTGAGTTCTGACAGCACAACACTGCACTTTCCTATCACTTTCGAGAACTGAGAAGGTTGCTAAGAAATTAAATTATGGAGAACTTTAAGAGTTAATATTTTCAAGGACTCAGAGTCGGCTCATTTTGAAAGTGCCCAGGTATGGATATTTCATTTTATTTTTGTGTTGGTTTATGCAGGGCTGGTGCAAGGATTTTTGCTACCCTAGGCAAAACCTCATTTTGCCGCCCCCAAAGCTCAAACCCTTTTTGCCCCGCCCACTAATACCACACCTCTTTTAATGATTGTTACACTTTAGCCCCTTTTTTGTGCTAATTAAAGGGATAGTAATACTTCGTTTTAACTTTATTTTATTTTGTAGGCATTAAAAAAACATGAAGACCGATGTAAGTCTTATCTTTCAAACCTTTATGGTTTGAGAGATATTTACAAGCAAAGTTTCCCCTCCCGCCCCTTTTACCTAGTGTAAGCCATCTCTTCTCTGATGTGGAATGCAGTCCATAGACCAGACAGATAACAGAAGGGGACAGTCTTCTTTATATGAAAATAATGAAAGCCCTGCCCCCCTTGACAAGTTTTTCAGGTTTTTCCCTTATCTTAATTGAAGATTGTCCCTCTCTGCAATCTACCTGGGCACCTCCCTTCTGATCTGGCTGAGCAGTGTTACATCAGTAAAAGGGGCGGGAGGGGGATACTTTGTCATTGAATTACTCCTGAACTACAACTCTGACAGAACAGAAATAACACTCTCCAAAATCCAAATACTATGATGATTAATTAGAGCTGCATTTATTATGAAACATTACTATCCCTTTAACAAATGTTTTTGTCGCAAATCTGGTGAACAATGCGTTAATCTGTACATTGGGGTACATACCCCTCTCTTTCATACACAGGCTTAATCCATACATTGGGCTACATACGGCTCTTACAAGGAGTTAATCTATACATTGGCTTACATACAATACTCTCTTATGTAAGAAAGAGCCGTATGTAACAGCTATATTTGAACAAATGTATGTATTAACCCCTTGTATGAAAGCTGGATGTAACCCAGTGTATGGATCTAACCTCTTGTATGCCAAAGAGCAGTATCTAATCAAGTTTATGCATTAACCCCTTGTAAGTGTTTAACAAGGGGACACTGCAGGGGTTTATGCATAAATCGGGTTACATACAACTCTGGCATACAAGGGGTTAATCCCTACACTGGATTACATACAGCTTTTTCATACAAGGGGTTAATCCATACTTGGGTTAAATACAGCTCTGCTGATCTCCAAAGATACTTCAGTTAACAAAAAAGTAATATTTCTCTCCCTGATTATACATCAACCTTCAATAAAAAGGATACAATGATTTCAATTAAATTATTCCCCTTCCACCCCAGTTTAGAGATAAGGAGGCAAGACATGGGCAACAGAACAGAAGAGGGGGACGCTGGAATGAGGCAATGTAGTTCTAGCCTGACTTGGGCTTTTTCCATTTCTGAATTTACTTGACAGTTCCTAATGTAGAATGCTGAACACTTGTAGCACTACACAACTGAATACATATGTAACACTAGTGTAAAAGCCCGTGTACACGGGCTAAGGTCCGGGTGACGCATACCCCTCTGGCACTCAAAGGGTTAAGAGGCCGGTCCTGCTCTGCGTCCTGCCACCGACACAGTCATGCACTGTAGAGACTGCCCAAAAGGATAGAATGCTCCCAGCACAGATCTCCCAGCATTCCATGCTACCAGCACTCCGTGCTCCCAGCATTCAGTGCGCTCAGCATTCCGTGCTTTCGGAAAGTCTCTACTGCACATGACAGCTTCTGACAAACATCCTAGCAAATTATTATATAGGATAAGCACTGAGGTAAAGAGTACCTGGTGAGATATTCTGCCAGTCTGTCTGATGGCGTTAATAAGGTAAGTTCCTGCTCTGACTCATGTGACTTCCCTGCAGGGCCGGATTTGCCATAAGGCAAAGTAGGCACCTGCCTACAGGCGCAAGCCCACTGAGGGGCGCCTGTCATTGGGATTCTTTTTTTCTTTTTTTTTTTTTTTAATAGTTTTTTTTAAACTAGCCACCTTGCTGGCTGCGCCAGCACCTACTCCATGTCGCCCTCACATCCCCCCCCCCATTGTCTATTTCCTACCTTCCTGCCAGGACAGGCCTGTGCTTCCTTTGGCACAGTCCTGTAAGTGCTGAGCTCCCTCGTTGGCTCTTACCCAATGGGGGGGGGGTAGGAAACGGACAATGGGGGGGAGGTAGGAAACGGACAATGGGGGGGGAGGTAGGAAACGGACAATGGGGGGGCAATGTGAGGGCAACATGGAGATGGTGGGGGCAAGTTGGAGCTGAAGGGGGGCAATGTGAGGGCAGCATGGAGCTGATGGGGGCAATGTGGAGCTGATGGAGGGCAATGTGAGGGTAACCTGAAACTGATGGGGGCAATGTGAGGGCAATATGGAGATGGTGGGGGAAATGTGGAGCTGATGGGGGCAAGTTGGAGATGGTGGAGGCAATGTGAGGGCAATATGGAGATGATGGGGGCAATGTGGAGATTAGCAGCATTGTGGAGGTGTCCAGTGGAGATGGCCAATGGGGGGGGCGCTTCAGATTTCTGTGCCTAAAGGCTCCTGAGATGTAAATCCGGCCCTGCTTCCCTGCACAGTGTACTCACTCACTACTGCTTCTACTGATGAGGGCAAGGGTAGATACAGTGTGCATCATGCCGTGGTGCGTTTTTATGATGCGCTGCGCATGCGGCCGAGACGCCACACATGAGCAACAAGGTGCCTCTCTCTACCTTTTACACAGCAGCTTCTGAGGTGCTTGCGGCTCTGTGCCCCCAGTACATGTGCGCCCTAGGCCAGTGCCTACTTCGCCTATAGGTGGCGCCGGCCCTGGGTTTATGCAAATTAGACAGTACTGATTGGCAAAGTCATATGCCAGATAGTGGTAAAGCTATGGAATTTTTTGCCTCGGGATGTTCTGCTTCCAGATAATGTAACAATGCAATGGATGCCTATCTAGAGCACAACAATATTGAGAATTTAGACTGCTGACCTCAGTGCAGATAGGATGTTGATCCAGGGAACTATGTGACTGTCATTTGGAGTTAGGAAGGATTATTTGATGCACTTGGGGCTAAATTGGAAATGGCCTCAGGGTTTGTTTTTTTTTGCCTTCCTTTGGATCAACATGGGTGATCTGGCATGGGCTGGACTTGATTGACGCATGTCTTTTTTCAGCCTTGTCAACTATGTTACTGTGTATATTTTAGCCTGGGAGAGTAGAATGTTAGACTTTGACACACCAGGCTGCTCCACCAGGCACTCTCTGATCTGTATAAACTGACTCATAAGGTAGTAGTTATTGACTACATTCCCAGAGGCAGACTGACCCATCGGGCACTTGTTCGTGGACTGGGGGCCTGCCACTGAGAAGGGTTCTGACCAGGGAAGTGGAGGCTCCCATAGTGC
Organism: Rhinophrynus dorsalis; assembly: GCA_037306005.1. Lineage (NCBI taxonomy): Eukaryota > Metazoa > Chordata > Amphibia > Anura > Rhinophrynidae > Rhinophrynus > Rhinophrynus dorsalis. Next base: position 42,032,982 of record CM074722.1, read on the forward strand.
AGGTTTTCCCTGTCCTATCTGTGGGCCCACCAGATTTGTGTAGGCTGTGGTGTACTACAGGTAGTGGAGCCCCACAACGTTCTCAATTTCACTATCTCTTTTAGTACTTCTGTGGAACTGAGGTGATCTCATCTCAGCGCCACATAGTTCTGTAAGTGGCATTGTGGAGCTGATGGCTCCAAACTGAAACTGAGAACAGAGCAGGTCTCCATTACCACTACCTACAGAAAGAATTTTGTTCCAGATGGAGGTATAGGGTCAGGAGGGGGCAAAAAACAAAAGTATATATAGGCAATATGTGGATAATGTTTCTGATATGCACCACCAGGAAGAAATGAATGTTGAACTCTAATAGGCTCCTTGTGGATTCTGTTATAAGGACAACAAAAACTGGAATCCATCTACAGTGGTTAGGAAATGATTATGTTGGAGTGAAGATCTCCATTGTCTAAATTGTCACTTAACCAGAGGGGCATCCAACACTTCCAACGCAATGCAATGGATACCCACACAAAAAAGGGTTAATGATTGACTTGGCTGGGTTAAGTATCCAATTTGAATTAAATGAAATATATTTGAAACCGCTTGCATGAGTATGCCCATTCTCTTGCTCTATAAGCATCCGAGTACATGCCCCTTAAAAGCTTGGGGTTACCACATGAAACGTGTATTTACACTGCTATCTGGTGTGTCCTCTTGCCTAATTGGTTTTCATTGTACAAAACCAGATCTGCACTACTTTAGTCTATATGAACTCTTGTTTTGGTGTTGTGTGTTATACTTTATTTGGTGCTATCTGTATGGTAATTGTTTTAATTGTCTTTATGCATGTAAGTTATGTACTACAATAAGTAAATATTGACGTGTGCCTCAAATAGGGGTTTTCTCCTAATCTTGGGAGATTATTTTTGATATATATTATATTAGCTTTGACCCCGAGCACACCATCCCCAAGAATATATATATATATAAACAAGAGAGAGGATATGCACTCACACTTACAAAACAAAACAATGCACCGGGTGCAGCAGAAAAGCACTCACGGATTTTATCACATAAAATAAACCAATACTTATTGGTAAGCTGTGCAACGTTTCGGTCCACAATTGGGACCTTTATCAAGCAGACATGTTAACACATGTCTGCTTGACATACAGAGCCCAGGTAGAAGGACCTTAAAATCCCTCAGGGCTTAATGGAAAGCAAGACGAAAAAAAAAAGAGGACGTAAGGAGTGAGAAATAGATAAAAAAATAAAAAGTTTACAACAGGGCTGACAAAAGGACACAAGAAGAGTGAGGAGCACAAGAAAAAGAAGAAAGGAAGTGAAGAGGAGCGAACAAGAGGGAGAGGTCTCGGTGGAGGGAGAAAGAAAGTTGAATCCAACAATAATGGAATCCAAGTACAGTAGTGAGATGCAGCTACTGTTGATCGACAAGGAAAGATAGTGGAGCTAGTAGAGATAGTGGTATGGCAGAGCTGTGAAGGAAGGCAGAGAGACACCAAACCTTTCAGCAACCTGAAGCAAGGTCAAACATGAGTCAAGAGACCAAAATGGCCGTGGCGGAGAAGGAAAGAACTGCCACTAAGAGGAGGAATCTCCCTGGGGAGGATCAGAAGGAGGGACAGAGGGAGATGGTGAGGTGCCAACTAGGTATTGGATCCAAGGTGACCACCGAGAGTGGAATACTGGCAATGAGCCAGTCATTAAGGCATAGTACTTTTCCAGGAAAATGAAGGATTTCATTCTGGTGAGCCACTGGTCAGGAGATGGAGGAGTCGGGGAGTGCCAGGCAAGAGGGATGAGCGATTTAGCTAGGATGAAAGAAGCTTGAATCACAGACGCAAGGGGGCGAGGCAGACCAGCTTGTGGGGATAAGTCTAAATGAAAGAGGCACAGAAGGGGGTCCCTGGGGATTGGAACCTTAAACAACAACTATAAACAGCAAAAATCTGGTCCCAGAACTGCTGTAGGCAAGGACAAGTCCACCAAATATGGTATATCATGATGCACCTATGTAGTTCCAGCAGTAGTCTGACTGACCAGGGAACATTCGTGCAAGAACGGGTGGAGTTCTGTACCAATACGTGAAAAATTTGTAGCTCATTTCCTGTAATCTATACAGTATAGGAGCAGAATACAGTTTTCAGTTGATCAGAAGGGCGACTGAGAGCTTACAATTTAAAAGGAGCAACTAATTTAACTCTTTCAATTGTAAGCTCTGTGGTATCAGTAGTGTAGCTCCATTTCAATTGCAATCCCTGTGGTATCACCACTGTAGCTTAAAGGGATAGTAATACTTCGTTTTAACATTATTTTATTTTGTAGGCATTAAAAAAATATGAAGAATGATATAAGTCTTATCTCTCAAACCTTTATGGTTTAAGAGATATTCACAAGCAAAGTTTCCCCTCCCGTCCCTTTTTCCTAGTGTAAGCCATCTCTTCTCAGATGGGGAATCTGGTTGTAAGACCAGACAGATAACAGAAGGGGACAATCTTCTTACAGTGAAAACACTGAAAGCCCTGCCCCCCTTGACAAGCTTTTCAGGTTTTTCCCGTATCTTAATTGAAGATTGTCCCTCTCTGCAGTCTACCTGGGCACCTCCCTTCTGATCTGGCTGAACAGTGTTACATCAGTAAAAAGGGGCGGGAGGGGGACACTTGTCCTTGAATTACTCTTGAACTACAACTCTGACAGAATTGAAATAACACTCTCTAAAGTCCAAATACTATGATGATTAATTAGAGCTGATTTTATTATGAAACATTACTATCTCTTTAACTTCAATTGTAAGCTCTGTTGTATCTATAGTGTCGCTACGTTTCATTTGCAGTATTAAAACTGAAATTAAGCTACACAAGCTTATATCTGAAATTCAACTACACTGTTTCAGTTGTATGCTATATGGTATCACTAGTGTAACTCAGTATAAATTGTAAGCTCTTTGGTATTACTTGCCTAACTTCACAACATAAATACCAATTATACCAATTAGAAAAAGGGGGTGATCTGGCTGGAATGGAGATCTGGAGTAATAAATAGGGGGGTTGGACCTAAATAGGGGTTGTGTAAAGGGGGCCCATGACCTCCATTTCCCCCATGGGCTCTGGGTATTATCAGTCGATCCCTGCACATTTCTAAGCATGCCATCTATTAAAAAAAATTAAAGCCACTTATTTCAAAGTTATAACATCCCTTTTAACTGTTTCTGTGCTGGGTTTTTACACCTTAGAATTATCACAAGATATACTGCTTTATGATACAACAGCCAAAATTGTTGACATTGCAATGGTTCGGACATCATGCTGGCAATCCTGTGGTTAACGTCTACTATAAACATCTGCAATGGCCAGTCAAGACATTTTAAGCTTCCATCTGTCTGTCCTTCTGTTGTGACGGGTGGGCAACCTATGATTCTCCAGCTATAGGACATCATCTCTCAATGAAAGGGTAGCTGAGGATGACAGGATTCGTAGTCCAACTACAGCTTTAGATCCAAAGTTGCCAACACAGCCCCCCCCCCAAATACATGTGTCCACATCTCCACTTTAATTTGAGATTCTAATGAATTACATACATGATGCTGAGTTGCACTGGTTCCTGTAAGTTCCTCAGAGTTAACATTTAACAAGTGTCCTCCATTAAACAGAGTTCTGATCACATTCCGTTAACCCTTTGCAATGCGTTACGTACCCCTCTGGCACTCAAAGGGTTAAAGAGATAGTAATGTTTCACAAAATAGCTACTCCGATTCATCTTCATAGTATTTGGGCCGTGGAGAGTGTTAATTCACTGCTGTCAGAGTTGTAGTTCAAGAGTAATTGAATGAAAAGTATCCCCCTCCCACCCCTTTTACTGATGTAACACTGCTCACCTCAGAGCAGCAAGACTGTCCAGATGGATCACAGACAGGGACAATCTTCAGTGAGCAAAGGAAAAACTGGAAAAACCTGTCAAGGGGGGCAGGGTTTTCCTTATACTCACTTTAAGAAGATTGTCCCTTACTGTGATCTGTCCGGTCAAGAGGGGAGTCGGCTTACACTAGGTAAAAGGGACGGGAGGGGGATACTTTATCATTCAATTACTCTTGAACTACAACTCGGACAGTACTGAAATAATACTCTCCATGGCCCAAATACTATGAAGATTAATTGTGAAACATTACTATCCCTTTAACTGTTCCCTTGTCTTGCAGTTTGTAACATACTGTCAGAAAATACATTGCTCACCCCATGGTAACAGGACGGTTAAAGGGATAGTAATGTTTCATAATAAAAGCAGCTCTAATTAATCATCATTGTATTTGGACTTTGGAGAGTTTTATTTCAGTTCTGTCAGAGTTGTAGTACAAGAGTAATTCAATGACAAAGTATCCCCTCCTGCCCCTTTTACTGATGTAACACTGCTCAGCCAGATCAGAAGGGAGGTGCCCAGATAGACTGCAGAGAGGGACAATCTTCAATTAAGATAAGGGAAAAAATCCTGAAAAACCTGTCAAGGGGGGCAGGGCTCTCATTGTTCTCATAGGAAAAAGATTGTCCCCTGCTGTTATCTGTCTGGTCTATGGATTGCATTCCACATCTGAGAAGAGATGGCTTGCAGGGGAGGGCTGGCCTGGGGGGCAGGGGGGCAATTGCCCCCTGGGCCGGTCATATGTCTGGGCTGGTGGGCCACTGCTCCTCACTAAATATCCCAATTTTTGCTGTAAATGAAGCTACACCAGTGATAACACAGAGCTTACAATTGAAATGGAGCTACATAAAGCACATCACAGAGGAACAATCCAAATGGAGCTACACTAGTAGCATAACCCATTCCCTTGTAAGCTCTATAGTATCACTAGTATAGCATTACTTAAATTGTAAGCTTTGTAGTGTAGCCTCATTTCAGCTGTAAGCTATGTGGTATCACTTGCCTTACTTTACAACATTAATGCCAGTTTTAAAATTAACAAAAGGGGTGGGCCTGAACAGCAGGCTTGAGCGATATAGAAATGGGCCACTTGACTGAATTTGCCTCCTGGGCCACAGGTTGCCAGCCCTCCCCTGATGGCTTACACTAGGTAAAAGGGGCGGGGAGGGGAAACTTTGCTTGTGAATATCTCATAAACCATAAAGGTTTGAGAGATAAGACTTATATCATTCTTCATGTTTTTTTAATGCCTACAAAATAAAATAAAGTTAAAATGAAGTATTACTATCCCTTTAAGTATGTAATGAATACATGTACCCCTCTCTCACACTGCTCACCATTACCCCCTCCATTTCCTTGGGGGAACGTGCAAAACGATGCAAAGCAAATTGTATGCAGACCTAGAGGCAGAGGATGGATTAAAACATATTAAATAACAATACAGATAAATAATTCCCCCACCCTCACAATATTAAGTGAGCCCCTCCTGTTGCAATGTATTACAAGCCCCGCAGGCAATGGAGAAGCTAATTTAATGCAATGTACATCTGGCGGGGGTAGAGGGGAATATATTTACGTAAATACATGTAACCCTTTTGTTGCAAATAGGCAATCATTGTATTGCTAATAAAGTTGCCATTGTGCTGTTAATATACCAGCAGTCCAGGTGGAGCCAATGTTAATTAAATGGCAGCAGACAGAAGGATAGAATTATTTAGCAGAAAAAGCTGGTAAGCAACGAGTTACAAGTCATTCAGGTAGCTTTACCCTTGAGGACCTGAGGGCTGTGTAATGGCTTAAAGAGTTAGTAATGCCCAAAGATAACGTTACGTTTTATTGTAGATTAAAAAAAATAGAAATTATGTGCATCAAATGCAGCAAATCCCCATCTCTCAGACCTTTATGGTTTGAGAAATATCCGCTGCTAAAGTTCCATCTCTCCTGATGTCATCTGTAAAGCTGACAGCAGGAGAGCCATGTCAGCTGACACAAGGCGGCTCTTCAGCAGAGCCGAAATAGAGATCTTTAAGAAGAACTACTTCATTGGAATATTCTACAAAGTGTGCTTGCAAACCAGGGACGCTTTGTAGACCGTTCCAATGAAGTAGTTCTTTTTAAATATCGCTATTTTGGCTCTGCTGAAGAGCCGCCGGCTGGTCACAGGACCAGAATCTCCTGCTATCAGCAGAACAGTGACGTCAGAAGAAGGGGAGGGAGGGGGGAACGTTAGCTCTGACGTTAGGTCTGACGTTAGGTCTGAGAGACGGGATTTGCTGCACATAATTTCTTTTTTTAAAATCTACAATAAAACATAAAGTTATCTTTGGGCATTACTAACCCTTTAAAGGGGCTTGAGTGTAGGTGCTAGGAGGGTGATTATTAATGTATCAAGATCACCATTTTATTGTGGGTCAGTTTTGAGAATCCCTCTTTGACACCCAAATCCCTTTTTCTACCCTTTTGTCCCTCTTTTTAGGAGAACAGAATGAGTAGTGTGTATTACATTGCTCCACAGCAAGAAAACAAACAAAAATGTGTTGTTAATTGTCAGTATATATGTTTATAAATGAATCTGTATAATCTGCAAAGCAATGCATTGGCGATCTCCCTAGCAACCAAGTGGTTAAACTTTTTTTTTTTTTTTGTCCTTGCTTGCTGTGGGCCAAAGGTATTTTATGGGCAAGGAAACAGTGGATGAGACTGGTTTGCGGGTCATGTAGGGAGTGGGGGTGTAGTCATGGGTGGACCTAAAGACACAAAGAATGCCTTGCCTAGGGGAGCCTGGGATGTAAATCCGGCCCTGGGTGGACATTCTGAGGTCCTCCAGACACCGCCAGACTACAACTCCCATCATACTCTCAAACAGTAGAAAGATCAGGTGCTCAGTCACCATAGCTGGGAACTTGCCGGGTTCTTCCCGGAGACTCTAGATTTAGAGCACTGTCTCTGGGTCTCCCGATGAAACCTGCAATTCTCCGGGTAGGCAGAATCATGTAATTAATGATCATCATCATGCAGGATTTACTGCTTTAGCGCAGCTTACATACCAGTCAACTGTCCCCATTTACGTGGGACAGTCCCAGTTTTAGGGCCTAAACCCCCTGTCCTGCCCGCATTACACTATTGTCCCGCTTTCCTGGCCTCTTGCCCACTTCATACATTTGCCAGTATTGTTCTGGCAGCCTTAACCACCGTGAGCATACCTGGGAACTCTCAGAGTTTGACCCTGAGACTCAGGGTTTTGACCCAGATCTCAGGGTCTCAGGGTGAAGGGCCAAATTCTCAGGGTAAGAGAGGTCTGTGTCACCTACTATATGATTTGCCCCAATTAAATGTTTCCTTCGCCTCTAAATTGGTGCCATTTGTACCAGAAAGACAGTGGGAAGATGTCCTGTTTGTCTTGTTTGTGTTTAGGCAGTGAGTTATCTAAACTGTAGCATGTTAAAGGTCCCTTGCACACAGACTGGAGCACCTCTGTGTTAGTGCAAGCAGGCACATATTGCTTAAAATCTACATTACGGGAAGCTTTAAGGGTTGGTATTTCAAAGATCTCAGGGTCAGCTGATCTTGAAAGTTCCCAGGTTTGACCGTGAGCCACACTGCGCTGAGAGGAGAGACGCTTAATGTGCTGTGCATGCGTGTAATGCTTGTTATATGCGTACGCACGCCCTGTTCACCGCTTACTTTGACCAGATTCAAAGCAAGAAGTCTGTGAGTGAGCATCAATGAGTACCCAGCGATGCACCTAAGAACTACTTAAGCTGTCTCTCGTTGTAATCTATCCTCCTGTCTCACAGGTACAGTTGTAACTGTCTCACAAACTTAATTTGAATACCGTCTCGGGAACGGCGCCGCATTAGTTCATTGCATGGAGCGGGGGGGGGTGTGTGTGTCATGGCCACGATAAGTGCTGTTTATAGACGGGATGGTTAGCTGCCTCCTTCTCACAGACTGCTTTCTTATTAAAAGGAGATTGGTCTTAGTGAAACTTTGATGCATACGTTGCAGGACAGGTTTATTTTCAGCAAGCAAAGTTGCCCTGAGTGGAAAAACACTAGAGAGAACAAACCCATAGATGACACTGATACCAAAGCCTTTTTTTTTTTTTTTGTACGGGCAGTAAACTTGTTAATATGCAAGTGTGAACAAGTCCTCAGGTTTTCTTCCCTTATTATTTATTCTTTAATGCAGTTTATTATTTTAGAAATTTATAAAGAAATGCATACCTCCCGAGTGTCCCTGTTTAGGAGGGACATTCCCTCCCTCTTTCCCAAGAGATTGAGTGGTGTATATATGTGTATCAATTTGCTCTGCAGCAATAAAACTCACATTAACCCCTTAAGGACTGGGAAAATCGGAGGTAGTTTTCTCTTAAGGACCGGAGCAGTTCTGACCTTTTTGGATATGTCTTTGTTCAACAGTGTTTTCCCTCTAAGTCTTTTATTCCACCCCGATAAATTATATACTGTTTTTTTAAGCACAAATAGGGCTTTCTTTTGATACAATACTTATATGGATAACCAACCATTTACTTTATTAAAATAAAAAAAAATCTTAAAAAAATGTAAAAAAAATCACCATTTTTGTTTTTTCTCTTGGGATCAATTGGGCACAAAGGGTTACATTTTTATGGAGACTGCATGAAAGGTATGACCGGTCAGTCATACCTACAAAATGCGAAGTTTAAAGTGGCCACTGTCCCCCCTGGGTGAAAATCCCCACATCCCTTTTTCCCCACCCTATTTTGTCACTTTTTTATCCCTGACATTCGGCGGTGTGTATAAGTATATTACATAGCTCCACAACAATCACACTCCCAGTTTTGTATATTAAGATATATTTCTTTTTAAATAAAATATTTTTTTGAAAAAAAAGTGTGTTTAAAAAAAAAAAAAAAAAAAAAAAAAGTGTATTATTGCAGGCCAGAAATTGTCCTGCATTTAGCCAGCCTCCAACACCAGCAGTGAAGGGGTTAAAACCCCCAGCTGCTGGATTTTATTTGACCACTAGGTGTCTCCTCTCTACTTCTCTCTCCCTTGCTTTAATAGCAAGGGAGACAGAAAAAGAGGAGACACACAGAGGTAAGCATGCGTTGTGTGCGTACCTCTGTCTCAGTATGCCGGTACATGTGATCGCTGATACAGCGATCGCATGAACCGGCAGAAGCAAGAAGGGCTAAGACTGAATGCCCCAGTCTCGGAGTGTTCAGTCTCAGCCTGGAATTAATGATAGCAGTGTGCACAGAGGCACGCTGCAATCATTTAAGCCATGACGGTCCAGCACCGTCATGGGTCATTAAGGGTATAACAACCCATGACGGTGCAGGACCGTCATGGGTCCTTAAGGGGTTAATGTTTGTTTAAACTTCAGTACATGTGTGTATATATTTGTGCAAATAAAAACTTTAGTCTTGCTCTAAATAATTTATTCGGTAACAGAAAGGTGTCAACAGGTAATGAAATAACCTATAAAGTTCTTGGTAATGCTCAGCCCATTAGCCACACCCACCCAAAAGAAAAGTGTCCCTCTTTGGCTGTTTGAAATGTTGGGAGGTATGTTGTACTAATACATTTAATACAGTGGGTGTCTACTGGGTGACTTGCGGCTTGCCAGATTTGCATGCAGTTGTAATAATCTCCACAACACCCGATTACCAATATGCAAGCACCCATCACCTGACGACAAGCCAGCCAGTTGTTGGCTTTACTGGGAGGAAGAGCGACGGCAACGTGATGACGTTAGCATTGCAGGGAATGAAGAGTGGGAGAAGCAGTGAGTGGAGGCAGAACGCGTTCATCAGCAGAGCATGAACAGAGATCTGTGCACCACCTATCCAGTCCATCCAGTGTTGGGTATAAGTTCAATTCAAGTTTTTCATTATTTTAATAATTGCAGAGCTGGAGGATCAATGATCATCAGGAGGTAAGTCGAGGCTTTTTTGAGAATGTTGGAGCTAGACATTTGGACAACCTGTTTAGAAGAGCCTTGTGTGCCCCTATCTGGTGGGTGGCTTACTGGTCACTGTTCCTTTAATTGATGCAGCATGCTAAATGCAAACAGTTAGTTTAAACATTGTAGCAAAGGCTTACGTATTCTACTTCACAACAAAGTAGGTTTGTGATAGCCCCCGCCCCAACTGAAATGCAGCACAAATTATTCCTAATACAAATCTTTTATTGAAAAGTCAACCCTTTGAGTGCCAGAGGGGTACGGGATACATAGCAAATCAATGCGTTCTGTACCCCTCTGGCACTCAAAGGGTTAAAACAACAATGAAAAAAGGCAATGAGAGATGAGACAAAAAGAGGATCATAAGATTCCGGTATAGTCTTACGCGTTTCAAGTTAAAAATAACACTTAACACTTTGATTGTCAGAGGGGTATGCAACACATTGCTTTGCTATGTATCCCGTACCCCTCTGGCACTCAAAGGGTTGACTTTTCAATAAAAGATTTGTATTAGGAATAATTTGTGATGAGTTGCGTACCCATCTGGCACTCAAAGGGTTAATCATTTAGAGTGAAACGCGTAAGACTAGACCGGAGTCTTATAACCCTCTTTTTCTTAGGGTGACCACACCTGCCCGGGACTGTCCATTATTGGAGGTCTGTGTCCCGCGTCCCAGGAATGGAGCAACAAAGCCTCCACCCATAGCCTACCTACATAGCGCAGCAAGCACCAGTCCATCCAGCCAATTAAATGCATTTGCTCAGCCAGCCAATGAGGAATATATAGCAAATACATTTCATTGGCTGGCTGGACTGATGCGTGAGAGACGGCTGGGATGGCGCAGGTATGCTGGCGCTGCAAGTGAGTCCCACGGCTGTTTGGCGGTAGCAAACAGCATCACAACCGTGATGTTGTCTATGTGCACAATCTGTGTGGTAGCCAAAAGACCACAGTGTAGATCAGTCATGATAAATCCTGCATGTGTCCAACACATCAACTCATCCAGGTTCCAGCATGTTTGCATACCTCCCAAGTGTCCCTCTTTAGGAGGGACAGTCCCTCTTTGAGACCTAAATCCCTCTGTCCCTCTTTTCTACCCTTTTGTCCCTCTTTTCGGGATATCAGAATGAATATTGTGTATTACTTTGCTCCACAGCAATAAAACTTGCGTAAATGTGTAGTTAATCTTTAATATATGTGTTTATTAATTAATCTGTGTAAATAAAATACTTTGGTATTGCTCTAAGTAATTGATTCAGTTAAACAAAGAGGAGCCAATAGGTCATGAAATATCCTAAAACTTCTCGGTAATGCCCCGCCCACCAGCCACACCCCCATAAAAATCACCTAAAGCAAAAGAGTCCCTCTTTGACCATTTGAAATGTTGGGAGGTATGTGTTTGTGTTAGGGTGTGATGATGAAACCAAAATCAAATCAGCCCTGTGCAGACAGCATCCTTGGGGGCAATTGGGTCACATGGGTGAACAGGGCCTTAGGCTAATAATTAATTTGCGGTCAAGCCGGCCAGCTCCATAAGGGACTGACAGCGCAGGTGCACGTACATCACTATGGCAAGATGTCCGTGCTTCCTGCTACTGTCCGCCTTAGAGTAAGTAGAAAATCTTTTAAACCAGGTAATATTTCTGGCGACTAGCGCTACTAAGCAGCTAGTCGCCAGATGAAGACTTAAATAAGATGAAGTTTTTGCGGGGTGGTAGTTCCCCCGTAAGTATTAATATCCCTTGAACAAAGCAATCCATTGCACTATTGATTTAACCCTTTGACTGCCAATGCGTGGCATCCCCCTCTGTCAATCAAAGGGTGAAATGAGGCTTCAGTGTATTGTTTTACAATGCACTGGAGACGTCTCTAGCATTCAAGGGGTTAAAAGCCCCATTTAAAGTACGTAAAGAGTTGGCAATTTTTTTAATGCGTCCCCAGTGAAGCAGTTGGTTAGCCCCAGTCCATTTTAGTACATCAGCCTCTCTGTCTGGCTCTGTCTCTGTGCGGTCTATAGGAATAAGCACTGGCACATCTCCTGCAGGATCAGGCAGCCGCAGGACAGAATGGCAGGGCCTTGCTCACACACTGTGCTCTTTGAACATTTGTTCCATGGCCTGAGATGTACACACAGTGGGCGAGGGATACAGAGAGTGATGTTTAGATAGCGGGAGCTTATTTGAAGTGAGAACTCAGCGTCAGGATAGTTCCAGAGTTTACTTTTTGGTAATGGCACAGAAGCTGTGATTACCTTGTAACATACCGTTCTAGGTCAGCAACCTGCAGTCTGAGAAGATTGTATATTACATGTATATATAGTGGAGAAATACAGGACTTACTATTAAACCTTACCACTGTGTTTCCAAACTGGCTGTTCTGCATGGAAATAGATTCACAGCTTATATTTAAGTCCCTTAATATGGGAAAATTTGTACTGTGTGAGCAGTAGGGGAAAATTACACCTTGTAGGCTTCTGATTTTAACCCCTCGGATGCTAGTGGTCTTCAATGCATAATTTGCGACACAATTCTACCTAATAAAATAAGATTGGGTTCATACAGGCATAGCTCCCAAGTGTCCCTCTTTAGTAGATATTAGGGGTCCATACCTTCCATGTGTCCCTCTTTAGGAGATATTAGGGGTCCATACCTTCCAAGTGTCCATCTTTAGGAGATATTAGAGGTCCATACCTTCCAAGTGTCCCTCTTTAGGAGATATTAGGGGTCCATACTTCCCAAGAGTCCCTCTTTAGGAGATATTAGAGGTCCATACCTTCCAAGTGTCCCTCTTTAGGAGATATTAGGGGTCCATACCTCCCAAGTGTTCCTCTTTAGGAGATATTAGAGGTCCATACCTCCCAAGTGTTCCTCTTTAGGAGATATTAGAGGTCCATACCTTCCAAGTGTCCATCTTTAGGAGATATTAGGGGTCCATACTTCCCAAGAGTCCCTCTTTAGGAGATATTAGAGGTCCATACCTTCCAAGTGTCCCTCTTTAGGAGATATTAGGGGTCCATACATCCCAAGAGTCCCTCTTTAGGAGATATTAGGGGTCCATACCTCCCAAGTGTTCCTCTTTAGGAGATATTAGAGGTCCATACCTTCCAAGTGTCCATCTTTAGGAGATATTAGGGGTCCATACTTCCCAAGAGTCCCTCTTTAGGAGATATTAGAGGTCCATACCTCCCAAGTGTGCCTCTTTAGGAGATATTAGGGGTCCATACCTCCCAAGTGTTCCTCTTTAGGACATATTAGGGGTACACACCTCCCATGTGTTCCTCTTTAGGACATATTAGGGGTACACACCTCCCATGTGTTCCTCTTTAGGACATATTCCAGTTCCCTACCCCCCCAAGTGTCCCTCTTTAGGCGGTACAGTCCCTCTTTTTGACCCAAATCCCTCTGTTCCTCTTTCCCAGCCTGGTGTCCCTCTTTAAAGGCAAGTAGACTGTGTGGTATGTATATAAGTGTATCACATTGCTCCACCACAATAAAACACACATTAATGTTAATTTTAATTTCAGTATATGTGTTTATAAATTACTCTATGTATATAAAATAATTTATTCAGTAACACAAAGAAGCATTAGAAGTTCATGAAATAACCTAAAAATTCTCAGTAATGCCCTACCCACCAGCCATGCCACTAGCAACATCACCTAAAACCAAAATGTTCCTCTTTGGCCATTTGAAATATTGGGAGGTATGCAGAGGTGGAGTATGCTGTGCTACAATTTGGCACCTCTAGGCTCCTCCAATACCCCTATGGTCTTTTTGCATGGGGAGCTTGGCAAGGGAGTGGCCAAAGTGTGCTGGGGGCTGACCAACAATCTTATCCCATCAACGCAATTGTTTACAGCGGTACTTCCACTGGCCCGCTAAACAAAATGGTAAGCAAGGTATGGACGCCATTAAATGTGGCATGCCGTCCAGTACCTTTCTTGCAAGTTGCAATGGCACTGCAGCCAATGAGAGAAGAGAATTTGGCCAGGATCCTCCTCTCTCATTGCCTGTCAAGTGCATATGATGGTGGCGTTGCGCATGTCATGGAGCGGAGAGGGGAGGAAACATTGTCACAGAAGGCAGCAGGAGGAGCAGCATGCGAGCCACAAGTAGAAGAGGCCTGAATAAAGTCCAGTCAGTCCTGTGCCTCAGCTCTCAACTGAAGTGAGTATGACTTATATCAACAGTCTGTGCTGACGTTTTATTGCTGTGGAACAAAACATATCATATACATATCACACATTCCGATCTCCTAAAATGAGGAGGGGAATGGCAGGACAGCTTAATAAGGGGGCAGACAAACATAATAGGAAAATTAATATATAGGGTTCAGTGATATATACAGGAGAGGGCATGGGGGCAGTGATATACAGGAGAGGACAGGGGGTCAGTGATATACAGGAGAGGGCATGGGGGTCAGTGATATACAGGAGAGGACAGGGGGCAGTGATATACAGGAGAGGACAGGGGGGCAGTGATATACAGGAGAGGACAGGGGGGCAGTGATATACAGGAGAGGACATGGGGCAGTGATATACAGGAGAGGACAGGGGGCAGTGATATACAGGAGAGGACAGGGGAGCAGTGATATACAGGAGAGGACAGGGGGCAGTGATATACAGGAGAGGACAGGGGGGCAGTGATATACAGGAGAGGGCATGGGGCAGTGATATACAGGAGAGGACATGGGGCAGTGATATACAGGAGAGGACAGGGGGCAGTGATATACAGGAGAGGACAGGGGGCAGTGATATACAGGAGAGGACATGGGGGCAGTGATATACAGGAGAGGACAGGGGGCAGTGATATACAGGAGAGGACAGGGGGCAGTGATATACAGGAGAGGACAGGGGGGCAGTGATATACAGGAGAGGGCATGGGGCAGTGATATACAGGAGAGGACATGGGGCAGTGATATACAGGAGAGGACAGGGGGCAGTGATATACAGGAGAGGACAGGGGAGCAGTGATATACAGGAGAGGACAGGGGGGCAGTGATATACAGGAGAGGACAGGGGGGCAGTGATATACAGGAGAGGACAGGGGGGCAGTGATATACAGGAGAGGACAGGGGGGCAGTGATATACAGGAGAGGGCATGGGGCAGTGATATACAGGAGAGGACAGGGGGGCAGTGATATACAGGAGAGGACAGGGGGGCAGTGATATACAGGAGAGGGCATGGGGCAGTGATATACAGGAGAGGACAGGGGGCAGTGATATACAGGAGAGGACAGGGGGGCAGTGATATACAGGAGAGGACAGGGGGGCAGTGATATACAGGAGAGGACAGGGGGGCAGTGATATACAGGAGAGGGCATGGGGCAGTGATATACAGGAGAGGACAGGGGGGCAGTGATATACAGGAGAGGACATGGGGGCAGTGATATATACAGGAGAGGACAGGGGGCAGTGATATATACAGGAGAGGACAGGGGGGCAGTGATATACAGGAGAGGACAGGGGGGCAGTGATATACAGGAGAGGACAGGGGGGCAGTGATATACAGGAGAGGACAGGGGGGCAGTGATATACAGGAGAGGACAGGGGGGCAGTGATATACAGGAGAGGACAGGGGGGCAGTGATATACAGGAGAGGACATGGGGGCAGTGATATACAGGAGAGGACAGGGGGGCAGTGATATACAGGAGAGGGCATGGGGCAGTGATATACAGGAGAGGACAGGGGGGCAGTGATATACAGGAGAGGACATGGGGGCAGTGATATATACAGGAGAGGACAGGGGGCAGTGATATATACAGGAGAGGACAGGGGGGCAGTGATATACAGGAGAGGACAGGGGGGCAGTGATATACAGGAGAGGACAGGGGGGCAGTGATATACAGGAGAGGACAGGGGGGCAGTGATATATACAGGAGAGGACAGGGGGCAGTGATATATACAGGAGAGGACAGGGGGCAGTGATATATACAGGAGAGGACAGTGGGGCAGTGATATATACAGGAGAGGACAGGGGGCAGTGATGTATGGGAGAGGACAGGGGGGCAGTGATATATACAGGAGAGGGCAGGGGGCAGTGATATACAGGAGAGGACAGGGGGGCAGTGATATACAGGAGAGGACAGGGGGGCAGTGATATACAGGAGAGGACAGGGGGGCAGTGATATACAGGAGAGGGCATGGGGCAGTGATATATACAGGAGAGGACAGTGGGGCAGTGATATATACAGGAGAGGACAGGGGGCAGTGATATATACAGGAGAGGGCATGGGGGCAGTGATATACAGGAGAGGACAGGGGGGCAGTGATATACAGGAGAGGACAGGGGGGCAGTGATATACAGGAGAGGGCATGGGGCAGTGATATATACAGGAGAGGACAGGGGGGCAGTGATATACAGGAGAGGACAGGGGGCAGTGATATACAGGAGAGGACAGGGGGGCAGTGATATACAGGAGAGGACAGGGGGGCAGTGATATACAGGAGAGGACAGGGGGGCAGTGATATACAGGAGAGGACAGGGGGCAGTGATGTATGGGAGAGGACAGGGGGGCAGTGATATACAGGAGAGGGCATGGGGCAGTGATATATACAGGAGAGGACAGGGGGGCAGTGATATACAGGAGAGGACAGGGGGGCAGTGATATACAGGAGAGGGCATGGGGGCAGTGATATATACAGGAGAGGACAGGGGGGCAGTGATAAATACAGGAGAGGACAGGGGGCAGTGATATACAGGAGAGGACAGGGGGGCAGTGATATATACAGGAGAGGACAGGGGGGCAGTGATATACAGGAGAGGACAGGGGGGCAGTGATATACAGGAGAGGACAGGGGGGCAGTGATATACAGGAGAGGACAGGGGGGCAGTGATATATACAGGAGAGGACATGGGGGCAGTGATATACAGGAGAGGACAGGGGGGCAGTGATATACAGGAGAGGACAGGGGGGCAGTGATATACAGGAGAGGGCATGGGGCAGTGATATATACAGGAGAGGACAGGGGGGCAGTGATATACAGGAGAGGACAGGGGGCAGTGATATACAGGAGAGGGCATGGGGGCAGTGATATACAGGAGAGGACAGGGGGGCAGTGATATACAGGAGAGGACATGGGGGCAGTGATATACAGGAGAGGACATGGGGGCAGTGATATACAGGAGAGGACAGGGGGGCAGTGATATACAGGAGAGGGCATGGGGGCAGTGATATACAGGAGAGGACAGGGGGCAGTGATATACAGGAGAGGGCATGGGGGGCAGTGATATACAGGAGAGGACAGGGGGGCAGTGATATACAGGAGAGGACATGGGGGCAGTGATATACAGGAGAGGACAGGGGGGCAGTGATATACAGGAGAGGACAGGGGGGCAGTGATATATACAGGAGAGGACAGGGGGGCAGTGATATATACAGGAGAGGACAGGGGGGCAGTGATATACAGGAGAGGACATGGGGGCAGTGATATACAGGAGAGGACAGGGGGCAGTGATATACAGGAGAGGACATGGGGGCAGTGATATACAGGAGAGGACAGGGGGCAGTGATATACAGGAGAGGGCATGGGGGGCAGTGATATACAGGAGAGGACAGGGGGGCAGTGATATACAGGAGAGGACATGGGGGCAGTGATATACAGGAGAGGACAGGGGGGCAGTGATATACAGGAGAGGACAGGGGGGCAGTGATATATACAGGAGAGGACAGGGGGGCAGTGATACATACAGGAGAGGACAGGGGGGCAGTGATATATACAGGAGAGGGCATGGGGGCAGTGATGTATACAGGAGAGGACAGGGGGGCAGTGATATACAGGAGAGGACAGGGGGCAGTGATATATACAGGAGAGGACAGGGGGGCAGTGATATACAGGAGAGGACAGGGGGCAGTGATATATACAGGAGAGGACAGGGGGGCAGTGATGTATACAGGAGAGGACAGGGGGGCAGTGATATACAGGAGAGGACAGGGGGGCAGTGATATACAGGAGAGGACAGGGGGCAGTGATATATACAGGAGAGGACAGGGGGGCAGTGATATACAGGAGAGGACAGGGGTCAGTGATATACAGGAGAGGGCATGGGGGCAGTGATATACAGGAGAGGACAGGGGGTCAGTGATATACAGGAGAGGACAGGGGGGCAGTGATATACAGGAGAGGACAGGGGGGCAGTGATATATACAGGAGAGGACAGGGGGCAGTGATATACAGGAGAGGACAGGGGGGCAGTGATATACAGGAGAGGACAGGGGGGCAGTGATATATACAGGAGAGGACAGGGGGGCAGTGATATACAGGAGAGGACAGGGGGGCAGTGATATACAGGAGAGGACAGGGGGGCAGTGATATATACAGGAGAGGGCATGGGGCAGTGATATATACAGGAGAGGGCATGGGGCAGTGATATATACAGGAGAGGACAGGGGGGCAGTGATATACAGGAGAGGACAGGGGGGCAGTGATATACAGGAGAGGATAGGGGGGCAGTGATATACAGGAGAGGACAGGGGGCAGTGATATATACAGGAGAGGGCATGGGGCAGTGATATATACAGGAGAGGACAGGGGTCAGTGATATACAGGAGAGGACAGGGGGGCAGTGATATACAGGAGAGGACAGGGGGGCAGTGATATACAGGAGAGGACATGGGGCAGTGATATATACAGGAGAGGGCATGGGGGCAGTGATATACAGGAGAGGACAGGGGGCAGTGATGTACAGGAGAGGACATGGGGCAGTGATATACAGGAGAGGGCATGGGGGCAGTGATATACAGGAGAGGACAGGGGGGCAGTGATATACAGGAGAGGACAGTGGGGCAGTGATATATACAGGAGAGGACAGTGGGGCAGTGATATACAGGAGAGGACAGGGGGGCAGTGATATACAGGAGAGGACAGGGGGGCAGTGATATACAGGAGAGGACAGGGGGGCAGTGATATACAGGAGAGGACAGGGGGGCAGTGATATACAGGAGAGGGCATGGGGCAGTGATATACAGGAGAGGACAGTGGGGCAGTGATATACAGGAGAGGACAGGGGGCAGTGATATACAGGAGAGGGCATGGGGGCAGTGATATACAGGAGAGGACAGGGGGGCAGTGATATATACAGGAGAGGACAGGGGGGCAGTGATATACAGGAGAGGACAGGGGGGCAGTGATATACAGGAGAGGACAGGGGGCAGTGATATACAGGAGAGGACAGTGGGGCAGTTATATACAGGAGAGGACAGGGGGGCAGTGATATACAGGAGAGGGCATGGGGTCAGTGATATACAGGAGAGGACAGGGGGCAGTGATATACAGGAGAGGACATGGGGGCAGTGATATACAGGAGAGGACAGGGGGGCAGTGATATACAGGAGAGGACAGGGGGCAGTGATATACAGGAGAGGACAGGGGGGCAGTGATATATACAGGAGAGGACAGGGGGGCAGTGATGTATGGGAGAGGACAGGGGGCAGTGATATACAGGAGAGGACAGGGGGGCAGTGATATATACAGGAGAGGACAGGGGGGCAGTGATATACAGGAGAGGACAGGGGGGCAGTGATATACAGGAGAGGACAGTGGGGCAGTGATATATACAGGAGAGGACAGGGGGGCAGTGATGTATGGGAGAGGACAGGGGGCAGTGATATACAGGAGAGGACAGGGGGGCAGTGATATATACAGGAGAGGACAGGGGGGCAGTGATATACAGGAGAGGACAGGGGGCAGTGATATACAGGAGAGGACAGGGGGGCAGTGATATACAGGAGAGGACAGGGGGCAGTGATATACAGGAGAGGACAGGGGGCAGTGATATACAGGAGAGGACAGGGGGGCAGTGATATACAGGAGAGGACAGGGGGGCAGTGATATACAGGAGAGGACATGGGGCAGTGATATACAGGAGAGGACAGGGGGGCAGTGATATACAGGAGAGGGCATGGGGCAGTGATATACAGGAGAGGACAGGGGGCAGTGATATACAGGAGAGGGCATGGGGGCAGTGATATACAGGAGAGGACAGGGGGGCAGTGATATATACAGGAGAGGACAGGGGGGCAGTGATATATACAGGAGAGGGCATGGGGGCAGTGATATACAGGAGAGGACAGGGGGGCAGTGATATATACAGGAGAGGACAGGGGGGCAGTGATATATACAGGAGAGGGCATGGGGGCAGTGATATACAGGAGAGGACAGGGGGGCAGTGATATATACAGGAGAGGACAGGGGGGCAGTGATATACAGGAGAGGACAGGGGGGCAGTTATATACAGGAGAGGACAGGGGGGCAGTGATATACAGGAGAGGACAGGGGGGCAGTGATATACAGGAGAGGACAGGGGGCAGTGATATACAGGAGAGGACAGGGGGGCAGTGATATACAGGAGAGGACAGGGGGGCAGTGATATACAGGAGAGGACATGGGGCAGTGATATACAGGAGAGGGCATGGGGCAGTGATATACAGGAGAGGACAGGGGGGCAGTGATATACAGGAGAGGACAGGAGTGCAGTGATATACAGGAGAGGACAGGGGGGCAGTGATATACAGGAGAGGGCATGGGGGCAGTGATATACAGGAGAGGACAGGAGTGCAGTGATATACAGGAGAGGACATGGGGCAGTGATATACAGGAGAGGGCATGGGGGCAGTGATATACAGGAGAGGGCATGGGGCAGTGATATACAGGAGAGGACAGGGGGGCAGTGATATATACAGGAGAGGACAGGGGGCAGTGATATACAGGAGAGGGCATGGGGGCAGTGATATACAGGAGAGGGCATGGGGCAGTGATATACAGGAGAGGACAGTGGGGCAGTGATATATACAGGAGAGGACAGGGGGCAGTGATATACAGGAGAGGACAGGGGGGCAGTGATATACAGGAGAGGACAGGGGGGCAGTGATATACAGGAGAGGACAGGGGGCAGTGATATACAGGAGAGGACAGTGGGGCAGTGATATATACAGGAGAGGACAGGGGGCAGTGATATACAGGAGAGGGCATGGGGTCAGTGATATACAGGAGAGGACAGGGGGGCAGTGATATACAGGAGAGGACATGGGGGCAGTGATATACAGGAGAGGACAGGGGGGCAGTGATATACAGGAGAGGACAGGGGGCAGTGATATACAGGAGAGGACAGGGGGGCAGTGATGTATGGGAGAGGACAGGGGGCAGTGATATACAGGAGAGGACAGGGGGGCAGTGATATATACAGGAGAGGACAGGGGGGCAGTGATATACAGGAGAGGACAGGGGGGCAGTGATATACAGGAGAGGACAGTGGGGCAGTGATATATACAGGAGAGGACAGGGGGGCAGTGATGTATGGGAGAGGACAGGGGGCAGTGATATACAGGAGAGGACAGGGGGGCAGTGATATATACAGGAGAGGACAGGGGGGCAGTGATATACAGGAGAGGACAGGGGGCAGTGATATACAGGAGAGGACAGGGGGGCAGTGATATACAGGAGAGGACAGGGGGCAGTGATATACAGGAGAGGACAGGGGGCAGTGATATACAGGAGAGGACAGGGGGGCAGTGATATACAGGAGAGGACAGGGGGGCAGTGATATACAGGAGAGGACATGGGGCAGTGATATACAGGAGAGGACAGGGGGGCAGTGATATACAGGAGAGGGCATGGGGCAGTGATATACAGGAGAGGACAGGGGGGCAGTGATATACAGGAGAGGACAGGGGGCAGTGATATACAGGAGAGGGCATGGGGGCAGTGATATACAGGAGAGGACAGGGGGGCAGTGATATATACAGGAGAGGACAGGGGGGCAGTGATATATACAGGAGAGGGCATGGGGGCAGTGATATACAGGAGAGGACAGGGGGGCAGTGATATATACAGGAGAGGACAGGGGGGCAGTGATATATACAGGAGAGGGCATGGGGGCAGTGATATACAGGAGAGGACAGGGGGGCAGTGATATATACAGGAGAGGACAGGGGGGCAGTGATATACAGGAGAGGACAGGGGGGCAGTTATATACAGGAGAGGACAGGGGGGCAGTGATATACAGGAGAGGACAGGGGGGCAGTGATATACAGGAGAGGACAGGGGGCAGTGATATACAGGAGAGGACAGGGGGGCAGTGATATACAGGAGAGGACAGGGGGGCAGTGATATACAGGAGAGGACATGGGGCAGTGATATACAGGAGAGGGCATGGGGCAGTGATATACAGGAGAGGACAGGGGGGCAGTGATATACAGGAGAGGACAGGAGTGCAGTGATATACAGGAGAGGACAGGGGGGCAGTGATATACAGGAGAGGGCATGGGGGCAGTGATATACAGGAGAGGACAGGGGGGCAGTGATATACAGGAGAGGACATGGGGCAGTGATATACAGGAGAGGACAGGGGGGCAGTGATATACAGGAGAGGGCATGGGGCAGTGATATACAGGAGAGGACAGGGGGGCAGTGATATACAGGAGAGGACAGGGGGCAGTGATATACAGGAGAGGGCATGGGGGCAGTGATATACAGGAGAGGACAGGGGGGCAGTGATATATACAGGAGAGGACAGGGGGGCAGTGATATATACAGGAGAGGGCATGGGGGCAGTGATATACAGGAGAGGACAGGGGGGCAGTGATATATACAGGAGAGGACAGGGGGGCAGTGATATATACAGGAGAGGGCATGGGGGCAGTGATATACAGGAGAGGACAGGGGGGCAGTGATATATACAGGAGAGGACAGGGGGGCAGTGATATACAGGAGAGGACAGGGGGGCAGTTATATACAGGAGAGGACAGGGGGGCAGTGATATACAGGAGAGGACAGGGGGGCAGTGATATACAGGAGAGGACAGGGGGCAGTGATATACAGGAGAGGACAGGGGGGCAGTGATATACAGGAGAGGACAGGGGGGCAGTGATATACAGGAGAGGACATGGGGCAGTGATATACAGGAGAGGGCATGGGGCAGTGATATACAGGAGAGGACAGGGGGGCAGTGATATACAGGAGAGGACAGGAGTGCAGTGATATACAGGAGAGGACAGGGGGGCAGTGATATACAGGAGAGGGCATGGGGGCAGTGATATACAGGAGAGGACAGGAGTGCAGTGATATACAGGAGAGGACATGGGGCAGTGATATACAGGAGAGGGCATGGGGGCAGTGATATACAGGAGAGGGCATGGGGCAGTGATATACAGGAGAGGACAGGGGGGCAGTGATATACAGGAGAGGACAGTGGGGCAGTGATATACAGGAGAGGGCATGGGGGCAGTGATATACAGGAGAGGGCATGGGGCAGTGATATACAGGAGAGGGCATGGGGCAGTGATATACAGGAGAGGACAGGGGGCAGTGATGTATGGGAGAGGACAGGGGGGCAGTGATATACAGGAGAGGGCATGGGGCAGTGATATATACAGGAGAGGGCATGGGGCAGTGATATATACAGGAGAGGACAGGGGGGCAGTGATATACAGGAGAGGACAGTGGGGCAGTGATATACAGGAGAGGACAGGGGGGCAGTGATATACAGGAGAGGGCAGGGGGCAGTGATATACAGGAGAGGACAGGGGGCAGTGATATATACAGGAGAGGGCATGGGGGCAGTGATATATACAGGAGAGGACAGGGGGCAGTGATATATACAGGAGAGGGCATGGGGGCAGTGATACATACAGGAGAGGACAGGGGGGCAGTGATGTATGGGAGAGGGCATGGGGGCAGTGATATACAGGAGAGGACAGGGGGGCAGTGATATACAGGAGAGGACAGGGGGGCAGTGATATACAGGAGAGGGCATGGGGGCAGTGATATACAGGAGAGGGCATGGGGGCAGTGATATACAGGAGAGGGCATGGGGCAGTGATATATACAGGAGAGGGCATGGGGTCAGTGATATACAGGAGAGGACAGGGGGGCAGTGATGTATGGGAGAGGACAGGGGGGCAGTGATATACAGGAGAGGACAGGGGGGCAGTGATATATACAGGAGAGGGCATGGGGTCAGTGATATACAGGAGAGGACAGGGGGGCAGTGATATACAGGAGAGGACATGGGGGCAGTGATATACAGGAGAGGACAGGGGGGCAGTGATATATACAGGAGAGGGCATGGGGTCAGTGATATACAGGAGAGGACAGGGGGGCAGTGATGTATGGGAGAGGACAGGGGGGCAGTGATATATACAGGAGAGGACAGGGGGGCAGTGATATACAGGAGAGGACAGGGGGGCAGTGATATACAGGAGAGGACAGGGGGGCAGTGATATACAGGAGAGGACAGTGGGGCAGTGATATACAGGAGAGGGCATGGGGCAGTGATATACAGGAGAGGGCATGGGGCAGTGATATACAGGAGAGGACAGGGGGCAGTGATGTATGGGAGAGGACAGGGAGGCAGTGATATACAGGAGAGGGCATGGGGCAGTGATATATACAGGAGAGGGCATGGGGCAGTGATATATACAGGAGAGGACAGGGGGGCAGTGATATACAGGAGAGGACAGTGGGGCAGTGATATACAGGAGAGGACAGGGGGCAGTGATATACAGGAGAGGGCATGGGGTCAGTGATATACAGGAGAGGACAGGGGGGCAGTGATATACAGGAGAGGACATGGGGGCAGTGATATACAGGAGAGGACAGGGGGGCAGTGATATATACAGGAGAGGGCATGGGGTCAGTGATATACAGGAGAGGACAGGGGGGCAGTGATGTATGGGAGAGGACAGGGGGGCAGTGATATATACAGGAGAGGACAGGGGGCAGTGATATACAGGAGAGGACAGGGGGGCAGTGATATACAGGAGAGGACAGGGGGGCAGTGATATACAGGAGAGGACAGTGGGGCAGTGATATACAGGAGAGGGCATGGGGCAGTGATATACAGGAGAGGGCATGGGGCAGTGATATACAGGAGAGGACAGGGGGCAGTGATGTATGGGAGAGGACAGGGAGGCAGTGATATACAGGAGAGGGCATGGGGCAGTGATATATACAGGAGAGGGCATGGGGCAGTGATATATACAGGAGAGGACAGGGGGGCAGTGATATACAGGAGAGGACAGTGGGGCAGTGATATACAGGAGAGGACAGGGGGGCAGTGATATACAGGAGAGGGCATGGGGGCAGTGATATATACAGGAGAGGACAGGGGGCAGTTATATATACAGGAGAGGGCATGGGGGCAGTGATATATACAGGAGAGGACAGGGGGGCAGTGATATATACAGGAGAGGGCATGGGGGTAGTGATATACAGGAGAGGACAGGGGGGCAGTGATATACAGGAGAGGACATGGGGGCAGTGATGTATGGGAGAGGGCATGGGGGCAGTGATGTATGGGAGAGGGCATGGGGGGCAGTGATATACAGGAGAGGACAGGGGGGCAGTGATATACAGGAGAGGACATGGGGGGCAGTGATATATACAGGAGAGGACAGGGGGGCAGTGATGTATGGGAGAGGGCATTGGGGCAGTGATATACAAGAGAGGGCATGGGGGCAGTGATATACAGGAGAGGACAGGGGGGCAGTGATGTATACAGGAGAGGGCATGGGGGCAGTGATGTAAGGGAGATTACATGGGGGGCAGTGATATATACAGGAGAGGACAGGGGGGCAGTGATATACAGGAGAGGACAGGGGGGCAGTGATGTATGGGAGAGGACAGGGGGGCAGTGATATATACAGGAGAGGACAGGGGGGCAGTGATATACAGGAGAGGACAGGGGGGCAGTGATGTATGGAAGAGGGCATGGGGGCAGTGATATACAGGAGAGGGCATGGGGGCAGTGATATACAGGAGAGGACAGGGGGCAGTGATGTAAGGGAGATTACATGGGGGGCAGTGATATATACAGGAGAGGGCATGGGGGCAGTGATGTATGGGAGAGGACAGGGGGGCAGAGATGTAAGGGAGATGACATGGGGGCAGTGATATATACAGGAGAGGACAGGGGGCAGTGATGTATGGGAGAGGGCATGGGGGGCAGTGATGTATACAGGAGAGGGCATGGGGGGCAGTGATATACAGGAGAGGACAGGGGGGCAGTGATATACATATGGGGCAGTGATATACAGGAGAGGGCATGGGGGGCATGGGCAGTAATATACAGAAGAGGGCATGGGAGCAGTAATATACAGGAGAGTGCATGAGGGCAGTAATGTATGCAGGAGGGGGCATGGGGGGCCCAGTGGTTTCTAGTTATGCCTCTGTCTCCAGGGTAGGCATCCCCATGCAGGATTGCCCAGGCCCAGGCAGGGGAAATTCCCATGCTTACAGCCTTGGAGAAACATGTGTTGGTGGAACTGTAGCACTACACCTTGTTAGATCTATATTACCATATGTCTAATGAAATCTAAGGTGGCGGCTGAATGGGAATTGGCAATGTATTAACTCTTTGTGCACCAGAAGGGTAGACAACACATTGAAAAGCAATGTGTTGCGTACCCCTCTGGCACTCAAAGGGTTCATCTAGGCCAGTGTATCTCATCATTAGTCTTCGGGTACACCCTTTGCCAGGCCGGAGGTAGTTTTCTGAGCCAACAATGAGCTGGTAGGAGTTGTTTTGTGACTGCGTACTGCATGCCCAGACTCTTTATTAAGTAAGCACCTACAGGACAGACATCGTAAAACAAGATAATTGCCATTTAATATAAATATCCCATGTCTGCTCAAGTCTAAGTCTAAACACAGGGTTGGAATTCATTTCTCTATATATTACCCAATACTGCATCCAGTGACAAACATTTAATCTTTGTAAATAGAGTTGTTACTATATAATGAAAACATCACCGACATTTCAGTCTTCTTCTCTTTATTGACACTGCGAGTGTTTGAAGCTTCTTTTAGATAACTTATCTTTACTGTTCCCTGTCATATGACATGAATATATCTTAAGTATGTGGCAGGAAAGTTCACATGGAAAAACACAAACCTTTTACCTGCTTTCCACGTCTTCATCATTTGGATACAGGGCAAGTTCACAAAACATAAACACATGGTGGATTAGTGGGCTATCCTCCCAGAATGGTGATAAAGGAGCTTGCTGTAAGGCAGTAAACCTGCTATGGATAGCCAGGGCCTGCGCCACCTATAGGCGAGGTAGGTTCCGGCCTAGGGCGCACATGTACTGGGGTCGCAGGCATGCAGCAGAGAAGAGCTGCGCCCGCACGCACCACACCGGGAACCTCAACACAGTCAGATCTGTGTAGCTGCTGGAGCTCCCCCATCGCCGTCAGCTCTTTAGTAATGCAGAACGAGCTGGGAGTCAACATCTCCTGGCGCGCTCTGCATTACTGAAGAGAAGACTGCGTGGGAGCTCCAGCAGCTACAGGTCTGTGATGGGGGCAAGTTGGAGCTGCTGGGGGCAAGTTGGAGCTGAGGGGGCAAAGTGGAGCTGGGGGGCACGTTGGAGCTGATAGGAGGCAAGGTGGAGGTGATAGGGGGCAAAGTGGAGTGGTGGGGGCAAGTTGGAGCTGATAGGGGCAAAGTGGAGCTGATAGGGGGCATGTTGGAGCTGATAGGGGGCAAAGTGGAGCTGGTGGGGGCAAGTTGGAGCTGATGGAGGCAAAGTGGAGCTGATGGGGGGCAAGTTGGAACTAACAGGGGGCAAGTTGGAGCTGGTGGAGCAAAGTGGAACTGGTGGGGGCAAGTTGGAGCTGATGGGGCAAAGTGGAGCTAGTAGGGGCAAAGTGGAGCTGGTGGGGGCAAGTTGGAGCTGGTGGGGGGCATCTCTTACAGGCATCTCCAGACCAGGGGCAGACTGGCCCAGGGGGCAGAGAGAGGGCAATCATGAAAAGAGGTAACAATCATGAAAAGTGGTGGGGTATAAAGGAGTGGGACACAAGGGGTGGAGCCAATGGGCAGCAAAATTAGGTTTTGCCTAGGGCATACCTCCCAACATTTCAAATGGCGAAAGAGGGACACTTCTGTTTTAGGTGGCATTTCTGGGGGCGTGGCTGGTAGGCGGGGCATTTCCAAGAATTTTAGGTTGTTTCTTGATCCATCTGCACCTCTTTGTGTAACTGATAAATGATTTAGAGCAAGACCAAAGTATTTTAATTACCCATATTAATGTATAAACACATATACTGACAATTAACAACACATTTATGTGCGTTTTATTGCTGTGGAGCAATGTAATACACACTACTCATTCTGATCTCCTAAAAAGAGGGACAAAAGGGTAGAAAAGAGGGACAGAGGGATTTGGGTCTCAAAGAGGGACTGTCCCTCCTAAAGAGGGACACTTGGGAGGTATGGCCTAGGGTGACAGAAATCCTTGCACCAGCCCTGTGGATAGCTACATATAAGTTTTCATTGACAAATATATATTACATACCTCCCAACATTTCAAATTACCAAACAGGGACACACGTGTTTTAGGGGGTGTTTCTGGGAGGCGGGGCTGGTGGGCGTGGCATTGCCAGGAATTTTAAGCTATTTCATGACCTATTGTCACCTCCTTGTGTAACCTAATGAATGACCAAAGTATTTTATTTACACAGACTAATTTATAAGCACATATATTGACATTTAAACAAACAATAATGTGAGTTTTATTGCTGTAGAACAGTATGATACACTTATATACACACCACACAGTCTGATCGCCTAAACACAGGGACATCAGGGTGATACACCTATATACACACCACACAGTCTGATCTCCTAAACACAGGGACACCAGGGTGATACACTTATATACACACCACACAGTCTCATCTCCTAAACACAGGGACACCAGGGTGATATACTTATACACACCACACAGTCTGATCTCCTAAACACAGGGACACCAGGGTGATACACTTCTATACACACCACACTGTCTGATCTCCTAAACACAGGGACACCAGGGTGATACACTTATATACACACCTCACAGCCTGATCTCCTAAACACAGGGACACCAGGGTGATACACTTATATACACACCGCACAGTCTGATCTCCTAAACACAGGGACACCAGGGTGATACACTTATATACACACCTCACAGCCTGATCTCCTAAACACAGGGACACCAGGGTGATACACTTATATACACACCACACAGTCTGATCTCCTAAACACAGGGACACCAGGGTGATACACTTATATACACACCACACAGTCTGATCTCCTAAACACAGGGACACCAGGGTGATACACTTATATACACACCACACAGTCTGATCTCCTAAACACAGGGACACCAGGGTGTTACACTTAAATACACACCACACTGTCTGATCTCCTAAACACAGGGACACCAGGGTGATACACTTCTATACACACCACACAGTCTGATCTCCTAAACACAGGGACACCAGGGTGATACACTTCTATACACACCACACTGTCTGATCTCCTAAACACAGGGACACCAGGGTGGGAGAGAGGGATTTAGGTCTAAAAGAGGGACTGTCCCTCCTAAAGAGGGACATTTGGGAGGTATGATATTAAAAGACAATTATCATATTTTACTGAGTCTGCACCTATGGGAGCAGACTTAGTAAAAAGCTCAGGGTTTCACTTTGCAGCCCCAAATAGGCTCCATTTGGTTTGTGAGTTGGCAGACAACCGATCCCCCGATAGGACAATCTGCCCATGAGTATGCTTATGTAGCTGTGTGCAACATATGTTTACTACACAGCATATGCCAAATGTGAGTAGGTTTATCTCAATACCTTTTGCATATCGATATCTTTAGTGATCAGCACTATTGGTGCCCCTTTGTTTCTTTGGTTCTTTTATCAATCTGTACACACCGCAATGTCACAGGTTCTAGTCCCAGCAAGGTCAACTAAGCCTTTCATCCTTCTGAGGTAGATAAAATGTGTCCAGGACAGAGTTGAAAATCTCAATGTATTCTTCCTGGTAAAATGCTTTCACACAAAAAAAAAAAAAAAAAAAAAAAGTTGGAATAAATATAGGCTAATGCATACTTTCCAACATTTCAAATTGCCAAAGAGGGACACCTGTGTTTTAGGGGGTGTTGCTGGGGGCGAGGTTGGTGGGCAGGGCATTACCGATCATTTTCAGGCTATTTCATGACCTATTGACACCTCCTTGTGTAACCTAATAAACAACTTATAACAAGACCAAAGTATTTTATTTACACAGACTAATGTATAAACACATATACTGACATTTATACAAACAGTAATGTGAGTTTTATTGCTGTAGAGCAGTATGATACACTTATATATACACCACACAGTCTGATCTCCTAAACACAGGGACACCAGGGTGATACACTTATATACACACACACCACACTGTCTGATCTCCTAAACACAGGGACACCAGGGTGATACACTTATATACACACCACACAGTCTGATTTCCTAAACACAGGGACACCAGGGTGATACACTTATATACATACCACACAGTCTGATCTCCTAAACACAGGGACACCAGGGTGATACACTTATATACACACACACCACACTGTCTGATCTCCTAAACACAGGGACACCAGGGTGATACACTTATATACACACCACACAGTCTGATTTCCTAAACACAGGGACACCAGGGGGATACACTTCTATACACATCACACAGTCTGATTTCCTAAACACAGGGACACCAGGGTGATACACTTCTATACACACCACACAGTCTGATCTCCTAAACACAGGGACACCAGGGTGATACACTTCTATACACACCACACAGTCTGATCTCCTAAACATAGGGACACCAGGGTGATACACTTATAGACACACCGCACAGTCTGATCTCCTAAACACAGGGACACCAGGGTGATACACTTATATACACACCACACAGTTTGATCTCCTAAACACAGGGACACCAGGGTGATACACTTATATACACACCACACAGTCTGATCTCCTAAACACAGGGACACCAGGGTGATACACTTATATACACACCGCACAGTCTGATCTCCTAAACACAGGGACACCAGGGTGATACACTTATATACACACCACACAGTTTGATCTCCTAAACACAGGGACACCAGGGTGATACACTTATATACACACCACACAGTCTGATCTCCTAAACACAGGGACACCAGGGTGATACACTTATATACACACCGCACAGTCTGATTTCCTAAACACAGGGACACCAGGGTGATACACTTATATACACACCGCACAGTCTGATCTCCTAAACACAGGGACACCAGGGTGATACACTTATATACACACCACACAGTTTGATCTCCTAAACACAGGGACACCAGGGTGATACACTTATATACACACCACACAGTCTGATCTCCTAAACACAGGACACCAGCGTGATACACTTATATACACACCACATAGTCTGATCTCCTAAACACAGGGACCCCAGGGTGATACACTTATATACACACCACACAGTCTGATCTCCTAAACACAGGGACAGCAGGGTGATACACTCATATACACACCACACAGTCTGATATCCTAAAAAGAGGGACATCAGGGTGGGAAAGAGGAACAGAGGGATTTGGGTCTATAAGAGGGACCATCCCTCCTAAAGAGGGTCACTTGGAAGGTATGCTACTGGAAATCCTTTTAGGCAACAGACCAGCCAGCCAGTCAGAATACTACTTGATGATGTTGAGCCTCATACTGGGTGCAAATGTAGGTAAATAATATACATTGTGATTTACAGTTCTGCTTTCTGTGAGGTTCTGTAGCAGCTGGAATCTTTCCATTCCACATTCTCCCCTGGAAAAGATGACTGTGTTTTCCAATACTCAATATATTTTGTCTGTAAGTGAGATCTCTACTTTTTGTCTGATATCCAGACCAGTAACAGTAATTTGATGTTTTATAAAGGGTTTAATGGAAACAAACTTTTCACACAGTGTAATGTTTTCTAAAAAGTATTATTGTCTGTTTCTGTGTGTTTGGAGATCATACTTTGTGACTTTTGTTTCCCCTTAATAAAATACAGCAGCCGGGTGATATTTTATGGTCAGTCCTTCTCTCCTTTCAGTACTATGAATCATCAGGATAGAAGGGGATCCCCAATCCCTTCCTTTTCCATTCAGTACTAACCAACTTTAGCCACAATCAACAGGAGGGGGTAATCTTTAAAGGGAAATTAACAGAATTAACAATGTAGTTCATTTGAAAGAAATTTTACTATCACCTATATGTTGTTAGCCATTTTTATTATCTGCCCCAGAGACTCAATAAAGCAATGTGAAAAACGGAGTCTCTGGGGCAAATCGGAAGAGTTCTCAGCTATGGCAGTGATCTGCAGGGACTGATGGGTGGGAGGGAGAGCAGTTTGGAACAATGTTAGCATATGGCTAAAGAAAATGGCAGTTGGGACTGAGAGTAATGTGGCATCTTAAAGGGATAGTAATACTTCGTTTTATCTTTATTTTATTTTGTAAGCATTAAAAAAACATGAAGAACGATATGGTTTGAGAGATATTCACAAGCAAAGTTTCCCCTCCCGCCTAGGGTTGCCACCCAGCCGGTATTTTACCGGCAGGCCGGTAAAAAATTGGCTCCTGTCCAATGATAAGTCTATGGAGGGAATGCCATGGCCGGTATTTTTTTGTAGAAAAGGTGGCAGCCCTACTCCCGCCCCTTTTTCCTAGTGTAAGCCATCTCTTCTCAGATGTGGAATGCAGTCCATAGACCAGACAGATAACAGAAGGAAACAATCTTCATCCTATGAGAACAATGAAAGCCCTGCCCCTCTTGACATGTTTTTCAGGTTTTTCCCTTATCTTAATTGAAGATTGTCCCTCTCTGCAGTCTACCTGGGCACCTCCCTTCTGCTCTGGCTGAACAGTGTTACATCAGTAAAAGGGGCGGGAGAGGGATACTTTGTCATTGAACTACAACTCTGACAGAATTGAAATAACACTCTCCAAAGTCCAAATACTATGATGATTAATTAGAGCTGCTTTTATTATGAAATATTACTATCCTTTTAAGAACTGGCTAACAGGGAGTGGCCAGTGAGAGGAAGCTCAGTGCTGAATGTTACTATCTGGCTGGCAGGAAGTGGCAGGCGGAAGGGAAAGTGGTGTGTGGAATATTCTAGTATCTGCCTAGTAGGCAGTGGAGGGTGGGAGAAAGAGCAGTGTGGAATGTATCTGCCTGCCAGGGAGTGCAGGTGTGAGATAGAGCAGTGTGGAATGTATCTGCCTGCCAGGAAGTGCAGTTGTCAGGTAGAGCAGTGTGGAATGTATCTGCCTGCCAGAGAGTGCAGGTGTGAGGTAGAGCAGTGTGAAATGTTAGTATCTGGCTGGTAGGGAGTGAAAGGTGGGACTGAAAGAAGTGTGAAATATTAATAAATGCCTGGCCTGGAGTGGTAGGTGGGAGGGAGATTAGTGTAGAATGTTATTTGATTAGGTAGCTTGTAGAATGGGTGAGATACCTGAGTCCAGGTGAGACTTTAAAAACCTATATGGTTAATAAACCAAGTGGGGGAGTGTAGACCATGTAAGGGAGGTATAACATTAAAAGATCAAACCAAGGATTGGAACATGAACCCACAATCGTTCCTCTGAACCGTATCCCTTCCAATCCACAAGCTATTGTAAGGAACTGCAGACGAAAAGAGAGTCCAGAATTTTTCATATCTCATTCTTTGGATGACCCTCCACTACAACTGGAGAATGGGGATACGTAGTGTGAAGGTATCAGTTGGTAACCACAGTGACACATAAAAGGCGTTCAGGACCCTCATAGAAGGAGGTTAGGCCACTTAAAAAGTAACAAGAATAATCTTCCTCAGAATCTTGAAAGGGCCAATAAACCACAGACCGAGCTGCTCCAGGCTAATGTTTTTTGTGGACGACCAAACCTTGTCGCTGGGTAGCTGAGAAATGATGACTGCCTTCTTGTAACGTGCCATAGCCTGACTGAGACAAGCCTTGATTTCAACCCAATGGACTTGTAAGTCATCAACCTGGATGTCAATAGCGGAGACGCCCACTGAACTGGAAAATGGAAGAGAGCGAGGATTATACTCAAGGGTGGCAGAGAAGGATGAACACTGAATGGAGACATGGGAGCGATTATTAAAGACAAATTCAAACAATAGGAATAAATCAACCTAGTTGGAGCGCTGAGAATTAGTATAAAGATGAAGAAAAGATAAGGCTTGTTATCCTCTCCTATTGTTCATTGAACTAAGGGTGTAGGCCGAAACAGAGCACAAAGAGGGCATAGGTGGGCATACTGATGACCACAAGTAAATCCTTTTGTGTTTGGAGTATTTTATGAAAAGTAGGATAGTCAGGACAGCTGATGAGTTCAGGGTAACTTAAAAAGCCCAAGCAGCCAATAAACCGAGGGGGGGGGGGGTAGCAACCAGGGACGGGAGGTGTGACAGCTTGTTGGCCAGTAATGTCTAATCTGCATAACCTGACAGAAAACGCTCTTTCAAAATCACCTTATTTTTTACTAGTTACAAAGCCTGTATACACGAGCTGATCCAGAGCGGGGAGCTCCGGATGGCTCATAGCCTGACTGTGCTCCCGGCTCCGGGGAAGCAGCAGAGGTGCTGGGTGACAGTTGTTAGTTCCTTTTTAAGCATCAGAGGGGGCGTGTCACATGATTGACTCTCAAAGAGTTAATCTGTTGCCTTCTCATCCTTTTGTGCTGTTTGAACCTTCTCATTACCTTGTGTAATTTGTTTTAACGCAAACCATAAATCAACATAAAGCTGCTTTTGTTATCATTGTAATGGAGGAAATGAGATAAATAAAAACATTTCTTCACTCGGGTTGTGGATTTAAACTTTCACATTATCACAAAGATAAGAAATACCTGTAGTTATTTCTAGGAACAGCACGGAATATCTGTCTGTTTACATCCGGCAGATGTAGCAAAGACAAGTGCAGTGGAACCTGGATTTACTGTCTCAGAGCCTCTGTGTAGATAAACTTCTTCTCACCAACAAAATGTTATTGTAATCCAGAAGTGTGCAACCAGTGGCTCTCCAGTTGTTGTTAGACTACAACTCTTTTCATTATTGCAAAATTCAAGGGTGGGCCACACTCTGCTTCAGCTGTTGATGGCCAACAACTTTCATATTCCGTGGCCTGCCAGCAGCTAGTGGAGGATGATGGGAGTTGTAGTCCAACAGTAGGTAGACAACAACAGATTGCCATAATTTCTACTCCAGAAAGTCACAAGTCACTTATGTGCAGGGGCGGACTGACCATACGGGCATTTGGTCACGGACCAGCAATGCCACTGCTGCCTGCCACTTATGGGGCCCGTTTGTAGCGCTGCTCAGCTGCTCGCCAACTACGGCCGCCGGCGCGCCGTTCTAGTAATACAGAGCGCTGGGAGATGACATCATCTCCCAGCCTCTGCATTACTAGAGGTGCGCGGGACTTCACACAGTGTTAAACCATGCCGCTAGACCACCAGGGACTGCAGGTAGGGGCAGTGTGGAGATGAAGGGGCAATGTGGAGATGGGGGCATTGTGGAAGGGGGCATTGTGGAGATGAAGGGGGCATTGTGGAAGGGGCATTGTGGTGATGAAGGGGGCATTGTGGAGATAAAGGGGGTATTGTGGAAGGGGCATTGTGGAGATGAAGGGGGCATTGTGGAGATGAAGGGGCAATGTGGAGATGGGGGCATTGTGGAAGGGGCATTGTGGAGATGAAGGGGCAATGTGGAGATGGAGGCATTGTGGAAGGGGCATTGTGGAGATGAAGGGGGCATTGTGGAGATGAAGGGGGCATTGTGGAAGGGGCATTGTTGAGATGAAGGTGGCATTGTGGAGAAGAAGGGGCATTGTGGAGATGAAGGGGCAATGTGGAGATAGGGGCATTGTGGAAGGGGCATTGTGGAGATGAAGGGGGCATTGTGGAAGGGGCATTGTTGAGATGAAGGTGGCATTGTGGAGATGAAGGGGCATTGTGGAGATGAAGGGGCAATGTGGAGATAGGGGCATTGTGGAGATGAAGGGGGCATTGTGGAGGGGGCATTGTGGAGATGAAGGGGACAATGTGGAGATTTCTGCAGGGGGCCCAGACCTCTTTTTGGACCGGGGCCCTGGGTCCTGTCAGTCTGCCCCTGCTTATGTGCTAATCTAGGGGTAGACAGTTATCAGACCTCCAGCTTTTGGGGCTACAACGCTCATCATCCCCAATTAGCCAGTGACTGGATGTGGATGATGAGAGCTGTTTGCCAAAAACCAGATGTCCAGCAACTAGCTATCCCTATTCTAATCTGTTTATTCTGTACTGTGATCACAGCCATGTGACTGAGTGAGGACATGGGGACAGCCACAACATTTCATTGACAAAGATATATTAATGCCTACAATATTAAAGAAACTTAAAATCAAACATTACTATCCCTTTAAAAGACAATTATCATATCTCTTGAGTCCTGCATATTGCTTACCTGTGCTCTAAGCCAGGGCTGTACAAGTTTAGTCCTCAAGGGCCACCAAAAGGTCAGAATGTAAGGATTTCCCTCATTAAGAACAGGTGAGTCAGTCAAAATGAATGACACCCTGGCCTGTTTGTGGCCCTTGAGGACTGAACGTGGATAGCCCTGCTCTAAGCTGTTGTGTGATTGTTAATACTTAAAAGTCATAATGCCTTCAAACCCAATCAGGAGGGGGCATTTCAATATAAGGGCATACCCACCAGCCTCCAAATAAAGCTCTAAAGGCCCCAGATTTTCAGCAGAGAACCATTTTAAAGGGGATGTATCACCTATATATAACCTAGGATAAATAGTTAGGTTATATAGCGAATCCGACTAATAGTGTGTTAATTAAAAAAAAACAAAAAAACAAAAACAAAAAAAAAATGCTTTTCTTTGTCTAAATTTAAGTTATAAAGTTTTCCCTGCAGCTACTTCCGGACAGACTGTGGTTACCGGCTGTGTAACCAGAGTCTGTCACCCTGCCTCTGCTCCCCTCCCTCTATCCAGCCTCCTCCGATGATGGAGGCTTCTGTCTGTAAGCTGGAGCGGTCTCATTGGCAGAGATCGATATCTAGCCAATGAGACAGCTCCAGCTTACAGACAGAAGCCTCCGTCATCGTAGGAGGCTGGATAGAGGGAGGAGAGCAGAGGCAGAGTGACAGACTGCAGTTACAGAGCAGGTAACCGCAGTCTGTCCGGAAATAGCTGCAGGGAATAATTTATAACTTAAATTTAGACAAAATATATTTTTTTTTTTATTTTTTTTTTTTTTAAATTAACACACTTTTAATCAGATTCGCTATATAACCTAACTATTTAGCCTAGGTTAAATAGAGGTGATACATCCCCTTTAATATTCAGATCAGAAAGATGAAAAGCTATCCTGTCTTCCTAACACTGTAATGTGGCTGTTTTACCCCACAAATATTAATAGACATGTGGAAGGCAACTATGAAATATCAAGGGATTCTAAATGTATTCCTGTATTTGGGGGCCTCCATTCACAATTTCCCCAGAGGCCAGAAATTTTTTTAAACGTCACTGACAATCAGAGCTAATGTAATCTTCTCCCATGCCCAAGTCCCTATCTCTCGCTGGAGTCCCACATACATTGAGACCCATTTGCTAACCAAAATGGTATAATCCCTGATCAGACTAAAAATCCCCGTTGATTTAACATTTTGAGTGCCAGAGAGGTGTGTTGGATACCTCTCTGGCACTCAAAGGGTTAAACAAGAATATGAACTCCTTGTATTTTAGAGAGATCCTCAATGCAGTGCTTTGCAATGCATTGGAAGACCGACCTAGTATTTAAGTGGTTGAAAAAACAATTTAAATCAATGGGGTTTTTTTAGAAGGATATTTTTTCCCCTAAGATGCAGTTGCTAGGTTTCAGAATTCTACTACTTTTTCTTCATACAGGAGCCTCAGTGTCCACAAGATAAGATTTATATCAGGGGCAGGCAACCTGTGGCTTCCCAGCTGTTGTTGATCTAGTGATTAGCCACTGTAGCGCCTTATCAGCTGTTTTTTTGGGTCACAAAACTGACCTCCATGGTTGTCTCAGAAGCTGAGCACGAGACTTAGGTCTCACGTTTCACTTGCAGAGGCAATCCTGCCTTATATAGCCCTTATGGATGGAATGTGACACTGAACATTAGTGTCTATAGAGGTACGGTTACAAAGCTGTGTAAAAAGGCAGTGTGCACAAAACAAAAGAGGATCAATTCTGAAGCAAGCCATCGGCAGCACTGGGGACAAATATAATTCCCATTGATTTCAACAGGGATTTTTAACGACTTGAATGTTAGACATGCCTACAACACTATTCAAGAACTACTAATTAACACCTTAAGGACACAGGACAGGGCCGTCACATGCTTCTTACAGTTAAGGACCTGTGATGGTCCTGGAATGTCATGGAATTCCAGGGTCGTCACACGGCTGCACGCCAACCCGGCAATCCCAGAATTCAATGAGCAAAAAAATAATAATGCACTGTGGTCCTTAACGGCCATCCCCTGCCGGATCAGGTGGTCGTTAAGGGGTTAAACACTGATGCCCAAGTAGAGAAATCCCCTATTGGGGTACTTGAGGACTGCAAATGAGAAACTCTGCTCTAAGCCTTCTGCTGGTGACATCAAGTATTAAAGGAACAGTAAACTTTTTTACATATATATTGAAGGGCTTTTCCTGTTGAGTAAAATAAGAGTACTTCCACTGCTGAGAGATCCATATTACAGTTTAAACCCATGTTTTTTTTACATTAGCAGTGCCCTCTAGTGGTCAAATTCCATTTAATTTTTCTGTTACATTCTAATGGTGCGGAAAGTCAGTGACTTACAGTTCTCTTTAGAATGTGATAGAAACTACCAGGTAATTTCCTGTCAGTTAGGTCTTTCAGGAAGTAAACATAGTAAATTCACTTACTGGTTATTTGAACTGTTATAATCTAAATAACATAAAGCGATAGACTGCGTCACTCCCTGTGTGCGTAACCGCACATGCACAGTAGGGAGCGATGCACTCACATGCCGGCTTGCAGTCAGAGGCTTGCTGATCCGGAGCGGGGCGCTCCAAACGGCCAAGCGCCCCCGGCTCCAGGGCAGTAGCCGAGGCAGTAGCCGGGGCCGCTGGGTGCCAATTGGGCCCGTGTACACAGGCCTTCAGTACTAGTTGCTGGTGGAGTGGCTGGTGGGCTGGGCATTACAGAGAATTTTTCATGACCTATTGATACCTCTTTGTGTAACCTAATAAATGACTTATAGCAAGATCAAAGTATTTTATTTAGACAGATTACACATATACTGATGTTTAAACTAACATTAATGTGAGTTTTATTGCTGTAGAGCAGTATGATACACTTATATACACATCACACAGTCTGATCTCCTAAAAGGAGAGACATCAGGGTGGGAAAGAGGGACAGAGGGATTTGGGTCAAAACGAGGGATTGTCCCTCCTAAAGAGGGAAACTCATGAGGTATGCCTAAACAAACAAACAAAAAGGGCTGCACACAATAAAATTCCAGTTTTTAGTTTCTTACTATATTTATCTTTCAACCATTTTAATGCTCCATAGGAATTTAGGCATTGACTAATGTGGAGTGAATACAGGCCCAAAGCCTATTCTTTCCTAGAAAAGGTCAATTTAAATTTCAAAGGCTCGTATTTATAATAGCAAAATTAATTTATCCTGGAGTAAACCAACTGCAACATAGGGGACAAATAAAAATTAACCTTTGAATGCTAGAGAGGTTAGAAAGCTATTTGGGTTTTTTTTATTTTGTCTCCTATGATGCAGCTGGTTTACTCCAGGATAAATTAATTTTGCTTTTAAAAATGTGGGCCTATGAGTTTTCACACTGTAAATCACCTAAAGCATTTCTAGGGGCATGGCTGGTGGGCGGGGCATTACCGAGAAATTTTAATCTATTGAATGACCTATTGACACCTCCTTGTGTAACCTAATAAATGACTTTTATCAAGACCATAGTATTTTATTGACACATACTAATTTATAAACACATATATGGACGTTTAAACAAACAATAATGTTAATTTTATTGCTGTAGAGCAGTGGGATACACTTATATACACACCACAACATCTGATCTCCTAAAAAGAGGGACATCAGGGTGGGAAAGAGGGACAGAGGGATTTGGGTCTAAAAGAAGGACTGTCCCTCCTAAAAAGGGACACTTGGGAGGTATGAAAGAAGGACACTTGTGTGTAAGGGGGTGTTGATGGCGGTGTGGCTGATGGGAGGGGCATTACCAGGAATTTTTAGGCTATTTCATGACCTATTGACACATCCTTGTGTAACCTAATAACAAGACCATAGTATTGTATCTACACAGGTCTATAAACATATAAACTACCGTTTAACCAAACATTAATATGAGTTTTATTGCTGTAGAGCAATATGATACACTTATATACACACCACACAGACAGATCTAAAAAGAGGGACATCAGGGTGGGAAAGAGGGTCAGAGGGATTTGGGTCTAAAAGAAGGACTGTCCCTCCTAAAAAGGGACAATTGGGACGTATGAAAGAGGGACACTTGTGTGTAAGGGGGTGTTGATGGCGGTGTGGCTGATGGGAGGGGCATTACCAGGAATTTTTAGGCTATTTCATGACCTATTGACACATCCATGTGTAACCTAATAACAAGACCATAGAATTTTATCTACACAGGTCTATAAACATATAAACTACCGTTTAACCAAACATTAATATGAGTTTTATTGCTGTAGAGCAATATGATACACTTATATACACACCACACAGACTGATCTAAAAAGAGGGACATCAGGGTGGGAAAGAGGGACAGAGGGATTTGTGTCTAAAAGAGGGACTGTCCCTCCTAAAGAGGGACACTTGGGAGGTATGAATTAAGCTGGTATAATAAGCAATACAATGAACCAGAGAGCTCACTAACAATCAGGGTTTTAATATCCACATATAACACAATGGAAGTTGGTTTGTTCCAGAATTACTCCAGTTCATCTTAATACATTAGATCCATAGAGCAGACTGTATTGCGTTTCCCAAATCATCTGGGAGACAGAGATTCACATGCTTGGGAACTGTCCGGATCTCACCTAGACATTCTGGTTTTCATTCTAAACACTGCAGCATCTGTGCAAAATCAGGGATATCCCAAAAAAACGGCATTGTCTGGGACCATTAGGAAAGCACTTTGAGAGCCTACTAAACAAAATGAGTTCAGTTGAGATTACATTGAAACCATCATGGTCCTGCAGATTCATTTTGCATATCAGAGCAACACCTAGTGGCCCAGGCAGGTAATTTCTTCCTCTATCACATGAACTGAAAGCAAAAGGAACGCAAGGAATTTGTAGTATTTCTGTGACCTGCCCTTATTCAGAACAACCTTTGTATTTACTACTATGGGCCAAATGGGTCAGATGTAAAATATATTGAAAACATAGTGCATGAGTTTGAAAGTGCTATTCTGGATTTGTATGTGGTTTAGAACAGGGCTTATCATTTTAAGTCCTTTGCTACTAGCCAGACCTGAAAAGTTACTCACCACTGCAAGCCAAAACATACCCACCAGGGCTGAATTTCTACTTGCCAGGGCTAAATTTTCACTCGCCATTGGCTAGTTGCGAGTGGAAATTTTGAGCCCTGAAGAACGAAATGTAACATGGCGGCAGTTAGCAAAGAAGTGGATAGATGGCTCAGTTAGATAATGCACCAGCTGTAAAATCTGTTCAAGCCTCAAGGTTGCAGGATCTAGTCCTGGCAAGCTCAGCATTTCATCCTTCTGAGGTCAATAAAATGAGTCCAGGACTTACTTAAAAGCAAGAGACAATCTCAGTGTATTCTTTCTGGTACAATACATTCACAAAAAGGTGAGACTCTTTTAACTAATTGTAGTACAACTTTAACTTAAAGGGAGAGTGATGCTTAACATGTAAAAACATATATATTGCAAAGCTTATCCTTCTAAGTAAAATAAGGGTGATCCCACTGCTGAGAGGTCTTTTTATTCAAAAGTTATTGCAGCTCAAACGTGAAATCTTTTAGGTGCAGTATCTCAATGGCCTGAAATTTTACAGCGGTGCAGTTGCTATACCATAATATGAAGGTTTATGGTCTACTGACCAGAGCTGTCCATAGGATGGTGCAGCAACAGCACATAATATAGTGCACATAAAAGAAATTGACGTCTGAACTACAATAACTCTTGTTTTACGGAGGACAATAAACCCTACAATTTATATATTTTTTCATATTAAGTGTTACTATCCCTTTAACTTATCGCATGCCAGAAGGGTGCATAAAGCATTGCTCCACAATGCGTTACACATGACTTTTGCACTCAGAACTTACAGAAATGCCCTACTTATGGTGCTATATACATGATTATTTATCAGAAAACATCCTATTATTATTATTAGAAGTATTATTACTGTTTCTGTTATTACTTTTGTTATTATTTTTAATCTCTCAAATTCCAGAAGAGCACTCATGTCAAAAGAAGTTTAAAGCGGAACTAGCACCCCACACAATCTTTAGCTTCACTAAGTCCCCAGCTGACGACTAGCTGCTTAGTAGCACTAGTTGCCAGAATAAATACCTTATTTAATACATTTCTCCTCTCTTCCATGGGCGACAGGCAGGATGGAGCGTGGGCATCTTGCCATTGTGACGTCCGCACGCCTGCGCTGTCAGTCCCAGCCGGGTCTAGGAGGTGTTGCTAGGAGCCATTTGGCTCCAAAAGGGACTGACAGCGCAGACGCCACAATGGGAAGATGTCTGCGCTCCGTCCTGCCTGTCACCCATGGAAGAGAGCAGAAATCTATTAAAAAAGCTAATTTCTCTGGCGACTAGCGCTACTAAGCAGATAGTCGCCAGATGGGGACTTAGTGAAGCTAAAGATTGTGTCGGAAGGTAATTCCGCTTTAATTTTTCTGAAGTTTTATTGATAAAAGTAAATAAAGGAGAAAGAGGGATAAGAACAGAGTGTTTATTTATTATGCAGAAAATGACAGATACACCAAGGCCCCATTCACACATGTGACATCAATTCAGTGATGCTGTGTTGGTGATGTTGCCCTTTGTGAAAGGTACTTGGGTGGGCTCTGGTGCTTATCACACCTACAGCTATTGCCTGATATAAGTGCACCATAGTACAGTATACTGCATCTTTACTGCATTCACACAGGATCGTGGCTGCACAGTAAATTGTGTTCTACCATTTATCAATTAGTACAAAGATAAAGCACAGAGATTCAGCAAAAATAAAATATCCTTGGTCCTGGCTGGAGGATCCCATGTTAGTCAAGGCAAGCAAATGAGGAGATGTAAACTGGATGTGCGGATGTTTTTATGAGTATGACTTTCCACTTGGAAACTTCTACTTAGATTTCTTACTTAAAGGGATAGTCATGTTTCATAATAAAAGCAGCTCTAATTAATCATCATAGTGTTTGGACTTTGGAGAGTGTTATTTCAGTTCTGTCAGAGTTGTAGTTCAAGAGTAATTCAATGACAAAGTATCCCCCTCCTGCCCCTTTTACTGATGTAACACTGCTCAGCCAGATCAGAAGGGAGGTGCCCAGGTAGACTGCAGAGAGGGACAATCTTCAATAAAGATAAGGGAAAAACCTGAAAAACCTGTCAAGGGGGGCAGGGCTCTCATTGTTCTCATAGGAAGAAGATTGTCCCCTGCTGTTATCTGTCTGGTCTATGGACTGGATTCCACATCTGAGAAGAGATGGCTTACACTAGGTAAAAGGGGCGGGAGGGGAAACTTTGCTTGTGAATATCTCTCAAACCATAAAGGTATGAGGGATAAGACTTATATCATTCTTCATGTTTTGTTAATGCCTACAAAATAAAATAAAGATAAAACGAAGTATTACTATCCCTTTAATGTAAAGCTGTATTCTGCAAGTTAGGCAAATGAGAGACAGAGAAAGAAAATAAGCAGACATACAGATGATCCATAGAGAGGTGATATATAAATGCATACATATGTACAGACACATAGACAGACATATATAGTTTGATACATTATAGATAGGTTGATAGATAGATAGATAGATAGATAGATAGATAGATAGATAGATAGATAGATAGATACCTCCCAAGTGTCCCTCTTTAGGAGGGACAGTCCCTTTTTTAGACCCAAATCCCTCTGTCCCTCTTTCCCACCCTGATGTCCCCTTTTTAGGAGATCAGATTGTGTGGTGTGTATATAAGTGTCATATTGCTCTACGCATACTAATGTTTGTTTAAATGTCAGTATATGTGTTTATAAATTAGTCTATGTAAATAAAATACTATGGTCTTTTTATAAATAATTTATTAGGTTACACAAGGAGGTGTCAATAGGTTGTGAAATAGCCTAAAAATTATTGGTAGTGCCCCACCCACCAGCCACGCCCACAGCAACACCCCCCCTAAAACACAAGTGTCCCTCTTTGGCAATTTGAAATGTTGGGAGGTATGTAGATAGATAGATAGATAGATGACAGCCATATAGATAGATACATAGAAAAACAGCTTGATAGACAGATATATACATGACAATCATATAGCTAGATAGATAGATGAAAGAGAGATAGATGACAGCCATATAGATAGATACATTTTCTGCAGTATTATGATTTACTGTGTAGAAGTTTGAGACAGATACAGACAAATGTGTACATACAAAACAAAAAGCAAACCTGTGCTCCTTCTTACCAATGTGCAAATGTGTGCCCTACCTTAGGCATATATAATAACTGGTAATAAATATGAGAATTTAGACCAATAATTTGGCCAAAGAATGTTAAGCTTGCCAACCCCATCATGGTACCTCAATATATGGCAAGCACCTAATCTAATGCATCTATATTGCATATGAGATAAATTGACGGGGTTTGCTTTTTGTTTTGTATGTACACTTTAGGTTTCGGCCTAATATTTGGGGGTAGTGGAGAACCCTTTTGTTCCTTGCTGATATCTTTCTTATTCTATTCATTTTATGTGTATATTATGGTGAGTTCACACTGTGAGCTTGATTCTGTTTTTGCATACAAATGTGTCCCCGTGTAGAAGTATGAGGCAGACTGAATTCCTTGATCCAGAAGTTATAATGCTCAGGCAGCTGATCT
Source organism: Rhinophrynus dorsalis (assembly GCA_037306005.1). Lineage (NCBI taxonomy): Eukaryota > Metazoa > Chordata > Amphibia > Anura > Rhinophrynidae > Rhinophrynus > Rhinophrynus dorsalis. The sequence continues at coordinate 42,077,823 of CM074722.1, forward strand.
CATTCGTTCCTCACATCTGCATCTAATCTCACACCTCCGTCCAACAAGAATCACAAACAGTCTGTGATGTGATAGACATTCCTAAACTGAGAGGTACCCAGACTCCTGCCCACAAAAGGACATGAGGTGGAACAAAAACCCAGAACACAAACTCATCTCGATTTACCCACCAGTGAAGGATAGGAAAATGATTAACCCCTTGGGTGCCAGAGAGGTATTAAATGTTAAAATCTATAGGTATAAATGTTTCAAAATATGATATTATTTTTGCATGTTTTACTCATCTCGGCCTACCATAACCTGGGTTATCAGTTTTATTTTTCCTACGTATGGTCCATTGTATCACTGAACGTAACACAAACAGGTAACCTCATACACTAGACTTAAATCTGCACCTGTTCAGCGGATTAAACACTATCTACATCTAAATATATTAACTATGCACATAAGCATAGTTGTGGGAAGTTCATAAGATATTAACTTTTTAATCACCAGCACACAGAATATGGCGCTGTCATTCAGTTTTAACACTAGGGGCATAAACGGATATAGCATGGTTCAGGGTCATAGAAAATTGGCAGCTAGACACTTCCCTCCTCTTATATCAGCACTGGGCAAGCTACTGCCCCCTAGTGACTGGTGGACTACAACTCCCATCATTGTCAGACTGACCTTGACTGGAGTTAAGCCCCAACAGCAGCAAGAGTATGACAGGTTATCCACCACTGCTGAACCCACACTATCTCCTTCACAGAATGGAATCCTCTTGGTGCTTTTTTACCCTTTCAGTGCCACTGGAATGTGCAGTGGATTGCATACCTCTCTGGCATTGAAGGGGTTAAGCTAGGTCATCCAGAGGGCCCATCAGTCGTTTCAGGGCAGCATGGGGCTGACATAAACAGCCTCAAAATGACTCCTGTCAACCATTTTGGAATGGGAGGGATCAGAATACCAACACCTCTCCCCCTGCTGGCAGTGGGTTGGAACACAATGTGGAAGTATGAGGCTCTAGTCTAAGCCACAAAATGTGTAGTTAGCATGTACAGCATCTACAGCCCCTCTGTTAGGATTTCAAACCAGACACGTTGGGACTATTGGGACTGTGTTGAGCAGCCCAGCGAGTTCAGTCTCATGTCACTGAACCAGTGAGGGCTTAGTTCAGTCTCTTCTCACGAGACTAAAGAGGGCTCAGTCCAGTCTCTTCTCGCAGTTTAGTTCAGTTTGTTCGAGTGGGACTATCAGGTTGTAAGTTCACTCTCTTACCAACGAGAAAGTCCTAGAGGTCTCTTTTCAGACAACAGCTCTCTACTTAAGCCGAGATTCATCAAACTGCGGGGAAAACAGAGATCATTGATAGATACCTTTGGAAAAATTGCAGGGACGTGCACAGACATTTTGGGGGGCAGGGTTTCAAATGAAAAAAAGGGTACTTCTCATAATTATTTATTCAAAATATATATTTAAAAAAAAGAAAATAATTTACATCTCAGGAGCCTGTAGGCACAGAAATTTAAAGCACCCCCCCACAATGGCCATCTCCACTGGACACCTCCACAATGCTCCTAATCTCCACATTGCCCCCCATCATCTCCATATTGCCCTTACATTGTCCCCTGTCATCTCCATATTGCCCCCATCAGCTCCACATTGCCCCCATCATCTCCATATTGTCTCCATCAACTCCAACTTACCCTCACATTGCCCCCATCAGCTCCATATTACCCCATCAGTTGCAACTTACTCTCACATTGCCCCCTTCATCTCCATATTGCTCCCCTTCAGCTCCATATTGCCATCAGCTCCAACTTACCCTCACATACATTGCCCCATCATCTCTACATTGCCATCATCTCCATCTTGCCCCCCATCAGATCCATATTGCCCCATTATTTCCACATTGCTCCCCAGTGTCCGTTTCCTACCTCTTCCCTGGCGGTCCGGCGGCAGGAGAGGTCTGTATGTGCCTCCTTTGGCACAGACCTGTAGCTCCCAGCGCTCTGTAATACTAAAGAGCCGCCGAGGGAGAGCAGCATCTACAGGTCTGTCCTGAAGGAGGCACAGACTTGACTGGGCAGTGGCGGGGTTAGTGCGGGTGGCGCAACTTTTTTTTTTTTGTTAAAAGGGCATGAGGACACTTTGGACAAAAAGGACAGGTTCTCAAGCCCTTGGTGTCTATGTGTGCACGTGCCTGGAAAACTGCATAAATAGGCCAGTCAGGCGAATAAACCCACGCATGCGCATAAGCTAAAATGTGTATGCGTATGTTCCCCCAATACATTGTAATGGGATGGCCGATCAAATTGACAGATCTATCTGGCCATCTTTATTGATGAATATGTCATGGCCACATACAACCCGTAAGTTGCTGAATGGGTGAATGGTTAATGCGCAAAGAAATCCTCCGATTTTCTTGCACATTAAGCCATTCACACCTTGATGAATCCCAGCCTAGTTAGTCTGCTGGGGCTCACAATATAAGCCTGGGCTTCATTAGCAGGTCTGTTCACAGGGTGCAAATCTACCCATAGGGTACTAATTATCTGACAGCTGTCCTGTAATGGTTATCCTTAGTATATAAAAGCAGGCCAAGCTGTACATACAATTAGAGATTTTACAGTACGTATGAAGAGGGCAGACTTGGTGGGCCAAATGCTTTTTTATCTGCTCTCAGATTTTATGTTTCCAATTGTTCTGCTGCCAAAACAGTGTAATAGTATATAGTTCATGTCAGGAATTTATATACAGTAACAAAGTAAGGCTGGTGAAACAATTGCCAGGGGACAAAGAAACACAATTAGAATACACAGAGATAGGATGGGTGTCAGGCAGGGGTAAGCTGGGTGTTTTTCTATCCTATGTCTTTTTCCTCTCTATTTTTATGGACATATTTTAGTCTCCCCTGGGGATTAAAGCAATGAAATCCTGGCGCCCTCAGAGCTGCTTCTTTAATGACTTATTTCCCAAAAACAACTCTCCTTTTTCCTTTGTTGTACAGGATGGAGAGCACAGGACCAGCTGCCAAAACATCGCTGTCTGTATTGTGCGAGAGGCGACGTATTGTGTAGCTGTGATAAGAAAAAAACAGTCCTCCTGCTTGGGGACTGGACAGAGTGGCGGGTACAATGACCAGAGTGTCAAACGTCCAATAGTCTGAGTCAGATCCAGTAAATAGTAGCCAGAAATAGAACATTTCGAAAGTGAGTATGTTCACTGGTGATAATTTGTTGACGTCTACGAGGTGTCAGCTGTAAAATTAAAGTGGGATTGACTCCAGATTAGCTGGACTTGCACAGGGTTGAGGATTGGCAGCTTTGAAATGAACAGCTGGGAATGGATTTTAATGGAAAAGCAAACATATACTGCTAGGCTTTTACTGCCGAGTACAAGGGCAATCAAAAGATGATTCGTTCAACTGTAACAACGCAATAGAGGTGTTACTATCACATTCTGTGGAGAACTGTAGTCAGTGATTCCCCTCTCTCATAGAATGCAATAGAATAATTGTCTGGACACCACACATACATGTATGCACAATACACACATATGCACAGACTGAATTCTAATAACATTTGAATGAAGTAACTCCATACAGTGGGAAGATTTATGCAGTGGGTAAAGTCAGGTCTGGAATTTCCATTTTCACTCAGCTCCAGTGTCATGTGACCAATGGATTATGTATAAAAACTTGAGAGTAAACCACCATGTTTATGGAGGCCAATGTGCAAGCACAGGACTCGCCATGCCCTTCATTCAATTGCTGGCAAAAGGTAAGGGCTGCGCTATCTATCAAACAATATAAATCAAGTCGTATTGATTAAAACAATAGCTCTTATTCACATGTAGTAAAAACAATATGATATCAATGAGACATCAAATATTAAGGCTCATGAAGCCCTGGTCCACTGACCTCTATTCTCTAATCCACATCAACGCGTTTCATGTTCACAACATTTATTCATGACAGTGCGTTAATGTGGAGTGAAGGGTAGAGATCTGTGGACCTGGGCTCTGTGAGTTATAATAGTTGATGTCTTAGTGATGTTACACAGGGTCACTTTAATGAATTAATGAATATGTTTATTTATATAAATAACATACCCTTACTCAGCATTTGCCTGGGCTTCCAGTCTCGGGGCAGGGGGTCTCACCCTGAACTTCCAATAGTACCATTTTTACAGAGACTAACCAATTTAATCCTTTGGCCAGATGGTCAGTGAGGAATCAGACAGTTCTGAGATCACAACATGTAAATGTGGATGTTTTTCCCACAAATAAGTATAAAGGAAGAGGAGGGCTACAATGAAACGTAAGGATCCTAAATGTTAACTGCATCTGGGATCCTCCATTCGCCGTTCCACCAGAAACTTCATGGTTTATTAAGAACCGTCCTGATGTTACATTTTTTTTTTACTACACATGAATAAAAGTTTTTGTTTTTATCTATACCACTTGATTTATATTGTTTGAGCGATAGTGCAGCCCTTACCTTTTCTCTGCAACTGGATTTCCCATTAGGAAGAGAAGGCAACTGCCTAGAACACTAAATTTGAATGGTGCCTTAGCTGTGCTGGCCACACCCACATTCTTTAATCTCCCTGATATCACACATGAAACACAGACACCATGATATTTATGTCAAACATGTTAAAGCCAAACACCCATTACAGAAATCTAACACCGCTGTTACTGTACCTCCTGACTCCCCAGAAAGGCAACAAGAGGCGAGGTGGAGATCAAAGAGGAGGAAGAATAGAGAACCCCGGCAGAGACTGAAAGTTCCATGACGAGCGAAACAACCATTTCGCCATCAACATCACCTTCTTCCTCTAGGGTAACAACTACATCTTCTACCAGTCCACCTCGTTCATTGTTGCCTCCCCCACCAAATGATAGTCACTCTGTTCATATCAGGATATGGCAGTTTGTCTCTGTCCATTGCACTGACGAGATTCCATCACACAGAATATGCTAGCATGCCGGCAGGAAGGGCGCATCATTACTATTAAACTGCCAGCAAGTTGTTATGTGTCCTTAGTGGGGTCTGGACAAGGGGTATAGTGACAGCGGCAGTATTTGGTTTCGGGTGTCATGGTGTTTGGGTACAGTTGTGCCCCCAGATGTTATTTATCACACACACACTGTGCATATTGCAGTTGCTGATGAGAGGCACAGTCCCTGCTCTCAAGGGAAAAAATGATATTCTAATAACAACGCACCCATGATTTTGGAAGAGGGGCAGGTGGAGAAGAGTTATCGGCCAACTGCTTCTTTTCTCCACATAGACTGGGTGCTACCTATTGTACTGCTACTGCCTCAGGTGCATCACTGGAGACAATCGGGGCAAGTGGAACCTTCATCATTCATCACCCATGTTACTGCTATTGTTGATCCAATTCCCTTTCAGCTGCCTAATCATCCTGCTGCTTAAAGGGATAGTAATGTTTCATAATAAAAGCAGCTCTAATTAATCATCATAGTATTTGGACTTTGGAGAGTGTTATTTCAATTCTGTCAGAGTTATAGTTCAAGATTAATTAAAGGACAAAGTATCCTCCTCCCACCCCTTTTACTGATGTAACACTGTTCAGCCAGAGCAGAAGGGAGGTGCCCAGGTAGACTGCAGAGAGGGACAATCTTCAATTAAGATAAGGGAAAAACCTGAAAAGCTTGTCAAGGGGGGCAGGGCTTTCATTGTTTTCATTGTAACAAGAGTGTCCCCATGCTGTTATCTGTCTGGTCTTACAACCAGATTCCACATCTGAGAAGAAATGGCTTACACTGGGTAAAAGGGGCGGGAGGGGAAACTTTGCTTGTGAATATCTCTCAAACCATAAAGGTTTGAGAGATAAGACTTATATCGTTCTTCGTGTTTTTTTAATGCCTACAAAATAAAATAAAGTTATAATGAAGTATTACTATCCCTTTAACCCCTTAACGACCCTTGACGGTCATAGTACGTCAAGGGTCGATTTGACTTAACGACCGATGACGTACTATGACCGTCATCGAGTTCTGGGCTCCCCCCGCGGCTGCACGCCGTTCGGGGAGTCCGGAACCCAACGGAGCAATAAAAAAAAATTGCTCCGTGGTCATTAAGTCACTTCCCCTTCCGGATTCCCCGGTCGTTAAGGGGTTAAACATCTCAGCAGCAGCAACAAGAACAGCAGTTGCAAATTCCGCAATTATAGACTCAGACTCAGGACGGAGGAGGACATTTGACAATGGCCAGTGGCCGCTGGCCAACATGACCTGTTGGCACAAGGTCAGTAGGGCAATTTTTTTTCTCAGGGCTTGTGCTTTGAAAAAAAAACAAAAACATAGTCCTACAAAAAAATAAACAATTTTTTGGGGTTTGTTTCTAACAAGTCCTACAAATCAATGTTTCCTCAGGGCTTGGGCCTCTAACAAAAAATCTAACAAATCATCCTCTCTATACTCTATTAAGTCAAATGGACGCTTATGTCAGGGGGTTACTGTCTCTATCACTTTACATACAAATGTCTTATTTTATTTTATTTTTTTATTAACTGTTCCCCCAACACCAGTCAAGAAACCCCCCAAAAACAAATAGCCTTTTCAACTGATTCATTCCCCAGGCTCCACCCACCAACACAGGCACCCTCCTCATGTTTTTTTTTTATTTTATTTAGGATTTATTTTTTTATTAACTGCCCCCCAATCCCAGTAAACAACCCCCCAAAAATCATCCGCTATTCAGCTGATTCTTTTCCCACACCCCACCAACACAGACCCCCTCGTGCCCCTTTTATACAATGCCTTTGGGAAATAAAATAATATTTATTTTATGTTGTGTGTAACTTCAATGTTCCCATTGATTTCAATGGAATGAGCTAGGCAAAAAAAGCATGATAAATCTGAAAATCTGCACTTTTCGTGAGAAATTTTTCACCAAACAGAAACTGCCATTTTTCACTGATTTCAGTTTGAGGCTAAGAGTTTTGCCCATCCCTACTAGTAACCCTCAGAGCCAGGCTAAAAAGCTAGGCGGAGAGGCACATCAGTGGGGCTAGCCAGTGAAGGTGAGAGGAGGAGTTGGCTGGTGATGCAGGATAGGGGGTGTGTGAGAAAGGACGGTCTTACTGCTACATGCCTTCCATATCCTTCTCTCTGCTTGTCAGCGAGGAAGGAGCATCCCTCCCTCCCCCTTTTTTGCTGTTTTTTAGGGGTGGGTGGTTCTTCCTTTAGGTTTAGGTTGTATCAGCGTGTGGCGAAGGGGGATCCTTGGCACTTTTAAAGATGGTTGGGATGCCTGGCTTCCAAAAGGCATGAGGTCCCTTGGAAGTGGGCAGACAAGTAATTACGGATACCCGCTGAGCTGGTAGGGAGAGGCGGCTAGTGGGGATACGACCAAGGTGGGACTGGCGGTGCTAAGGATCCTTCCCTCTATTCAAAGTTTTTATTTGTAAAGTTGTAAATGGAAAATATGCTTATTGGTTTATGTTTATTGTCAATATGTTGTAAAATGGTAACTTGGGTTCTTAAAATATTTTAGTTTAAATTAAATAAACTGTGGCCTATTTTATCCAAGTCACGCTTGTGGTGTGGTTTTTTGGGTGAGGAGGTAAAATCCCTGAGGCTGGCGATGCCCCTGCCATGAGCCCTTCATCTGTCCAGCTGGTCACTTTTAGTGGTCTTGAATATTGTGAGTACAGTGGTGAAATTGGTGGTGGATTATATTCTATGAACATATTAAGTTGGGAAGCACCCCTCTTTTTGTGAACTACATCTCCCATCATTCTCAGCTGACCAAACAACCACACCCAAATTCCTCCCATGGACCCACCCCCAGCGCTATCTACTGTTCTCTTGCACAGAAAAAGATCCTTATCCTATTAACAAGAAGGTAAAATGAATAAATAAACAAATAAATAAATGCAATATGAAAAAAAAATGAATTAAGCTTTTGGGTCTCCAGGTCTCCAAAGCATGGTAAAGATATGTGCAGGAGACCACTCTAGCATACTAACCAGTAACATACCTGTAAACGGTCCCTGATTTGGCTCCCAGTTCCGGGATCCTGCTTTACCTGCTTTAATTTGGATTTCAAACTCGTATTCTGCATGTTGCCCATTAAAAGGTAAAAGTAGATCTGTACCTACTGGCATTTAGTCTCGATGTATCTATTTGAACTGCCTATAACATTTTGTTTTTTAAGCAATTTAAAGGTTTTAGAAATGTTTGATTTAGTAGTTGGGGAATCTAATCTTAGAAGAGCTTTGTTCTCTAACCTGCCTGCAAAATTGATGACATGTCCAGAAATCACCTCCCTCCATATTCTTGTGGCTCTTTCACATGGGCTACAGAGCTTGTCTAGATGCAGGAGAGGAGTGCTTGAAAGACAGCTCATGGAAGCTCCATCCTGTTGGCTGGCACCCACGTGGGAGATGGAGGTCGTAACGAGCATTGTAACCTCCATCAGAGCTAATGTGAGGGGCCTGCCAGTGTCCCTCTTGTCCTCCTTCCTTGCAGATCTCCCTTATTGTAACTTTCTTGCATTCCTGTGTTGGGATTGCACTAGTCTCACCCACAACTCAGCATAATGGATGTGGCCAACATGTATGAGACATCCCTAAATGGCTGCCTACTATGCCTAATGGAAATATGTCTCTAGCGTACTCAACTGTAAAACTTTGGTAGCACTGAGAATAAACGTATAATATTGTATAGAAGTATTTTCTTTATTGTTTTAATTGTTTTTTTCCATCATGCTAGAGAAACCTTAATTTAAGTACCCATGTAGCTTGTATCTGCTTCCTCGTGATATAAATACACCAGTCTAGAAGTGATTTATAGCAAAGCTGCTTCCCATAATCCTATTGCCATTTAGTGTCAGTGGACCTGTATGAGGAAGATACTTTATACTGCAGTAAGATTTATGGGTGAATCTAAACTGTATCTATTTTTAGGAATATATTTAAAAATAAGTTTATTATAGTGTCAATAATGAGTAACAAGATATGAATGATGTATTTTATTTAATTATTTTATTAAGAAAATGTTTTACCAGAAAGAATGCATGGGAATTTCTCTTGGGTTTAAGTGTGTCCTGGAGGGCTTTTACAGCAAAAAATTACATAGACAAATAGATAAAAAAAATATATATACACATAAATATACATACAGTAAATTAAATACAGTTACATATTGTTTTTAGAAACAAAGAAGCAGTTATTTTAAAGGGATAGTAATGTTTCATAATAAAAGCAGCTTTAATTCATCATCATATTATTTGGACTTTGGAGAGTGTTATTTCAATTCTGTCAGAGTTGTAGTTCAAGAGTAATTCAATGACAAAGTATCCCCCTCCCACCCCTTTTACTGATGTAACACTGTTCAGCCAGAGCAGAAGGGAGGTGCCCAGGTAGACTGCAGAGAGGGACAATCTTCAATTAAGATAAGGGAAAAACCTGAAAAACTTGTCAAGGGGGGCATGGTTTTCATTGTTCTCATAGGAAGATTGTCCCCTACTGTTACCTGTCTGGTCTATGGACTGGATTCCACATCTGAGAAGAGATGGCTTACACTAGGTAAAAGGGGCGGGAAGGGAAATTTTGCTTGTGAATATCTCTCAAACCATAAAGGTTTGAGCGATAAGACTTATATCGTTCTTTATGTTTTTTTAATGCCTACAAAATAAAGATAAAACAAAGTATTACTATCCCTTTAAGGGATTTTAGACTGCGATAAGATCTGATTTTTTGGGTGGTAGGTTATTCCAAACTTTCAGCATTCTGAAGGAGAAGGCAGATTGGTTCTGAAGGAGAAGGCAAATTGTCCGACTTCATTCTTGCAGTGTGGAATAATTCAGTGAGATGTTAGCAGTGGTGCGGAGGTAACAGTATAGAGAGCAGGAGGTATCATACTGCCTAGGTATGTGCTCCGTAAGAATATACTACTTCCATGTAATCTATGACTAGCTTTAAAGACATAGTAATACTTTATGATTACTATCCCCCATATTGTAGATATTTGCAAAATAATTTAATTGCCCCCAGTGTCATCTCTCAAACCTTTATGGTTTGAGAGATAACCAAAGGCAAAGTTCCCCCCTCCCTCCCCCTTCCCTGAAGTCAGTGTTATACTGACTGCAGGGGAAGACTGTCATATGACAGTGTGGCGGCTCTGCAGCTGAGCCGTGATCGCGTAGCGAAAAATAATTATTTCACGGAAACGGTCTTCTACATGTGCTTGGTATGCAAGCACACGTAGAAGACCGTTTCAGTGAAATAATTATTTTTCACTAACGCGATTGCGGCTCTGCTTCAGAGCCGCCTGATGAAAGTCAGACCGGATATCCCCGCAGTCAGTACAACGCTGACTTCAGGGAAAGGGGAGGGAGAGGGAACTTTGCCTTCGGTTATCTCTCAAACCATAAAGGTTTGAGAGATGACACTGGGGGCAATTAAATTATTTTGCAAATATCTACAATATGGGGATAGTAATAATAAAGTATTACTATCCCTTTAACATCTGTTGAACAATGCCTTTCCTTACCAGAGGACTTTAACAGGATTTGTTTCTAAACAGAGCACCTACTTTAGGAAAAAGATTGGATGTTATTTTATCAATATGAAGACCAAACGTGAGGTTGGGAGTCAAGCCATATACCTAGTCGACCGGGCCAAATTACAATTAGACATTGTTACAGTGGTTAGATGGCTATTACTGAGTTTAAGTAGACTTGCAACTAATACCCCTGTGACCATTTTGTAAGTGGTTATGACATTTGTTTTTAGTGATCCATCTTTCAACTTCAGAGAAATCAACCTGTAATAGAGCCTCAAGCTGAGTTATGTTTGGATACATGTGCACAGATGATGCTTTGCAAACCGTGGGCAGATAATTTATAAATAGAGAAAATATAAGAGGGCCAAGAATGGAGCCTTGGGGAACCCCGCTTGTTACTTTGAGAGGAAGGGAAATATTGTCAGCAACATATTGCATTCTGTTTGTAAAGTAAGATAAGATAAGATAGTTAATGGTTACTCAATCCTGAACATTTGAGTTTACTTATCAGAATATTATGGCATACCATATCAAAGAACTTTGCAAAATCTAGGAAAATAGCTCCAGTGAGTTCCCCATACTCCATGCAAGTCCGGATACAATTGCATAATTTTAGGAGGACCACGATTGTTGCATGATTTGGATGAAAGCCTTGAAGCAGGGTGAAGAAGCTTGACAGTCCGTAATGCTTATATAGTAATTTGGACACTTATTTCCAGGATTTTAGATTATGTGTGGAGTAAGGCTATTGGTCTGTAATTTGATACTACATTTTTTGTGACTAGTTTTGTGAATAGACACAACTCTAACCACTTTCCAGGCTTTGGGCCTATACCTGCATAACAAAGAAGCATTAATGGGATAGTAATACTTCGTTTTATCTTTATTTTATTTTGTAGGCATTAAAAAAACATGAAGAACGATATAAGTCTTATCTCTCAAACCTTTATGGTTTGAGAGATATTCACAAGCAAAGTTTCCCCTCCTGCACCTTTTACCTAGTGTAAGCCATCTCTTCTCAGATGTGGAATCCAGTCCATAGACCAGACAGATAACAGAAGGGGACAATCTTCTTCCTATGAGAACAATGAAAGCCCTGCCCCCCTTGACAAGTTTTTCAGGTTTTTCCCTTATCTTAATTGAAGATTGTCCCTCTCTGCGGTCTACCTGGGCACGTCCCTTCTGCTCTGGCTGAAGAGTGTTACATCAGTAAAAGGGGCGTAAGGGGGATACTTTGTCATTGAATTACTCTTGAACTACAACTCTGACAGAATTGAAATAACACTCTCCAAAGTCCAAATACTATGATGATTAATTAGAGCTGCTTTTATTATGAAACATTACTATCCCTTTAATTAGAGATCAATAGGATGGGCAGTGGCTGAGGCACTAAGCTTTAGGAACATTGCTGGTAGTTGTGAAGAAAACAAAAGAAGAACGTAAAACACTTCAAACAGGTAAAATGAATCAATATGTACTGATAAAAGAATTGCTAGCTGACAGATAGCACATATGGAGAAATTAGAACCCATCTCCGCTCAGGTTGTCTCCAGTGGAAAGATTCCGATAAACAACAACAGGTTCCTCAGATTAAAAAGGTTTAATAAAAATACAAAAATAATATACTAAAAATACTGACATATAGCCACAAATTTATGCTTTTCGCGACTATAAATGTCGCTTTATCATAGATAATATTTAACGGGTTATAGCAATTCACTGACAACATCTTTTTGAGCACATCCTATTCATTTTAGCTATCTGAAGTGTTTTAAGTTATCACGCTATCGGGCGTCCTTCTTTTGCTTTCTCCACATGGTTTGAGGCTTCGGAGAGCTACTTTGAATGAGCTGCCCAGTCCATTTGTGTGATAGAAGGGCAGAGATTTGGGCGGTCTATGAAAATTCCCCAGAGGCTCTAAAGCTATTTGCTATGTAGATAGTGAAGCGGCATTTATCCTTGTGAGTATAACTCACTGTGGTGTTTCAGTGGTGGTCAGTAGTTCATTGGATTTAACACAAGTTTGTGTCTCTTGTTTCTCTCTTTTTTTTCATAAATTTCTGGCAGTTGGTCAGGCCCAAATGGCGAATGCACTTTTGGGTTGATGAGGTGGCATGAAATTGAATTCATTAGTATTTTTGGACCAGGTTGTAATTATTTATTGCCTGTATAAGAAATCCTTACTTAACAGTAAGGACCAGGTTTGAGTGCAATGCAGTTTGCCATCTTTTTGATCCATAAAGCCCCTTTCACACAGGCAAAACCAATATAGGGATATTTTGTTGGATATGTATGTCTCCTATGGTGGACTGTGGTACCGTTCACATGGGCACCTATCACCTCATATGACTGCACCGAAGTTAACCATGCTGCAACTTCACTTCAATATCACAGGAATGCAGTAGAGTTGGCGTAAGCAAGTCCCATAGGCTTCTGGCAGACCTTTCACAAGAGCTGAGTTAGACTTTGAAATGCTCATTAAAACCTCCAATGAATGGCCGACCCACATGGTTGCCAGTCAGTATTAATAGCTGGTGCTCATGTAGGCCGATTAGAAGATACACCCCTCCTGTGTCCTGGACCAGCCGTTGGAACACAGTAGAGAATGTGATGGAAATACTCTGGTAACAGAAATGTCTCAGGGGGCTATGACAGTTCTGTTGTCCACTCGAAAAGTCAACACTTTTCTTAAAACAAATGAAAACAGCCTTCTGAGAGAAATTCCCCAGTCACAAAAAAATACTTAGCGATTAACATAGGCGCATGAGATAGGCAAGAGAAGTAAATAAATAATATTCCAATGTCAGAAAGCAGCATTTTATACACACTGGTACAGATGTGAAAGAGAAAAGCACAGTACACTATTTAGCCATTAGGGGATCCCAGGGCATGGCAGATGCAGCGTTTAAAGGGTTAATAATGTTTTATTATGCAAAGGTGATTACTTCATTCAAAACTTATTGCAGCTCAAGCCTGCTGGTCAACTTCAAAACAGAGTTTTCTATTGGTCATCAGCTGAAGAGCAATAGCATCAGAGCTGCCTCGTGACCAGGCCACAGAAAGTCAAAGTTGTAATAAGTTTAAGTTTGAATGAAGCATCCCGTGAGCATGTAATGCATTGGAAGTTAAAAGGATTGCAACAAATATTTAATGATCATTTTTCTTTAATCACTCCAAATCATTTAATTGCCATTCTCAAAAAATGGAAAGCATTAACATTACACATTTGCATTAGAAGCAATACACATTTATGCTATGGGAATCCATATCTCCCAACATTTCAGATTGGCAAAGAGGGACACTTATGTTTCAGGTGGTGTTGCTGGGGTTGGGGCTGGTGGGTAGGGCATTACCAAGAAGTTTTTAGGCTATTTCATGACCTATTGACACCTCTTTGTGTAACCTAATAAATGACTTATAACAAGACCAAAGTTTCATATTTACAAAACTTATTTATAAACACATATAATGAGGTGTAAACAAAGATTAATGCAGGGCTGGCCCTTACATGGGTCCCGGTGGGTCCATGGATCCAGGTGGCACTTTGACAGGGGCGGCAGTTTGCAGTTTGCAATGTTTATTTCATGCGCAGCCAGCGCCAGCCCTGTCAGTGTTACAGTGTAGCCGGTATTTGTGTGCTTCCTGGCGGCAGCACCCTGACGAGCTCACAGATGACTCTCCTCAGCACTTTGCTTCGGTTCCCCAAGTTGGATCTTTTTCCCTCTTATACACCTGTGTTCTTAAATACCTCAGCCACAGCCCGACTTTTTCCTCAGAGACAGACGGTGAGCCGTCTGGAGCTCCCCACTCCGGATCAGCGCATTCAGACTGTCTCTACTGCGCATGACTGCATCGTTCCTGCAGTTTCTACTGTGCATATATATATATATTGATTGCAAGGTTTAACCTACCTGCTGTTTTATTCTAAAGTTATTGCAGTTCAGTTGTGCTTATTTGGGTACATATCTTCCATGTTCTGAAACTTTACAGTGACCCTTTTACAACTGCAGTCTATGAACACCTCTGATCAGTTGTCCATAAACTTTGATAGGATGCGGTAGCAACAGCACCACTGTCACATTTCAGGCTATGGAGATACTACACATCAAAAATGCAAGTTTGTGCTTAAATAACTTTTAAATACATTCTCTCAGCAGTGGGAGTACACTTTATTTACTCAGCAGGATAAACTCTTCAATATACATTTTTTTTTTTTTTTTTGGTATTCAGCATTACTATCGCTTTAAGGACCATGGAGGTGTACGCCACCTGTTTTAATATAATACACTCTGTGGGACAGCTTGAGTCATAGACTGCAGCTCTCCATGGCAAGTGACAGGAACAGGATCACCTGCTGGACAAGTGTGGATGGGCAAAACCAGAGGCGTAACTATAAGTCACCGGGTCCTGGTGCAAAAATTACCATGGCCCCACCCAACCACATTGCCCCCATGGGGTATATCCATATTGCCCCCATTGGCCACCTCCACATTGCCCCTAATGTCCATCTCCACATTGCCCCTAATGTCCACCTCTCTACATTGCCCCCAGTGTCCTCCTCTCTACATTGCCCCAATGTCCACCTCCACATTGCCCCCAATGTCCACCTCCACATTGCCCCAATGTCCACCTCCACATTGCCCCCAATGTCCACCTCTCCACATTGACTACCAGTGTCCATCCCCTACCTCCCTGGTGGTCCAGCGGTCTGGCAGGAGAGGTCTGTGTGTTCTTCTGCACAGACCTCTGTTAGCAGCTGGATCTCCCGCGTAGTCCTCTCTACAGTAATGCAGAGACCTGGGAGATGATGTTATCTCCCAGCGCTCTGCATTACTAGAGTGCTGGAGACAGAGAGGGCGATCAGCTACTAAGAGAGGTCTGTGCAGAAGGCACAGACCTCAGCTTGTTGCAGCGCCGGGTAGGGGGTCACAGGGGACGGCCGGGCCTCTGAAGTGACTGGCCCGGTCGCAGTTGCTACTCCTGTGACCTCTATTGTTACACCACTGGGCAAAACGTTACTGTTTCTTTACCCCCTGAGGACCAGTGGACTATGTAACTCATTGCTTAACCCTCTGAGTACCAGAGAGATATCTAGTGCATTGTGCACCTTTCTTGTCCTTAAAGGGTCCAATTAGTACTATCATTGCCAGAAATTACAGAGTATCTATCAGCACAGAGGTTAAATGGATGCTGTAATGCAGACTTGGCCCCCATAGTAAGTGTCCCAATCTCTTGGCGTTGAGCACGGCCACTGTTGTCTCTACCCTGGACCGTCTGCCTTGCTCTGTGTCCCAGATCTTCCTGTGGAGGAGGAACAAGGAGCAGCTATTTCTGTAGTTTGTAGTTACAAAGGAAACAAGATAATTGTTTGGCTCTGCTGCTAACCCTTGAAAGCGGATGTATTTTTAGAAAGGGCTTCACATTTGACTAGCATTGTGGCCTAAAAATATCCCTGGCCTCAGGTCTGCTGCAGAAACATCTTAACCCTTTCCCTGCTGCCCTTGTTTATCATTACTGAACAGTGAGACAAGTTCAATTAAAATAATATAAAAATATAGATATGTAAATAAGGTCTATGAACAGAACCAGTAAGTAATTACAAGGACGATGCACAAATAGGGTTGCCACCTTTTCCTCAAAAAAATACCGGCCCCCCAGTCATTGTTTGATGCGTTGTGCTGGTACTTCGTTTCTGCTCTAAGAACCATTCCTATTTATCTCCCCTTACCTTTGCTTAGTGTCTAGCTTGTCCTGGGAGCCCTGAACCAGGCCCCTCCCCCCCCCTTATTTTTTTTTTCTTCTCCTTTCCCTCCTTGCCCCACAAGTTTTTCCCTACATCCATGCATCTATTTTATTTGAATATATTACTGCGGTCTGTGAGTGCTTTCTTCTCTTCTCATTTTGCATACTTACACGTAATACATTTTATATTTTGCAGGGGTTTTATGACCTATATTCTATAAGCTGAATTACTTTAGTTCGCATTGTAATCTCTACTATTGCATTTGTTATTGCTGTATTAGGAATTCCTATTTTCGTGACTGTCTTTCTTCACTCTGTAATATGTACAACATTTTTCAATAAAGCTCTTTAAAAAAAAATAAAAATACCGGCCATAGTTGTGCGCCAGTGAGGGAGAAGCCACAAAAGGGAGGAGCCGGAAAAGGGAGGAGACACAAAAGGAACAGAACCACTCAATGTTGCAATGCCTTGGGTTGTGTACCCTTCTGGTTAACCCTTTGAATGCCAGAAGGGTACTCAACTCATGCACACAGTCTTCAGCGAGCTTCACTTCATTGAGTCTCAATTGAGTCAATGAAGAGAAGCCGAATGGATCCAGGGGCATTTGGAGACACATTCCCTGACCCCGGGGACAGTGAGGTCGGGTGCAGCAATCACTGAGCAGCTGGCAGAGGGCTGGTCAGTGGAAGAGACTAACTCCGGACGCGTCGCACACAAATGCCGGCTTCTCAATTGCCGGTATACTAGCTATACCGCCACCGACTCAAAGAAGCTAATTACCGGCTGTGCCGGTAAAATACCAGCTGGGTGGCAACTCTATGCACAAAGACAAAGGGCCATATGTTCAAAACAAAAGTGGTGGAGTTCTGGGCCAAAGAATTCGCACTATAGGGGAAAACTAAAAATTCCCATTGATTTAAATGGGGCTTCTAACCTCTTGAATGCTAGATCATTCTCCAACGCATTGCTTCACAATGCATTGGAGAACACTCTAGCATTCAAGAGGTTAAAATTTCCATTTAAATCAATGGGAATTTTTTTAGTTTTCCCCCTATAGTACAAATGGTTTGCCCCAGAAAGCCTACAATTTTCTTTTGAACATACAGCCCAAATATGGTGACCACGTGTCCCAGATTGCAGGGACAGTCCCAGATTTTAAATGTGTCCCATGTCCCGGGCAGCTCCATTTTGGGACAGTACAAAGTCTTGTATGAAGACTTAAGAGCACAGAGTTCTAAACACTATACAGAGAACTGCCCTTTGCCAGCTGTAACAGGAAGTGATGTCTTTGCTGGGCTACATGAAAATGGCTTCTAGACAGAACTATGAATACTAGAGAGCATACCTGGGAACTTCTTGATTGTGGCTGCCCGGAGGAGAGCCTGGTGGTGCGGATGAGGAGGGAGAAATGACGCGGTTTGTGTCATAAAAGGGGCAGGGCTTACTTGTGAGTTGGGGGGAGGGACCGCTATAACACAAATAAATAGCTAGAATAGACTGGGGTAGGAGAAGAAGAGGGTGGGAAATGGGAGGAACAGGGTAGGATTGAGCACAAGTGGGCAGAATTTCATCAGAAACTCCCCATATCCGGAGAATCAGCCTCTGGCTTGGAGACCTGGTAATTCAGTGTTAAAAATGGAGTCTCCTGGGCAAAACCGGAGACTTCCCAGGTATGCTAGTGTGAGAGAGAACTGAGCCTTGATCCTGACATCAGTCGGGAGCTGCAATGCAATATTTCTGTAGTGTAATGTTAGTATAAGATTTTGGGTGTGATGTATATTATCTTGTATCCCACCACAGGCATCCCTTCTGGTCACAGCAGTCAATGGGAAGTTTCCCCTCTACTATTTAGAACTCTGTGGTGCGCTCTTCTCTCTGCAGGGTCCCTGAATGCTGAAATGAAAGGTAGTCACCCTAAGCCAAAAGTGTTACATTTCTGAAGCAAACAAAAAAGAAGTCCATTGATTTAAATTCACCTATAAAGGGATAGTAATACTTAATATGTAAATATAGATATATCCTATATAATAATTCGCTAAGGATGTTTTTCAGAAGCCATCATGCACAGTAGAGACTGCTCAAATGCCCTGAATGCTGGGAGCACAGAATGTCGGGAACACAGAACATTGGGGGCACAGAATGCTGGGAGTTCTGTGCTGGGAGCACAGAATGCTGGGAGTTCTGTGCTGGGAGCACAGAATGCTGGGAATTCTGTGCTTTCAGGCAGTCTCTACAGTGCATGATTACTTTGGAGACAGGACACAGAGCATGACCAGCTTCTTAACCCTTTGAGTGCCAGAGAGGTAAACAACGTATTGCTTTGCAAAACGTTGCGTACCCCTCTGGCACTCAAAGGGTTAACATCACCCGGACCTTGGCTCGTGTACACGGGCTTTCACACTAGTATATATATATATATGTTGCAGGATTAACCCCTGAGTAAAACAAGTGTACTCCCACTGCTGAAAGGTGTTTTATTCAAACGTTATTACAGCTCAGACTTGGATGTTTTAGGTGCAGTATCTCAGTGACCTGAAATTATTCAGTGGCGCTATTGCTACACCATCCTATGGACAGTTCTGGTCGGTTGACCACAATCTCCATAGGATGTTGTAGCAACCACCCCATGGTACAATTTCAGGCCACTGTGATACTGCACCTAAAAAAATTCAAGTTTTGCTGTAATAAAATTTGAATGAAACCCCTTTCAGCAGTGATAGTACCTTTGTTTTACCCAGGGGGATAAAGCCCACAGCATATATTTTTTAAATATTAATATTACTATCCCTTTAATGTGCCGAACGTAGAGCAATTTCAAAGCCAAGCACTTGACCATAAGGCAAACAAAATGTCCTGTTTCATGGTGTTTTTAACCCATTAATTCTAGAAAGGTCTGCAATGCATTGCCATACCTGAGAACGCTTAGGGTTTTGACCTAGATCTCAGGGTGTCTGGTTGAAGAGCTCAGTTCTCCAGGTGAGGGAGCCCTGTATTATATACTAGAATGATCTGCACCTAGTGACTCCTTCTTTAGTCTCTAAGTCGGTACCTTTCATATCAGAAACGCAGAGGGAAAAGTCCTGCTCATTTTGTGTGTCTTCAGCAACTAAAATCTGTAAGTTGTACATAAATGCAGAGGAATAGGTCCTGCTTGTTTTGTGCCAGGGACTAGGTATGATCCCATTTATACTAAAGACACCAGTGTAAATCTTGGGGTAGAAAGGCCACGGCTTTATTACTTTATTACAAAGAGTCCTTGCCTTTATTAATATTAAATACTAGTTACAAAGCCCATTTACACGGTTTGTCACCCAGCCACCTCCGCTGCTGCCCCGGAGCCGGGAGCACAGACAAGCTGTCAATTAGTGATGAGCGAGCGTGCTCGGCCGATGCTCGGATCGGCTCGAGCATCGCTCTGCTCGGCACATGGCGGTACTCGTCGAGTACCGCCATGTGCTCGCCCGCCATGTTCGGGTGGCGGGGCTCTGTGCCGGAAGAGGCACAGATCCGAAGACGCTCCGCTGGACCACCAGGGACTGGAGGTACGGGGGCATTGCGGAGATGAAGGGGGCATTGCGGAGATGAAGGGGGACATTGTGGAAGAGGGGCATAGACTCTATGCCCCTCTTCCACAATGTCCCCCTTCATCTCCGCTATGCCCGTCTTCCACAATGTCCCCCTTCATCTCCGCTATGCCCCTCTTCCACAATGTGCCCCTTCATCTCCGCTATGCCCCTCTTCCACAATGTCCCCCTTCATCTCCTCTATGCCATAGAGGAGATGAAGGGGGACATTGTGGAAGAGGGGCATAGCGGAGATGAAGGGGCACATTGTGGAAGAGGGGCATAGCGGAGATGAAGGGGCACATTGTGGAAGAGGGGCATAGCGGAGATGAAGGGGGACATTGCGGAGATGAAGGGGGCATTCGGAGATGAAGGGGGCATAGCGGAGATGAAGGGGGCATTGACCAGGCACCCTCCCCTCATCAGAGCAGGGGGTGCCTGGTGTCGCCCCATTGAAGTCAATGGGGCTCGGGTGCTCGGCCGAGCACTCGAGCCTCAGGGGGTGCTCGGTCAGAGCACCCGAGCACCCGAGCATCGGGGTGCTCGCTCAACACTACTGTCAATCTTCCGGAGATCTCCGCTCCAGATCAGCCCGTTCTGTGAGTCCCCACTGCACATGTGAGATTACGCACACAGTAAGCGACACATTCTAGGACTTTATATTATAGGATAAAAGAATAATGTTGATACAGCTTAGCTCAAAACTGGGCTTTATCCTTAGATTCTAATAACATTGTAAATACCCCATCAGCAAGCCATTAATGAAGACCAATGGGAAGGCCACAAATTACATGTGGCCAAGAAATTCCAAATTAGACCGCTGACCTGTAAACTGGAGTTAACCTTGTAAACACTACATTTGCTGCTATATTTTACAGCCCAGCAAGGACATACCTGCCAGCCATGAGAAACAAAAAGAATTCAACCACAGAAACATAAACAAGGTGGTGGAAGGGCTGGTTGCTGTACAGCCACACTTCACCCCCACACTGACAAGATAACCACTGTGTCATTTCCTCTGACCTCACTTCCTGCTCCTTCTCCCCCACGTCCTAATCCGCTCCTCAGAGCTGCAACCGAGACATATCTGCTTGCTTGCCAGATACGGAGATAAAGCAGGCCCAGCAACAAAGTTGATGTGAAAGGCCGTGACCTTGAGCCAGTCAATACTCCCGGCCAGTTATCACAACCAACTTTACATAACCAGACCACATGGCAGAATGTGTCTGCTAGCCCCTACCATACGTTTCCAGGTGGGAGCACACCTCCATGCAGGTCGCCAAAGAGTGGTGAGCACGTTCCTAAAAACAAGGCAAAGGTCAATGAAGCATTGTTTGCCTACCTAGATCTGGTAGGAGTCACATTACTGACTGCAAAGGTGCATAGCTGACCTCCAAACAAACAAGTAAAAAATACAAATAAGTAATACTGCAAATGGTGTCTAACAGAATACCAGTGGCTATGACTGCTTTACTGCACTAGCTAACGGATACAAAACAAAGTAACCTGTAAATAAATGAAAAGATTAATAAACAAGAAAAGAAAGAAGTAAAAAGGGAAGGCCTGAAGGGAAGGTCCATGTTGTGGGTAAGTGGCATCCATTTGGTAGAATATGTATGCTCCAGCTCCTTCCATACATTGCTAGGTGGGAGCACATCACCATGCTGTACGTCGCATAGTGATGACAATGTTTCTAAAAACACCTCAAAGGTGAACCAAGCATTGGCTGCCTACCCAGACCCTTTAGAAGTCACATTGTAAACTGGCAAGGAGTATAGATGACCCGCAAAGGAGGGAACATTAACCCTAAAGGGCCTTGCACCCTCCGGCCAAAAGAAAAACAACCCATTCAATACCTTATTGAAGCCCACAAAGAAAGATGCCCAACCCAACTGGATTAAGGTGAACTCCATCTGATCCCATCATGAGATGAATCTCCTTTTCTAATTGTTGTTGACTAACAACTACCCCACGGCTTAGCAAACTGACTGAGAAATAAGCATACTAAGACAACCATGACAGTGTCAAAGAAATTAGCGGACAGGAGCTGGGGCTGGTATTATTATTTATCCATGCAGGGGATAATGATTCGGGTCAATTAAAGATAATAGTTCTGATCGGTATCATTAAATATGACCTTAATAGGTTTGCTGGGATGTTTTCTAAGGTAGTGATGGTATGTTTGGAGAGCATTTCTAGGTTGTATTGTAGAGAGACTTGGGATCCCATGGCTATTTAACGTTCTCTTGGTTGTCTTAGCATGCTTATTTCTCAGTCAGTTTGCCAAGCTTCTCCACTGAACATGTAATGAAGAAAAACCAAGGTCCCTACCAACTGGATGTCATTTAGCCCACTTTGCAAACTAGTAAATGTAAGAATGTCCAAAAAGATAAACATAATACAAAAACAAAATTAAAGGCAGGCCCAAAAGCAGACATTCAACAACCCAGGTATGGACAATATAGCTATGATATCAGCCCAATATCAGCTACCCAATTTCTTAATGAGTTCAATGCCTAAGCTAAAATATGACGCCTCCATAGCCGCTCCAGTTCAAAACAAATTCCATTGGAGAAAAGCCAGCCTTTGCAAAGCAGTTCTTAAAAACTGCCATAGACTAATACCTAGTTAAACGACCACAAGACAAATGTGCCAAAAAAATCACAAACCCTTAAATGACCCTCAAAAACTGATACAGCGTTACATAGAAACATAGAAACATAGAAGATTGACGGCAGAAAAAGACCACCTGGTCCATCTAGTCTGCCCTTTAGTATTCCTTTATTGTTATCTTAGGATAGATACATGTTTATCCCAGGCATGTTTAAACTGTGTTACTGTGGATTTATCAACCACCTCTGCTGGAAGTTTGTTCCAAGTTTCTACTACTCTTTCAGTGAAATAATATTTTCTAATGTTTTTCTTGATTTTTCCTCCAACTAGCCTCAGATTGTGCCCCCTTGTTCTTGTATTCAGATTCTTATTAATCACACTTCCCTCCTGAACCTTGTTCAGTCCTTTAACATATTTAAAGGTTTCAATCATGTCCCCCCTTTCTCTTCTTTCCTCCAGACTATACATATTTAGATCTCTGAGTCGTTCTTGATAAGTTCTATGCTTTAGACCTTCCACCATTTTTGTAGCTCTTCTTTGAACCCGCTCAATTTTAGTTATATCCTTTTGCAGATGAGGCCTCCAGAACTGTACACAGTATTCCAGATGAGGTCTCACTAGAGCTCTATACAGAGGGATCACAATCTCCCTCTTCCTGCTTGTTATACCTCTAGCTATGCAGCCAAGCATACGATTTGCTTTCCCCACCGCCTGGTTGCATTGGTTACTCATCTTGAGGCTGTCAGAGATGACCACCCCCAAATCCTTCTCTTCTGAAGTCTTTGCTACCACAGAACTGCCAATACGATAGTCAGATTGAGGGTTTCTTTTCCCCAAGTGCATTATTTTACATTTGGAAACATTGAACTGAAGTTTCCATTGTTTTGACCACTTATCTAATAGTGCCAAATCATTCTCCATATTACAGACACCTCCTGGAACATCAACCCTATTACACACTTTTGTGTCATCAGCAAACAAGCAAACCTTCCCTGCCAAGCCTTCCCTTATGTCACTTACAAACATGTGAACAGAACAGGGCCCAGAACAGATCCTTGTGGCACTCCACTTGTAACCAGTCTCTGCTCAGAATACACTCCATTAACAACAACCCTCTGGTTTCTGTCCTTCAGCCAACTGCAGATCCACTGAACTATCCAGGGGTTAAGTCCAATTCTTGATAATTTATCTATCAGCTCTTTATGGGGAACTGTATCGAAAGCTTTACTGAAATCCAGGTAGGCGATATCCACAGCACCACCTTCATCCAGCACTTTAGTTACATAGTCAAAGAAATCAATGAGATTAGTCTGACAGGATCGGCCCTCAGTGAAGCCATGCTGGTTTGGGTCCATCAGGTTGTTTTTTGTTAGATGGTCAATTATCTTCTTCTTTAGAAGAGTCTCCATCATTTTTACCACTACAGATGTCAGGCTGACTGGCCTGTAGTTACTAGCTTCTTCTTTACTACCCTTCTTGTGAATGGGTACAACATTGGCCATTCTCCAATCATCAGGAACTTCTCCCGTAAGAAGGGACTGGTTATACAGATTAGTCAGGGGGCCAACTATGACAGATCGGAGTTCTTTAAGAACTCTAGGGTGGATTCCATCCGGACCCATCGCTTTATTTGACTTTAGCCGGACAAGTTCCTCTAGAACATCGGCCTCTGAAAACACTGGGGCTAAAATTATACAACTAGAGGCAATGCTGTGTTCAGCCATTTTCTGATTATGAGGGCCGCCGTCTGAAAAAACTGAGCAGAAGTAGTTATTCAGATGGTCAGCGACCGCCTTTTCCTCTTCTATATACTGATTTTTTCCGTTGTTAATTTTTGTAATCCCGCAGTTTTTCTTCTTCCTGTCACTGATATATCTGAAGAAGGTTTTATTCCCCTTCTTAACAGATTTGGCCATTTCTTCCTCTTTTGAGGCTTTAGCAGCATTTATCATCTGTTTAGTCTTCTTCTGTATAGTTTTATACCCTTCTCTGTCCGCTTCACTTCCAGTCTCTTTATATCTCTTATAGGCAGACTTTTTATCTTTCACTATAGCTCTTACCTCTCTAGTAAACCATAGTGGATTTCTCTTTCTTTTCCTCTTGCTAATTTGTCTAACATGTAATCTTGTTGCCTTTAAGAGGACTTAAAGACAAATGTAAAACCATTACCACCTGTGACTTTCATGTGAACAATAAAACCCTTTCCCAAAATATTCCAAAATGTTCTGGACTGGGCAACGTGTAGCCGAATGTCAAATGTGGAAACTGAAACGTCTTGGCTCTGAAGACCTCCAGGTTTGGCCTAAATTGGAGCTATGAGCTCCACAATCCATAGAGTGCCAAAGAAGGCTAGTGCAGAGAAAGCTGCCGGAACAAAAGAACCTGGAATGTGTCTTTACAAATCACATCTAAAAATCACAGCAACAAAAACAAGAAAGGCTTGAGGGAATCAACCGAATGAGTACCCATCTTCCGTCCTTTAACAATCTTCTGAACAAGGGACTGTTTGGTCCCAGCGGGGACAAGCAATCAGCAGAAAAGAAAAGCCAAGCCTGTGAACTTCAACTGAACATAACTGCCACTAGCAACTTTGTCCCAAAGCCTCACCAAATATTCCAAAGTAGCTGATAACAGAGACTTCTCATTCCAACCCTGGTGCTCAAGACCACAACATTGATACCATTCCTTACTGTAAGCCAAACATGTTGTACTTGAGATTGAATCTCTTACCAGACCTAGGTTCCATCTTTGTGCAAGGGGATCCCACTTATTCTGCATGCAACCAAGGTGTGAAATTCTTTCCACCAAAAATGAGATATTTCATCTGCAATATTATTGCACACTCCAGGTACATGCTTAGTCCAGGGGTGGACTGACCAGTAAGGCATTAGGTCATGGACAGAGGGCATGTAACTAAGGGGGGCCCGCCGCCGTTTAGAGGTCCAGTGACTCTAGTCCTACCACTGCAATGAAGCCTGGTGGCCCGATTCTGGTTAGAGGCCCAAAGTTTCCAAGAGAGTAAGTGAAACCATGAGGACACATGTATGTGTGGCGAGACTTGCTGCCAGGCTCGCATCACTGTCTGGCAGCAAGCAAAGCTTCTCTTCATTGAGTCTACTCTTCCATGTGTGTGCATACGCAACTCCTTGGTCTGCACAGCACGCGTATTGATGTGAATATGGCCCACAGGGGTACAGGATGACAACAGGAGTAGAGAGGCTGAGAAGAGATCACATGGGGAGAGGAGAGTCCCCACAGCCCGCCAAGGAGGACACTCACACTCTCAAGAGTCCGTTCCGGACAAAGGCAGCAATCAGAGGAAAAGGACACAAAAGACCCTGGCAAGCCAGTAACCCCACCCCCGCAGGCTATCCAAGGCAGTCAGTAGTAATACCTCTAAAAGGGTTCTTTACTATGAACGAATATATACAGAAGAAAGGGGAGGGAACACAAGAAAAAAAAATCAATAAGTGTAGTATTTAAAAATAATAAATAGGCAAATGACCTTCAATATATATATGTTTAATCACTTTAAAATAAAATTAACATAAGTTAATAAGGTCAGAATATTGAAGGACCATAAAAGGAAAAATGAAATCCCGGATAAAATATATAAAACATTAGAATATATATATATTTCGAATATTTTATCCGGGATTTCTTTTATGGTCATTCTATATTTTGGCCTTATTAACTTATGTTAATTTTATTTTAAAGAGACTGAACATATATATTGTTGGTCATTTGCCTATTTATCATTTGGAAATGCTGCACTTAGTGATTCCTTTGTTTGCGCTCCCCCCCCTTTCTTCTATTTTACTTCTATATAATAATAATACCCCCAGGCCAGCCAGTACCCCCTGCCTAGGCCATCCTAGTAGCCTCCACCAGGTCAGTAGCCCCCAGTCCAGCAACTACCCCAGAGGCTTGCCAAGTACCCTTCTCAATCAGCCACATAACCCCGAGGACAGCAACTATTCCACAGGCTAGCAAAGTACCCTGCCCCCAGGACAGCCAAGCCCACCCTAGGACAACCAAGTACTCCCCAGGACAGCAACTACACCCCCAGGCTAGCAACTAATCCCCAGGGCAGCCAAGTACCCCCCAAGCCAGCCACTACCCCCAGGCCAGCCAACTACCTCCCAGGCCAGTAACTACCCACAGGCTAGCAAAGTACCCTGCACCCAGGACAGCCAAGTACCCACCAGGACAGCAACTATGCCCCAGGCCAACAACTACACTCCCAGGCCAGCAACTAATCCCCAGGGCAGCCAATCACCTCCACCAAGCCAGCCACTGCCCCCCCAGGTCAATTACTACACCTCAGGTAAACCAAGTAACTTCCCCCAGGCCAGAAAGTACCACCCACGTCAGCAACTACCATCAAGGCCAGCAACTATCCAAGGCCAGCCAGAAACTACCCCCAGGTCATCCAGCTACCCCCAACCAGGCCAGCAATGTACCCAAACCCCCCGGGTCAAGAACGCCCTTCATCCCCAAGGCCAGCCAAGTACCCCCGAGGCCAGTTATCCAGCCCTCCAGGCATACCAAACAACCCATGACCAGTTAACAAGTCCTCAGATTAGCCAACCTGGAAACAGTGTAATGCCGAGTGGGCTCCACCGCAAAGGGTACACTCATGGTGGAGATGGCAGTGCCCATAGCATTTGCAGTGGCACTCATTATAGAGCCAACCCTGTATATTGTGAGACCAGTGTAGTGGGTAAACCACAAGTCATTCTGGAAAAGGTGGGGACCTTCTGTCCCACGGTGAGATGCAATCAAATATTCATCTCTTTAGAATCACAGCAAAAGCCAAATGGAACTCCCAAATGTTTTGTAAGTACTCCAAATCAGATACAAGTAGATAACCATTTTCTAACAGCACTCAGGCGATGATTCTCTTAGCACACAAGCCAAAAAAATAAGAAAGATCTGCAGCCATTTACAGAAGTATTTTAACTACTTTCAGATTCCTATCCTCGGAGCACTCCCAACGGCGCTCCACGTCAACCATTAGTTGATTGACAGAAACAATATACCAAATCTCCACATACTCATTCATCCTAAACTTTACTCATTCTTCTTACTCTTACTCTTAACCTCATCCAATATATGCAAACCTAAACTGCTAACTCAACAAAAATATTTGTGTAATACTCAATCACCGTTACCAGCTCAGGAGCCGCCGAATCAACATGTTTGCCTGCGCAAACCCCCAAGATCCCCATCCCCCAACTTGCCTTCGTGTGCTACCCACAAGCAGAAGCAAGAATGCTCACTCTGTGTTTCAGATAGAGGATGAACCGCTGGTATGTACTATACTGCTGGTACTGAGACTGGAATAACAGCTCCTGGAAGCCACCTGAGAGGCAGTAGAACTAGAATGAATGTAATGAGAAAACAAAGGAAAATATATACTATCTAGACTAACTGTTCTATCATGATTAACAGGAACAGAAGCAGCAGTAACCTGTGCTACTGCTGTGTCCAGTATGCTAGTGCCTGGCCAGCCCATGCTGGATAGCACTGCACCTCTTCGGAGCCACACTAGAAGAAATCACTGGTCGCTCTTGTTCGACAACCTCCCTGCCAGTTCGCAAGGACCCCATGGCAGAACTGCTGTTATACATTCTCCGTCCAGTCCACAAGGAACCCATCGGCTACACTTCTGTACTCTGGGTCATCAGGGCCGGATTTGTAATTAGGCAAAGTAGGCATCTGCCTACAGGCGCACTCCACAGAGGGGAGCCTGTCATTTGGATCCCCCACTTTGTGCCCGCGGCCCACAACAACACGGTGAGGTCTCAGTCTGTGCCGGCTCTTTAGTAATTACTGAAGAGAAGACCGCGCAGGAGCTCCAGCAGCTGCAGCTCTGTGCAGAAGGGGGTACAGACAGACTTCTCTCCAGGGTAGGAAACGGACACGGGGGACAATATGGAGATGATTGGGTCACTGTGAGGGGCAATATGGAGATGATCATGGGGGCAATGTGAGGGGCAATATGGAAATGATCATGGGGGCAATGTGAAGGGCAATATGGAGATGATGGGGGCACTGTGATGGGCAATATGGAGATGATCATGGGGGCAATATGGAGATGATCATGGGGGCAAAATGGAGATGATGGGGGGCTAGTTGGAGATGATGGGGGGCAACTTGGAGCTGATTAGGGCAATGTGGAGATGACGGGGGCAATGTGAGGGCAATATGGAGCTGATGGGAGGCAATGTGGAGATTAGGAGCATTGTAGAGATGGAAAATTGGGAGGGGCGCTTCAGATTTCTGTGCCTACAGGCTCCTGTGATGTAAATCCAGCCCTGTGGGTCATAGGCACTTGCTAGCTGCCACAGCCCTGGGCCTGATTGGCATTGAATCCAAGCAGGTGCGTGGCATCATATCTTCAGCAAAGTGGCCCATGCAAGCTCAGCCACCTTACCACCCAACCACTTTCCATATACAGTACAGCCTGGGGTGAATATTATGGAATACTGGACTTTGTTAGCCCCACAGGGGAAGCAGCATCCTTGGGCTCTACTACGTCCAGTGCACATCACCGGGGCATGCTAGTGACCCGCCTCATGAAGTTCACCCATTTCCTGAAAGACATGCTCCATGGTAAAGGAGACCATGTTCCTGTGCTGTGGGAGAGTCTCTACCTACAAACCACAATGGGGCTCTGTCTGAGGCATTCAGGATGCAGGACCACTGCCCTGGAAGGCCAGCCATGAGCGATGGAGAGGTCTGTAACCCAGAAGCAGTTGCAGCTGGGCCCCATCATCAGAGATGTGGTGCTTCTTAACCAAGACCAACAGGGCCACTTCAGAAAGCACAGTCATGTGAGGAGCCAGGTAAGAGCAGCAAGTGAAAGAAGGACGGAAAATCTGGAGGCAAAGCAACTGGGGGAATGCAAGAAAGAAGGGAGACTAAGGAAGGCCTGAAGAGCACCTTGCAGTATAAGTGGCATCACCACAAATACAGGGGCAAAAAGGTCAATATGGTCCACAGCCCCCTTTTAAATATTAACCCCACCAGGCCACTCCCTCCCCCTTCACTTCCTACCTAACTCCTCCTACTTCTTCTGTGGCAGCACTTAATAGGGCACATTGCCTGCATGTAGTGTGATGGTAGGCTGCCAAAATCAAATCATCATGAAGGCCTTATGCACAAAAGAAAACTGTCATTTTGGAGCAAACCAACTGCATTAAAATGGAGAACTAAAAATTCCCCAAATTCCCATAGTTTTAATACAGTGAGTCCCAGAGGGAAATTCAGTGCATTGTGAGGCAATGCAACTCTCATCCTCTGGTGCTCAAAGGGTTTATTGATGTTTTGATTGCACCAGCAATATAATGTTTAATTTCTCCTCTATGGAGCAGTTGGTTTGCCCCAGAATGGCTTTGGTTTTCTATTGTACCTATGGCCCTACAGGATTTATGAAGACAGAAAAAAGTGGGTCATACCAACTGCACTATACGGGGGGGGGATGAAGTGTTTAAAATGTTTTTTCTTATCACATTGACTGCTAGAAAGGTCTCCAAAACATTGCTTTGGAGACTTCTCTAGCATTCAAGGGGTTAGAAGGCCCATTTACATCAAGGATAATTCTTATTTTCCCCCTATGATATTGTTGGTATGGTACAGACTCACCTCAGCTTCCTGTTGTGCATAATGCCCTTTATCTACAAGACCCTGGAACATAGAAGTTAGCTGGGCCTCTATTCCTGTTAAATCAGGGATGCTTATAAGACAAAACACACACACACTACAGGGTTCCACTGATTCCTGTCAGCCCTGCAGAATGACATGTCATAAGGAGAGGTATGATCCATCAAATAAACACAGACACCACTTATTTAGGGATAAAAAACACAGCTTTATTTAATTACTTCCAATCTCATTATTATTATTATTATTGTTCTTATTCAAACACAACAATAAACAGTAATCATTAACTGACAGTCCTTGCCAATCCACATTCCTTGAAAACAAAGCATGGCCATCCCCACATTCTTCAGCACTACTGCTGAACCAAACTTTCATCAGCACTTACAGCTGACTTCATCACTCTTCAGCACTTACAGCTGACTCCCAAGGAATTACCCCATTGGCATACTTGGGAACTTTACAGAAGGTGCAACCCGGAGGGTAGCCACCGGGTGAGTTCTATGACGCGATTCGCGTCATAAAAGGGGCGGGGCTTAATCACGACGGGGGAGGTTTGAAGAAAAGAAGAAAAAAAATGACAGAAAAGCCTGGGGAAGTAGGAGAATGGGGCAGGGAGTGGGAGGAATGGGGCGGGATGGAGCACAAGTGGGCAGAGTTTCAAGAGAAACTCCCCACATCCGGCAAATTAGACTCTGCCAAAACCAGAGAGTTCCCAGCTATGCCCTTTGGCCATCCACTTTACCATCAATGGGTAATGTCACCTCATGCGACCTAAGTCGAGGGCAAACTCCCAAAGGTTAGACATATTATCGGTGCAAAACTCAGACTAAATGGTATACACAGCTTCAAAACCCGCTAATATGCCCATAATATGAGGAGAAAATTACTAAATCCCCTAACTTTACCACATCAGTTATCAATCTCTGACAACCATGCAAGGACTATCTGCCCCATCTCCGCCAACAACAACCACATTATAATAGGGAGGGAGGGATGCTTCCTTCGTCCTCTTCTTCCAAACGGCAATTCACTTCCTCTCGCCAACCGCTTTCTAAGCCCTTCCCCTTTACTCCTCCTCTAGACTTACCATCTAGATCAACCCTCCCCATGACATGATTCCCCTTCCTGTACCCTGTGGTCCCATTCCCTGAATTCTTTTACATAAGTTTCTCTGATTTAAAGGCATATGTGGTCAGTCTAGGTTGACCACTGCCCAGGACAGTCACATATTTTAAAAGTGTCTCATGTTGTGGGTAGCTACCTTCTGAGACAGAAGCAAGTCCTGCAATGAAGAATCCAGAGCACAGAGTTCTAAACCCTAGAAGGAGAACTGCCCATTGCCTACTGTGACATAAAGTGATGTCTCTGCTGGACTACAAGAAAATGGCTTCCAGATAGAGCTATGAATACGAGAGAGAAAACTGAACCTTGATCCGGACATCAAACAGGAGTTGCAGTGTAATTTTTTTTGCATTGTTATGCTAGT
Source organism: Rhinophrynus dorsalis (assembly GCA_037306005.1). Taxonomy (NCBI): domain Eukaryota; kingdom Metazoa; phylum Chordata; class Amphibia; order Anura; family Rhinophrynidae; genus Rhinophrynus; species Rhinophrynus dorsalis. The sequence goes on from CM074722.1 coordinate 42,109,422, forward strand.
CTAAGGTTTTGGGTGTGATATACATTTTCTTGTAACTCACCACAAGCATTATTTTCTATGACAGCAGTCAGTGGGCAGTTCTCCCTCTAGTGTTTAGAACTCTGTGGTGCACTAGAGAGAGAGCAAGTTGTGCACTATGTCCAATGATGTATAGTGACCCCTCCAACATAGCTCTCCTAGAGCTGAGGACAAGTACTTTGCTGTCCTCATCTCTGCAGTGTCCCTGAATAGCAGAATGGGAATGTGGTCACCCTAGTGGTCACTTTATGACCACTCCTGGAACCAAGCTTGGGGCTACTAAAAATGATCACTAACTACAACAAACATTATTTGGAATTCAGCATATAACGGATGGATTTTTTTTTAGATTTTCTTTTTTTGGTTACAAATTCGAGGTTCCAGATAATAGGTTTGCTTCACTCCTTGCTGGTATACGTATCAGTCTCTATCTGTATATCTCTTCTATTTTTGCAATGTCTACTCCCTAACTGCACAGAGCAAAAGAAATAAATAAATGATAATAATAGCCATGTTTACAACCTTGAGATGTCACTTTGGGAAGTCACATTGTAAATTTCACTTTGGAACATGGTAAAATATTTTTAGATTTCTAATTATAAACCGCAAAGTTATATTGTAAATATTGTCTTTGGGAGTCCATCAAACTATTTATAGCTATGGCCATTTAACCCATTAAGTGCCTGAGGCGTGCACATTGCATTTCAGAGCAAAGCACTGCCCACAAATGTAGTGCTCCAAGGGTTAACCCTTTAACAACCTCTATCTTGTATATACACATGCAAAAGAAGAGGGCCTTAAAGGGATAGTAATGTTTCATAATAAAAGCAGCTCTAATTAATCATCATAGTATTTGGACTTTGGAGAGTGTTATTTCAATTCTGTCAGAGTTGTAGTTCAAGAGTAATTCAATGATAAAGTATCCCCCTCCCACCCCTTTTACTGATGTAACACTGCTCAGCCAGATCAGAAGGGAGGTGCCCAGGTAGACTGCAGAGAGGGACAATCTTCAATTAAGATAAGGGAAAAACCTGAAAAACTTGTCAAGGGGGCAGGGCTTTCATTGTTCTCATAGGAAGCAGATTGTCCCCTTCTGTTATCTGTCTGGTCTATGGACTGCATTCCACATCTGAGAAGAGATGACTTACACTAGGTAAAAAGGGCAGGAGGGGAAACTTTGCTTGTGAATATCTCTCAAACCATAAAGGTTTGAGAGATAAGACATATCGTTCTTCATGTTTTTTTAATGCCTACAAAATAAAATAAAGATAAAATGAAGTATTACTATCCCTTTAAGCACTTTGAGTGACCAATCAAAGGGTTAATGACCCTTATCTTGTATGTATATATACAAGATAAGAGAATTGGCCCCTCTGAGTGCTAGAGGTATGTGCGATGCATTTCAGAGCAAAGCATTGCCCAGAAATGTAGTGCTCCAAGGGTTAAACCCTTAACAACCTCTATCTGTTATACATACGTGCAAAGGAAGTGGGCCTTAACCCTTCGCGATGCGTCCCATACCCCTCTGCCACTCATAGGGTTAATGAGTTATACAAAATAAGAGAATTGGCCCCAAAGTGCTTTTAGTGCTGAGGCCACTGGGGAAGATGTATAAAGCTGGAGTTATAAAGAAGGTGTCTGTAAAAGTGTCTCAAAGCGACATAAGTATATATATATATGTATTAGTTACAAAGCCTTCATAGCCTGTCTGTGCTCCCGGACTCCAGGGCAGCAGCAGAGGCACTGGGTGACAATATTTTTTTTTCCTAAATAAACCTTACTCATCCTTTAAAGGGATAGTAATACTTAAAATGCAAAAAAAAAAAAAAAGTTGTAGGGTTTATCCCCCTGAGTAAAACAAGAGTACTCCCACTGCTGAAAGGTGTTTTTTACAAACGTTATTACAGCTCAAAGTTGAATTTTTTTAGGTGCAATATCACAGTGGCCTGAAATTGTACAGTGGCGCTGTTGCTACACCATCCTATGGACAGCTCTGGTCCCAGAATTACTATCCCTTTAACACTTCACTACTAAGCAACTTCAGCACCCCCATTCTAATAATGTTTTCACATTTTTGTTTACACTGAAATTCAAGTTTTAGGTATTTTTCTGTGAACATCCCACACATTATACAGCAGTTTTTCAGCAGGCCCTGAGCTTTCAAAAACTGTTTGTTGGTTTTTCCCTGAAATTATTGTGATGGAACTCTGCCGTGGATTCTTTGTCACTGAGAATGATGAAATGGATAGGAAGGAGGACAATGCAGTAATAAAAAGCATAATGAACATCACAGCAATATCACAGAAGCTGAAATCACTCTAGAACAAGTTGGAATGTGACTATGCTTGTATCCACTGCACTGGAACTTCCCAAGAAAACTAACTCTATTGCAAAAAGCTCGCACCTTTATACAGTTTATAACTGATAATTGCCTCAATGTTCCAAACACACTGAACTAACCAATGGGAAGTGGGGAAGTAAGAACAATTACCACATATAGACAATGGGATAAGATTAGGAGTAATGATGAGCGAGCACCCCGATGCTCGGGTGCTCGGGTGCTCTGACCGAGCACCCCCTGAGGCTCGAGTGCTCGGCCGAGCACCCGAGCCCCATTGAAAAGCATGGGAGCACTCGAGCATTAAACCAGGCACCCCCTGCTCTGATGAGCGGAGGGTGCCTGGTCAATGTCCCCCTTCATCTCCGCTATGCCCCTCTTCCACAATGTCCCCCTTCATCTCCTATGCCATAGAGGAGATGAAGGGGGACATTGTGGAAGAGGGGCATAGCGGAGATGAAGGGGGACATTGTGGAAGAGGGGCATAGACTCTATGCCCCTCTTCCACAATGTCCCCCTTCATCTCCGCTATGCCCCTCTTCCACAATGTCCCCCTTCATCTCCTCTATGGCATAGGAGATGAAGGGGGACATTGTGGAAGAGGGGCATAGCGGAGATGAAGGGGGACATTGTGGAAGAGGGGCATAGCGGAGATGAAGGGGGACATTGTGGAAGAGGGGCATAGAGTCTATGCCCCTCTTCCACAATGTCCCCCTTCATCTCCGCTATGCCCCTCTTCCACAATGGCCCCCTTCATCTCCGCAATGCCCCCGTACCTCCAGTCCCTGGTGGTCCAGCGGAGTCTTCGGATCTGTGCCTCTTCCGGCACAGATCCCCTTCACCCGAACATGTCGGGCGAGCACATGGCGGTACTCGTACGAGTACCGCCATGTGCCGAGCAGAGCGATGCTCGAGCCGATCCGAGCATCGGCCGAGCACGCTCGCTCAACACTAATTAGGAGGATGGTTACACAATCATTGTCTTTCTCCACAGGGGACAATGAATAGTCTGACTTCTGTCTGTCTCCTAATAACTTCTTCAGTCCATTGTTCACTGTCTGTAATTAAATCACATTGTTTTCAGTGATTGCCCTCTGCTGATCCGTATTGGTTGATTGTTAAAGGGATAGTAATACTTCATTTTAACTTTATTTTATTTTGTAGGCATTAAAAAAACATGAAGAATGATATAAGTCTTATCTCTGAAACCTTTATGGTTTAAGAGATATTCACAAACAAAGTATCCCCCCCCTGTTCAACCAGATCAGAAGAGAGATGCCCAGGTAGACTGCAGAGAGGGACAATCTTCAATTAAGATAATGGAAAAAGCTGAAAAACTTGTCAAGGGGGGAAGGGCTTTCATTGTTTTCATACAAAGAAAATTGTCCCCTTCTGTTATCTGTACTGTCATACAACCAGACTCACATCTGAGAAGAGATGGCTTACACTAGGTAAAAGGGGCGGGGAGGGGAACTTTGCTTGTGGATATCTCATAAACCATAAAGGTTTGAGAGATAAGACTTATATCATTCTTCATGTTTTTTTAATGCCTACAAAATAAAATAAAGTTAAAACGAAGTATTACTATCCCTTTAAGGGGTTAAGGAATGATTTCTCTGAGGGTCACTTTTCTTACTTCCTTTTATCTTATAAGTGCTAACTGGTGGCTATGTCACAACTCCCAACATTAACCATGCTAATCCACAATGTATGATCGCTTATGATACGTGATGTGCTGATTTTTACAGTTTTATTATTCAATTTAAAAATGTTGTTAGAAAAAAAGTTACCCATTAAGACTAGTGTAAAGGCATTTTCAAATAAAACAAAGGCAGGGTTTTTTTTACAGTAAGGGCATTAAAGTCATGGAATTCTTTGCCTCAGGAAGCTGTGTTTGTAGATACTGTAGTTCAGGGTTGTCCAAGTTCAGTCCTCAAGGGCCACCAACAGGCCAGGATGTAAGGATTTCCCAGATTAAGCACAGGTGAGTTAGTCAGTGAATCATTCATTGTGATTGACTCACCTGTGATTAATCAAGAAAATCCTTAAATCCTGGCCTGCAGGTGGCCCTTGAGGGCTGAACTTGGACAGCCCTACTGTAGTTGATTTCAAATGAGTAACGAATTTCTTTCTAGCATAGAACAATACTGAGAATTATGACCATACCTGGGAACTTTTGAAGCAGTGCTGACCTGGGAGGAAAATGACGCGATTTGTGTCATAAAAGGGGCGGGCTTAGTAGCGGGGGGTGGGACAAAAAACCCTGCAAAATGGAGGTAAGAGGGCGGGGAGTGGGAGGAACCGGGCGGGATGCAGCACAAGTGGGCAGAGTTTCTACTTAAACTCTGCCCACCCGGTGATTCACACATTGCCCCAGAGACCCGGTAATTCAGTTTGAAATCCGGAGTCTCCGGGGCAAAACCAGAGAGTTCCCAGGTATGATTATGACATTTGGTTTAAAAGCAGATTGGATCTTGATCTACATAAATATCTGATTGCCTTTTGGAGCCAGGAAGGAGTTTTTTTTACCCTCCTGCAGCTTAATTGGAAATGGCCCTAATAGTGTGGTTTTTTGTCTTTCTCTGGCGCAATATGGCATGGGCTGAACTTGATGAAAGTATTTTTTTGGCTTCATCAATTGTGTTACTATATAAGCCTTCCTATTAAAATTAGCAATGGAAAAACTATATTATTTTTACTTTTGTCTTTTTATTTTGCAACATTCTGAATTTCAGGCTCAAACAAAGAAGTTAAACAATGTAACCCTACATGCTATATATTTTGTAAGAGTACACAAAATTTCACTGACAGATCAGCATACCTGGGAACTTTTAAGACAGGGTTACCCGGAGGGTAACCCTGTCAGTGCCGACCTGGGATGAAAATGACGCGATTTGCGTCATAAAAGGGGCGGGGCTTAGCCACGGAGGGGGCGGGACAAAAGAAAAACAAAAAAAAACCTGAAAAATGTATCTAAGAGGGCGGGGAGTGGGAGGAACTGGGCGGGAGGGAGCACAAGTGGGCAGAGTTTCTATTTAAACTCTGCCCTCCCGGCGATCCACACATTGCCCCGGAGACCCGGTAATTCAGTCTGAAATCCGGAGTCTCCGGGGCAGAACCGGAGAGTTCCCAGGTATGCAGATCAGGCTGGTTTGCTGTGAAATCTCCAAAAGCTGCCACTATAGAAAAACACATTTATTTAATATTTACACTCTTTCAAAAATACCATAATTGCTGAAAACCATGGAATAACACATTAGGTTACTCAGTTAAAGGACTCCTGCGTAAAACGATACCCCAGTGGTATGAACTGACATAAAGTATTGGGAGCCCTGACCCTGGGACATGACCATAGGGGGTGCAGAGGATGGAGTTGTCCCAGGGTTCAAGAAGTTCTAGTAATGCCTTTGTGAAAATATTTCTGTGAGAGGGGGACCCCCAAATGACCAAATGTATCAGGTTTAGGTCAGTGATCCTAGAATCCCATATTGTATGTTAACCGACACAAATGGCATACCATTTTTCTCATGTTGGTAGCAGGTACTGAATACAGTAGGAAATGTTGTGTTTTTCAAAGATTTTAGTATCTTTGAAGTGGTGGAAATTAGTGATGAGCGAGCGTGCTCGGCCGATGCTCGGATCGGCTCGAGCATCGCTCTGCTCGGCACATGGCGGTACTCGTCGAGTACCGCCATGTGCTCGCCCGACATGTTCGGGTGGCGGGGATCTGTGCCGGAAGAGGCACAGATCCGAAGAAGCTCCGCTGGACCACCAGGGACTGGAGGTACGGGGGCATTGCGGAGATGAAGGGGGCATTGCGGAGATGAAGGGGGACATTGTGGAAGAGGGGCATAGACTCTATGCCCCTCTTCCACAATGTCCCCCTTCATCTCCGCTATGCCCGTCTTCCACAATGTGCCCCTTCATCTCCGCTATGCCCCTCTTCCACAATGTGCCCCTTCATCTCCGCTATGCCCCTCTTCCACAATGTCCCCCTTCATCTCCTCTATGGCATAGAGGAGATGAAGGGGGACATTGTGGAAGAGGGGCATAGCGGAGATGAAGGGGCACATTGTGGAAGAGGGGCATAGCGGAGATGAAGGGGCACATTGTGGAAGACGGGCATAGCGGAGCTGAAGGGGGACATTGCGGAGCTGAAGGGGGCATTCGGAGATGAAGGGGGCATAGCGGAGATGAAGGGGGCATTGACCAGGCACCCTCCCCTCATCAGAGCAGGGGGTGCCTGGTGTCGCCCCATTCATTTCTATGGGGCTCGGGTGCTCGGCCGAGCACTCGAGCCTCAGGGGGTGCTCGGTCAGAGCACCCGAGCACCCGAGCATCGTGGTGCTCGCTCAACACTAGTGGAAATGTAAAAAAAAGTGTATATTCCTATAGTGCAAAATTTGGAACTCACAGAGATCAAAGTCAGTTTTCTTGCTTTTTACTATACATACCTACACTCAAATATTTGTATCATCTACAGACAAGGAAAAAAAGTAGACATCAGATACCATTTTGGAAAGAAGACAACCTACTCTATAAAATGAGAGGCCACTTGCCTTTCTATGCCTAGCCCTATGTGTACAAATGTATATATGTATGTAGCCAATAGAGGGATTTCAGGAGCAGATGAGAAGGAAGGTATCTGGGAGCAAAGGTAATTATTATTACAAGTGAATCTCAATCTATTCTTTCTGGCAAAACATTTTGTAAATAAATAAATAAACATGGGCAGAGTCATAATATAACATCTCATTTTTATTTTTTCCATATCTTTTGATGTTTTGCAAAAAGCCCCACATAAATCTATCACAGGGTGTGAAAAGGTGACAAACCTGCACTACTTCATATGGTTTTCTTAAATGATTAGTCGTGTATAGTGTACATTAACACCAACATATGAAGTCACTGTTTTCAAGTTAAGGTTTTGGTTCCAGAAGTGGTGGAGCTATTACTATTGCATTCTATGGAGATGTGTAGTCAGAGGTTGAACTCTCTCATAGTATTCAAAAGACTCCAGGTAGATTGTTGTTGAAATGTATGGATACCAGAGAGCAATATTGATGTAAAACAAAACATAACAGTTAAAACTATATTAATTCTGGAATTATCCTCTCAGGAGAGGGGGTGTTTTGGTTTCACTCCGCTGGAAAAGCCACAAAATATTTTTTTTTCCTTAAAAAACCTTACTGATCCTTTAAAGGGATAGTAATACTTAAAATGTAAAAAATATGTTGTAGGTTTTATCCCCCTGAGTAAAACAAGGGTACTCCCACTGCTGAAAGGTGTTTTATTCAAAAGTTATTACAGCTCAAAGTTGAATTTTTTAGGTGCAATATCACAGTGGCGTGAAATTGTACAGTGGCATTGTTGCTACACCATCCTATGGACAGGTCTGGTCCCGGGACCATAAATCCGCATAGGATGATGTAGCAACAGCTCCACTGTACAATTTCAGGCCACTGTGATATTCCACCTAAATGATGCAAATATATAAAACTAGTGTAAAAGCCCAATGCAGAACTACACCTCCCAGCATTCTGTGCATTGGGGAGTGTCTACTGTGCATGAGTGTATCGGCCTGCGTTCAGGCAGTCTCTACTGAGCATGACTGCATCGGACAAACATACATCTGGCCTTTTATAATATAGGAAAATAATGCTCTGGTCCCACAACTTGTAGGTAGGAGTGAGTCTCAGAAGTGAAAGCTCTCAGAAAATTGTTCCAGGTCAACAGAAATTCACCAGAAGCCTGCAACTCAATCCACTGTTCACCAGGCACAGATCAGCTACTCTTGTCTCAGAGACTGCTCTCCTCAAAGATGAGCAGCATAAACACTACAAAAAAACATAAAGAGGCACAGTGCCCTGCGCCTTTAAACTGTGTAAAGTAAAAACAGCACAAGTCAAAAGGCAACTCAAAGTGTAAGTGCTAATGGAAGGTCCATGGTCAAAGTGAAATATGCAGTCTCTCTCTGTCGATCACTGCTGTGCATCCATCTGCTCCTTCACAAAGGCGCGGTGTATATTGGCAGTATAAGACAGAAGGCACATAGAAGGATTGGTGCACTCTCTCTCTCTCTCTGTAGTCTACTTCAGTAGCCGTCTCCTTGTGCCCTTGCAATGTAAACACATCAGACAGTGGATCAAGGCTGGGGAAGCGGTATATGTGCTTCTTTGACTACCAATGGACAGTAAATTAAGGCTGGGAAAGCAGTGTATATTGAATTGTGATTACCAGTGGAATAAGACTGGGGAAATAGTATATATGGTTCTGTGACAGTGATCAAGGCTGGGGAACCTGTAATTTTGTATTTGTGATTACTAGTGGACCAAGACTAGGAAAGAAGACAATGTGGTGCTGTGATCACCATACCTGGGAACTCTCCGGATTTGCCCCGGAGACTCCGGTTCTGATAGAGATTTACCAGGTCTCCGGGGCAGAGGCTGATTCCTCCGGATGTGGGGAGTTTCTATTGAAACTCTACCACATCTGCTTTTTCTCCCGCTGTTCCTCCATCCCCAGCCTCCTGTGTGACACCTTTAAGCCCTGCCCCCCAACTCATGTCAAGCCCCACCCCTTTTTGACGCGATTAGCGTCATTTTTGTCACCTCCTGCTGAGCAGAGGACTCCCCTCCGGGTAGCCCTTAACTGGAGGTTCCCAGGTATGGTGATTACTAGTGTACAGTGTTTTAAGGCCAGGGAAGCAGTGTATGTTGTTCTGTGAATACCAGTTGATCAAGGATGGAAAAGGAATGTATGTCCATGGAGTGTACATGTGTAGAGAAGGAGTGGCTCAGTCAAGACACTGGCTGTGAAGATATGAAAATCTGGTCCATTTCCCTTTGTCAATAACTCATTTTGTCCTTAGGCAAGTCATCTCCCAATCCCCCAGGCTCCAAAGTATTACATTGTAGTCTCTACAGGACTGGAATTCACTATGCCTGAAAGATTCTCTGAACAGAGCTGTATAAAATGGAGTGCTATATGAATAAAGATAGTATTAAAGCAGTGGACAGTGGATAGTGGGTAAACAGTGTACTTGCAGTGCATGTGGTCCTGTGATTACCAGTGGACAGTGGATCAAGGCTGGGGAAGCCATATCGTGTTACTTGTCATTACCAGTTGACCCAGACAGGGAAAGAAGTACATGTGGTTTTGTGATTACCTGTGGGACAAGACTGGAGTTACTGACAAGTGTATTATCGTATAATATAAAAGACCAGATGTATGTTTGTCTGATGCGGTCATGCGCAGTAGAGATTGCCCGACCACACAGAATGCTGGGAAGTGTACTGCTGTGTAGTGTACCAGTTACACTCTCCCTTCTGTTGGTCTGAGGTAAGCCTGTTTTGCGGCTGGAGGAGTCCCAGTGATGGAGCTGCACTGACAGCTGAGGTGGCTGAGAAGATAGCGGCCTTCCCTCTCACCGTTTCATTTGCCAGCTTTATTGAATCTGGGGGAGAAGAATCCGGGGTCCATAAGACAGACAGATTGGTGGGAGCTCATCAACACATCACCCGGCTGTGCGGCCTCCCAGGCAGGTGAGGGGTGCAGACATAGGGGCTGCCATCCACAGATATGTTATTGAGGAAGAAGAGGAGGCCTGTCTGCACCAGGGGTCACTGCCTCGTTTCTGCCAGTGGTTTTTGGCCGACTGTGGGAAGACCCCTGACGCCCCTGTGGGGCCTGTCACACTGGGAGGGCCTCAGGCTGCCGCGGCCATTCTGTAACTGAAGCCCTGGACACGGGCAAGCCCCGGCCCGTGTACACTGACTTTTACACTAGTATTTTATATAATGCCAGGTGACAACAAAGAGAGAACGAGATTACTGCCTCTGAACTGGAACCTACTGGGCCCTGGGGTGAACTACATAGTAACATAGTAGATAAGGCTGAAAAAAGACATGCGTCCATCAAGTCCAGCCCATGCCAATAACACCCCTGTTGATCCAGAGGAAGGCAACAAAAAAGCCCTCTGGAGCAATTTCCAATGTAGGTGTGTGTGTGAGTGTGTCAAATAGTTCCCCGGCTCAATATCCTATTTGCTTTGAAGCCATCTGTCATAACTGTCAATATTGTTCTGTGCTAGATAGGCATCCATTGCTTTTTTGAATGCAGTTACATTATCTGCAAGCACAGCATCCCGAGGCAAAGAATTCCATAGCCTTACCGCCCTTACTGTAAAGAATCCCTGCCTGTGTTTTAGTCGAAAGCGCCTTTCCTCAAGTCTTAATGGATGACCTCTTGTTCTTAGCTCAGCTCTTTGCATAAATAATTCATTGGATAGTTCTTTGTATTGGCCTTGAATGTATTTGTAAATGGTAATCATATCACCCCTTAGACGTCTCTTTTCTAATGTAAACAAACCCAGTTTGGCTAGTCTCTCTTTGTAACTCAGATCCTCCAATCCCTTTATCAGTTTTGTTGCACGTCTCTGCACCTTTTCCAGTTCAGTAATGTCTTTTTTTAGAACAGGCGCCCAAAATTGTACTCCATATTCTAGATGAGGCCTAACCAAGGATTTATACAGAGGTAGGATAATATTAGCATCCCTTGCTTCTACACCTCTTTTTATGCAGGCTAGTACTCTATTTGCTCTTGCAGCAGCTGAGTGACTCTGCACACTGCTGTGAAGACTATTGTCTATCAGTACACCTAAATCTTTCTCTAATGAGGATTTCCCAAGTTGTTTCCCATTTAGAGTATATGTAGCAAGTTTGTTTCTACAACCCAAATGCATAACCTTACATTTATCTACATTAAATGACATCTGCCACTTTTCTGCCCATTCACTTAGTTTATCTAAATCCTTCTGTAGGGAAAAAACATTGTGCTCTGTATGTATTTCCTTACATAGCTTAGTGTCATCAGCAAAGATTGAGATGCTACTTTCAATTCCCACTTCTAGATCATTAATAAACAAATTAAAAAGCATTGGGCCCAGGACTGAACCCTGCGGTACCCCACTTATAACCCTAGACCAATTTGAAAAAGTTCCATTTACAACAACTCTCTGCCATCTATCATTTAACCAGTTCTCAATCCATGTACAGATACCACCACCCAAACCGAAGCCTTTTAATTTATGCAGTAACCTGTTGTGAGGCACTGTGTCAAAGGCTTTTGCAAAATCCAAGTATACTACATCAACAGCAATTCCCCTGTCCAAATTACTACTCACTCTTTCATAAAATGCAAGTAAATTAGTCTGACATGATCTGTTCTTCATGAAACCATGCTGATTCCTACTAATGATATTGTTTGTCTTCACATAGTTCTGAATACTATCAGTTAATAACCCTTCTAGTATCTTACCCACTATGGAAGTCAAGCTCACAGGTCTATAATTTCCTGGTTTGGATCTTGCTCCCTTTTTAAACAATGGAACTACATCAGCTTTCCTCCAATCACAGGGCACTATGCCTGATGAAAGTGAATCAATAAATATTAAGTATAACTCTAAGACTGTCCTCCCAAACACACACGCACATCATCTGGAGTAACTCTGAATGATGTGCACTGACACAGACCTTATTTAACTTCCTGGTGCAAGTTTAAATCACATACCAACACAGACCCAAGGTGCTATTTATCACTGGAGGACAGAGATATATTAAGGTTCCATGGGGCCTTAGGCAAGGTACCAGTTTGAGGCCCCACATCTCTTGCTTCTGACACAGGGTGCTCCTAGCAGGAACTAATATTATGGACATAATTGAAATGGGAGCAACTGGATGATGCTGGTCATTCAACAAAAAGGGCATCTGACACAAGATGTTAGCAGCAACAACAGCAGGGCCCCCTCTGTGGCCCTTCACTTGCAGTCAGGGCACCTCATATTGCCATGAGCCCTACGCAGTAGCTTAGGTTGCCATAATGGATGATCCGGCTCTGCTGGAGGATCACAGGTCTTCATGTCACTGGGGAAAGATTGAAAGGAAAAGCAGTTTTTAACACCTTTAGTGTGAGGTATCCACTCATTGTTTTTGCAATGCGTTGGACACTTCTTCAGTAATCAAAGTGTTAATGAAAAAAAGGAAAAGGGCTCACCAATGGCATCCTTATTTTATTGGCTGACAAAAGCTGTATGTGATGATGTCAGTCAAGACAGTAAACATGTGGGGGACATGCACTAAGATGTCAAATAGAAGGGATAACATTTCTAGTATAATAAACTCACCACTTCCACTGTTATCCTATGTACTAAGGGCGAAGTGCAAGAAACGTGCGTATGAGTTGAAGGCATTTTTCCTGCACAGATAGATATTGCATATTTGTAATCCAGGAAACCGTATAACGGACAATACTTTAATTGTGCATTAAAAATAGCTTTTACCACAACACTACTCGACATATAAAATCGTATGCAATAGCACCTGCATTAGGCACATTTGATATTCCAAATTCAATACTCCTGACCACGCCCCCAAAAAATCAAACATGCGCAGCTCTTAGCTAATCTTGATTTATCATGCGCAATTCAACAAGATCATGCGCAAAGTATTCCCTGGTGGTTTTCACACTGGAAATAGCGATGAGCACGTTTCTTGCATTCCACCCTAAGTTGGCTGGTTGGAGATGACAGAAGTCTGAAACAAATGGAGGTCCAGTAATTAGCAACCCCTGCTATGAGATCGGGGCCAGATTTTCCAGTAGGCATAGCAACTTCCCAGAGCTCCAAATTTTCAGGGGTGGTGACTCAGTTGTGCTGGCTACACCCCCATTCTGAATTGTAGGTGTGGCCAGACCTATATCAGTGTCCTAGCACCAGTTTTATACCACTTTAAAGTGGACCTACCACCCCTTACAAACACGGCCCCAAATAATTACCCCTCTGGCAATTAGCTGCTCAGTAGCGCTAGTCACCAGAATTATTACCGCATTAATGAGAATTCTATACTGCTCCCGGGCTGACAGGCAGGAAACAGCGCAGACAGTGCTTTCCATAGTGACGTCTGCGCTATCAGTCCCTTTTGGAGCCGAACGGCTCCTAGCAACACCTCCTAGAGTCGGCTGGGACTGACAGCGCAGGCACGGAGATGTCACTATAGAAAGATGTCTGCACTCCGCCCTACCTGACAGTCCGGGAACAATGTATAAGTCTCATTAATGCGGTAATAATTCTGGCAACTAGCGCTACTGAGCAGCTAGTCGCCAGAAGGGTAATTATTTGGGGCCATGTTTGTAAGGGGTGGTAGTTCCTCTTTAAAGGCTATTAATTAAACCCTTCTATGCTAGAGAGATTTCCAGTGCATTGTGGAGATCTCTATAACCACCAAGGGTTGAAAACGTTTTTTGATCTTACTTGTTATACTGTAAAATCTTGCGTATAATACATACAATTTTGACCTCCTTCACCTTATGTGAAGTGGGGGGGGGTGTATTATACATGAGGCAAAAAATGATAAAAATAATTCCCATTGCCACACTGCTTCCCTTCCTCCCCTCTTAACCATATCCTCCTCGTCTGCCCCTCTGTAGTCTGTCCAATTTCCTCAGCCTGACAGGGTCCGCACTGGATCTATGGTATTGCTCTGGGTGGACTTTGCAGCCAAGACATTACCATTGGCAGAAAGAAGAGGTCCTGACAGAACCATGCTGCAAGTGGACGGCAGATAAAGCTGGAACCCTGTCAGGCTGAGGAAACTGGACAGACTACAGAGGGTCAGAGGTGGAGAATATGGGTAAGCAGTGAGGGAGGGAAGCAGTGCGGCAATTTTTTTTTTTTGTGTGACAGGGGAAAACAAGGGTGCGTATTATACATTGTCACTCTTGTTTTCCCCTAGAATCTTGGATATAATGTACACCTGTGTATTATACACAGGTGCGTATTATACCTGAGATTTTATGGTAAACCAAGAGTATTTCTGTACTGGGAAACAGTGGATGAGACTGGGGATGGGGTCAAGTGACATGTGCGAGTGTGACCATGAGCGGCGCTAAGGGCATCTAAAGTGCCTTGCCTAGGGGAGCTTTGAATGTAAATCCAGCCTTGACATAGGGCCTGGAGAATTTATCTTGACAAGGTATCTGTTTTTATCACACTTTTATCACGCCTTATCACATGACCCCCTGGTCTGATTGCAAAGGTTTGCAGGATATCGCAGTTCTGATGCGCTCCCTTTTACGATGTGCTGACTGAATTGAACCCTTACACCCCCTGTAGTTATGCCCCAGAGTTAACCCCTTGAGTGCCAGAGGCAAAGCAATGCAATGCGTTACTCCTCTGGCATTCAAAGGGTTAATGTTATGAAATCTGTGGTGGCCGATGCTGTTCCAGTGTGATAACTCACTGGTTTTCAAAAAGGTTAACCACTGGGGTACCAAAGGGGTTTGTAAGTAGACTGTAGTATTTGGAGACCTTTCTAGGATCAAAGGAACAATACAATCTGCATCAGTCTACTATGTTTTTTTAAATCACACTTTTTCCCTATTAGTTGAGTGTCAGAGAAGTGGCTAATGCATTGAGTGCTCCTCTGACACCCAAAGGGTTAAATTCAACTGGACCGCCATGCTCTTTTCTCTCTAGGTTACTCCAGTCTGTGGTTTTACCGCTGCACTGTACGACCGGAGATGACCCCATCTCTTTGTTCTATGTAATACTTCTGCATAAAAACATGTTATTTGAATTCTTGGCAGTCTGTCACACATTCCAATGCTGTGGACTAATTGTTATTTTTATTGTATTTTTCCCCATTTCTTTCTCAGTCTGTGTTTTTCTTCTGAAGCTGGTTTCCTGTGGAACAAAAAAATATTATAATGTAACTATATATTAACAGTTTCGCTACTAGGCCCAGGGCCGGATTTACATCTCAGGAGCCTGAAGGCACAGAAATCTGAAGCGCTCCCCCACCATTGGCCGTCTCCACTGGACACCTCCACAATGCTCCTAACCTCCACATTGCCCCCATCATCTCCATATTGCCCTCACATTGCCTCCACCATCTCCAACTTGCCCCCGTCAGCTTCACATTTCCCCTACCAGCTCCATATTGCCCTCACATTGCCCCCCATCAGCTCCAACTTGCCACTACATTGTCCTCTATCAGCTCCACATTGTCCCCACCATCTCCAAATTGCCCCCCATCAGCTCCACATTGCCCCCACCATCTCCAAATTGCCCCCCATCAGCCGCACATTGCCCCCACCATCTCCATGTTGCCCTCACATTGCCTCCCCCCCATTGTCCGTTTCCTACCTCCCCCGTTGTCGGTTTCCTACCTCTCTGGCAGGAGATCTGTCATCTGTGCCTCCTTTGGCACAGTCCTGTAAGTGCTGGAGCTCCCGAGCGGTATCCTATTCAGGAATGCAGAGCGCTGGGAGATGATGTCATCTCCCAGCGCTCTGTATTCCCACAGAGCCAACGAGGGAGCTCAGCACTTACAGGATTATGCCAAAGGAGGCACAGACCTGTCCTGCCAGGGAGGTAGGAAATAGACAATGGAAGGGCGACATGGAGTGGGCGCTGGTGCAGCCAGCGAGGTGGCCAGTTTTTTTGTTGTTTTTTTTTTAAAAAAGAATTAAAAAAAAAAAAAAGGAAAAAAAAAAGAATCCCAATGGCAGGCACCCCTCGGTGGCATGCACCTGTAGGAAGGTGCCTACTTTGCCTTATGGCAAATCCGGCACTGAATAGGCCTCTCAGAGAGGCAGAACATGTTCTTGCTTTCCTGTTTGGTAGTGATAGGGAAGCCATCAAGCATTTGGCACGGATTGGACTATGAGTAATGTGTATTCATGCCACAGAGATATTTAATGCATTGCAGAGCAATATGTTGCGCAACCCCCTGGCACTCAAAAGGTAAACTCGACTATCATGAGATAGTTGGCCCATCAGATGATCTTGGAAGGAAATCAGCCAATAAAGCCAGGAACATGCTGTAGGTCAGATGGATCAATGGGAGTCTATTAATAGACCCCTAGGTCCATGTAGACCTGATGTATTAGGTTTGTAATCTAGACACATCAACATACCTGGGAACTTCCAGGTGAGTGCTACCCAGAGGGGAGTCCTCTGTTCAGCAGAGGGTGACAATAATGACGCTAATCTCGTCAATAAGGGGCGGGTCTTGACGCAAGTTGGGAGGGCAGGGCTTAAAGGTGTCACACAGAAGGCTGGGGAAGGAGGAACAGCGGGAGAAACTGCAGATGTGGGCAGAGTTTCAATAGAAACTCCCCACATCCGGAAGAATCAGCCTCTGCCCCAGAGACCTGGTAAAGCTCTGTCAGAACCGGAGTCTCCGGGGCAAATCCGGAGAGTTCCAGGTATGCACATCAGGCTAATTGAGAATGTGTCCTCACTCCAGGAGTTTGTGGCTGAGAGCTAGGTTGTGTCCCAGCCGAGGGGGTACATTTTCTGGCACCTGAAAGATTGATATGAGCTGTTTCAGAGCTGCATTGCAGCCCCAGGATTTTTTTTACTAAGTCTGCTACCATTGTAGCAACTTAGGAAAAAGTAATAATTGAAACAAGATTTAAAGCGGAACTACCACCGCTAAAAAACTTGAGCTGCAATAATCCCCCATATGGCGACTAGCTGCTCAGTAGCGCTAGTCGCCAGAATTATTACCTAGTTAAATAGAATTATCCATTCTTTGCAGGTTGACAGGCAGGACGGAGCGCAGACTTATTTCCATAGCAACACCTGCATACCTGCGCTGTCAGTCCCAGCTGGCTCCAGGAGGCATTGCTAGGAGCTGTTCGGCTCTAAAAGGGACTGACAGTTCAGGCGTGCAGACGTCACAATGGAAAGATGTCCGCCCTCCGTCCTGCCTGTCAGCCCAGGAAGAATGGAGAATTTTATTTAACAAGGTAATAATTTGGCGACTAGCACTACCGAGCAGTTAGTCACCAGATGGGGAATTATTGCATCTCAAGTTTTTTAGCGGTGGTAGTTCCGTTTTAATAATTACCTGGACAAAATGTGGGATGTACTAATACGATTCCAAGCTAATATGAGTGCTAAACTGGATTTGTGTTTGTTGCTCTTGCCTGTCTCCTATGTACTAAGCTAACCACACTGTCAATTCTCCCATTAACACCTCTTGCATTAAGGAGAGGGCGGCTTGGGAGCATAATGGGGTTTTGGGGGGTGGTTCCTCTGTAGAGGAAAATAGAGTGAAATTTATCAATTTTCCTGCATGTTATAGGCATGTTTTCGCAATGTTTTGGGCACCCTTTTTGCACTCAGAGGATTAAGTCTTAATGGCATTGAGTCCTCTGGTATGCACTAAAGCAAACACACTCTGTAATACACTGATGGACAGCTTGAGGCCTTCCAATTGTTGAAATTTTCCGTACATCTTACATAATGATGATGATGATGGGAATTGCAGTACTCTACTGCTGGAGGGCCTCAGATGATCTCTATGTCTATATACCGAAATAAAACTGCATTGGTGGATTATTAGACCCCCCCAATTTTTGATAGGGCAGTAGGTATCCAAACATTAGGCAGAGCACTTTCAGCTGTGTCTTAACATTGCTCTCCACACCCACTATAACGATACGGTTTATTCATTGCTATAATGTCCAGTTTATATATTAATGCAGCCAACTTAGGTAACTGGGAACCTTCTTGTCCATGGATCCCAGAGTAAAAACATGGGTTAGTAAAGGGAGTGTCCAATTGATGCAATTTGCATCATAATGTGGGTGGGGCTTAATCCACATGAATAAAAGGAGGAAGGGTAGGATCTGACATAAAAACTGACAGGTAGCAACAGAATGGGTAGGGAGTGGGCGGAACAGACACAGACGTAGGTGTGGTTACCTAGGAAACTCCCTAAGCTGAGAATAAGTCTCTCTCTCTCTCTCTGCAGAGACCCGGTAATTGACTCTAAAGAGTCTCTGACACAGATCCAGAGATTTCCAATAATGCCAAATTATTTACCATTTTGTAAATCTTCTAATGATTAACTTATGTCATTTTTTACGCAATCATGAAAAAGCCTATTGGCCATTACAGATAACAAACAATAATAACAATTAGTAACAATGCATAGTTTATGAGAAGACAAGTACAGAATATTACAAAACTATACAAGTATAAGGAACATTCCGCATATCTTTTCAGAGAGATGCTATTTTTGATATTCATCCAATATAAATGAGAAGTAGAAAAGAGAAATAGGACCAGAGGCAAAAAAGATTCAAAAAAGAAAATTCCTCAAAATAAGTAGAGTTGCAAATCCCCATAGATACCAACAAAGAAAAAAACATTGTTAAATTAACTCTTTAAAGGGATAGTAATGTTTCATAATAAAAGCAGCTCTAATTAATCATCATAGTATTTGGACTTTGGAGAGTGTTATTTCAATTCTGTCAGAGTTGTAGTTCAAGAGTAATTCAATGACAAAGTATCCCCCTCCCGCCCCATTTACTGATGTAACACTGCTCAGCCAGAGCAGAAGGGAGGTGCCCAGGTAGACTGCAGAGAGGGACAATCTTCAGTTAAGATAAGGGAAAAACCTGAAAAACTTGTCAAGGGGGGCAGGGATTTCATTGTTTTCATAGGAAGAAGATTGTCCCCGTCTGTTATCTGTCTGGTCTATGGACTGTTAATCAGTGGATCATTCATTTTGACTGACTCACCGGTGCTTAATCAGGGATATCCTTTCATCCTGCACTGTTGGTGGCCCTTTAGGACTGAACTTGGTATGTGTAAACACACGGCAAATCATTATTTAATTCAGTGGTGTTCAAAAGTAATAACAAGCGAATGCTTTTCAAACTGCCTTAATAACAGTGTTTAGCCCCTTATGTACCGGTGCACACACACACGTGGCTGACACTTAAGGACCACGTAGCATTTTTTTTTTTTTTTTAACGATCCAATTCAGGGCTCCCAGAACAGCATGCAGCCACGTGAGGAGCACTGAATTCCATGGCGTACAAGTATGGCATGGGCCCTTATCGCACCTTGACCCCATGACGTACATGTTCGTCTCTGGACCGTAAGGGGGTTAAAAAAAATTATTAGGTCAGTGATGAAAACACACTGGCCACCTGCTTATAATATGATATTCATAAATTTGTATTAAAGGGATAGTAATGTTTCATAATAAAAGCAGCTCCTATTAATCATCATAGTATTTGGATTTTGGAGAGTGTTATTTCAATTCTGTCAGAGTTGTAGTTCAAGAGTAATTCAATGACAAAGTATCCCCCTCCCACCCGTTTTACTGATGTAACATTGCTCAGCCAGATCAGAAGGGAGGTGCCCAGGTAGATTGCAGAGAGGGACAATCTTCAATTAAGATAAGGGAAAAACCTGAAAAACTTGTCAAAGGGGGCAGGGCTTTCATTGTTCTCATAGGAAGAAGATTGTCCCCATGCTGCTATCTGTCTGTTCTATGGACTGGATTCCACATCTGAGAAGAGATGGCTTACACTAGGTAAAAGGGGCGGGAGGGGAACTTTGCTTGTGAATATCTCTCAAACCATAAAGGTTTGAGAGATAAGACTTATATCGTTCTTCATGTTTTTTTTAATCCCTACAAAATAAAGATAAAACGAAGTATTACTATTCCTTTAAAAGTAGCCCTTATTCAGCTTCAAACTTACTATCAAGCCAGAGAGACCAAATTTTTGTAAATTTGTCAAAACATTCCAACTCTATAGAGCTTAAATGTTCATTTGAGGTGTCAATGTGAATCTTATCTAAAATACTACTCCAAGAAATAGCTATCCTCTTCCATTGAGAACGAAGGCTCATTCTAGTTGCCGAGCAGATTCTCACTATCACTTTGTCTTGAAATTTGTTGATATCTTTAACTCTTTTTGCAAGCAATGCCATCATGAAACATACTATGTTAGC
This sequence comes from Rhinophrynus dorsalis, assembly GCA_037306005.1. Taxonomy (NCBI): domain Eukaryota; kingdom Metazoa; phylum Chordata; class Amphibia; order Anura; family Rhinophrynidae; genus Rhinophrynus; species Rhinophrynus dorsalis. The sequence goes on from CM074722.1 coordinate 42,129,596, forward strand.
TAATAAAGTTATCAGCACATTCACTGTTCTATTCTCCTGCTTTAGCCACTGGTAACGCTGCACCACCTATTAACTAAAAAATAGTTCATGACAAATTTAATTTCATAATAGTGCATTTCATAAATAAAATGTAAAAACATACATTGCCCTCCCAATGAACTTGCTTGGAGTGAAGCAGCTTCTCATTGCCAGTATGTGCACAGAGAGATTTCACTCCAAGGGGGTTCATTGGGAGTGCAATGTATGTTTCTTTGCATTTGAATTATGAAATACAATATTACATTACGAGTTATTTGATGGTCAGAAACATCCCTGAGAGCTCTACTAATCTACTGCAATGACTTTCTCATCTAGTTAGGACATTAAGCAACTGTTTGATAACCATTTCTTGCTATATTTATTTTTCAGTGTCATATGCCTGAGGGAGAGGGGATGTTGGGTGACCCAAATATAGGCAGTGGATGGGAGTTACAGTGCATGTTCAAATAAAAGTTTAGAGCAGTAATCTGCTCTCCACTAAGTGTCCCTAATGCGTTTCCCTATGGGGTTCCCTCCACTTTGGCTTCCTCAGTTCCCAGGTGTGGGGACTCCAAGATAAGCACCATGGTCAATGCCGAGCTTTGGAGTTAAAGGGATAGTAATACTTCGTTTTAACTTTATTTTATTTTGTAGGCATTAAAAAACATAAAGAATGATATAAGTCTTATCTCTCAAACCTTTATTGTTTAAGAGATATTCACAAGCAAAGTTTCCCCCTCCCGCCCCCTTTTTCCTAGTGTAAGACATCTCTTCTCAGATGTGAATCTGGTTGTAAGACCAGACAGATAACAGAAGGGGACAATCTTCTTCCTATGAGAACAATGAAAGCCCTGTCCCCCTTGACAAGCTTTTCAGCTTTTTCCCTTATCTTAATTGAAGGTTGTCCCTCTCTGCAGTCTACCTGGGCACCTCCCTTCTGATCTGGCTGAACGGGGGGGGGGGGTACTTTGCTTGTGAATATCTCTTAAATAGTGATGAGCGAGCATGCTCGGCCGAAGCTCGGTTCGGCTCGAGCATCGCTCTGCTCGGCACATGGCGGTACTCGTACGAGTACCGCATGTGCTCGCCCGCCATGTTCGGGTCTCCTCCCCGCACGTTTCGCGGCTGCTGCGCAGCCAATAAACGTGCAGGGAGGCTCTGACATCAGTGTAATGCCAGCAGCCATGTTGGCTGCTGGCATTACACTGATTGGCTGGCCAGAACCCGTGATCGGGTGCTGTATAGCACCTGACCAGCGAGTTCGGCTCAGTCTTAGCCAGGGAGAGATGAGGATAGGAAGGGAAAGTCAGTGTAGGGAGAACAAAAGCGATTTAAAAAAAAAAAAAAAAGACCCAAAAGTCCTTTTTAGGACTACTGTGTGTGGGGGCAGCAGTTTATTTTGTTTGGGGGGGCAGAGATATAAAAAAAAAAAAACTTCACATATTCTGTTCACTGTGCCTAGCCGCAGATTAGCAGCACATTCTGTTTAGTGTGCAAAGTTGCAGATTAGAGCACATTCTGTTCAGTGTGCAAAGTTGCAGATTAGCAGCACATTCTTTTTAGTGTGCAAAGTTGCAGATTAGAGCACATTCTGTTCAGTGTGCAAAGTTGCAGATTAGCAGCACATTCTTTTTAGTGTGCAAAGTTTCAGATTAGCAGCACATTCTGTTTAGTGTGCAAAGTTTCAGATTAGCAGAACATTCTGTTTAGTGTGCAAAGTGTAAAATATCAAAGTCACATATTCCATTCACTGTGCGTAGCCGCAGATAAGAAGCACATTCTGTTTAGTGTGCAAAGTAGCGTATTAGGAGAACATTCTGTTTACTGTGCAAAGTGTAAAATATCAAAGTCACATATTCCATTCACTGTGCGTAGCCGCAGATAAGAAGCACATTCTGTTTAGTGTGCAAAGTTGCATATTAGGAGAACATTCTGTTAACTGTGCAAACTGTAAAATATCAAAGTCACATATTCCATTCACTGTGCCTAGCCGCAGATAAGAAGCACATTCTGTTTAGTGTGCAAAGTTGCGTATTAGGAGAACATTCTGTTTACTGTGCAAAGTGTAAAATATCAAAGTCACATATTCCATTCACTGTGCGTAGCCGCAGATAAGAAGCACATTCTGTTTAGTGTGCAAAGTTGCATATTAGGAGAACATTCTGTTAACTGTGCAAAGTGTAAAATATCAAAGTCACATATTCCATTCACTGTGCCTAGCCGCAGATAAGAAGCACATTCTGTTTAGTGTGCAAAGTTGCGTATTAGGAGAACATTCTGTTAACTGTGCAAAGTGTAAAATATCAAAGTCACATATTCCATTCACTGTGCGTAGCCGCAGATAAGAAGCACATTCTGTTTAGTGTGCAAAGTTGCATATTAGGAGAACATTCTGTTAACTGTGCAAAGTGTAAAATATCAAAGTCACATATTCCATTCACTGTGCGTAGCCGCAGATAAGAAGCACATTCTGTTTAGTGTGCAAAGTTGCATATTAGGAGAACATTCTGTTAACTGTGCAAACTGTAAAATATCAAAGTCACATATTCCATTCACTGTGCCTAGCCGCAGATAAGAAGCACATTCTGTTTAGTGTGCAAAGTTCCGTATTAGGAGAACATTCTGTTTACTGTGCAAAGTGTAAAATATCAAAGTCACATATTCCATTCACTGTGCGTAGCCGCAGATAAGAAGCACATTCTGTTTAGTGTGCAAAGTTGCATATTAGGAGAACATTCTGTTAACTGTGCAAAGTGTAAAATATCAAAGTCACATATTCCATTCACTGTGCGTAGCCGCAGATAAGAAGCACATTCTGTTTAGTGTGAAAAGTTGCATATTAGGAGAACATTCTGTTAACTGTGCAAACTGTAAAATATCAAAGTCACATATTCCATTCACTGTGTCTAACCGCAGATAAGCAGCACATTCTGTTTAGTGTGCAAAGTTGAGTATTAGGAGAACATTCTGTTAACTGTGCAAAGTGTAAAATATCAAAGTCACGTATTCCATTCACTGTGCGTAGCCGCAGATAAGAAGCACATTCTGTTTAGTGTGCAAAGTTGCATATTAGGAGAACATTCTGTTTACTGTGCAAAGTTGCAGATTTGCAGCACATATTCCGTGTAATATGAAGAAGGCGGGTAAAAAGGGACGGGGAAGTGGACGTGATCCTGATAGTTCAGGGCGCTGGTCAGGACGCGTAGAAACTGTGCCTGGTGCCAGAGCACAAGACAGAAAGACATCCACCATACCTAGCTTCATGTCTCAGTTTACAGGGCGTCGCAGGACATCACTCTCGAGGTCAGACCACTGCGAACAGGTGGTCGGTTGGATTTCAGCTGATACTGCTTCCAGTCGGTTAAGCACCACCCTGTCTTCCACCAAGTCCACTCTCAGTAGCCAAGAGTCTGGTCAACATAATCCTCACCCTGATCATCCTTCCTCCCACCATAGAGGATCTGGTCAAAGAAGTGATCCCACACTGGGATATAGTGAGGAGCTCGTCTCATCACCAATCCTTCATTTGAACCTCTCTCCAAGCACGCTTGCAGAGGAACATGACATCTTGTGCCCTGATTCACAACCTCTAGAGGGTACCCAATCACAAGAAGATGACAGAGGTGAACGGCATTTAAGGTCAAAGGAAGTGGATGATGATGATGATGAGACACAGTTGCCATTAAATCAACCACTATTACTGTCTCAAGACCTTGATGAGGAGGATGATATACAGTTGTCAATGACTGAGTATGTGGTGGGATCAAGACATGAGGAGTATGATCAGAGTGAGGAAGTGGAGGAGGACTTGGTGGACGATGAGGTGACTGACCCCACCTGGGAAGGTGGAGAGCCGAGCGATGACAGCAGTCCTAAGGGTGAGCCATCTGCAGCACCGCAACAGGCTGGAAGAGGCAGTGGTGTGGCTACAGAAAGAAGGCGGACCGCACCAAACCGGCCCGCAAATGTTCCACGGAGCACCCCCTTGCGTAAATCTCCCTTGCCAAGGGGTAGGTGTTCCGCGGTATGGCGTTTTTTTAAGGAAAGTGCGGACGACAAAAGAATTGTAGTTTGCAACCTGTGCCACACCAGAATGAGCCGAGGCATGAACACTAGAAACCTCACCACCACCAGCATGATCCGACACATGGCATCCAAGCACCGTAATAAGTGGGAGGAACGCCCGGATCGCCAATCTGTGTCTGCAGGCCACACCACTGCCTCCTCTTCCCCTGTTTTCGGTGCCGGCCAATCGCCTGTCGAAGGCGCAGGCCCGCATACCTCCCGCCCTGCACCTGTACCATCTGAAGCACCATCAGCGACCACATTCACTTCCCTGTCCCAGCACAGCGTCCAAATGTCGTTACCTCAGGCATTTGAGCGCAAGCGAAAATACCCAGCCACCCACCCACAGGCCATAGCACTAACCTCACACCTTTCCAAATTACTGGCCATCGAAATGCTGCCATTTAGGCTTGTGGAGACTGAGTCCTTCCACAGCCTGATGGCAGCAGCTGTCCCTCGGTACGCAGTCCCCAGCCGCCACTACTTTTCCCGGTGTGCCGTCCCCGCCTTACACCACCATGTGTCCCGTAACATCACCCGTGCCCTGACCAACGCAGTTACTGGGAAGGTCCACTTAACGACTGACACATGGACAAGTGCTTGTGGCCAGGGACGCTACATTTCCCTGACGGCACACTGGGTGAATGTCGTGGAGGCTGGGAGCGACTCGGACCCTGGGATGGCACAGGTGCTACCCACGCCGAGGATTGCGGGCCCTACCTCCATCAGGGTTTCCGCCAGCACCTACGTTATTGGCTCCTCCTCCTCCGTTTCCACCTCCGAATTCTCTGCGCGCAGCGCCACTCACCCATCAGCCGGTAGCTGGAAGCAGTGTAGCACTGCAGTGGGGAAGCGTCAACAGGCCGTGCTGAAGCTGATCTGCCTTGGGGACAAACAGCACACGGCCTCAGAGCTGTTGCAGGGGATTAGTCACCAGACCGAGCAGTGGCTCTCGCCACTCAACCTGCAACCAGGCATGGTTGTGTGTGATAATGGGCGTAACTTGGTGGCGGCTTTGGAGCTCGGCAAGCTCACACACGTACCATGCCTAGCGCATGTATTTAATTTAGTGGTTCAGCGATTTCTAAAAACCTACCCCAATTTACATGATCTCTTGACCAAGGTGACCGACGCTTTGCATGTGGAAGAGGTGGAAATGGGGGAGGAAGAGCTTACACAAGGTGATAGCCAGAGCACCCTCACTTCGTCTTCTCAGCGACAATTGGAGGAGGCGGAGGAGGAGGAGGAGGAAGACACGGTTGCCTCCGCTACAGAGGGTAGCCATGGAACTTTAGTTCCATCTCTTCAGCGTGGGTGGGCAGAAGAGGAGGAAGAGGATGAGGAGATTGAGAATCATCCTCCTGGTGAGGACAGCGAAATCTTGCCTGTTGGTACTCTGGCACACATGGCTGACTTTATGTTAGGCTGCCTTTCCCGTGACCCACGCGTTATACGTATTTTAGACAACACGGATTACTGGGTGTTCACCCTTCTGGACCCCCGCTACAAAGAGAATTTCTCATCTCTCATTCCTCCGGTGGAGAGGACAAGCAAAATGGTGCAATACCAGAAGGTTCTTGTCGAAAAATTGCTCCAAAATTTTCCATCTGACAACGCTGGCGGCAGAGTACGTGCTACCTTGGCCAACCGAGAAGGGGAGAAAAGGGGAGCACACAGCAGTTCCGACAAAGGCAGGGCAACACTCTCCAAGGCATGGGACACCTTTATGACACCCCGCCAGCACCCTCACCCTGATGCGCAGCCTAGTGTCACAAGGAGGGAAATGTTTTGGAAGATGGTGAAGGAGTACGTAGCAGACCGTGTCAGCATCCTCAATGATCCCTCTGTGCCTTACAACTACTGGGTGTCCAAGCTGGACACGTGGTATGAACTGGCACTCTACGCCTTGGAGGTGCTGGCCTGCCCTGCCGCCAGCGTTCTGTCTGAGCGGGTATTTAGTGCTGCTGTTGGCATCATAACAGATAAGCGTATCCGCCTTTCCACCGAAAATGCTGATAGGTTGACACTTATAAAAATGAACAAGGCCTGGATTTCCCCTGACTTCTCCACTCCACTGGAGGAAAGCCCCGGGGGAACATAAAGTCACTTTATATATGTTATTTACAATGATGGGAATACTCTGTATTCCCATTCACCCCTTCCACCCAAAAAACGGGTATATGGTTGACTCTCTTCCATATGCCCAGTGATATAATTTTTATATAGGGCCAGCTCACCAGCGGGCCCAGTGATATAATTTTTATATAGGGCCAGCTCACCAGCGGGCGCAGTTTGACAATTTTTGTATAGGTCAGCTCACCAGCGGGCCTTCTCATATAATGTTTTATTGGGTCAGCTCTCTAGCGGGCCCTCTCATATAATGTTTTATAGCGTCAGCTCACTAGCGGGCCTTCGCATATAATGTTTAGGATGGTCAGCTCCGCAGCAGACCCTCACCCATAATGTTTTAGATGGTCGGCTCAGCGCACGTTTCCCTCTTAATCATGGCCCCAGTTCAGAAAAATCGAGGAAATTTTTTGGAGAATTTGCCTCTGCGCACGTTTCCCTCTTAATCATGGCCTCAGTTCAGAAAAATCGAGGAAATTTTTGGGAGAATTTGCCACTGCGCACGTTTCCCTCTTAATCATGGCCTCAGTTCAGAAAAATCGAGGAAATTTTTGGGAGAATTTGCCTCTGCGCACGTTTCCCTCTTAATCATGGCCCCAGTTCCGAAAAATCGATGACATTTTTTGCAGAATTTGCAGATGATATACAAGTAAATATACAGCAAATACTGTTTGGTAACAATTTTTCGCCTAAAGTCGTTTTTATCTTCCTTTTTGTGTGTTTTACGGTCAGTCTGTAAAAATGGCGTACTACGGGCGAAACATCGTTCCCAGCAGCGACGTTGGAGTCCAAGATGCATCCAGACATCCTCCCTATGCTGTCCCTGAACCATTTCTGTGGTGTTTCCATCATTTTCTGCCCTTTTCCTATGGACCAGGCACCCTCCCCTCATCAGAGCAGGGGGTGCATGGTGTAATGCTCGAGTCCTCCCATTGACTTCAATGGGGCTCGGGTGCTCGGCCGAGCACTCGAGCCTCCGGGGGCGCTCGGTCAGAGCACCCGAACACCCGAGCATTGGGGTGCTCGATCATTACTACTCTTAAACCATAAAGGTTTGAGAGATAAGACTTATATCGTTCTTCATGTTTTTTTAATGCCTACAAAATAAAATAAAGTTAAAACGAAGTATTACTATCCCTTTAAAACACTCAGAGACCAGCCTTGCAGCCTCTCTATCAGGGCACCAAGTAGCCTACATATACTGAGAGGAACTGTTGTCTCTGTCCAAATGCATTTGCCCTCTAGACAATAACTTCCACTCCAGGGGTTACCATGACCGAGGAAATCAGCCATTGTGATAAAGAGATTGTGGGCAGGACTCTTAGTGGCTCCAGATAGCAATCTCCTCATTGGCTGGTTTAAATTTCCCATGGTGTCACTTACCTTCATACTGGTTGCCAGAACTCCAGGGGGGCGCGAGAGTTCTGTGGCTGTGGGGAGGGCTAAGTACCAACATCTGCACTCTATTCAGTTGTTCTTGTTCAGGATTTGCAGGGTGGGTACGAGCTCCAGCCATACTCTGTCACCCCATGCTGTATTTTTATGATGGAATATATAAAAGAAGAAATCCAGATATCTGGCACATAAACACCCAGAGGTGGCAGTAAGGAGGAGATATTAAAATCTACTTCATACTGACTGTCCAGGAGATACAGCGTCACACAGGATTTTGACAAGAGTGGCCTTCCCGCAACATCCACCTGAAGGAAAAAAAAATACTTGGCCGACTCACACAAACACATTGTCACTCACTCCCACTCAGGTCTCCTGGACCTGTCCTACTCCCACCACTTGGATTTCAGCACCAGAGAATGTCCTAAGTGTGGTGCTTAGGCACAGGTGAGTTAATCAGTGGATCATTCATTTTGACTGACTCACCTGTGCTTAATCAGGGAAATCCTTTCATCCTACACTGTTGGTGACCCTTGAGGACTGAACTTGGACAGACCTGGGCTAGGACATACTCAGTATAACATTCAACAACCCATTTTGCTTTTTACAAGTGCTTCATTAAGTAAGGAGGCTTGTGTAAACACACGGCAAATCATTATTTAATTCAGTGGTGTTCAAAAGTAAAAACAAGCGAATGCTTTTCAAACTGCCTTAATAACAGTGTTTAGCCCCTTATGTACCGGTGCACACAGACGTGGCTGGCACTTAAGGACCACGTAGCATTTTTTTTTTAACGATCCAATTCAGGGCTCCCCGAACAGCATGCAGCCACGCGGGGAGCACTGAATTCCATGGCGTACAAGTATGGCATGGGTCCTTGTTGCACCTTGACAACTATGACATACATGAACGTCTTTGGACCTTAAGGGGTTAAAAAAAATGTATTAGGTTAGTGATGAAGACACACTGGCCACCTGTTTAGAATATGATATTCTTACATTTCTATTTACGCATGAGGTTAACATTATGTTAGAAAGTATACTGGTTCCTACAACTTTCACAAAGCATAAAACAAAGCATAAATATATATAAGCATGTACACTTGTACATCCTATATTATAATTCGCTAGGATGTTTGTCAGAAGCCGTCATGCGCAGTAGAGACAGCTACGCGCGCTGCAGTCATGTGCATAGAGACTGCCTGCACCGCGGCCGATACGGAGATGGGTGCTCCGAATTCAGACCAGAGTCCTCTCTGCGCACCTTCCTGGGACCCAGGAAGGTGCGCAGAGAGGACCACTGTCTGAATTCAGAGAGCCCTACTCCATATCAGCTGTGGCGTGTTCGGGCAGTCAGTACTGAGCATGACTCCAGCGCCGCTAGTGTTGGCCCGTGTACACGGGCTTTAAAACTAGTTCATAAATAGAAGGATAACAAACAAAATGACAGGTAACGTTGTTAGAAACTGCTAGTGAAGGTTAAAGGGACAGTAATGCCCCCTCCCCCAAAAAATGTCCAGTTTTGTAGAGGTTAAAATATTAATCAATATGATCCAAACCCTATCTCTCAAACTGCCATGGTTTGAGAGATATAGGGATTCAAAGTTCCCCCCTCCCTCCCCTTCTCCTGATGTCAGCGTCTAGCCCTGGAAAAAATTGCTTACCAGCCCCATAGCACTGCGTCATTATACCAGCCCCATAGGATTGCCTCATTATACCAGCCCCATAGCACTGCGTCATTATACCAGCCCCATAGAACTGCGTCATTATGCCAGCCCCATAGGATTGCCTCATTATACCAGCCCCATAGCACTGCGTCATTATACCAGCCCCATAGCATAACGGCATTTTTTTCTTGTACAATAAAGAGTTATATGCCACCACCAGAGCAATACAGTTAGATGTCACCATAAGACAATACAGAGTTATATGCCACCACCAGAGCAATAAAGATATATATATATATATATATATATATATATATATATATATATATAAATATATATATATATATACACACACCACCTCTTGACTCTTGATTCCCCCTCTTTCCAAGTTGCCTCTCTTTACCCCCCTTGATCTTCCTTTTGCCATTATCCCCCTCTTGATTCCCCCTTTGCCTCTTTCTCCCCCTCTTTGACTCTTGATCCCCCCTTTTGCCTCTCTCTCTCTCCTTCTTGACTCTTGGTCCCCCCTTTTGCCTCTCTCTCTCTCCTTCTTGACTCTTGATCCCACCCTTTTACATCTTGATCCCCCCTCCTTTTGCCTCATGATCCCCCCCTCCATTTGCCTCTTTTTTCACCTCTGCCTCTTTCACCAGCTCTTGAGTCCCCCTCTTGCCAAGTTGCCTCTCTTTACCCCTCTTGATCTTCCTTTTGCCATTCTCCCCCTCTTTTCCCCCATTTTGCCTCTTTCCCCCATTGTCTTTTGATCCCCCCTTTTGCCTCTTTCTCCCCTTTTGCCATTCTCCCCCTCTTGATCCCCCATTTTGCCTCTTTCTCGCCCTCTTTGCCTCTTTCCCCCTCTTGCCTTAATCCACCCTTGACTCTTGTCTTGATCCCCCCTTTTGCCTCTTTCTCCCCCTCTTGATCCACCTCATTTTGCCTTTTTCTCTCCTCCCACGTTTCCCCTCTCTTGATCCCCCTTTGCCTCTTTCTCCCCCTCATTGACTCTTGATCCCCACTTTTGCCTCTCTCTCCCCTTTTTGACTCTTGATCCCACCCTTTTGCCTCCTTATCCTTTCTCCTTTTGCCTCTTTTTCTCCCTTTTTTCTCTTTTTCTCCCTTTTCACCCAGGACCCCCCTCTGCCTCTTTCACCAGCTGTAAATGCCCCCTATTTTCTCTCTTGATCTCCCTTTTGCCTTTCTCCCCCTCTTACCTCTCTTTACCTACCCCTCTTGATCACCCTTTTGCCTTTCTCCCCCTTACCTCTCTTTACCCCTCTTAATCCCCTTTTGTTTTCTCCCCATATTGATCTCCCCCTCTTGCCTGTGATCTCACAGTGTCTGACATCTGCTGACTGTGTGTCTCTCTCTGCTCCTGCCCTCCCTCTCAGTTTTCTCTTGTTTCCTCAGCAGTGCTTAAGTTAGCTACAGCCAGCCAAACCGGTGGACAGACGCAGTGTTCTTCACGCTGCGTCTGATGTCACTGGGTCTAGACCCGGCCTGCCCTCACTCACTAGACATCGCCGGTGGTTCTGGAAATCTAGCAGCCGCAAGGCGACAGGACCGCGGCCACAAGATTATTTTAATTGGCGCATGTTTATTTAAGCAGCCCCGGCCGGCCTCAGGGAAGACCAGTGCAGGCGGCATACCGGGAATTTTCCCGGTATCCCGGTAGGCCAGTCCAGCCCTGGGGCAGGAAGTGGGAGAAACAGGATGGGAAGGAAGAGAAGTGGGCAGGAAGTGGGAGGAACTGGGTGGGAAGGAGAAGAAGTGGGCAGGAAATGGGAGGAACAGGGTGGGAAGGAGGAGAAGTGGACAGGAAGTGGGAGGGGAGGAACAAGGTGGGAAAGAGAAGAAGTGCGCAGAGTTTCAATAGAAACTCCCCACATCCGGAGAATCAGCCCCTATCCCCGGAGACCTGATAATGCAGAGTGAAAACCGGAGTCCCTGGGGCAAATCCGAAGAGTTCCCAGGTATGACAATATACTTTTGTACTTCAACTTGGTTCTATGAGAGAGCTCACTGGACATTAAGTTGGAGAAAATGGCCCATATGTATCATAGCAAACTGGAGTTAATTTGGAGTAAACCAACTGCACCACTGGGGGCAAATAAAAATTCCTATTAAATTAAATTGGGCCTTTAACCCCTTGAATGCTAGAGAGGTCTCCAATGCATTGCGATGCATTCAAAGGGTTAAAAGCCCAATTTAACATGAGAGGGATTTTTATTTTTCCCCTCTGGGTCAGTTGGTTTACTCCAAAATAACTCCACTTATGCTATGATTTAGACTGTAAGCTCCTTGGGGCAGGGACCTCTCTCCTATTGTTTCTATGAATGTCACACTTATTTCATCCCCTCTTATTTATTGTAACACGTCTATTGTAAGGCGCTGTGTACACTGTGTGGTGCCATATAAATAAAGATATACATACATACATACATATGGGCCCATGGAACTTACAGAATAAGCAAAGTGGAGCAATTCTGAGGTAAATCAACTGAAACAAGAGAGACAAAAATTCCCACTGATATAAATGGGGCCTTGAACCATTTGCAGGCTAGAGAGGTCTCCAACACATTGCAGCCAACGACAGCTCCATACCTGGGAACTCTCTGGGTTCTCCCCATAGACTCCGGTTGTGAGAGAGCATTAAGGAATATCCAGGGCAAAGGATGATTCTCTGGATGTGAGGAGTTTGCTTTTAAACTATGTCCACTTCTACTCTTTCCCACCCAGTTCCTCCCACTTTTCCTCCTTCCCCACCCAGTTCCTCCCACTTTTGTGATGACACCAGAAAGTCCCACCCCCATTTATGGGTAAACCGTGCCCCTTTTTTGCCATGATTCATAGCAATTATAGCACCAGAGGAGTTCCAGAAATTGAAGTTCCCAGGTATGAACATCTCCCTGACAGCAGCCAGGGCCGGATTTACATCCCAGGCACCCTTAGGCAAAGCACTCTAGGTGTCATTAGCACCACCCATGGCCACACCCTCACTTCTCACATGACCCAGTCCCATCCACTGTGTCCTGGCACAGAAAATACCCTTGGCCTATAATGAGCAAGAATGGAATACAGCTTTAACCCCTTGGCTGTTAGAGAGGTCTCCAATGCATTGCATCCAAAAACATATCTCTTAAAGCAGCCAGGGCCAGATTTACATCCCAGGCGCCCCTAGGCATAGCAGTCTAGGAGTCCTTAGCCCCACCCATTGCCACACCCTCAGTCCTCACACAACCCCACCCCAGTCTCATCCACTGTGTCCCGGTACAGAATTTACTTTTTGCCTATGATGAGCAAGAGATATCTCCAGTGCGTTGCTCTCTAGCATCCAAGGTGTTAAATAATAGCTAGTAAAGGCGTATATGCAACTGGTGCAGGGACATTGGGATTTCACCAGCCACACCCGTAATTCAGAATGTGTGTGTGGCCACAAAGCTGAGGCACCCCTCACAATTTGGAGCTCCAGGCAGCAACTTGCTCTGCTAGTTGAGAAATCTGGGCCTGACGGCAGGCCTTGACAAGACTGTAAAACAAAAAAGAAAGACGCGTGCACCTCTTATTGCAGACAACTTGAGTTCAAAACCACCACCTGTGAAAAATACCTCCCTTTGAAATATTACTCACATTCTTCTGAGGCAAGACTAGTGTCTTGAGCATTCACTGGATAACCTTCAGTGTAGGCCTCTCCCGATCTCTTGGTCTTCCCTCTTATGTCTCATCTACGGAGAAGTCTTCAGGCGTTCAATCCACTGCCCACAGCCCTTGAGCCTAAAGACTATGGACCCCTAGACTGTAAACGATTATGGGACCAATAAGATATATATATAAGGAGAACCTGATGGGTTATATAGAAAGGAAGGTTAATTCCTATAATCAATATTGTGGATTGATAAGAGTCAAAATAGATGACTATATTAAAATAATTTATTAATTAAAATGCATATCGATAATGCAAAAGGTACACCATATGTGTAATATTATATATATATAATAGATAATGTGTTTCATAGCTAACCTGCTGCTTCTTCAATTGTTCTGTACAAGACAGTAGCTGGATGTCATTGCCACAGTCACAAGAAGGAATATAAACATCCACTTCCCTCTCAGAGGTGCCACTGCACCAGTATTATCAGTGGATTACAACACCCCTCAGAGCAATGTATGACAATACTCCCTACTAAGCACTGTATCCCCACCACCACTGCCATTCAGTGGATGAAAAGTACATAATGCTATAGTGAACATGGCCCTACATCACCATGAAAGCACATAACTGGATACCACCAAAGCACCAGAGTAGCGTGCAACCTCAGGACATATGGATGGGGGGTTACATCACAGCTGTTGCGCGATAACAAACTACAATACTAGATTACCACCATATTGGGCTCATTGGTGAGCCAAAGGGGCTACAACCACACACAAGATTTGCACCATCAACACAGACAATATTATTGGAACAGGATGTTGCAGGCAGTGATGGGGGCAGATCAGTTGCCCTTACCTGCATTCCATGCTGGACCTGGCTCCCCATCAGATACCATAGGTAGCTCCTCAGCAACATCTGAACCACCAACAGATTAAGCAGCACGCACAGATTAAACAGGAAATGCATCTGCAGCAACAGAATATGCAGGATCCACATCATCATTTGCTGCATACTCCGACCATCAGTACGGACAGGGAATATATCCTCATACAAAGGAGTCCACTTATGGAGACCAGTCGTTTTAACAGGAGTTATCTGAGCACCCTCAAGAGCACTGCTGCCACCATCAGTGGCCTGGAAACATGGCATGCCACTCTCCAACCTGAGATAAGGCACAAGGTACTATCTGGAGCGACATGCTTGGACAGTTGCTCATGGAGTTAAGAGAGCACAATATCATCCACAGGCTGCTCATGGGGAGACAACAGTTGACTGGATCAACAACAACCACCTCCTCATCAAATGTAACACCCTCACAAACCCCTGTACACAAAAGGGTGACCAGATGGTCAGGGAGGGTATCCAGATCTGCACCCTCTTCCAAAATGAGAAAATGAAGCCATGTGTGGCATGTTTTGAAAAATAAATATGCATTTCATTAACCTATTGCGTCTGAATTCAGTCAGATTATTTACACATTCAGTGCCTGAGGTGCCTCCAACTCATTGCAAAGTAATGCATTAGACACCGCTAGCAATCAGTCTGTTGTGGGCTATTCTCTGGGCAGTGGGAGAAACACAACTCCTATGTTGGCTGAGTATTATGTGGGTGCTGGAGTTAAACAGCTGATGAACTACAGGTTAGCTAAGCATGGTCTTAAGCAGTATCAGATTCCAAAACAGAGACATTAGCACAACATCAACATAAAGAAACATGTCATCAGAAGGACAATGTGTATGCCATCTGACACGTAGGTCACATTCAGGCAAACTGCATTCTCACAATACACATGTAGGGAGCAATATACTAACTCAGTGATTTAAACACATATATCCTAGCAGCAACTACAGTGCATTCTGGATCTCCTCAGATCATCACAGGTGCTTCTCTGGGTAGCTTGGGGGATCATTTAAGGAAATTGAGCTAATGACTGATCCCCTTGTGATCACCATGGGAGATCCAGACAACTTTCACTGTTTGGGTGGCTTTAAGAAAGAAAGCTGTTTGAAACACTGCTCTGAGTTAAGGAGGTGCATTTCAGAGTTAGCCAAATGCGTCACAGGGAACATATGAGGATTCACTGCTTTTCATGGTATTGAGGACCTCTCTAACATTCAGTGTTAGGAGCCCAATTCAGATCAATGTGGCACGGATGATTGGTCATTTCTCCCCTTGGGTGCATTTGTGTGGCAACAGTATTGCCCTCTTTAGCTCATGTATATTGGTCATAGTATGTACATGACGTTACATATTACCGTATGGTACCAAAATCTATTATCAGCGAAAAGAGAGGGGATCAGCCCACACAGTTAACCTATGGATCCATCTGACATATAGTTCTGTGCTGGGTCATGTCATGGATATCTGTATGAAGAAATGACAATACATTTGTATCACTTATCAAAGTTTATAGGTGGATAGGTATATCTTTAACTGGAAATGTCATTAGGCAATTAGAAATGTCAGTTGACTCCACTGAGTCACTTGGTGCCATCTGTATCCTTCCAAGACAACAAGGGCTATGTACCAGTGATGTTCCAGCCTGCATGATCCATGGAGGTGGGTGAGGTGGTTACAACTCTGCAATGGAAGTCCAGGTGGTAGATGCAATTCACATCCAGTCACATGCAGTGGAAAGGGGTCAAGTGAGGAGAGCATCATCCTTTGGAGTTAAACATCTCAATATGCATTGTACAATTGTATATACACATATTCCAGTTATTGAATAGAGATCTCATTGTATTACATGGATTGTGGTACAATCATATAAGTTACTTACAGAAAAAGAATTCACTGTGACCCTGTCCCATGTCTCCTCCTTTCTCAGGGTCTCATCATCTACTGTATGGCACAGGAACCTCCACAATAAACATATGTACACTGCAATGTTATATAATATAGCACATGCAAGGATGACTTCACACTTTAGAGGGGCTCCACCAGATACATCTGAATCTGGTTTTCAGAAGGCCAAAGATGCATTCAAGTCACATTCCTTACCCTTATGTGATCCTCACTGTCCCTGTGCTGTGCTGGTGTTTGAGGATTTGCCACAGGTGTGAATAGCCACAATCCACAGCCATATCCCATATCACCTGGGAGACAGAAAAAATAAGGATGACAATGTGACACATGTACCTTATTTAGGTCAGGATAAAGATGATGTATATGTGTTTTGTCACTGTTTTTCCCATTACCTTGATGATTCATCTTGTAGTGTGAGTGTCCCTGTCTTTGTTACAATGATATGATGGATATGTTCACATTAGTTACTCACTCAACAGCCATCCTTCTGAAAGGACCCCATTCTTGAAACCAGGGAAGACATAGGATTGCCTGAGCATGTATGAGTCCCAGAAAAAACTGCACACATGGGCGATTGTCGGGTTGTCTTCACAGATCATTTGTGTGTTGATGGAGTGGGTCCATGGTAGGGGGGCTATCAGGAGGGGTCCTGGTGCCCCCCTTTGAGGTCTGATCATGTAATATCACTATAAAAGCGCATATAAGCTATGTTTCACAAAGCTTATTTGCACTTAATGTTATTAAAGGGCAATTGTCGGCCTCATGTTGAGGGGGGGGTCATGACACCCCCCTTGAGTTCTAATGTATACATAATTAAAGTTTAACATCTTTCATAATAAACACATGGTTTAATGAACAATAAATGTTTAACACACACACACACACACATACACATATATACAGGCAAGGTATGCAGTCCATACCTTGCCTATTAGCCCTTTGGGTACAGAGGGGTAGGAAACACATGTCAAGCAATGCTTTCCTACCTCTCTGGTATTCAAAGGGTTGTGTTGAATAAAAGACAGGTTCAGCTACTACATGTCAGTCCCTGAGGTGAATGTCAGATGGAATTAGTATGTCGAATATTTGCAATATTGTGTAGTGCTTGGTGTACTATTTTTGTTTATTGTAACCCTTTGAATCCCACAGGGGTGAGCAATGCATATGTCTATGGCATTCAATGCTGTCCATGGTGCTGAAAGCCTTCACTGTATTCCCCTACAGGCTGGGTAGGGAAGCACAGAGAATGCTGTTCAGGTGTCACGGTTTGTTACTGTTTGTAAAGTAACACTCAGACAGTTCGGTAAGGTTAAAAGCTTTACTGAAAATAATGTACAATAGCCTCACTCAGGTCTAGATAAGGTCCATACCGAGTACTTTCCAGATCTGATGCAGGTCAGGGCGAAACTACACACACTGTAGTAGTCAGCAAACAAAAATAATGATCTTGGACTTGTAGGCAGATTCTCAGCAAGGTTCAGGAACAATAATATTCTCGACAGCCCCACACCGCAATAGGTGACACAGGAGATGGGTGACTGAAGGGCAATCCCTAGTGGACTAGGGTTAATGAAGGCGGCACAGATAGTGTACAGGTGGACACTAGGTCCTAGACTTCTAGGGTTATCGGAGGCAACACTGGCAAAATACTGACCCTAGGAGAGTAGGGTAGACAGAGGCAACATGGGTAGGACTCTGGCAGTAACGGAACCCTAGAACACTAGGGTTAACTGAGGTAACACAGGCAGTACTCTGGCAACGGATGAACCCTAGAACACTAGGGTTAACAGAGGCAAGACAGAATGGACTCAGGCAGCGACTAGGCCCTAGCACACTAGGGTTAATGGAGGCAACACGGCTGTGGCACTTGTAGTGACTGAACCCTAGAACACTAGGATAAGAGGAGGCAACATGGACTGGATTCGGGCAGTGATGGGACCCTAGCACGCTAGGGTTAACTGAGGCAACAGACACCAGAAGCTGGCGATATAACGACCCTAGGTCACTAGGGTAAACTGAGGCAACACGGGCAAAAGTGTGGTATTGGCTTGACCCAGGTATTATAGGATTACCGGAGGCAACACAGGCACTGGTGAGTGCAGGAACTCCCGCAGGCTCCAGGAGACAGTAGGAGCGGCAAGTGAGTGGGAGATAGGCACGTAACGTAACCTGTCCTGGACCGGTGTCTCCCTGTTTGGTATTCGGAGGTAATAGGCTAGTCCAGTAAGCGACAGAACTAGCAGCGCAACCAGATCAGCACACACGGACTGCACAGACAGTCGGGAGGACCACCAACACTAGCCCAGCCAGATCGGTGTAAACGGATAGTCAGCCAGTCCTAGTCAGTAAAGGAATCAGATGCTCAGCCACGTCGGTTCAGTACACAAGGAGTTAGTCAGCCAGTCCAGTCAGTAACGGAATCAGATACTCAGCCAAGCCAGTTCGGTACACAAGGAGTTAGTCAGCCAGTCCAAGGTCAGCAACGGGATGGGATCACAAGTGCGTCAGGCACAAAGCATAGTCAGGCGAGCCGGATCATACACGGAAACAGGAAACAAGAACAACTAGTCGCTAGATACGGGTACACCATGAAAGGGCACCGGTATAGTGACAGGAGGGCGTATTTACAGGCAAGCCCTGGGAGGAGCCAATAAGAACGCAGCCAGTGTAAACCCCGAAGTAACAATGTCGCTCAGGGATCACGGGCACAGTGATATCAGGATGTCGTAGCTCTCCCTGCTGTTACTTCATAGGAGAGTACAGGGGAGATGCCAGCTACGACAGCCTGACTTAGGTGAAGTGGAGACGGTGAACTCTGACAGTAGAGGCTGCTATCAGAGTTTACTGAATGAGTCGGAGTGTCACATTATAATATCAACACACCCCCTTGCATACGAATGTCTCTCATTATGCTTAATTTCCATATGGAAATAAGCAATTATCGATTCGAAGAATACAAATTCGTAGACATGGTGAAGGCATGTCAGATTGATGTCAATGTGGGTATTTTTTTGTCTGAGTTCTGGAGAAGTGATGTCATAGACCTTTAGTGCATCTAGGCCCTGGTGCGTTCAGTTTCAGCCTCTGCAGCATGATAGCAGCTGCACTGAGGCACGTTGCTATCATTTAAACCTTGACGTGCCAGGATCAAATTTACCCATGATGGTCCTGGCACATCATGGGTCCTTAATTGGTTAATAAACAGATTAAAAAGGATTGGGCCCAGGACTGAACCCTGCAGCACCCTTCTTATAACTTTAGACCAACATGAAAAGTTTCCATTTACAACAATTCTCTGCCATCTATCATTTAACCAGTTCTCTATCCGTGTACAGATATCACCTCTCAAACAAAGCAGTTTAATTTATGCAGTAACCTGTTGTGAGTCACTGTATCAAGAGCTTTTGCAAAATCCATGTATACTACATCAACAGCAATTCTCTTGTCCAAATTACTACTTACCCTTTCGTAAAATTAAATTAGTCTGACATGACATATTCTTCATAAATCCATGCTGACTCACACTAATAACATTATTTGTCTTCACATAGTGGCTATGATGTTTCAGATCTCGAGCATTAGATGATTTTTCCCTGTGTCTGTGAATGGATTTTATCATACTGCTCCTGGGTTTTGAAGGTTCATCATTATTATCTGAAGAAAATGTATCCCCTTAAAGGGATAGTAATGTTTCCTAACACAAGCAGCTCAGATCATTCATCACAGTTAATAGTACTGATATCTGATGCTCGCACTGTACATAACTTATTAGTTACGCTGTAATTATATGATGCAGTTTACCCCATCCGCACCTTTTCCTGACATCAGCGTTTCTTGCTCAGATCTGACAGCGTACCACTATGAGGAACAATCTTCAGTCAGTATTAGGAAAACCTGCCCTTCTTCATCAAGGAGGGCAGGGTTTCCCCTATACTGACAGAGAGAAGATTGTCCCTCATTGTGATCTGACTGGTCTGTTGACTGGTGTTCAGATCTGAGGGGAGGTGGCTAACAATCATGAAAAGGGTCAGGAGTAGTGATGAGCGAGCACCCCAATGCTCGGGTGTTCGGGTGCTCTGACCGAGCACCCCCGGAGGCTCGAGTGCTCGGCCGAGCACCCGAGCCCCATTGAAGTCAATGGGAGGACTCGAGCATTACACCAGGCACCCCCTGCTCTGATGAGGGGAGGGTGCCTGGTCCATAGGAAAAGGGCAGAAAATGATAGAAACACCACAGAAATGGTTCAGGGACAGCATAGGGAGGATGTCTGGATGCATCTTGGACTCCAACGTCGCTGCTGGGAACGATGTTTCGCCCGTAGTACGCCATTTTTACAGACTGACCGTAAAACACACAAAAAGGCAGATAAAAACGACTTTAGGCGAAAAATTGTTACCAAACAGTATTTGCTGTATATTTACTTGTATATCATCTGCAAATTCTCCCAAAAATTTCCTTGATTTTTCTGAACTGAGGCCATGATTAAGAGGGAAACGTGCGCAGAGGCAAATTCTGCAAAAAATTTCATCGATTTTTCGGAACTGGGGCCATGATTAAGAGGGAAACGTGCGCAGAGGCAAATTCTGCAAAAAATGTCATCGATTTTTCGGAACTGGGGCCATGATTAAGAGGGAAACGTGCACAGAGGCAAATTCTCCCAAAAATTTCCTTGATTTTTCTGAACTGGGGCCATGATTAAGAGGGAAACGTGCGCTGAGCCGACCATCTAAAACATTATGGGTGAGGGTCTGCTGCGGAGCTGACCATCCTAAACATTATATGCGAAGGCCCGCTAGTGAGCTGACGCTATAAAACATTATATGAGAGGGCCCGCTAGAGAGCTGACCCAATAAAACATTATATGAGAAGGCCCGCTGGTGAGCTGACCTATACAAAAATTGTCAAACTGCGCCCGCTGGTGAGCTGGCCCTAGATAAAAATTATATCACAGGGCCCGCTGGTGAGCTGGCCCTATATAAAAATTATATCACTGGGCCCGCTGGTGAGCTGGCCCTATATAAAAATTATATCCCAGGGTATATGGAAGAGAGTCAACCATATACCCATTTTTTGGGTGGAAGGGGTGAATGGGAATACAGAGTATTCCCATCATTGTAAATAACATATATAAAGTGAGTTTATGTTCCCCCGGGGCTTTCCTCCAGTGGAGTGGAGAAGTCAGGGGAAATCCAGGCCTTGTTCATTTTTATAAGTGTCAACCTATCAGCATTGTCGGTGGAAAGGCGGATACGCTTATCTGTTATGATGCCACCAGCAGCACTAAATACCCGCTCAGACAGAACGCTGGCGGCAGGGCAGGCCAGCACCTCCAAGGCGTAGAGTGACAGTTCATACCACGTGTCCAGCTTGGACACCCAGTAGTTGTAAGGCACAGAGGGATCATTGAGGACGCTGACACGGTCTGCTACGTACTCCTTCACCATCTTCCAAAACTTTTCCCTCCTTGTGACACTAGGCTGCGCATCAGGGTGAGGGTGCTGGCGGGGTGTCATGAAGGTGTCCCACGCCTTGGAGAGTGTTGCCCTGCCTTTGTCGGAACTGCTGTGTGCTCCCCTTTTCTCCCCTTCTCGGTTGGCCAAGGTAGCACGTACTCTGCCGCCAGCGTTGTCAGATGGAAAATTTTGGAGCAATTTTTCGACAAGAACCTTCTGGTATTGCACCATTTTGCTTGTCCTCTCCACCGGAGGAATGAGAGATGAGAAATTCTCTTTGTAGCGGGGGTCCAGAAGGGTGAACACCCAGTAATCCGTGTTGTCTAAAATGCGTATAACGCGTGGGTCACGGGAAAGGCAGCCTAACATAAAGTCAGCCATGTGTGCCAGAGTACCAACAGGCAAGATTTCGCTGTCCTCACCAGGAGAATGACTCTCAATCTCCTCATCCTCTTCCTCCTCTTCTGCCCACCCACGCTGAAGAGATGGAACTAAAGTTCCATGGCTACCCTCTGTAGCGGAGGCAACCGTGTCTTCCTCCTCCTCCTCCTCCGCCTCCTCCAATTGTCGCTGAGAAGACGAAGTGAGGGTGCTCTGGCTATCACCTTGTGTAAGCTCTTCCTCCCGCATTTCCACCTCTTCCACATGCAAAAGCGTCAGTTTTAATTGTGAGCAGCGAGCGTTTCAGTAGACACAGAAGTGGGATGGTTACACTGATAATAGCGTTATCGCCGCTCACCATCTGTGTCGATTCCTCAAAATTGTGTAAAACCTCACAGAGGTCTGACATCCATTCCCACTCCTCACTTCTGATTACAGGAAGTTGAACGGAGAGGCGACGACCGTGTAACAGCTGGTACTCCACTACTGCCCTCTGCTGCTCACAAAGCCGGGCCAACATGTGGAAGGTGGAGTTCCAGCGCGTGCTCACGTCACACAGCAGCCGGTGAGCTGGCAATTGTAAGCGCTGCTGCAGCTTCAACAGGCCGGCTGAAGCTGTAGATGACTTATGGAAATGTGCACACACGCGGCGCACCTTGGTCAAGAGATCATGCAAATTGGGGTAGGTTTTTAGAAATCGCTGAACCACTAAATTAAATACATGCGCTAGGCATGGTACGTGTGTGAGCTTGCCGAGCTCCAAAGCCGCCACCAAGTTACGCCCATTATCACACACAACCATGCCTGGTTGCAGGTTGAGTGGCGAGAGCCACTGCTCGGTCTGGTGACTAATCCCCTGCAACAGCTCTGAGGCCGTGTGCTGTTTGTCCCCAAGGCAGATCAGCTTCAGCACGGCCTGTTGACGCTTCCCCACTGCAGTGCTACACTGCTTCCAGCTACCGGCTGATGGGTGAGTGGCGCTGCGCGCAGAGAATTCGGAGGTGGAAACGGAGGAGGAGGAGCCAATAACGTAGGTGCTGGCGGAAACCCTGATGGAGGTAGGGCCCGCAATCCTCGGCGTGGGTAGCACCTGTGCCATCCCAGGGTCCGAGTCGCTCCCAGCCTCCACGACATTCACCCAGTGTGCCGTCAGGGAAATGTAGCGTCCCTGGCCACAAGCACTTGTCCATGTGTCAGTCGTTAAGTGGACCTTCCCAGTAACTGCGTTGGTCAGGGCACGGGTGATGTTACGGGACACATGGTGGTGTAATGCGGGGATGGCACACCGGGAAAAGTAGTGGCGGCTGGGGACCGCGTACCGAGGGACAGCTGCTGCCATCAGGCTGCGGAAGGACTCAGTCTCCACAAGCCTAAATGGCAGCATTTCGATGGCCAGTAATTTGGAAAGGTGTGAGGTTAGTGCTATGGCCTGTGGGTGGGTGGCTGGGTATTTTCGCTTGCGCTCAAATGCCTGGGGTAACGACATTTGGACGCTGTGCTGAGACAGGGAAGTGGATGTGGTCGCTGATGGTGCTTCAGATGGTACAGGTGCAGGGCGGGAGGTATGCAGGCCTGCGCCTTCGACAGGCGATTGGCCGGCACCGAAAACAGGGGAAGAGGAGGCAGTGGTGTGGCCTGCAGACACAGATGGGCGATCCAGGCATTCCTCCCACTTATTACGGTGCTTGGATGCCATGTGTCGGATCATGCTGGTGGTGGTGAGGTTTCTAGTGTTCATGCCTCGGCTCATTCTGGTGTGGCACAGGTTGCAAACTACAATTCTTTTGTCGTCCGCACTTTCCTTAAAAAAACGCCATACCGCGGAACACCTACCCCTTGGCAAGGGAGATTTACGCAAGGGGGTGCTCCGTGGAACATTTGCGGGCCGGTTTGGTGCGGTCCGCCTTCTTTCTGTAGCCACACCACTGCCTCTTCCAGCCTGTTGCGGTGCTGCAGATGGCTCACCCTCAGGACTGCTGTCATCGCTCGGCTTTACACCTTCCCAGGTGGGGTCCGTCACCTCATCGTCCACCAAGTCCTCCTCCACTTCCTCACTCTGATCATCCTCCTCATGTCTTGATCCCACCACATACTCAGTCATTGACAACTGTATATCATCCTCCTCATCAAGGTCTTGAGACAGTAATAGTGGTTGATGTAATGGCAACTGTGTCTCATCATCATCATCATCCACTTCCTTTGACCTTAAATGCCGTTCACCTCTGTCATCTTCTTGTGATTGGGTACCCTCTAGAGGTTGTGAATCAGGGCACAAGATGTCATGTTCCTCTGCAAGCGTGCTTGGAGAGAGGTTCAAATTAAGGATTGGTGATGAGACGAGCTCCTCACTATATCCCAGTGTGAGATCACTTCTTTGACCAGATCCTCTATGGTGGGAGGACGGATGATCATAGTGAGGATTATGTTGACCAGACTCTTGGCTACTGAGAGTGGACTTGGTGGAAGACAGGGTGGTGCTTAACCGAAGCAGTATCAGCTGACATCCAACCGACCACCTGTTCGCAGTGGTCGGACCTCGAGAGTGATGTCCTGCGACGCCCTGTAAAATGAGACATGAAGCTAGGTATGGTGGATGTCTTTCTGTCTTGTGCTCTGGCACCAGGCGCAGTTTCTACGCGTCCTGACCCGCACCCTGAACTATCAGGATCACGTCCACTTCCCCGTCCCTTTTTACCCGCCTTCTTCATATTATACGGAATATGTGCTGCAAATCTGCAACTTTGCACAGTAAACAGAATACTTCTTAACTGCGGCGACGCACAGTGAATGGAATATGTGACTTTGATATTTTACAGTTTGAAGACTTAACAGAATTTTTTCCTATTCTGAAACTGTGCACAGTACACAGAATTTGCTTCTTAACTGCGGCTACGCACAGTGAATGGAATATGTGACTTTGATATTTTACAGTTTGAAGACTTAACAGAATTTTTTCCTATTCTGAAACTGTGCACAGTACACAGAATTTGCTTCTTAACTGCGGCGACGCACAGTGAATGGAATATGTGACTTTGATATTTTACAGTTTGAAGACTTAACAGAATTTTTTCCTATTCTGAAACTGTGCACAGTACACAGAATTTGCTTCTTAACTGCGGCGACGCACAGTGAATGGAATATGTGACTTTGATATTTTACAGTTTGAAGACTTAACAGAATTTTTTCCTATTCTGAAACTGTGCACAGTACACAGAATTTGCTTCTTAACTGCGGCGACGCACAGTGAATGGAATATGTGACTTTGATATTTTACAGTTTGAAGACTTAACAGAATTTTTTCCTATTCTGAAACTGTGCACAGTACACAGAATTTGCTTCTTAACTGCGGCGACGCACAGTGAATGGAATATGTGACTTTGATATTTTACAGTTTGAAGACTTAACAGAATTTTTTCCTATTCTGAAACTGTGCACAGTACACAGAATTTGCTTCTTAACTGCGGCGACGCACAGTGAATGGAATATGTGACTTTGATATTTTACAGTTTGAAGACTTAACAGAATTTTTTCCTATTCTGAAACTGTGCACAGTAAACAGAATTTGCTTCTTAACTGCGGCGACGCACAGTGAATGGAATATGTGACTTTGATATTTTACAGTTTGAAGACTTAACAGAATTTTTTCCTATTCTGAAACTGTGCACAGTACACAGAATTTGCTTCTTAACTGCGGCTCGGCACAGTGAATGGAATACGTGACTTTGATATTTTACAGTTTGAAGACTTAACAGAATTTTTTCCTATTCTGAAACTGTGCACAGTACACAGAATTTGCTTCTTAACTGCGGCGACGCACAGTGAATGGAATATGTGACTTTGATATTTTACAGTTTGAAGACTTAACAGAATTTTTTCCTATTCTGAAACTGTGCACAGTAAACAGAATTTGCTTCTTAACTGCGGCTCGGCACAGTGAATGGAATATGTGACTTTGATATTTTACAGTTTGAAGACTTAACAGAATTTTTTCCTATTCTGAAACTGTGCACAGTACACAGAATTTGCTTCTTAACTGCGGCGACGCACAGTGAATGGAATATGTGACTTTGATATTTTACAGTTTGAAGACTTAACAGAATTTTTTCCTATTCTGAAACTGTGCACAGTACACAGAATTTGCTTCTTAACTGCGGCGACGCACAGTGAATGGAATATGTGACTTTGATATTTTACAGTTTGAAGACTTAACAGAATTTTTTCCTATTCTGAAACTGTGCACAGTAAACAGAATTTGCTTCTTAACTGCGGCGACGCACAGTGAATGGAATATGTGACTTTGATATTTTACAGTTTGAAGACTTAACAGAATGTGCTCTAATCTGCAACTTTGCACACTAAACAGAATGTGCTCTAATCTGCAACTTTGCACACTAAACAGAATGTGCTCTAATCTGCAACTTTGCACACTAAAAAGAATGTGCTGCTAATCTGCAACTTTGCACACTGAACAGAATGTGCTCTAATCTGCAACTGTGCACACTAAACAGAATGTGCTCTAATCTGCAACTTTGCACACTAAACAGAATATATGAAGTTTTTTTTTTTTTTTTTTTTTCCCCCCACACAAAATAAACTGCTGCCCCCACACACAGTAGTCCTAAAAAGGACTTTTGGTTCTTTTTTTTTTTTTCACAATTGCTTTTTTTCTGCCTACACTGACTTTCCCTTCCTATCCTCATCTCTCCCTGTCTAAGACTGAGCCGAACTCGCTGGTCAGGTGCTATACAGCACCCGATCACGGATTCTGGCCAGCCAATCAGTGTAATGCCAGCAGCCAACATGGCTGCTGGCATTACACTGATGTCAGAGCCTCCCTGCACGTTTATTGGCTGCGCAGCAGCCGCGAAACGTGCGGGGAGGAGACCCGAACATGGCGGGCGAGCACATGCGGTACTCGTACGAGTACCGCCATGTGCCAAGCAGAGCGATGCTCGAGCCGAACCGAGCTTTGGCCGAGCATGCTCGCTCAACACTAGTCAGGAGGGGTAAACTTCATCATATAATTACAGTGTAACTAGAAAGTTATGAACAGTGCAAGCATCAGACATCAGTACTATTAACTATTAAACATTATTAACCTTTTAATGTGCTTTACTGTTGACTGCACACAACAAAATGGCACATGGATTGAACAGTTCCATTCATCTGCACGACCAGAATCCTAGCAGATATTGTCATGATTTAAAGCACATTGGCTTTTCACAGCACAAGTAATTAAATGCTGAACTGTTAATGAATGTCAATTTTGTTTCTCTTCATAGGTAATAGAATTGAGTGGCAAGTATAGATGAGGGAAACATTTTGCCACCAAAGCAAAACAAGTGAAAAAAATGGAACTTCGTGCTACATGGGAAATTTTTTTCTCATTGCATTGAAATCCGTGGTAAGATTGTATTATCCTACCATGTGACAAGTTTGCAAGTTTTCCTTCTTTACCCAGAGATATATTATAAAAGGGGTGTCAGGTTCCTGCAGAATTTAATTTATGCATTTTTTTAACAAGAGGGAAAGCAGCACAGTTTTGAGCTAGTTAGGATAAGCAAATAAAGAAAAGTTGGAGTGTAGTTTAGGAAGTGGTGGGGGCAGGAAATGTATTATCTTTGTTAGTGGAGTTTGGGAGACTCTGGGGGGGTGAAGGGAAAAGAAGATTTACCCCAAACACCCCAAAATCTTGGCTGACTTAGAAAGGCAGTTGTGATCCAAGTCCCTTCCTGATCTGGCTGTTATCTCTGTGTTAACGGAGTCTAGTGGTCTGTGACGGCAGGAAATGAGATTTACCCCAAATACCCCAACCTTTGTGTGGCTGAGAAGACACAGGAAGCTGTGACCAAAGTTCCATTCAGCTGTCTGTTCTCTCTGTGTTAGGGTAGTCTGGGAGTGTGAGAAGGGAGCAAAGGAGATTTACCCTAAGTACCCAAAAATCTTGAGTGACTGACTGGGAAGACACAGGCAGCTGTTAAACCAATTTTCCTTCCAGCTGGCTGTTCTCTCTGTGTTAGGGCAGTCAGGGGGAAGAAGCAGTTGGCCTGGAGTGTTTTTGTTTGTTTGTTTGTTTTTACAGTGGTGATAAGGACAGTTAATAAAAAAAAATTTTAAAAAATGTAAAATAGTTTGATAGGTGACAGAGACCGGGACCTAATGTGAGCTATGACTGAGGTAGACTGATACTAGAATAAACAGATTATTTTGTAAAGGGCAAGCCATCACACACAATCAGATCTGTTGTGTACTTTATTATTAAAATACACACACTAGTCTAATACTAGTGATAGAGGCAGGGGGAGGATGAAAGTAGTAAGAGCAGTGCAGGCATGTGTTAATAAAGTGGGTGCATGGTTTCTGCAGCGTGCGCAGTAAATGACGATCCTTCTCCTCCACTGGAGGCTGTCTGTCAAAGTCCTATAAAAAGTTCCCCTACTGCTAGGAATATTAATAAAGTATATAAGAACACTGAAGACAACAACAAGTCAAATTAGGGTATAGACAGCATAATGGAAGAAGGTGCAACAGTTCAACCACCTGCTGCTTTTGACAATGACTTAAATAAGTACAACACCTGTCTGGAAAGTAGTTTCAACCATTGTGAAATTCCTGTAAGGGGAAAAGTAAAATGAAATTGTTTGAGATTTCAAAAAGCCTAGAGGAATTTAAAAGTAGTAGTGAAGAAGGAAAGTGTGACGCTGAGGATGACCTAATTGCTGATTATGATGTTGATCTAGAATATATCCCTCCAGCATCTTCTGTGCCTTTAGATACAGATGACATTAAGAGTGAGAGAGATGATGACATGGCCATAAAATTAGCTGAAAGGCAAAGGCTTTATCTTCCACAACTGTGTGCGTTTATAAACTGTTTGAGAAATCAGTTGGAAAGTCTGACTCTGGACAAGTAAAGATGCTAAAAATTAAGCAATTATCCTGTCAGTCATCATCAGCATCATCACAGCTTCCAAGTTCAACCCCCCACTCATACACACACAATGGTGTTGAGTAATCAGCAATACGGTTCATCAATGGCATTCACAACCCATGCTATGATGAGTGCTTCTGCTTCTGTTGGAAATGCAGCACCTTTAACACCTAGCAGTATAATTGCAGCAACATCTAGTCCCAGTAGTAGTAGTAGCCCTGCAGGAAATCCTCACTCTATTAAGCTTACAGTATGGATATACTTAACTCATGATTCAAAAACTAAACATGTTGCTATCTGCTGTCTGTGTAAGAAGCATGCGAGCAGGTGGAAAGCAGGTTCACTTATAAACACCACCTCACTGAGTTCCCATCTGAATCACAACCACAGGTCCAGGGGCGGGTTGTAGGGGAATACCAGCCCGGGCTCCCCCCCCCCCCTCCGGTGTGCACTGATAGAATTGCAAATAAATTACAAGTGCTGTACAGCACCGCACATCTCTCTCTCTTTCCTCCACTACCTTCCTTTAGTGCCCTTATTCTGCACTCAAGACAAAGTGAAGCGGAGGGGGAGAGAAATGGCCAGCGCTGTACAGCACTTGTATTTTAATTGCAGTTCTTTCAGTGCGCACCAGAGGGGGAGAGAGAGAGTCTGCACTCAAGACAAAGCGGATCGGGACTTTTTAAAAGTGAGCCGATATAGCGGCCCACCGGGGGATGCTCGATCCCCTGATAGGACAATCCGCCCATGCACAAGTCTGTGGAAGACATACCATCAACATATCAAATGTACCACAACTAGCAGCAGCAGAAGCACTGCTAAGGCACATAATAGAAGTGATGTGTCAAAGAGTGTACCAAGATTTATTTAAATTAAAATAACATGTATGATTCCTGCTGCAGAGCAGTATGACTCTGAGTTAGTTGTAGGACATGACAATAGTCATAGAGTGCCCACATATGCCATTACCAAAACCCTCAACACCTCCACAAGCCATGTACTGGGAAAGAGCCAAAAACTTAACAAAATGAATCCCAAAGTATGCTTATGGAATGGCAAAGTTGCCAAGATATTGGTAGTTGATATGCTGCCTTATTCTTTTATAAAAAAAACAGACATATTAAAGAACTGATGTCATATGTTGCCCTACGCTGGCATATCTATCGCAAGACACATGTATTTTTCAAGGACTGCAGTGCCAGAATTGTACAAGTAGGTGGTTAGTGTGGTGGGCAAAGGGCTGGCAAACTCATACAAAAAGAATATTCACCTGACAACACATAAGCGGAGAGTGGGCAGTGTACAAATTATATGATTGTTACTACTCATTGGATTTCCCTTCTACCAGTGGGCAACAATAGCTTACAGCATTAGGTCACAGCCAGTAATGTATGTATGTATGTATACCTTTATTTATATGGCGCCACACTGTGTACGCAGCGCCTTACAGTAGACATATGTTACAATAAATAAGAGGGGATGAAATAAGTGCGACATTCATAGAAACAATGGGAGAGAGGTCCCTGCCCCAAGGAACTTACAGTCTAAATGGGTAAAAGGAGACATACAATGGGGTAAGAGGGTGTTAAAGGGATAGTAATACTTCATTTTAACTTTATTTTATTTTGTAGGCATTAAAAAAACATGAAGAATGATATAAGTCTTATCTCTGAAACCTTTATGGTTTAAGAGATATTCACAAACAAAGTATCCCCCCCTGTTCAACCAGATCAGAAGGGAGGTGCCCAGGTAGACTGCAGAGAGGGACAATCTTCAATTAAGATAAGGGAAAAAGCTTAAAAACTTGTCAAGGGGGGAAGGGCTTTCATTGTTTTCATACAAAGAAAATTGTCCCCTTCTGTTATCTGTCCTGTCATACAACCAGACTCACATCTGAGAAGAGATGTCTTACACTAGGAAAAAGGGGCGGGGAGGGGAACTTTGCTTGTGAATATTTCATAAACCATAAAGGTTTGAGAGATAAGACTTATATCATTCTTCATGTTTTTTAATGCCTACAAAATAAAATAAAGTTAAAACGAAGTATTACTATCCCTTTAAGTGCTGAGATTACTGGCAGCATTATTAAAGGAGAGCAGCAGGGCAGCACATACCACTGGCTCCCCACCTTGTGATTACAGAGTTTTGAGAGACAATCTCACATAGACTAGAGCAAGTGATAGAGTAATGGCTTGTACCTCCCTCCTTGAAAGATTGTTTTCTGCTGATAATGGCTCCAAAATAATAGCTGCCTTGAGAGTAGGTGAAATGGTTCACGTACCATGCGTTGTACATATCTTACATTTAGTTACAAATAAATTCCTCTCAGATTCTGAAACCCTCAGGGAGAGATGCTGAATATCTCTGCAAAATCTGTGCCCATTTTAGCTGCTCCTACAGTGCTCTCAATGTATTATTTTCCAAATATGAGAGTACCAACCTACACTATCAGCTGAAAATGGAGGTTCCTACCAGGTGAAATTCCACACTGTACATGCTAGAGCATCTGTAGAAACAGAATAAAGCCATTGGAGAATATACAATGCAAAACTGGAAGCTTTGAAGTGATGATCAGCAACACCTCTTTGAGGAATCAGATTCTGTCAAAGAATATAAAGATATGCTTATAGATTGAGAAGAGGTTGCATTGTGAAGGATGAGAGGACAAAAAAGCTGGTAGAAAGCATTTTGAATAAGAATTCAGCAAATTTGTTTGAGAAAACATTTTTGTATGTCCTACTGGCCTAGTGCCAGCAGTGATAGATGGTGGTAGCAAATTAGACTTGTGACATTCTGGCATTTGCATCTACTGTAATAGCTGCCATTGCGTCATCTACTTAGCAGAAGAATTAGGCTTCTACATGGGACTGGGATCATCATTAGCACTGATATAAGACAGGTGGTGGTACACAGATGCTTCTACTTTCCATTAGTCCTAGTGTTGCTGAGGCATCCACAACACTACAACAAGCCATCACACTACTTCAGCTACATCTATAAACAATTATGCTTCTCTCCTGCACCTCCCTCTAAAATGATGGGTGTGGAAGAATGGACTGCACATTTTTTGGTGAAAAACTGCACCATCAAAAGTAGGCACAGAGTCCCTAACAAGTGGTGAAAAAAAACCATGCGTGTTAGAAAAGTGCCTTCCAGCACACACACACATGCATGCGTGGCTAGTGATCCCTACACTAGTCTCAAGTGGATGTATTGAAATGGGGCCCCAAGCCCCATGTCATTAAATCTAAAAGTAACTATATAAAGTGAACCCTATGAGTGCCAGTGGGATATGCAACGCATCGTAGAGCGTTACATACCTCACTGGCACTCACAAGGTTAACCTCCCTAACATTACCAACATCCCCTGAAAATAAACACTTTCCTGTAATCCTGATGTCCAGGGGGTTCTCAGCATCCTGGTCTGCTGCTGTCTGTTTTCTTCTTGAATCTTCTGTCTTCCGTCTTCTGTAATAGGCCTTCTCTTATTATTATTATTCTTCATTTATATAGCACCAACTTAGTCTGCAGTGCTGTACAACAGGGAGTACACATGCAGAGATATTAAATAGTACAAATGGAACATGGAAAAACAAAAGGATGAGAAGGCCCCCTGCTGGTGAGAGTTTACAGTCTAGAGGAAGGTAGGTTGGACACAGAGGGAGTAAGTGCTATGGGGTGTAAGTGCCTCCTGCTACATGAACTGCCTGCCAGTGGGTGGGAGAAAGAAGTGCTATTGAGTGCAGTGGTCCAGGGAATGGGTGGTTCTATTTGGGATAAAAGACTTTGAACAATGAGGTTGTGATGGGGAAGCAGGTGGGAGACTGATTTTAGAAGGGAAGAATGAGCAGAAGGTGGCCAAGTTTTTGGTCTAGCCATGCTCATAACAGTTATGGAGGTAGTTGATAGACTTCCCTGAAGATGTGAGTTTTCAGGGAGCATCTGAAGATCTGAGGGCTGGGGGAGAGTCTGATGGGACGGTGGATGGAACGCCAAAGCTCAGGTGCAGCACTGGAAAAGTCCTGTAGGTGGGAGTGGGAGGTGGTAATAAGAACTGTGGAGAGGAGAAGATCCTGTGCACAGTGAAGATGACAAGTGAGAGTGTATTTGGAAATGAGAGATGAAATATAGGGGGTGCAGTGTTGGTATGGACTCTGTAAGTTATCACCAGAATTTTTAATTTAATTTTGTATATTAATGGGAGCCAGTGTAGATATTGGCAAAGGGAAGTTGAATTAGAGAAGCGATGTGTGAGGTAGATTAGTCTTGCAGAAGCGTTCATTATTGACTGTAGTGGGGTTAGTCAGGGGAGAGGAAGGCCAATTAGAAGTCAAGATGGGGCATGATGAGTGTTTGAATTCGAATTTTAGAAGTATCTTGGGTGAGAAAAGGTCAGATTCTAGAGATGTTATTGAGATGGAGGCAGCATGAGTTGGAAATTTACTGAATATGGGGAATGAAGGATAGGGAGGAGTCAAAGGTGACTCCCAGACAATATGATGTAGGGGTTGGTGTGATTGTGGTGCTGCTAACAGTGAGGGCAATATCTGGGGTAAGGCTGGTTGGAGAGGGAAGGAAATTATGAGTTCAGTTTTGCTAAGTTTGAGATGACAGGAGGACATTCAGGAAGACACAGCAGAGAGGCAATTAGATACCTGGGACAGGAGAGAAGGGGAGAGGTCTGGGGAGGAATTATAGATTTGAGTGTCATCAGCATAGAGATGATGGTAAAAACCAAAGGAGTTTATCAGTTTGCCAAGGGACGAGTTGTAGATTGAAAAGAGCAAGGGTCCCAAGACTGAACCAAGTGGTACTCCAACAGACAGCAGGAGGGGTGAAGAAGTGGAGCCACAGATGGACACACTGAAGGAGAGTTTGCAGAGATATGATGAGAAACAAGAGTGTTGTCACAGAGACCTAGGGAATGGAGAGCTTGGAAGAGGACTGGATGATTCACTGTGTCAAAGGTACCTGACAGGTCCAGGAAAATGAGTAGGGAGCAGTGGCCTTTTGACTTGGTGGAGAGCAAGTCATTGGCCACTTTAGTGAGGGCCGTCTCAGTGGAGTGACAAGGGCAGAATCCAGATTTCAGGGGATCTAACAGGAGGAGAAGAGGAATTTAGCAAGCCAGTTATATACAAGATGTTCGAGGACCTTGGAGGCGAACGAGAGAAGAGAAATGAGAATGGGAGAGAGAGTTTTGGTAGATGGAGGGTTTATTTAAGATGAATGTGATTAGTGCATGATTGAAAGAGGATGGGAAGATAACAGTTGTCAGAGAGAGGTTGAATAAGTGAGTAAGAACTGAAGTTAGTAGTGGAAAAAGTTGTTGAGTGAGCTGAGATGGGATTGGGTCTAGAGGGCATGTGGTTAAGTTTGAGCATGTAAGGAGAAGGGAAACTTCATCCTCAGTCACAGGTAAAAAGGAGATAAGTGTGTATGTGGGAGAGGTGACAGGGCTAAGCTGGTTGGGCGGGGGTGGGGGTGGAAGCGATGAGATTTTATGTCTGATAGAGTCAATCTTGTCTTTGAAGTTGGTGGTGAGACCTTGGGCAGAGAAGTTAGTGAATAAAATAAAAAAGATGAAGCAAGTGATCCATTGGCGTGTGAAGTTTGTCGAGAACCGGAAGTGATACCTGTGAAGTACCCTTATGAGGACGTTAGAACTTTGGTTGCTCGCTACACGCTAACTATGATAACCCTTGCTATGTGAATACAATGTTGATTTAACATTGTTACTAACATGCTACAAAATTATGGACACATATGAGGAGTTTATTAATTGTCTTAACTCAGTAACAATTCCAGCTCAAGTGGACCAACTTATCTTCATATATCCACCAGCAATCATTACAGTATGAGTCAATTTAACAACATATTAGCATCTTCATGACCATTTCATCACAAATGACTGTGTTACTAATAGATGAATACTTTAGTCTCTGACAACATATGAGACACAGTTGCAGTATAGATATTAAGTTTTGATCCCTTTAATTCAACAGAAGAGACTACGTTCTAATTCTATTTTTTATATTAGGTGGTTCGTGCTTTTGTGTATATGTGATTTTTATTATTTACTTTATGTTTGTTATTGAGGGACCTTTGTGGGACTTTCCCTGGGGGGAAGTGGGTTTTTGTGGCTTTACCAGCGAGAATTATGTGATGTTTATTATTTTAATAAATGTTTTTCTATTTTTCTAATTTAGTGACTTACTCTTTATTCACTCGTGTGTGCCCATTTTTAAATCTGCTATCTTTATTTTCTTTTTTCTTTTATTCATGACTAGTGTAAAAGTCAGTGTTCTCGGGCCAAGATCCTGGCGATGTTAACCCTTTGAGTGCCAGAGGGGTACGCAATGCACATCCGTGGTAACAGATTGCATTCGACAGGAACTTTTTCTCACAAATTTATTATGTACAAACTGTCAACGTTTTGGCTTGTATTTGAGCCTCTATTGAGTTAGCCTTTATCAGACCTACATTGCGTAACCCCCCTGGTATATATATAAAAGAGGAAGCATCATGTGACCAACAAGCTTGTCCAAAGCCACAAACACACCCAGGGGCAGCAGTAAGGAGGAGTTCTGCATTTCTTCTCTATGCTGGCTGTCCCATTGGTGTAAGCATGGGGCGTGATTTTAACAGGGCGAGGTGGCTGTTGTAACTTTGGTGGTGACAGGAGCCGGTGATAAGAAGGAGCCTGGGAGATGGAGTTCATGCAGTCAGGACAGAAGCTGGGCCTCTTCCTGCCCCGAGTATTGCCCTGTTCGGATCCCTATTGTGAACACTGCCTGGTGCTGGAACAGGAGCAGGGGGCCAGGCTCCGCTCAGGAAGTCCCCGACTTCAGGGCCTGGACACAACACTGCTTCACAGCCTCAGTATATACCAAGAACAGAAGGAAGAGGTGAGGAGATGCTTGGTATTATTTAAAGCAATGCGTTCCCAATCCCTCTGCCACTCAAAGGGTTAAGAATGCCATTTCAACACAATCACCCAGCGTTTCACCCCACCACTCTCACACAGCTTTATTACTCATAAAACAGGGGTGTGCAATGAATAGCTCTGCAATGTGTTGTACACCACTGCCACTGAAAGCGTTAAACTGATGGCTGTCATTAAAAACAGAGGACAGTGGACAAATGGGCCCAGTGTGTCACTCACTGATTGTCAGTCACTCTCAAACTCTTCTGTTTAAATTGAAGGCTGTTTGGCTCTAAGAGCACCGACAACACACTCTGTATAAAGCCACTCAGTAACATACGGCCCGTCTCTCTGCTCTCATCTGTGTGTAATTACAGATATAATAATATGTGTGTGTATGCATGTATGCGTGTGTCTATGTATGTGTACGTGTGTATGCGTGTGTGTATGTGTGATAATGTGTATGTATGTGTGTGTCTGTGTATGTGTACGTGTGTATACGTGTGTATATGTGTGTATCTGTGTCTATGTATGTATGTGTGATAATATGTATGTGTGAGTTTGTGTCTATGTATGTATGTGTGAACTCTGTAGTACAACTAACACATACTTTACAAAACACTTCTACCCAAAAATTCCACTTAACATTATAGAATACAAGGGTAAACTGATGGGCAACTCTGTCCCACACTGGTAGTATAGATAGATAGATAGACAAACAGACAGACGGACGGACGGACGGACAGACAGACAGACAGACAGACAGACAGACAGATAGATAGATAGATAGATAGATAGACAGATGGATATACACTCTAATTGTACTATTTTATTTCTCAGTATGTCTAATCCTAGATACAGGATAATAATAATACTGAGACCATCTAGAAATGCCAGAGAGAACTTCCCCTTTTTCCCACTTGATGGCAGCAAAGGTTATTTCATGTGATTTCCATTAAACTGCCTTTAGCTTGTCTTAGTGTATTCTCAACTACAGAACAGTTCTAACTCGTTTCCACTTGATGGCAGCAAAGGTCTATTGTCTCCTGTAATAGCATGCGATTATAAAATTTGGATTCTGTTCCTCTCTCCACAGTTCTGTAAAGCAAATCTCTATTTGAATAGATATGTTTATATAGCACCACAATATATTTATAAGCAACACTTTAAAATTTAGAGGTTCAAACAATACAGAGAAACAGAAGTGTTTTACAGAGAGAGAGGGAATGGAGTCCTTGCTCTTGATATTCCATTCTAAAATTAATAAGGGAGACATACAGAGGATGTAATACAGGAGTGCTCTTTACCCTGTTAGAATAGACTGCTTCTGATAATGGGATAAAAGTGGATTTTAGAGGGGAAACTATAGCCTAAGAATCTATCTATCTATCTATCTATCTATCTATCTATCTATCTATCTGTCTATCTATTTTCTGCATTATCTGCTGTTTCTGTGTATAGTGATCTCCGACATTTGCCTCTAGACTACACTTTCAGGGCCACCATCAGAAATCATGGGGCATAGAACAAAGGGCATAACAGGAAGAATCCCCCCTTCTCCCCATTTCTCTGCTCTTAAACAGGACTGCACATGTGTTTAACAGCTATTAATTCATGGAGGGGTTACAATTTAAAGCTCCTGTGTATGTCAGATATCTGTTAATGATCTAGCATCACCATCATTAATACATTTTGGTCCTAGAAAGGCCTGATGCAGAAACATGTCACATTAATTAGAACACTTTGGGCCTAGAAAGGACTGACCCAAAATATGTAACTGTATATGTCATACCTCCCAACATTTCAAATGGCAAAAGAGGGACAGTTTGGTTTTAGGGGGTGTTACTGTGGGTGCGGCTGGTGGGCGTGGCATTACAGTTAATGTTTACCTAATTTTATGACCTATTCATGCCAGAGGGGTATGCAATTCATTGACTGTCACTCTGGCACTCAATGTGTTGACTCGTTACAAGAAATGTTTCATATCAGTTGTGCTTTGGAGATTTACACCAAGATCCCAGGAGTTAACATTTGTCAGTCAGCTAAAGGGCAAACAAAATATATCTAAAATATCTTCTTAACCCATTTCCAGTCGGTTAAGAAGATAATTCTGGATTGGGCATTCCCGGTATGCTGACAAGATGTCCACATGAGTTGCTAGCTCCTGGGCCGCTACTATTCTGGTTCACGTTTCTGCAGTATCTAGATATCTTTCTGGGCTATACAGTGCTGACCCTTATTATATCATCTCTGGGATTCCTAATAAGAAGAAATCTCCGGGCAAGGTTAGAGCCGTGCATACTGTGACTCCTTATTTTGCTTGCTCCACCCCTCTTGGCGGGAAAAAGGGAGCTGTGTCGCAGTCTCAAACAGACTCGGATTCTGACAGAGATGCTGTAGAAGGTGACATAGCTACACCGCTCACCTCTGCAGATATTGCACTGCCTCTTACCACTGACCCTGCTCTGATGGCTTCTCTGACCACTAAAGAGGACCTTGGGTTGCTGATGGAGGAATTCAAAGCGACTTTGAAAGCTGAAGTTACCGATATTCGGCAAGACCTGTATTGTATTGCTACGAGAGTTGACAAAGTGGAGGAGATCACCACAGCACTTTCCACAGACATGACTACCATGGAAAGCTGCTTAGCTGACCAACAAGACCTGATTGCACAACTACAGTACAGCTTGGATGATCTTGACAACCGCAGCCACCGCGACAACATCTGGCTCCCCAATGAGCCTGAATCGACACCTCTAAAAGATTTGCCGCAATTCTTTCAGTCATTTTTGACTCACCTACTTCAAAAGGATGAGAACTCTGCTATCGAGATTGACAGAGTGCATAGGGCCTTGCGTCCCAAAGGTGGACCGGGAGACAAACCCAGGGATGTTGTGTGCCGCTTACACTATTTTAAAGATAAAAATGCTATCATGCTTGCCTGTAAGGATAAACCTTCTATATCATACGCAGGGTGGACATATAAGTCTTACAGGATCTTTCTCCCTTTACTCTCGCACTGTGACGCCAACCTTGCCCGCTGACAGAGCATTTGAGACAACAGGGCATTAAATACAAGTGGGGCTTTCCCTTCCAACTCCATGCTCAACACAATGGTCAATCAGCATCTCTTTCGTCTGTGGAGGAAGTGGAGGATATCTGCAAGACCCTCATGATTGATGTCCCAATTACTCCAGATCCCCCTGTTGATCAGATGTTCCCTCAACTAGCTCCCATCCAGAAGCTCCGTTGGCACCTTGTTGCAGTATCTCCAAGTGTCAAGAAGAGAAGGATGCCTCAAGATTCGGTTTTGACTACCTGATTTGTTGAGACTATCTATCCCTGTATACATCACTATCTTAAGGTTTTTTGAGACTCTGTTTATCCTATGTTTCATGAACTTTCTGGTGGTCATATGAGACTCTACTCTGCTCTCCCCACATGAACTGATCTTTGACATACGGCAGCAGAATAGTTTCTTTTTGGATTGTACCACAAGTATTTTCTACCTATATTTGGGGGTCTTATAGTTTTATTTGACGGGGGAGGGGGGGTGTTATGTTTTATGTTCTTGTTTCGACCCTTGCTCTTTTCAATCTACAACTCGTCCCTTGGCAAACTGATAAACTCTTTTGGGTTTTACCATCATCTCTATGCTGATGACACTCAAATCTATCTTTCCTCCCCAGACCTCTCCCCTTCTCTCCTGTCCCAGGTATCTAATTGCCTCTCTGCTGTGTCTTCCTGAATGTCCTCCTGTCATCTCAAACTTAGCAAAACCGAACTCATAATTTCCTTCCCTCTCCAACCAGCCTTACCCCAGATATTGCCCTCACTGTTAGCAGCACCACAATCACACCAACCCCTACATCATGTTGTCTGGGAGTCACCTTTGACTCCTCCCTATCCTTCATTCCCCATATTCAGTCAATTTCCAACTCATGCTGCCTCCATCTCAGTAACATCTCTACAATCTGACCTTTTCTCACTCAAGATACTGCTAAAATTCTAATTCAAACACTCATCATGCCCCATCTCGACATCCAATTGGCCTTCCTTCCTGCTATGTTATTCTACTCCTCATGCACCTCTCCTCATATACTGCTTACTGAGGGATTGCCCAGATCTAGTCCCCAGTCTCATCTTCATAACACAGGGACAGCTTTATTTTTCTGTTCCTCTCTCATGTCATAGGCTGGATCTGGTCAATCATCTCTGTTTTACATTTCCCCCCCCTTTTCGCCAACCACCCGGATGATGATTTATGCCTCTCTTTATCTGCCGATGTGAATGCCTCTTAATGAGGTTGACTTATACCCATACGATGCATTACTATTCCCTTTCCTCTAGTTGTTGAGGTTTATTGTTATTCCTATTATAAGTGTTCATTATTTTTTTCTTATGGCCTGACATAGGATCACTGTGTAGGCTACCATCCGCGTATACTGCAACGCTTTTCTTTATCGCACCGTTTGCATGATTTCTTACTGATTAGTTATACAGCCTTAAGTACATGCAGATAGCTACTCTCCTCCTCAAAGTACAAGACTTTTTACTGTTTTTTATGGCTTACTCATGTTCATGTTTAACTATATGCCATTACTTGATGTTTTCTACAATGTATCCCAATGCAGATTCCCCTGTATGCTTTTACATTGGGCCACTGGAGCTTTCATTTTCCATCTTTCCTATCATACCGCCCTCTATGCTTGCCACGTGGTTTTACTTCATTTTTTCTTTCACTATGGCCTTAAGGCCGTTACTTCTCCACCTATGTGTTTTGCCTACTCTTCCATTTTGGTGGATCTAGGCAGCACAGCGGTTTATGCTCTTTCTCTCTATTTCTTCTTGATCCCTTTTCCTCCCTTCCTTCCTTTCTCCTTTTCTACTCTCAGGTTCTATCCCATCAGTAATTCAGTTACTGTAATTAATGGATCTTGAGCTACGTGTACTCCCCTCCATGCACGTGTCACCCACTGGGAAATACTTAGGTATGTCATTTTGATTAACAAATGAAAGGAACAGTACACTTTTAAACCCTTTGAGTGCCAGAAAGATATCCAGTGCATTGCAAGGCTCTCTGCATTTCACGTGTGTTATCAGTGCTTCTGTGACAAAGTGCGTTCCCTTCTTTCCCCTTTTCACTGATTTATCACAGATTGTGTACAGTGCTGTCACTGATGACCTCACTGTGCATGCCCCAAGTGAAAACTAGTCCCACACCCATGATCTCAGGGGATAATGGAAAGGTGGAAAAGAATGGCCTCTTTCTTCTTCTCCACAATCCCCTTCACTGGCAGGGGCAGAGGAGCCACAGGTCAACACCAGAGTGGATGGACAGACAGGCCAGGTCATACACAGTTCAGGTAGTCAGCCAGAGCCACAGGTCAACACCAGATTGGGTGTCCACTACACAATGGGAGCAGGCAAAAGAGTAGTCAGACAGAGCCACAGGTCAACACCAGAATGGATGGTGAAACTAGCCAGGTCATACACATGGACGTAGCTCTCCGTCCTTTTTTTAACAAAAAAAATCCGGCCCCTGCCGGGCATGAGGACTTACGGATGATGCGTCTGGCCAATGCATCAGACACATACTCCTCTATGACTCTGTTCTCCTCCACCGACAAGGGATAGACATGGCCCCTAGGAGGTGATGTGCCAGGCATAAGTTCAAGCGCACAGTCATATGGACTGTGTGGTGGTAAGGCCCCGGCCTGACTTTCAATGAACACCTCCTTAAATGGTAAATACTCCTCAGGTAATGCTGAAGAGGTAGTATTAGTCAGTCTCACAGGACAGGAGAGACATGATTTATAACACTGTGGAGACCAGGCCAAAATGTCACACGTGTGCCAATCCATCCTAGGGTTGTGCTTCTGCAACCACAGAAACCCCAGTACAATAGCGTAATGTGGGGAGTTAATTACCTGAAACTTCAGGGTTTCGGTGTGACGGGCTCCCACCTTCAGGGTTAACAGAGTGGTCTCATGAGTAATATATGATGGTTGCAGGGGTCTACCATCAGTCACCTCTATGGCCAGTGGAGCAGAACGGGACTGTAACAGAACCTCCTTACTGGTCACAAATTCTGCATCAATAAAGCAGCCCTCAGCACCTGTGTCAAGTAGTGCTGGGACAGAGACCGACCTGTCCTCCCAAGAGATGCACACCCAGAGCATGGACTTATCAGAAAAATTTTCTGGGGACTGCGAAATGCCACCCAAGATCTGTCCCTGGTAAGATCTTAGGTGCGGCCGTCCTGGAAGTACTGGGCAGGACCTCCAGCATATGTCCTGGTTTTCCACAGTACAGACACAGTCCTTCCCTCCTCCTGAAGACCCTCTCCTCCTTTGAAAGCCGGGTAGCACCAACCTGCATCGGTTTGCTCCCCCCGTAGACAAGCTCAGGAGGCATGAGAGGTGAGGGAGGATAGGGTGGGCCAGTATAATGAGGAGCTAGTCTGCCTAGAGCCCTCCGCAGGCACTCCTTAAATGAGGGTCGCTCTCTGAGCTTGGTATCTATCAGGATACAGAATGAAATTAAGTCATCCAGTACGTTAGGTAAATCATGGGCCGCAATTTCATCCTTCATGGTATTGCTAAGCCCCTGGAAGTAGGCGGCTACCAGGGCCTCATTATTCCAGCCTACCTCAGCTGCCTGAACGTGAAACTCTGGTGACTGGTCAAAAGTCCACGCGGCCTGGCAAGTCAAAGACACATTTGAATGACTTAACAAACTCTGTGAAGTTATGCACAATAGGTTTATCCGTTTCTCACAACGGATTGGCCCAGGCCAATGCCTTGCCTGTAAGGAGCGAGATAAGGAAGCCGACCTTATTGCGCTCAGTTGGAAAGGCATACAGCACCATTTCCAAATATATGCCAATTTGGTTGAGGAACCCACAACACAATTTTGGGTCTCCCCCATACCGTTTTGGGGGCT
The DNA here is from genome assembly GCA_037306005.1 of Rhinophrynus dorsalis. Lineage (NCBI taxonomy): Eukaryota > Metazoa > Chordata > Amphibia > Anura > Rhinophrynidae > Rhinophrynus > Rhinophrynus dorsalis. Next base: position 42,171,955 of record CM074722.1, read on the forward strand.
GAGCGGAACCAGACAACCTCTTGATTGTGCCTGCATCAGGAGAGGTAGGAGCCACCGGTGCCGAGTGTGGAGGGGGGGAGGCCGCCATTTGTGGGTTTATTCGTTTGAGATGCGCAGTTTGCTGCAACAAGGTTTGTAAAGCAAAAGACAATTGATCAATACGTCGATCTTGTGTCTCCATCCTATCCAGGATGCTTTGAAAAGCTAAATTACTATCACAGCCCGTATTCATGGCCCTTGCATACTGTCATGGTTCCCAGGAATAAACCAGGAGTCAGTACAGTAAAGTAAAACAATCTTTTATTAAAAAAAAAAATCACAGTAATGCACGTAAACAGATAACACACTGAGGGTGATCAAAAAGGCAAGCACTGTATCAGAAATAGCAGTCCGCTAATAGAGCCACCACACTGTCCGAGACAAGGCCTCAGCCCACTAGAGCCTCGAGTTAATTCGGAATGCCCAAAGGACTAGCACTGACTCAGCCTGCAGTCAGTCTAGGAGAGAAGTCTCCAATATCTATGCAACAAAGAAGACTACTGACTCACGCCTGCAGTCAGTAAGCTAGGAGTCTAATAGAGCCCCAGGTCTGCACTAGGATAGATGTCTGTGGAGCGGAGACCAACACAAGGAGGAAACAGACACAGCCCCCTAGTCAGCACCAGAAAGGATAGTCAGACAAGCCTGGTCATACACGAAGTGGGTATTCAGCCAGAGCCACAGGTTTACACCAAATAGGATATCCACTGAAGCATTGGTATGCTGGATGCGCAGTGGAAAGAGCCCCAGGTCAACACCAGAGTGAATATTCAGACAAACCAGGTCATACATGGAGCGGGTAGTCAGGGAGAGCCACAGGTTTGCACCAGAAAGGATGTCTAAGCCAATTTGGAATGCACAAGGAGAATGGTCAGACAGAGCCACAGGTCAACACCAGAATGGAATGAGACAGGCCAGGACATACACAGTTCAGGTAGTCAGCCAGAGCCACAGGTCCGCACCAGATTGGGTGTCCAATACACAATGGGAGAGGCAAAAGAGTAGTCAGACAGAGCCACAGGTCAGCACCAGAATGGATGGTCAAACTAGCCAGGTCATACACAGAGCCCAAGGGAAACAGAATTGTATTGTACAACAATGCAAGGACAACTGAGTCAGGACTCAGTGTGCCCTTTAAACCCCTCCTCAGGAAGTATGCAGGAGGAGCAGCACAGAGGGAGTAAGTAGGTAGGAGGAGACTACAGGAAGCAAACACATAAAACAGAGGCCTGCTGCATGCTTGAAGCCTTGCGTCTGCAGATGACGCATCTAGCTTTGATGTGTCCAACCATGCATCATTCCGGCGACATCCATGCGGCATGGACAGCCACTGATGCCGAAGCATCATTTCGAGAGTCGACTGAAGCTGCGGCGCTGGAACCAAGATAATCTGTAACAGACCCGTGGCTTTGTCTGGCTACCCGATTAGTGTCTGAACCTCTGGTCTTGTCTGAGTACCCAGTCCGTTCTCGATCCGGCTTGTCTGACTAATCGCTCCTTGTATGACCCTTGGCCTGGCTGACTACCCACTACGTGCTACCATGGCTCTGTCTGACTACCCGTTTTGTGTATGACCTCGGTCTGCATATCTGTCCTCTCTATTGGGCATCCGGGTGTGCGTGCTGGTGGGTTAACATCTCTGGCCATTCGTATTGCCTGAAGGTCCTAGCGATCTAGGATGTCCGTAGTATCCTAGCGTTCTAGGTTACTTGAATCTTTTCTTGCTCTCTGCTTGTGTGCCTTACTACTTGCTGTTCGTTATTGTGCTCACATCCTAATTCGCATGATCCGGAGACAGCCTCGCTACGTTCAGTGTTGTTCCTGTAGTGGACCTTGCACTGTGTGGTTATTATTTACTGCCTGTATTTCAATAAAACCTTTATTTTATTCTACCTGTACCTGTCAGAGTATTTATTTGTCTGCAGTCCCGTGACACTTTGCTATCTTAATTTCACTAACTTAAAAGCTTCAAAATAGCCTAGCACACGCTCTATCTCTCTAGCTCTAGCCATTGAAAAAAATAGCAAAAATATTTTGGCAGTAGGTGAAAAAGGCAACGATTTTAAGGGCTTCATTTAAAGCGGAACTCTCACCATCATAATATTGCCCCCCAATCCGTTACTAATGTAGCGATAGGTAAAGCCATACTTTTATTATGATGAAAAAGTCCATGTTATTAAAGAAAATCAGCTTCTTCTCTAGGCATCCAGGGCACAGAGCTCACAAGAGAAGCTCTGTGTGCCTGTGCCTTCAGAAACTTCCGCTACCTTAAGGTAACCAACGAATGTCACCGCCAATCCGGGCAGAGCACAGGAAACATAATACATACTCAGAGGTACATTTTCTTTAAGATAACTGTGCTGTTGTCTGCTGGATGTCTACAGAAGAAGCTGCTTTACTTAAAGGGATAGTATTGCTTGAAAATAATTTTATTTTATATTGTAGCCCTTAAAAACATTAAAAATGATATAAGTCTTATCTCCCAAACCTTTATGGTTTGGGAGATATTAGCAAGTAAAGTTAATAATAATAAAAGTAAAGTTCCCTTTTCCTGGCTGTTTTAGCCAAGTCTGCCATCTAGTGGACAGATTTGGAATCCGGTCCACAGATCAGCCAGCAGCTCTTTAGCAGTGCCGAGATCACGATCTTTAAAAAGAACTACTTCATTGGAACTGTCTACAAAGTGTGCCTGGCTTACAAGCACACTTTGTAGACCATTCCAATGAAGAAATTATTTTTAAAGATCGTGATCTCGGCACTGCTGAAGAGCCGCGGCCAGTCTGCGGACTGGATTCCAAATCTGAGAGCTAGAGCAGTGACATCACTCCAGGGGAAAATTTACTTGCTAATATTTCCCAAACCATAAAGGTTTGGGAGATAAGACATATCATTTTTAATGTTTTTTTAAGGGCTACAATATATAATACAATTATTTTCAAGCAATACTACCCCTTTAATAATGCAGATTTTTTTCAGCATAATAAAAGTATGGTTTTTATCACTACTTTAGTAGTGGATTTGGGGGCAATATTATGATGGTGATCGTTCTGCTTTAAGATGGATTTTCCCGGGAAAAAGTGAACCAACACGTGGCTTTTGTGGATTTTTTCACAGGAACACAACGGGACCTTTCTCGCACCCCAACTTATAACATAGATGTTTCCTAAAAAATTGACTGCTCTTTTAAATTACTAATAAATGGCTAATTCAACATACTGACAGTTTTTTTATAAATATATCTTAGGGTGACAAATCAATTTTAAGCCAAACAGACCTGTGGTGAACCCTTATATGTGTCAGGCATTTCCAAAGAATTGCTTCACAATGCATTGGAAACCTTTCTAGCATATAAAGTGTTAAAGAATCTGAGAACTGTTGGTACTTGATGTGGTTTGATGATACATTTTGATTTCGGGCAGAGAGACACCAGCTGATAAAGAGCAGAGGGAAAAAGGAGCCTTCCTCAGGATACATCGTTTCTAGATTTTTATTTTAATCATCAAAATTCTAGCCCAAGGATCTTGATATTATAAAACTTCAAGCTACAAGTCACCCGGAGGGAATCTTACTAAGACATCAAGACTTAAGAGATCAGTTGGTGCCGAAGATTTCTGATTTATGACTCAAGGCCCCAGGTAAAAAAATAAAATAGAATTAGGCTGAGACATTTTATTTCAAGCAGGGAAAAAATGTTGCTTTCTGAGTATTTTACAAGACGGTAACAGAATGTGTTTCACTATGTCACCTCCAAGATTCTGAGTTACTAATGTCGACAAACATCATTTCAAAAGAGCCAGGCTTTTGGCTCTTATTAAGCGACTTATGCACAAATGAACAGAAGGGGCAATTATGGAGCAAACCAACTGCACGATAGCCTTATATAATAATTCGCTAGAATGTGTTTGTCAGAAGCCGTCATGCTCAGTAGAGACGGCTGTTTGTGATGCAGTCATGCGCAGTAGAGACTGCCCGAGTGGCGGCTGATACGGAGCGGGGGCGCAGAGCGGGCAGTCTCTACTGCGCATGACTGCACCACGACCAGTCACAAGAGACAATCCGGCCACCAGCCGAGGTTGCTGGGTGGCACTGTGGCCTGTGTACATGGGATTTTCAACTAGTGGGAAAACAAACAATTCCATTGAATTAAATGGGTTTTAACCCCATGAATGCTAGCACGGTCTTCAACTCATTCTTTCACAATTCATTGGTGACCATTCTTGAATTCACAGGGCTAAAATCCCCATTTAAATCAGAGGGGAATGTGGGAATTTATATTTTTCTTCAGTGCTGCAGTTGACAAGGGCCTTATTTACAAAATAAATATGAAACAACTCACGAGCAAATCATAGGGGAGATATGAATACCTCTAGGAAACTAAGAGGCTGCACCAAAACAAATTAAACCAATTCAAATACAGCGAGCAATGCAATGCAATGCAGTCAATAAAACTGTGTGTACATTAGAAACAATGGAGGAGATGTATAAAACTGAAGTTATAAAGAAAGTGTCTGTCAAATTGTCATAAAGCGACATAAGTATATGAATAGTTTAGTGACATTGAGGGAGATTTATAAAAGACGTTCCTATTACTTTTTAAGGCATTTTTATAAATATGGCGTTAGTACTAGGGATGGGTGAAAGTTGTTGCCGTGTTCCCGCAAGAAATTTCACGAAAACCACGTTGTTATCCGCTTTTTTCACAAGAAAATCCGCTTTAAAACTAGCTCTTAAAATTTTTGCATCTTTCGCCCATTGGCCAAAATCTTTCTCCATTTTATCAATGGCTAGAACGTTTTCACCCATTTATTTACTTTGTTTTCACACTTTCACTGAAGGCAGACACAAGAGAAGCAGTTACAGAGCGAGATAGATGTGCTGTGCTGTTCCCTTGTGATATTTTGCAAAAATTGAGGCAGGAGAGGCTCATAGTGACTGCTATCACTATGGGCAGGGTAAAAAATATTAAAAGGAGGAACTGGAAGGACCCTTATGTGTCCACTGAGTCTGAGGAGGAGGAGGAGGAAGTGACCAGCAGTACTGAACCAATGCTGTCCAGTCCCCCTAAATCACCCCAAGGGATCTTGGGGAATTTAATGAGAAGGGAGGGAGGAAAGGGAATGGGAAGGAAGGGTGAAAAGGGAAGGAAGGGAGAAAAGGGAATGGGAAGGGAGGGAGAAAAGGGAAGTATTAGTGAGAGCAGGACAGGTCAGCTGCCTGTGCCTGCTGCAAGACGTGCTGCCCCTGCTGCCAGTGCCACCATTGCTGTACCTGCAGCCACTAGTGTTGTACCTGCTGCCAGACGTGCTGCCACTAGTGTTTTGCATGCTGCCCCTGCTGCCAGTGCCACCTTTGCTGTACCTGCAGCCACTAGTGTTGTACCTGTAGGGTTGTCACCCAGCCAGTATTTTACCGGCAGGCCGGTAAAAAATTGGCTTCTGTCCAATGTTAAGTCTATGGACAGAATGCCATAGCCGGTATTTTTTTTTAAGAAAGGTGGCAACCCTATGTACCTGCTGTGAGATGTGCTGCCCCTGCTGCCAGTGCCACCATTGCTGTACCTGCAACCACTAGTGCTGAACCTGCTGGCAGTGCTTAACTTGCTGCCAGTGCTGAACCTGCTGCCACCAATACTTTGCCTGCTGCTAGTGTTTCGTGTAGTACTCAGGGGGGAAGGAGAAAATGATGCCAAGTGTGACAGCAAGGGACCCTAAATCACACTTGCCATTCCCAAGCAGTCCTGCCAGTGCTAGTACTACTGCTACTAAGGTCCAGCAGCTTGTTAGCGTTAGGAGTGAAGGAGAGGGTAATCAACAATATCTTCATATTACTAGTGACTGTGAGACTGAGGAGGAAGACTCTGCAGCTGAAGTTGATGTGGTTGGTGTTAGTAGTAGTAGTAGTAATGGGGAAACTGCCGGAGTGGTAGGGGAAACATTTGATAGTGTCCAGACTAACGGTCAAGGGAGCCCACACCATCCCTCTGGCTCTGGGAGTCCCCTTCCCTTCACTACAGTGTCCAAGTTGAACATGATCCTTAAGAGTCCAGAACTGGTGTTAGGGGAGAACAATGCAGGGGAGAACAGGCTCAGAATTAATACCACCACCACCAGCAGGAGCACAGATAAGCTGCCTGTGTCTGCTGCTACTGCTGCTAGTGCCAGTCTGCCTTCTTCTTCAGGTCAAATGGAAATGGTAAGTGTGACATCAGGGGACCCTCTGTCACATTGCTCGTCACCTCCTCCAAGCAGCAGTGAGATATCTGGTGTACAGCAGCAGCAACAACAGCACGAAAGGACTAGTGGTGGTGGTGATGATGATGCTGGAGAAGCTGGGATGGAAGAGACATTGATGGCCTTTTTAGCAGAAACTGAGAAGGAATGGGAGACAGAAATGAGGATGGGCATTACCACCACCACTGCTAGCAGTGAGATTTTGGAATTAGAGGAATTTGCAACTGCTCTAATTCCTTCTGATGCTGAGTTGCAAGGGCAGCAGGATGCTGAGGAGCAGGCTAGTGTGCCACAGACCTCCGTGGACACAATGGGAATGGGGTCAACAAGTAATGCGGGACTAGGACAGGTTCCACTTGACAGCAGTAGCAATACTCCTGATCCTAGTTGCAGTGCTGAATCTGAGGCAGTAGCAGCAAGAGCAGCAGCATTATCCGCTGCCACAGACAATGAAGGGGAATGTGGAGGACAAGAAGAATGAGACCATTCTTCACCATCTGTTCCCTTCCCCCAGAAGTCATCATGGGTGTGGGACTATTTTTCTGTTGGGGCAGGCACAGTGCAATCATCAGCAACGGCACTGTGCACAATTTGTGTCAGTGAGAAGAGAAAAGGAGGGAACACACCTTGGCACAAGCACCCTGATGTCACACAGGAAACACAGACACCATGACATTTACTCCAAACATGTTAAAGACAAACACCCACCACAGAAATCAAGCACCGCTTTTGCTGTCCCTGACTCTCCAGAAAGGCAACAAGAGGCATCTGAGGAGATTCCATCCTGCAGAATATGCTAAAATGGTGGCAGGGAGGGTTCATCATTACTATTAATCTGTCAGCAAGCTGTCATGTGTCCTCAGCGAGTCTGGAAAAAGGAGTTCAGTGACAGCAGCAGTACTTGTTTTCAGGTGTCATGGTATTTGGATACATTTGTGCCCCCAGATGTTATTCACCACACACACATTGTGCACATTGCAGTTGCTGATAGGACCTTCTGTTCCTGCTCTCAAGGAAAAAATATATTCTAATAACAACACACCCATGATGATTTTGGAGGAGGGGCAGGTGGAGAAGATGTAATGGCCAACTTGTTCTTTTCTCCACATAGACTGGGGGCTACTTATTGTGCTGCCTCAGACGCATCACTGAAGCTAGTTGTGGCGGCAAGTGGAACCTTCATCATCCATCACTCATGTTACTGCTATTGTTGATCCCATTCCCTTTCAGCTGCCTAACCATCCTGCTGCTTAAACAACTCCGCAGCAGTAGTACTAACAGCAGGTGCAACTCAGGACTCAGGAGGACATTTGACAGTGGCCACTGGCCAACATGACCTGCTGGCATTAGGCCAGTAGGGCATTTTTATTTTTTTCTCAGGGCTTGTGCTTTGAAAAAAAAAAAAAGTCTTACAAAAAAATAAACAATTTTTGGGGGGTTTGTTTCTAACAAGCCTAAGTCCTACAAATCAATGTTTCCTTAGGGCTTGTGCCAAACAAGCTTAAGTCCTACAAATCAATGTTTCTTCAGGGCTTGGGCCTCTAATAAGTCTAAGTCCTACAAAGGCCTCTAACAACAAATCAAACAAATCATCCTCTACAAAATACTCTATCAAGTCAAGTGTCAGTCCACCCCAGTGGCAGCTTATATCTCCTGTCTCTATCACTTTAAATACAAATTTCTTATTTTATTTATTTTTTATTAACTGTCCCCCAATAGCCGTCAAGAAACCCCCCCAAAACAAATTCCCTGTTCAAATGATTCATTCATTCACCAACACGGGCACCCTCCTCAGACCCCTTTATACCATGACTTATGGTTTCTATTTTATTTTATTTTATTTAGGATTTATTTTTTATTAACTGTCCCTCAATCACAGTAAACAACCCCCCCAAAAAATCATCCCCTGTTCAACTGATTCTTTCCCCACACCCCACCAACACAGGCACCCTCATGCCCCTTTTATACTATGCCTTTGGGAAATAAAATAATATTTGCTATGTGTTCTGTGTAACTTCTATGTTCCCATTGATTTCAATGGAATGAGCTAGGTGAAAAAAGCGGAAAAAAAGCAGAAAATCGTCACTTTTCACAGGAAATTTTCCACCAAGCGGAAAGTGCCATTTTTCGCCGATTTCAGTTTGGTGCAGAAATTATTGCCCATCCCTAGTTATTACTCTGATATTAAAACCGGAATGCTTAACCCCTTAACGACCCTTGACGGTCATAGTACGTCATGGGTAGATCTGACTTAACGACTCATGAATACTATGACCGTCATGGAATTCCGGGTTCCCCCCGCGGATGCATGCCGTTCGGGGAGTCCAGAATCCGAATACAAAAAAAAAAAAAATGCTCTGTGGTCCTTTAGTGACCGTAATGCTCCCGCGCGGCCGGTCGTTAAGGGGTTAAGGACAGCATATACCTGGCATTAAGATTCTGGCAAAAATTTATGTCGCAAAATTGTCATAACTAGCATATTTTCTTTATACGTTCACTGCTCAACTTTTTACAAACTGGTTACTAAGAGGCAGATTTATAAAAGTGGAGCAAAGCGAAATATGTGTTGTAACCGAGTGTCCGTTAGTTATAAAAGAGAGAACGCCAGTTTAAGAGGACTGAACATTGTGTAGTACTTTTTTTGTAAAATGAAGTAACGATGTTTGTAAAAAGTTGTGCAGCGAATTAATAAAGAATGTCACTATTTGTGACAATTTTGTGACAGAATTAACACCAGAATCTTAACTCCATGTATATGCTGTCCTTAAGCATTCCAGGTGTTAAAATATGCATATTAATGCCATATTTATAAAAACTCCTTTAATCATTTTTAAATCAGACTCGGCGTTACATCCACTTGCCATGCCATAAGGACTATTTCCTTAAAGGGATAGTAATGTTTCATAATAAAAGCAGCTCTAATTAATCATCATAGTATTTGGACTTTGGAGAGTGTTATTTCAGTTCTGTCAGAGTTGTAGTTCAAGAGTAATTCAATGACAAAGTATCCCGCTCCCACCCCTTTTACTGATGTCACACTGCTCAGCCAGTGCAGAAGGGAGTTGCCCAGGTAGATTGCAGAGAAGGACAATCTTCAATTAAGATAAGGGAAAAACCTAAAAAAATTGTCAAGGGGGCAGGGCTTTCATTGTTCTCATAGGAAGAAGATTGTCCCCTGCTGTTATCTGTCTGGTCTATGGACTGGATTCCACATCTGAGAAGAGATGGCTTACACTAGGTAAAAGGGGTGGGGGGGACTTTGCTTGTGAATATCTCTTAAACCATAAAGGTTTGAGAAATGAGACATATCATTCTTCATGTTTTTTAATGCCTACAAAATAAAATAAAGATAAAATGAAGTATTACTATCCCTTTAAAAGGTAAGAAGAAACATTTTTATAAATCTCCCTCTCCATTAAAAAACAAAAAAAACAAAAAAAAAAAACATACTAAATGGAGTACAGCTGTCCGAAACTGGCGTTCTTAGTTTTAGAACTATCGAAGATGCTGTGACAGCCATTTTAACATGTATTTTTGCTTAACGCTATGCTTATAATGTTCCCTCATTTTCGCTAACTGCTAATTCCAGTTGACTTTTTTGAAAATTGGAGTAGAAATGGTCTTGTCCAAATGAATTATGTTGCAATGTGTTTATAAAGAAATTTGATAATTGTGTTTTAGTGATTAAATCTTTTTGACAGCTATATGTGTGAAAATATATTCACAGGTGCGAATTTTCTCAAAATATTCTCAGATAGACATATTTATAAATGTTATTTTACTTCTTTATAAATATGACCAGGTGTTGTGAATTTTACCCAGAATTCTTAAATATACACTGAGAAGGCTTTTTATAGATCCCCACCATAGTACGAGAATATTACAGAGTGGGACAAATCATAGAGGGAGAGTTAAAAAAAAAAACACTCTTAAGAATTATCTTTCAGTCAGGGGAACTGGTGAGAATGCCAGTTTTTATTTATAAATGAGTAAGTGCACCGTTGAAAAAATGGCGTTAACATTCTGATGTTAATACCTGAAACGGTTAAGCACACCGTATACCTGTCCTTAACATTGTGTCAAAAATGATGTTGGTAAATTGTTGTAGTTAGCGACATTTCTTTATAAATTCGCTGAGCAACAATCAGGGCCGGATTTGTAATTAAGCAGAGCAGGCATCTGCCTACAGGCGCACCCCACAGAGGGGCGTCTGTCATTTGGATCCCCCGCTTGGCTCCAGCAGGCCACAACAACATGGTGAGGTCTCAGTCTGTGCCTTCTTTGGCACAGACCTGTAGCTGCTGTGAGCTCCCTCGTCGGCTCTTTAGTAATGCAGAGAGCTGGGAGATGACATCATCTCCCAGCGCTCTGCATTACTGAAGAGAAGACCGCGCGGGAGCTCCAGCAGTTGCAGCTCTGTGCAGAAGGAGGAGGCACAGACAGGCCTCTCCTCTCCAGGGTAGGAAATGGACAATCAGAGCAATATGGAGATGATGGGGGCACTGTGAGGGGCAATATGTAGATGATCATGGGGGCAATGTGAGGGGCAATATGGAAATGATCATGGGGGCAATGTGAAGGGCAATATGGAGATGATGGGGGCAATGTGAGGGGATATGGAGATGATCATGGGGGCACTGTGAGGGGTAATATGGAGATGATCATAAGGGCAATGTGAAGGGCAATATGGAGATGATGGGGGCAATGTGAGGGGATATGGAGATGATCATGGGGGCAATGTGAAGGGCAATATGGAGATGATCATAAGGGCAATGTGAAGGGCAATATGGAGATGGTCATAAGGGCAATGTGAAGGGCAATATGGAGATGATCATGGGGGCAATGTGAAGGGCAATATGGAGATGATCATAAGGGCAATGTGAAGGGCAATATGGAGATGATCATGGGGGCACTGTGAGGGGATATGGAGATGATTTGGGAAATGTGAGGGGATATGGAGATGATCATCGGGGCACTGTGATGGGCAATATGGAGATGATCATGGGGGCACTGTGAGGGGCAATATGGAGATGATGGGGGCAAGGTGGAGATGATGGGGCAATGGAAGGGCAATATGGAGCTGATGAGGGGAGATTAGGAGCATTGTGGAGATGGCAAATTGGGGGGGGGTGCTTCAGATTTGGAGATGGAGGGGGCATTGTGGAAGGGGCATTGTGGAGATGAAGGGGGCATTGTGGAAGGGGCATTGTGGAGATGAAGGGGGGGCATTGTGGAAGGGCAATGTGGAGATGAAGGGGGCATTGTGGAAGGGACAATGTGGAGATGGAGGGGGGCATTGTGGAAGGGACAATGTGGAGATGGAGGGGGGCATTGTGGAAGGGGCAATGTGGATGAGGGGGCCAATGTGGTCGGGGGGGGCATGGCAATTCTTGCACCAGGGCCCGGTGGCTTCTAGTTATGCCTCTGCCCCAGGTATACAGCTAGCTCAGATAATTAACTAGTACAGGTTCGACCCTAAAGTGTCTCCAGACATTGGAAATCACTTCCACACTGTCTCCAAAAAAACAGCAGCACCGGACACTAAATGTCCGTGCTGAAATGGCCCCAATGTTGTAGCTCAAACAAAAGTGTCCAATGCGTCAGCCCAACAGGGCAAATTCAAAGAGACAGTATCGATAGTTACAATAAAAAATACAAATACAATATCTCTTCTAACAAAAGGTTAAGTGGTACTATCCCTTTAAGAGTCTAAAGGCACCAATGAAAATAGGAGCAATTCTGATGCAAATTAACTGCCCCATAAGAGAGAAATAGAAATTCACCAAACTCCCGTTGTATTAAATGGAACATTTAACCTATTGAGCGCTAGAGAGGTGTCGACGCAATGCTCAGCAGTGTGTGAAGACCTCTCTAGCATTCAAGGGGTTAAAATATCTGTTTAAAATAAGGGGAAGTCTTGTATGGTACAATTAATTTGCTCCAGAATTGCTTTATTTCTGTGCACAATTTAACCCTAATATGAAAACCTATAGCATATTGGCTATTACACTTTTAAAGGGGAACTACCACCCCGCAATAACTTAACCTGCATTCATTCTTCATATGGCGACTAGCTGCTTAGTAGCGCTAGTCGCCAGAAATATTACCTGGTTCCGAAGATTTCTCCGTTTTACCGATGCTCAGAGGAGCAGGAAGCACGGACATCTCGTCACAGTGACGTCCATGCGCCTGCGCTGTCAGTCCCTTTTGGAGCCTAAATTTAGCATTTCTTCAATGCTCTGTCGGAATCTTCCACCTATGGTATTGCCCCACGAGTACTTTGGCTGGCGGCGGAAGGTCCTGACAGGGCATTGAAGGAAGCAGGCGGCAAATGCAAACATGACGTCTGAAGGGAAGATGTCGACTCCAGTGAAAGTATGCATTATTTTATGCGAGCGGATTGCGCTGGGGGGAGGGTGGGAAGGTATCTGGAAGCCCTCATATTTTTTTTACTAAGGGGAAAAACAAGGGTTTGTATTATACATAGACATTCTTGTTTTCCTGTAAAATCTTGGGTATAATATACACCTGTGTATTATTATACCTGAGATTTTAATGTAATTGTCTGCCTGTCTTTGTTGTTGTTACTTAAAGGGATAGTAATGTTTCATAATAAAAGCAGCTCTAATTAATCATCATAGTATTTGGACTTTGGAGAGTGTTATTCAATTTTGTCAGAGTTGTAGTTCAAGAGTAATTGAATGACAAAGTATCCCCCTCCTGCCCCTTTTACTGATGTAACACTGCTCAGTCAGATCAGAAGGGAGGTGCCCAGGTAGATTGCAGAGAGGGAAAAAGCTGAAAAACTTGTCAAGGGGGGCAGGGCTTTCATTGTTCTCATAGGAAGAAGATTGTCCCCTGCTGTTATCTGTCTGGTCTATGGACTGGATTCCACATCTGAGAAGAGATGGCTTACACTAGGTAAAAGGGGCGGGAGGGGGAACTTTGCTTGTGAATATCTCATAAACCACAAAGGTTTGAGAGATAAGACTTATATCGTTTTTCATGTTTTTTAATGCCTACAAAATAAAATGAAGATAAAACGAAGTATTACTATCCCTATAAATATTGTTTTTCCATTGACTTGATCAATGACTAGTATTAGACCTATCATTGTGCCCTTTTGCATGAATAAGGTTTATTATTTTATTTATTTTTTGCCTTGCTTTTATATTACAGCCATTTAAAAATATGCAATTTTCTTTGCAGACAGGCTTTAATTCACCAATGTTCGCAATAAAAATTGTGTGGCCCGAGTACCTATGGTTTACATGATACGTATCCCACAAGTGAAAAACCTCAAATGGCCCTAAAATAAAAGCATTTTTTGCAGCAGTGTTTCTTTAAGCCTGTCAGGGAAAGTTTCTTCTTAAGAAAATAACACTGCTTGTATAATAGTGTTATATGAACAGTAAAGCTTGGTGAAGCAGGAAGAAATAATTGGGAAAGGAACTGAGGAGGAACAACAGACTTAATACATTATTATAGAGGAAAAAAAGACTCTGTTTTTCTCCATGTAGTTAACTCTTTAGATATAAGAGATATAGCCTGGATATGTAGTAATTGTTATAGGTGAACATATTTATTAATTAACCCTTTGAGTGTCGGAGAGGTATCCTCTCTGGCACTCAAAGGGTTAACTTTCCTGGAACCCTCTTGTTCCAAGCCTCCCGATATGCCTTAAAGGTATAGTAATCCATCTATTAAAGTTGAGGTCTGAGTCTTCTTTATTTTTTTTTTTAACATGTAGCACTATATTTAATTTCTTACAGGTTTGTAGTTCAAGTGCTGTTTAAGCTGAAAGGATCCCCCTCCCTACACTTTCCCTGCGTTACTCAGACTGGTCCGAATGGAGCGAGGAGAGGGACAATCTTTGTCAAGTGGGGCAGGGTTTTCCTTATACTTACTGTGCGAAGATTGTCCCTCACTGCATCCGTCCAGTCCCATGACCGGATTCCAGATCTAATGGGAGGTGGCCAGAAGTGGTAGGAGGAGGATCCTTTCAGCTTGAATAGCGCTTGAACTAAAAAGAAGATTCAGACATCAACTTTAATAGAAATATTATTATCCCTTTAAGGTCTGGGGCTGAGTGTGTCCAAATACCACAATTCATGCCATAAAGTGGGTGGGGATTGATTGGGATAGGTGGAATGTGAGAAGGGAGGTCGAGTTTGCATTTGCCGCCCGCTTCCCTCATGGGCTTTCAGGACCTTCCGCCTCCAGCCAATGGTAATAGAAGCGGAAGGTCCTGAAAGTCCATGAAGGAAGCCGGCGGCAAATGCAAGCTTGCCGCCCGCTGGGAAGATGGGTACTTCAGTGGAAGGAAGTACCCTAAGCCTCATTGTCAGCGAGGACTTCAGTGGGAACAAGTAAGCATTATTGTCAGAGCGAATTGGGCCGCGGGAGGGAGGGAAGGGTTCTGGCCGGCTTAACTTTTTTTTTCCTAAGAGGGGAAAACAAGGGTGCATATTATACATAGGCACTCTTGTTTTCCCCTAAAATCTTATGTATAATATACACCTGCGTATTATACACAGGTGCGTATTATACCTGAGATTTTACGGTATTCCATATTAAATGCCCGAATTTTACTGAATATTGTGGAAGTAACAGGCCTCCCACTGCCAGCATATGTCAGGTATTTTCTTTTATACAGATGACCGCACCAGATCACTGGACAAGGTGAAAGACGGGAGATTTACACTCACTCTGCCTGGGAGGGCTCAAAATTTCCACTTGCCACTAGCCAATGGCGAGTGAAAATTCAGCCCTGGCGAGTAGAAATTCAGCCCTGGTGGGTATGCTATGGCTTGCAGTGGTGAGTAACTTTTCAGGTCTGCCTTGTAGCAAAGGACTTCAAACTCTAACCCTGCTGCCTAGTATTCATCAGGTGGAACTCCACCAAGGAGTAGAGGGGAGATTATCTACTTTATGTGGGTAGAGACACCATCTGCACACTATATACCCCATCCTCCAGGACATACAGCAGAACAGCATTATGGAGCCGGGAGTGGACTATATTACTTATATTGGAAGGCGGTAAGGCAGGCCTATACTGGCACTTTTTCATCATCTACATATTCAGTCATTTACAGTCATTCATATGCTCTACTTTTTTTCATTGTATTCCACATTATCTTCATTTGTATTAAGATGCCTTTATGAAGACTATATTGTACGGCCATTGAGTCTATATCTATATGGAATAGGTTCCTGTTTATTAACTTTGTAGATTTTATCTCTATATGTTTTATAATATATTTTTATAAGGGTATCCTCCAACACATTAACCCTTTGAGTGCCAGAGGGGTACAGAACGCATTGCAAAGCAATGTGTTCCATGCCCCTCTGGCACTCAAAGGGTTATTAATATAATTTTCTTATTGTGAATAAATTGTTTATTTGATTACGATACAGTTCTCTTCCCTTTTTACCCATTTTTTCGGGTTTGTTACTTGTTCTTAGTCTGTCTATCTATGCTTTTTGAGGATTACTTAGCACAGAAAATGTAAAAAAATGCACATCAAGGGAATAGTGACGGTTGAGTTTAAAAGACAATTAACCCTATAAAGACAAGAGGGGTGTGCAATGCTTTACAAAGAAATGTCTTGCACCAAACTCTGATTAAAGGGATAGTAATGTTTCACAAAAACAGCGGCTCCAATTAATCTTCATAGTATTTGGGCCATGGAGAGTGTTATTTCAGTACTGTCAGAGTTGTAGTTCAAGAGTAATTGAATAATAAAGTATCCCCCTACCACCCCTTTTACCTAGTGTAAGCCACCTCTTCTCAAATGTGGAATGCAGTCCATAGACCAGAGAACAGCAGGGCACAATCTTCTTCCTGTGAGAACAATGAAGGCCCTGCCTCCCTTGACATGTTTTTCAGCTTTTTCCATTATCTTAATTGAAGATTGTCCCTCTCGTCAATCTACCTGGGCACCTCCCTTCTGGTCTGGCTGAGCAGTGTTACATCAGTAAAAGGGGCGGGAGAGGGATACTTTATCATTCAATTACTCTTGAACTTCAACTCTGACAGTACTGAAATAACAGTCTCCATGGCCCAAATACTATGATGATTAATTAGAGCTGCTTTTATTATGAAACATTATTATCCCTTTAAGCATGCACAGAGAGGATAATGTACTAATTGGAACTGGAGCAGTGTTGTTTTGCATTTCTGTTTTATGGTGGTTCTGTCTATAGGCATCAAGTGTCATGTGAGAATGGTGTCAGCAGTAGGATTGGAATACTTTTGCTTTAAAAAGCCCTACAAAATTGTATTTTCATATTTAAATGCAGTAAATTTTTAAAATGAAATGTATATGTTATAGCAGTGATTCTTAAACAGGTACCCCAAGGCCCACTAACAGGCCAGGCCCTTGACAGTTCCCCTGATTGAACACAACTGAGCGCAAAATGATTAGGCCTCTAATTAACTCACCAGTGCGCAAACATGGAAACGATCAAGTCTTGGCCTGTTAGTGGGCCCGGCAACACTAGTTTGGAACCACTATGTATATGACTTTTCCTGATGAGCAAAACAAGAGTATTCCTACTACTGGCAGATTCTTCATTCAAACATTATTACATCTACACTTTTTAGTCAAACTATTAGCAACCATGCCAAATGGCATTCAGAAGGAGATATTTTCATACTTTGAGTCTTAGACTATAACTGTCTATAGAAAGTGATATAAGGCAATTTCATACTTTGAGTCTTAGACTATGTGTCTATAGAAAGTGATAAAAACCAGCACCATCTGCTGTTCACAACAGAAAACTGCAATTTTTGATGAAGCATCTTTCAGAGGTAGGGGATCTCTTGTTTTACCCCACAGGGAAAACATTTAATTTTATGTTTTTTTGTATTATTAAACCTTAATGGACCAATGTAATACAAACCTCTCCGGGATGTAACCACAGGGAGGAAAGACTTCAGTTGTGATGGGACCCGGAGTCCAAGGGGTCTACTCAATGAGCTGGTTAAACCAGATATTTCAAAGATACTAAACTATGCAGCCTTTTATTTTCAAACAATTTATCTCCTAATGCTGCACACAAGCTTTCTTCCCTTTGTGTTCTTTTTGGAGACGCTGCTCGGGGAATTTTAATGACACAAAACATTACAATTTACATACGATTTCTCTCTTATCTTTCCAGCACTGTCCATCTCTCTGCTTTTTATTTTTTTTTCACTCACCAACTCTTACAGAAATCTGAATCATTCTCGCTTTTATTAGCACAAAGCGATTTCCTATTAGCATTAATGAATAATGGAAGAATAGCGGTGGAGATTTATAAAAAGTGCTTGTTTGTTTTTTTGAACGGATCCTTAACCCTTGGAGTGCCAGAGGGGTACGCAACGCATTGCAAAGCAATGTGTTGCGTACCCCTCTGGCACTCAAAGGGTTAAAATGCCCTCATTTCTTTTTACAAGTGTTAGTATTTATGTGGTGACCTTAAAGAATAAGAAAATTCCGTCGCTAAATTATCGCAAATAGCAACATTTCTTTATAAATATGCTGCACCAGTTTTTACCAACTTCCTTACTCCATTTTTTAGAACGTATTACACTGAGTTGTATCCTCCTAAACTGTCTTCAATACTTTTATAACTACAAGAAACAATCTTACAGCCATTTTAATGCTTCTTTTCAATTAACTCCACTTTTATAAATCTATCCTAATGTGTTTTAAAATCACTCAGTATCTGTCAACATTTTTCCAGTTTAACCTGTTAAAGGGATAGTAATACTTGCAAATTACTAATCCCCATATTGTAGCTTTGTTAAAAAGAAACGTATTGCCCCCAGTGTCATCTCTCAGACCCTTATGGTTTGAGAGAAAATAGCGCTCAAAGTTCTCCCCTCCCTCGCCTTCCCTGACTGAACTCTGAACGCTGACTGCAGGGATATCCAGTTTTACTTGCATCAGGTGGCTCTGCAGCATTGCAGAGATTGCGTTTATAAAAAAGAAATCGTTCCCCTTTAATCTGAATTATTTGTTTCAAAATTTTAAACACGTTTGGGGGAAAACTTACCATATCGTTTATTTAGTCAGAATTTTGTTGAAGGGGGGATGAACAACAGCCAAGGAAAATGGTCACTCGATCCATGAATTCCAGCAGACTTGGTCCATAATGCTTATTTTATACATCCCTAGCATGATTTCCAGTGATCTACACCACTAGCCTTGGCTCCCCTCTTTGGCTCCCATTACTTTTACCAAAGAGAAATCCAAAAACCCAGTATCCCTGTATCAACAAATTTCTCCCATTAAGTCAGAGACCAGTTGAGAAGGGACTTCTGGCAGGAAAGGGAGCCTCCCCAAAGTCGGACACATCTCAGACAGTGGGGAAGGAGATCGTCCTTGGTGCTCCTGTGGAACCTCCCTCACCCCCAGGACCTAATTGTGGTAGATATGGACAACTCTACCCCGAAACTCTTTCTTGCACAGGCCAACCTGGCCCATCTCCCTACCAAGGAAGACTTGAAGTTCCTGGTCCAAGAAATCAAATGTACAGTCAGGGAGGAAATCTCTGAGCTGAGATGAGACATATCACAATTGGGCCAATGTGTGAACCAGACTGAGCAGGAATAGGAAGAAATTGCCCAACAACAGCACACCTTTGAGCAATTGCTTATACAATAAGATGAGACTATTGCTATTTTGACATCCAAGTTGGATGACCTTGATAATACAGGCCAATTCTGCAATCATCCCTGGACTGACATTTGAACAAGATTGATTCAAATAAATGACATAAAATCTGACCATGCATTCCAGACATTCCATAGGGGTTTTCATCAGGGTACATGAACAAATAATGTAAGATTAATAATGACTGCTGCTTTTTATTTGATTTAGCTTAGATTTGTTCATATTCTCAATGAGTGCGCCTAAGGAGTACTCCTAAGGAGTAAAGCCCCAAGCACATGCACATTGATCTCCAAGAGTAATGAAGCAGCGTCGTCTTTGACTTTGTTAGTACTTTACGTATCATATGGCAGTTAGGAGGTGATAGTGGAGATGAGAGTTGGCATTGCAGCACCACCAGTACCAGCACTAGACCAGTATGGATAAACACATACAGCAGCAGTATGGGCTAGAAAAGCCTATAGAATGAGAACATACAAGTGTCTGTGTCTAACGACAGAAAGTCCCCCACTTAACATACACTGAACCCTAAGATTAATGTGACATCTTTCACATTGTTAGACATATAATATGGAAGTTAGGAAGTAATTGAGGAGACAAGCGTTATTATTGCAGTACCATAACCACCAGCACAGCATTAGACCAGTCTGTACAGACACTTACATACTCACAATCCCACTCACCATGCCAGAGATATAAGGGCTGCTGGGGAGGACCTCAGTCCCACTTCCCAGGGCGGGGGCAACAAGGGAGCTGGTGAGGATCACAATCCCACTCACCATGCCAGGGATATAAGGGCTGCTGGGGAGGACCTCAGTCCCACTTCCCAGGGCGGGGGCAACAAGGAGCTGGTGAGGATCACAATCCCACTCACCATGTCAGTGATATCAGGGCTGCTGGAGAGGACCGCGATCCCATTCCCCAGGGCTTGGGCAACACAGGGACTAGTGAGAAACTCGGTCTTGCTCAACAGACTAGGGGCAATCAGGGCCACCGGTGAGGACCTCAGTCCCACTCACCAGGGCAGGGGCAATTGAGCTGCTGGGGAGGACTTCAGTCCCACTCCCCAGGGCAGGGGCAACAAAGCCACATTTAAGGACCTTGGCCCCATTCACCAGGGCAGGGGTAACAGAGCCACTGGTGAGGTCCTCTGTCCCAATCACCAGGGCAGGGGTAACAGAGCCATTGGTGAGGACCTCAGTACCACTCACCAGGGTAGGGGTAACACAGGAACTGGTGAGGACTGCAGTCCCGCTCACCAGACCAGGGGTAACAGGGCCACTGGTGAGGACCTCAATCCCACTCACCAGGGCAGAGGCAACAGAGCCACTAGTAAGAACCACTGTCCCACTCACCAGGGAAGGGGCAACACAGGGACTGGTAAGGATCGCAATCCCACTCACCAGGGTAGGGGCAACAAAGGGATTGGTGAGGACCTTGGTGTTGCTCACCAGGCCAGGGGTGACAGGGTCCCTGGGGAGGACCTCAGTCCCAATCACCAGGGCAGGGACAACAGAGGGATAGGTGAGAACATCTGGCTCGCTCACCAGGCCAGGTATGATGGGGTCACTGGTGAGGACCTTGGTCCCACTCACCAGGGCAGAGGTAACAGAACCAACTGGTGAGGACCTCGGTTAGGGAAGTTGCAGTGACTGAATATACAATCTCTCTTGTCTTGGATCTCCCAGTAGCGGCTGTAATCCTGGCTGCTGAAATTAACATCCTGGAGTCATGCATCCCATACCAGCCCTCGACCGTTGTATCCCAATTTGGACTGGTGACTGGTGCTGGATGACCAATGGAAAAACTCTTGGCCTGCTTTTCTGCACAGAGTCCATTGCCCATCTTGTACCAGCATCTCTGTTTGGATGCTCAGCCCAGTCTGCCACAGGATGTTCACCTAGCAAGAGAGGTTAAAAAAACTGGTTATGGAGTAGTAATATAGCAAGATACCTTAGAGCCAGAACCCTTACCATCTATTCGGTTCTATGTGTAGCAGAACTCATTGCACTAACCAGAGCATGGACTCTAGCTACAGGGAAGACTGGTAATATTTACACAGATTCCAGGTATGCATTTGACATATGTCATGACTTTGTAGCTCTGTCTGATAGGTAAATTTAGATTGTGAGCCCCAATGTGGACAGGAACCAATATGAGTGTAAAGCAATGCGTAATCTGTGTGCGCTATATAAAAAATAAAGAATTATTATTAATTAAAATTATTGAGGAACATTACAACCCAGGTGGAAAAACAACCTTATCAAATTTTGTTAATCACAAATACTGCATTAGTTACTGAACTAATATCTTGAATACATGTATCACATTGTAAACTGGTATCAGCAATAAAAGGACAAGGAATTTAAAGGGGCAATATTGAATTAATTTCATCATTATTAAAAAGGACAATTGGAGTAAAAAACAAGGGACGGTAGCTTTCTGTATTGAATTTTGTATAACCCTACTGTGAATCATTTGATCTTTATGGAATATATACTGATACAGGCAGGTTGTTACAGAGTTACAGGATTGTCACAAACTGAAGAGAATACCGATACTATATTACATAAAAAAGTTAGTTAGCTCTGATGAAGTATTCATGTGAAATACGAAACGCGTTGGGCAATTGTGCTATTGTATCAGGTGTATCCTTCTAGTGGCTTATGCCATTTTAGAATATTTGCTCAATAAAATGTTTGGAACTGTGATCTGCTGTATTATTGGATTCTGAGGAAGCATCCAGGATTCGATTTGTGGGATTCCAGCATCTCTATATTAAGTGGATTTATATGCTAATTTGTGTGGTGAAGTCTGGTGAGCATTCATTTGACGGGGGGCTATATCTCCACCATTCTACAGATTTTATCTTAGATGGGCCTGCGCTCCTCTTTCTTTTTGTTCTCATTCTCGTTCTCATTCTAGTTCGTTTGTGACTCCATCATCCACCAGTGTTCAAGGGAGCTGCAACCTACTTTGAGTAAAGTACTGTATATATATATATAAAATCTGTTTTTCATAAAGCCTCGGTGAGTGAGTGAATCTTACTAATAATTTTGTTGGCCATCACATAGTCCTGCATACTGTTGTATAGTAATCCTGTTAGAATTTTATCTACTATGAAAATTAAACTCACAGCTCTATAAATTCTGACTAATTCCCTCTTCCTATAAATCTTATATAAATAAATCAGTCTGCAGTCACAACTATTCCAGTATTGTTAAGCCACTCACTGATATGACTCACAAGGGTGCCTCCTCCTCAGAATGGTCCCCAGAGGCAATTAAGGCATTTGAGACACTAAAATTGGCTTTTTCTACTGCTCCAGTCGCATCCTATTCCTGGGTTGCCATTTACTTGTGAGGTGATGCTTCTGAAACTGGAGTCGGGGCAGTCTTGGGCCAAAGACCAGGTCCTGATAAGACTTTGAGACCATGCGGGTTCTTTTCAAAGAAGTTGACCAAAGCGCAGAGTCTTTATGACATTGGAGACCGGGAACTCTTAGCGATTATTCTGGCTTTACGTGAATGGCGACATCTGTTGGAGGGCACTAAGGTGCCTATATTGATTCTAACTGACCATAAAAACCTCATGTATCTTTCAGAGGCTAAAAGTCTTTCCCCGAGGAAAGCGAGATGGGCGCTATTTTTGTCTCGTTTCAATTTCATTGTCTCTTACTTGCCTGGTACTAAGAATGTACGAGCCGATGCCTTATCCAGACAATTTGGCTCAGATCCTGAAGCTGACTCTTTACCTGTGCCTATTATTCCTCCAAACCGTATACTTGCCGCCCTGCGAACCAGCATCACTTCTCCCTTAGCGGAGGAGATCATGGCATCCCAGGCCAGTGCTCCCCCAGAGAAACCTGTGGGCAAGTGCTTTGTGGCTGAGCCCTTTCGGGCTAAACTAATGGATACGTACCACTCCTCCCGGGCGGCTGGCTATGTTGGGAAGAATCAATTGATTTGGTCATTGTCCCATATGTTTTGGTGGCCTGGCATGAGGGATGACTGTGCGGCATTTACAGCAGCCTGTGCCACTTGTGCACATTCCAAGGTTCCCAGACAACTTCCTGTGGGACTCTTACAGACTGTTCCTAATGGGGACCGGCCTTGGTCACACGTCTCTATTGACTTCTTGGGAGAACTGCCGGCCTCTAAAGGGTTTACTGTAGTTCTAATGATAGTTGACAGGTTCTCTAAAATGGCTTATTTCGTGCCACTCCCTGGTTTGCCATCTGCTAAGGAGCTGGCGATTGTATTTACCAGGGAGGTATTCCGACTCCACGGGGTACCCAAGGTGCTGGTCTCGGATCGTGGGAGTCAATTCGTCTCGAGATTCTGGAGGGCCTTTTGTGACCAGATGGGGATTCAGTTGACCTTTTCCTCGGCCGATCACCCCCAGACTAATGGGGCCGCTGAGCGTGCTAACCAGGGATTGGAGCAGTTTTTGCATTGTTTCATTTCCAATCATCACGACAATTGGGCTGACTTGTTGCCGTGGGCAGAGTTTGCCAGGAACAGTGCGGTGTGCTGCACGTCTGGGAGCTCACCCTTCCTGATCAATTACGGGTTTCAACCATGCTTGCTTCCAGATAACTTTCAGGCACAGCAGATTCCGGCTCTGGATGAGCACATTAGACAGCTCTGCTCCACGTGGGCACAGGTCCAGAATACCCTATGTGATTCTTTTGTACGAGTCCAGTGGCATGCCAACAACAGACGCTTGCCGGCTCCTGTATTCCAGGTGGGGGACCGTGTCTGGTTATCCTCAAAGAATCTTAGGTTGCAAGTTCCTTGTCTCAAGTTTGCTCCTCGGTTTGTGGGTCCATTCCGGGTAAACCGTTGAGTCAACCCTTAAGCCATTGGTGTGCAACCGCTATACAACCACTCCTGCTGTCCCTGGTCCTGTGCGCATACAGGATCATGATGAATATGAAGTGCAGAGTATTCCGGACTCACGTAGGTTCCGTGGCCAGGTCCAATACTTGGTGCATTGGAAGGGTTATGGTCCAGAGGAACGCTCATGGGTTAGCCACTCTGACATTCATGCTCCATTTCTGTTGCGCAGATTCCATGCCAAGTTTCCTGACAAACCTAGACCCCCTCAAGGCAGGAGGGGGGTCTTTGAGAGGGGGGTACTATCACGGTGCCCGTGATTCTCTATGCGACATTCCTACTTCCGGGTTTGTCTTGGCTGTCTCTTATTGTTGCTAGCTGGCTAGCCCCTCCCAGGGCTAGCCTTTATATACGCCCTCCTGTCACTAGGCCGGTGCCCTTTCGTGGTGTTCTGGACCTTACGTTATTCTGTTCTCCTGTTCCGCGTTGATCCGGTTTCATCTGACCTTGTTCCTGTTCCGCTCTCCGTGTACTGATCCAGGCTTTGGTTGACTTCCGCTCTCCGTGTACCAATCCAGGCTTTGGCTGACTACCGCTCTCTGTGTACCGATCCAGGCTTTGGCTGATTACTGGTCTCTGTGTACCGACCCAGGCTCTGGCTGACTACTGCTCTCTGTGTACCGATCCAGGCATTGGCTGACTAACGCTCTTTGTGCTGCCCTCAATATTGTTGTCAGTCCTTCCATTATTGTTGACTCCGGTTGCTCTACTTTCTGCCTGTGATTCAGTGTGGCCTCCGTTATGTGATACCCAGTCTGTGCTCTCCAGTCACTAGCGCTTACAGTTGTCAGTTATTCACTACTGTTGCCTTCCGTTTCGCTACTCTCAGCCTGTGAGTCAGTGAGGCCTCCGTTACATACTACCCAGCCTGTGTTCTCTGGTCTCTAGCGGTATTACGACTTGTCAGTCCATTCACTACTGTTGCCTCCCGTTGCGCTAATCCCAGCCTGTTATTCTGTGGGTCCTCCGTTACATGCTACCCAGCCTGTGTTCTCCGGTCACTAGCGGTGTTACTACTTGTCAGCTCTTTGCACTCGCTCTGCCTGTGATTCAGTGGGGCCTCTGTTCATGCCACTACCTGAGCGCACTGGTCGCTAGCGGTGTTACTACTTGTCAGTCCTCTCTATCTGTTGCACCAGTTTCTAGGCTGCCTTACCCGGTAATCGGTAAGGCCGGTAGAGCCTCCTCTATTCCTTGTTGCACCAGTTACCAGGCTGCCTTACCTGGTATTTGGTAAGGCCGGTAGAGCCTCCTCTATTCCTTGTTGCACCAGTTACCAGGCTACCTTACCCGGTATTTGGTAAGGCCAGTAGAGCCTCCTCTGTTCCTTGTTGCATCAGTTACTAGGCTGCCTTACCCGGTATTCAGTAAGGCCGGTAGAGCCTTATTATTATTATTATTATTGCCATCTGTATAGCCCTGACCTGTGTCAAACTGTCTTACTGTTGCTTGTAGAGTTTGGACCCGTGTAGGGCCTTGTTACGCTTTATCTTGTCTAATAAAGCTTTTCTATTTTTATCCTCCAAATTGTCTGAGTGTTCAATAAAACCGTGACATGCGCTATACATACACCCATTGTTGCCAGGGCCGAATGCCAGAAAACCTGGCACATGAATACTCCAGCTCAATCAAATCCACCAGCTTATCCACCAGCAAGAGACATTCCATTCCAAATGGTGGGTCTGTTTGGTTTCCTAGAGTGGACTAACCCTGATCTGGGTGGTTACTTGGAGATACCACTCCATGATCTAGCATGAAGCAATGTTGTGTTGCGCGGCAGTTGATAAATAGGTACACTTTTGTTTAAGGTGGCGTCACTGGTAGTGATGAGCGAGCGTGCTCGGCCGATGCTCGGATCGGCTCGAGCATCGCTCTGCTCGGCACATGGCGGTACTCGTCGAGTACCGCCATGTGCTCTCCCGCCATGTTCGGGTGGCGGGGATCTGTGCCGGAAGAGGCACAGATCCGAAGACGCTCCGCTGGACCACCAGGGACTGGAGGTACGGGGGCATTGCGGAGATGAAGGGGGCATTGCGGAGATGAAGGGGGACATTGTGGAAGAGGGGCATAGACTCTATGCCCCTCTTCCACAATGTCCCCCTTCATCTCCGCTATGCCCGTCTTCCACAATGTGCCCCTTCATCTCCGCTATGCCCCTCTTCCACAATGTGCCCCTTCATCTCCGCTATGCCCCTCTTCCACAATGTCCCCCTTCATCTCCTCTATGACATAGAGGAGATGAAGGGGGACATTGTGGAAGAGGGGCATAGCGGAGATGAAGGGGCACATTGTGGAAGAGGGGCATAGCGGAGATGAAGGGGCACATTGTGGAAGAGGGGCATAGCGGAGCTGAAGGGGGACATTGCGGAGCTGAAGGGGGCATTCTGAGATGAAGGGGGCATAGCGGAGATGAAGGGGGCATTGACCAGGCACCCTCCCCTCATCAGAGCAGGGGGTGCCTGGTGTCGCCCCATTCATTTCAATGGGGCTCGGGTGCTCGGCCGAGCACTCGAGCCTCAGGGGGTGCTCGGTCAGAGCACCCGAGCACCCGAGCATCGGGGTGCTCGCTCAACACTAGTCACTGGGGTTATGGCTGGTGGGCGGGACATTACTGCAAATTTTTAGGTTATTTCATGATCATGACCTATTGACAGATCTTTGAGTAACTGAATAAATGATCTAGAACAACATCAAATTATTTTAATTACGCAGACTAATCTATAAACACACATGCTGAAGTTTAAACAAATATTATAGTGAGTTCATTGCTGTGGAGAGATATGTAATACACTTATATACACACCACACAGTCTGATCTGCTAAAAAAAAGAGGGACACCAAGAAGGGAAAGAAGGCCAGAGGGATTTGGGTCTTTAAAGGGATAGTAATACTTCGTTTTATCTTTATGTTATTTTGTAGGCATTAAAAAAAACATGAAGAATGATATGTCTTATCTCTCAAACCTTTAGGGTTTGAGAGATATTCACAAGCAAAGTTTTCCCCTCCTGCCCCTTTTACCTAGTATAAACCATCTCTTCTCAGATGTGGAATGCAGTCCAGAGACCAGACAGATAACAGCAGGGTACAATCTTCTTCCTATGAGAACAATGAAAGCCCTGCCCCCCTTGACACGTTTTTCAGGTTTTTCCCTTATCTTAATTGAAGGTTGTCCCTCTCTGCAGTCTACCTGGGCACCTCACTTCTGCTCTGGCTGAGCAGTGTTACATCAGTAAAAGGGGCGGGAGGGGGATACTTTGTCATTCAATTACTCTAAAGTGGGATACTTGGGAGGCATGGTAGATATTGAGCAGTACGTTACCTACCCATCATATAATCCAGTTGTACATCATCTCATTTTCCTGTTTCAAAAGCTGGATTCAATTGATGGCTCTGATTATTATTTCTTTCAAGGTACGCAAAGAGTTTGTCCTTGTTTGCCCCTGTTTTTGCCAAGAAGACTTGCAAGTAAAAATCACAGGACAACCACAGCCAATTTCTAGTATTTATATTTTTATTTATATTTCAACAAAAGAAAAGTAGTAATAGGAATGTCAGACTTATTCTTCTTTATATAAAAAATAAAGATACTATCACTATTTAAACACTGAATTACAGTCTGTTGAGGACCTGGCGTTGGTTCAGAGGAATAAGAGCAGCCTACTAAGAAGTGTGAATATTATACCCTACCTATTGCAGGAACATTTTCTTACTTACATAAATGCATCTCTCTTCTTCTTGGCAACCTCTCACTTCTTTCTGAATTGGAAGCCAATAATCCATCAGAATCTGGACCAGCTCCCAAAATATCAATCTCTGTTCTTCATGGCTCTTTAAATTGCCAACCAGTATGGTGATGCTGCTTCCTTTTCTCCCTCAACCTCCTGGAGGCCATTTTTTTCAGTACAGGTCACTGATATTTATACCAGTGACCGATTGAACCAAGAGTATAAATCTGTATTTACTA
Source organism: Rhinophrynus dorsalis (assembly GCA_037306005.1). Lineage (NCBI taxonomy): Eukaryota > Metazoa > Chordata > Amphibia > Anura > Rhinophrynidae > Rhinophrynus > Rhinophrynus dorsalis. The sequence goes on from CM074722.1 coordinate 42,199,745, forward strand.
ACCCATTAAACAACATACATTTACTCTCTGTTCACTTCTATTCTAAGAGAGATTAACTACAGTGCAGTGGTGAGAAAATCTAGTCCTCAAGTCCATCTTTTCAGGATATACTTGACAGATTACAGGTAGGGTGGCCACACATCCCAGAATGCCTGGGACTGTCCCTTATTGGGGGTCTGTGTCCCGCGTCCCAGGCCACCCCTCACTGGGACAACAAAGAGTCCCGGAATGGAGCAACAAGCACCAGTCCAGCCAGCCAATGAAATGTATTTGCTATATGGTCCTCATTGGCTGGCTCAGCCAGCCAATGAAGACCATATAGCAAATACATTTCATTGGCTGGCTGGACTGGTGCATGCGAGAAAGCTTGGATGGAGCAGGTGTGCTGGTGCGGCAAGCGGGACTAGGGTGACCACATGTTCCGGAATGGCAGAATGGAAATGTGGTCACCCTAATTACAGGTGGATCAATTAAAGTGACTGAGCCATTGATTGATCCACCTGAGTCGAAGAAGAGAAAACGTGAAAACATGTCGTAGCTCTTAATGTCTGCCATAAAGGGTTAAAGGGATAGTAATGTCTGCCATAAAGTAGCTCTCCGAGTCTTCTCTATTGTAAAACTATCACATTGTGCTTGTTTAATCACTTACTTTTATGTGGTTCCAAAGATATTACATGTAAAAAGATCCCCCTCCCGCCCCTTCTGGCTGTGTCACACTTCTTTTCACTGTGGTCCGGATGGAAAGCGGTGAGGGACAAGCTTCAGTAAGCAAAGGAAAATCATGGCCTCCTGTGTCACGGGAGGCAGGGTTTTCCTTATACTTACTCACTGAAGTTTGTTCCTCGCTGCATCCATCCAGATTGCAGCTCTAAGGGGAGGCGGCCAGAAGGGGTGGGAGGGGGAAACTTTTTACATGTAATATCTTTGGAACTACATAAAAGTATATTATTAAACACTAGTTTTAAAGCACATAGCCAACACTGGCGGTGCTGCAGTCATGCACAGTACTGACTGCCCAAATGCGCCACGGCTGATACGAAGCGGGGAGCTCTGAATTCAAACCATAGTCCTCTCTGCGCACCTTCCTGGGACCAAGCAGTCCCAGGAAGGTGCGCAGAGAGGACTGCGGTCTGAATTCAGAACACCCCGCTCCGTATCAGCTGCATCGTGGGCAGTCTGTACTGCTCATGACTACAGCGTGCGCAGCCATCTCTGCTGCACATGGCAGCTTCTGACAAACATCCTTTGCAAATTATAATATAGGATAGAGCAATGTGTTAGTTTTACAATCGAGAAGACACAGAGACATTACTATCCGTTTAACCATTTGAGTGCCAGAGGGGTACACAACGCATTGCAATGCAATGCCTTGCGTAACCCTCTGGCACTCAAAGGGTTAAGGACCACAGTAGCTCACCACTAATTTAGTGCTTCTTATTTTATATATATATATATATATATATATATATATATATATATATATATATATATATATATGTGTGTGCTTCTGGTGTGTTTCTAGCTGATTATAACAGTTCTATCTTAGTTAAAAGTCTTAATGGCTGCTTGTCTTCCGGAATGGATTTAACTACATTTTTAACCCTTTAAGGGCCAGAGGGGTGTGCAGTTCACCCCCTTTAGTGCTTAAAGGGTTAAAGATACAATCTGTTAATCTGTTATATCGCATGATATAAATGGGCACTGCCCTTTTGCGTAGAACTACTTTACTTTTTACCGTATGCCTAAGGGGCCGGAACCATTAGTCACTGCCGTTTAAAGACACACTGAGGCTGTGGACTAAGGACAACTAGAGACCTTCTGTAGAAACCAACTCCATCATAGGCAACAAAATCCCCCAAATTCCCATTGATTTATATGGGTTTGAAACCCTGAATGCTAGAGAAGTTTCCAGTGCAATGCAATGTGTTAGAGACCTATCTAAGATTCAGGGGGTTAAAAGCCCTATTTAAATCAATGGGAAATATTATTTTTCCCCAGGGTACAATTGGAAACTACAGGGGATAAAAGGGGTGCAGTTGTGCCAGGGCCCGGCATCCAGAGGGCCCCAATCTGCCCCAGAGTCCAATAGTTTCTAGTTATGCCTCTGAAAACATTTTTGTGTCAGGGACCTAACCCCTTAATGACTGGCCAGAAGTTAAAGGGACAGTAATACTTAAGTATTACTAATCCCTATAGTAAAGCCCTAGTAAAAAAAAAAATATTGCCCCCAGTGTCATCTCTCAAACCTTTATGGTTTGATCTATGACCGGATTTCCCTTCAGTCAGCTACAAAGCTGACTTCGGGGAACGGGGAGGGAAAGGGCAACTTTAGAAGCATTTTTTACTAGGGCTTTACTATAGGGATTAGTAATACTTAAGTATTACTATCCCTTTAAGGACCATGGAACATTTTTTTCTTTAGCTATTTGGACGCAGGGGTCCATGAGTGGCATGCAACCAGGTGGAGACCCCTGTATTCCTTGACATTCCAGAACCATCACTAGTCCTTAAGTGCAGAACCACTGTGACAGTCCTGGAATGTCATGGGTCCTTAAAGGGTTAGTAATATTTGATTTTAATAAATATAATATATAGATATTAAAAAATAAATTAACTAGTGCAAGTCCTCTCTCCCAAACGTTTATAGTTTGAGAGATATACGGTTCCCCCTCCCTCCCCTTTCACAGATGTCAGCCTCTAGCTGACAGAAGGAGATCTTGGTCCCTGGACCGGCCGGCAGCTCTTCAGCAGAGCCGAAATAGCGCTATCTAAAAATAAATACTTCATTTGAACAGTCTACACAGTGTGCTTGCAAACCAGGCATACTTTGTAGACCGTTCCACTGAAGTATTTCTTTTTAGATAGCGCTATGTCAGCTCTGCTGAAGAGCCGCCGTCAGGTCTCCTTTAAACAGCAGGCAGTTAGATTGGTATCCTTTTAAAAGGTCGCACGCAAAAGATCGTGTGACCATATGACACTTTAACCATGTCGCCATAATAAAAATGGCGACACAAGAATCTTGCACTGCACGACAGTGCAAGATTCTCATGTCGCCTACTGAAATGTAGCGGATGCGAAGGTCTGCTGGTCTGTGTTGAAATAAACATTGTTGGATGTGAGTATGCACTTACTTGAAAACAGCAAATAGCATGCAGTAAGGCTCTTTCCACTGTCAAAGGATTGTAGTCCCTCCTCCCACACCGTGCACATTCTCTACCATTTCTATCTCACGTCCTCCTTAAAAACAAACACTCCTCTGCATTTCTGGTCCTATATGTAACCCCTCTGGGATCACAGGGATTTCTGCTGCCACTGACTATCCTGCAGTTCCAGTGGAGTGGCCAGCAGATGGCGAGCTCCTATGCACATGGAAAGATATTCAGGACTCCATTTTACCTTGGAGTTGGTTTTAGAGCTGTGTTGAAGTGGGTGAAGGAGCCTCTTCTAAGCAGGGAATGCTGACCTGGCTGATCCAGTGCTGGAGGATCCTGGAAGAAACATTCCAGGAGACAGCTGTAACCAGACCAAGGCACATAACTGATCCTGGCAGGGAATACTGTGAAGAGTGCAGGAATTCCAGCAGCAGTTAAAGGAGCAGGTGCTCCCCTTCCTGAATTGACCAGATTGCAGACTGTGGAGTGGTAAGCTTGAAACATCTCCCCCTGTTTCACCACAGGGCACCCTGTATCTGGTTACACAATTAAAGAGACCTTGCTCTATAGATTCTCTGATCATTGGAAGATTACAGCATAACACAAACCATAATGTGGATTACAATTACTCTGGGCCGCAACTATGTGCACCAACTAATGGTACCCAACTGCCACTAGGTTGAAGCCTAGGGTGGGCCGTAGTATTTATTGTGGGTGGGTGAATATCATATTGACCATTGCATTCTTGAACTATTTTACTGTATTATATTCATGTATCTGTTATATTCCTGCATATCTGTTATATTCCTGCATAGGGTTTTCTTTCTGTGCAATACAAAGTTCTATTTAAGATAGTTCTGTGTCAATTTTATTGCTCACTTAAATATGTTCCCAACTGGGCCCCACATCCATACCCTGGATGCCCAGCTGGGTGGAGGCACTGCTGCAGTCATGTACCTCAACTCCCAGGTAGCAGAGGCTCAGGATTGGCCTGCAGAGCACAAGGAGGTTTCTGGGGTAAAGGACCACAGGGGTGTCTGTGGGCCTACGCAAAACCCTGTTACATATATATATATATATATATATATATATATATATCAAAGAAATGGTATAAATCCATAGAAGAAGTGTACACACAGGTCTTGTGCAAAAAAATTCTATCTGTTTATTTGTCAACGTTTCAGCCCCCTCAAGGCCCTTTATTAAGACCCTTGAGGGGGCCGAAACGTTGACAAATAAACAGATAGAATTTTTTGGCACAAGACCTGTGTGTGCACTTCTTCTATGGATTTATACCATTTCTTTTATATATGCTATTTGAAGTAGCACCCAGGCAATATTTGGATTACATATTCCTGTCAAATAGGAGTGCCCATTTTTACTATATATATATATTACATAGTCAACTTGTTTGGCTCAAGGAATTAATCTCGAAAACGGTGTGGAATAGTGCCCTCACTGTGATGCCAGTCATTCCAGCGCCACTGATACTCCTTGTTGCTGCTGCTTAGCGGAGACCATGTGGAGGACCAGCAGAGGACTGTTTGTTTTAAAGGAGCCCGTGAGACAAAAACAGTAGAGAATGGGCAAGGTGTGGGATCAAGGACTACAATCCTTTGACAGTGGAAAGATCCTTACTCCATGCTATTTGCTGTTTTCAAGTAAGCGCCTACTCACATCCAACAATGTTTATTTTAACAGAGACCATCACACCTTCACATCCGCTACATTTCAGTAGGCCACATGAGAATCTCTCTCTATCATGCAGTGCAAGATTCTCATGTCGCCATTTTTATTATGGCCACATGGTTAAAGTGTCATATGGTCAAACGCTCTTTTGCTTGTGACCTTTTAAAAGTAAACCGTTACATCTATATACTAATTTAGTTGTTTTTGATCTTTGTTGTAGTCTACTGCTAATTGTTCTAGTTTACACTCTGATTAATGTCTACTGAAACCTATTATTTATTGTGAGGAGGTGTGAAATCTAGAGGCAGACTTCAACAGAGATACTTTTTTTTATATAAAATGCATATATATATGTGCACAAAAAGCGTATAAATAGATATACTGAACTCCTGTATGAAGGGTTTCTGTCTAGGTACGTGACTGGAGGTTATGCACTAAACAGTGTTAAAGAGGAGATGACTTCTCCAGTGATATCACTTCTCCAGTTCCTGTGTTATTCTATGGAAACAATGCACTAAGATTTTTCTCCAGCTTGGGAGATATTAGTTCATTGGGTCCATAGAATAACATAGGAACTGAACTTATATCACTGAGAAGTAATCTTCCCTTTATCACCTCTACCACAGTTGATGTCAGTTTTTCAAACCTAATCAGGCAGAGTGTATGAACCTATTAACCGCCTGAGGACCAGAGGGTGTCCATTGCAATGCCTGGCAAAGTGTTGCCTCTCCCTCAGATCCTCAAAAGGCTGAGAATACCATGTGCGGAGGGCAGTGTTTGTGTTGTGTGGTAATGCTAGCAACTGTCATGTCCTCCTGGATCTTGACATCCAGTCTGAATGAACATATTAATATCTTGACACAAGGAGCAAAAAAAACATTCAGAGGGGCCGTTAGGATTTTCTGACCATAATAAGTTAAATGGAAGGTTATTAGTAGGAGCTATTGGTTCCCCTTTAAACAAATCACATAGATATACAGTAGGTCTCCTTTAAGCATCATCAAAAAATCTCTGTTATGGCGTTCAGTGTTTTTTGGATCTGACCACATGTGAACAGTTTAACCCTTTGAGTGACAGGTATCCAGTGGATTGTGTTGCAATGTATTGGATACCTCACTGGCACTCCACTCATTAAAGAACCATTAACCCCCCCCCCCAAACCAACTAAATGATTGGCCTCATGTTCCATAGCTGGGAACTCTCTGTATTTGCCCTGTAGACTCCAGTTTTGACACTTCATTACCGGGTCTCCGGGGCAGAGGCTCTGGATGTGGGGACCTTCTATTGAAATTCTGCCCACTTCTGCTCTTCCCCATTCTGTTCCTCCTACTCCCCGTCCAATTCTCCTCCTTCCCAGCCTATGTTTACAACTTTGTTCATGTCTGTTAAGCCCCACCCCCAACTTGTGGGTAAGCCCTGCCCCTTTTGGATGCAAATCAAGTCATTTTTCTCCCCCAGCGGCACCACAGGACTCCCCTGAGGCGAGACCACACGTCAAAGTTCCCAGGTATGAACATGTCTCTGACTACTAGTACTTCTAATTTGCTCTGATAACTCAGGCTAAAGGGATAATAATACTTAAATTTAACTATAATGCATCTTGTAGCCCTTAAAAACCTAAATTAAATGACCCCAGCGGCATCTCTCAAACCTTTATGGTTTGAGAGATATCCGCTTTCAAAGTTCCCCCTCCCCTGACATCAGCGCTCTAGCTGACTGCAGGGTAATCCTGTCCCGGGACTGGCGGAAGCTCTTCAGCAGAGCTGATACTGCGTTTTGTGAAAAGAAATCCTTTACGGGAATGGTCTTCTACGTGTGCTTGGTTTGCAAGCACACGTAGAACACCGCTCCAGTGAAGGATTTCTTTTGCAATAACGTGATCTCGGCTCTGCTGAAGAGCCTCTGCCTGTCCTGGGACAGTTTTACCCTGCAGTCAGCTAGAGCGCTGATGTCAGGGGAGGGGGAACTTTGAAAGAGGATATCTCTCAAACCATAAAGGTTTGAGAGATGACGCTGAGGTCATTTAATTTGTGTTTTTAAGGGCTACAATATGCAATAAAGTTAAATTTAAGTATTTCTATCCCTTTAATGCTTAACCAGTTGCACTGGTGATCCAGCACTAACGATCAGGGAGAAGCAGACTCCACTTCCAGCTCTAAACAACGATTGGGGCTATGAGAGCTGGGACTGTTGTCTCAAACCCTTAAAGGGATAGTAATAATTAAAATGTAAAAAAACATATGTTGTAGGGTTTATCCCCCTGAGTAAAACAAGAGTACTCCCACTGCTGAAAGGTGTTTCATTCAAAAGTTATTAATTCTCAAAGTTGAATTTTTTAGGTGCAATATCACAGTGGCCTGAAATTGTACAGTGGCGCTGTTGCTACACCAGATTTATGGTCCCGGGACGGTTTAGCAACAGCGCCACTGTACAATTTCAGGCCACTGTGATATTGCACCTAAAAAATTCAATTTTGAAAATTAATAACTTTTGAATGAAATACCTTTCAGCAGTGGGAGTACTCTTGTTTTACTCAGGGGGATAAACCCTACAGCATATTTTTTTTTTTACATTTTAAGTATTACTATCCCTTGAAAGAGCCAATGCACTTGCCCAGAGCGGTACATTTAATAGCTCTGGTCTGGCCATGAGACTGGGTATGTATTAAGCTACCAGAGCAAATTAGTGATAGTGGGGGCACACAACCATTCTTTTAGTATTTTAGATTTTGGGGATTGACTGTTCCTTTAAGAACCCGAGGTATGTGGTCTTTAAAGATTTAAGATAAATGACAGCATGACGTCCTCAATATGCCAATACTTTTTTGCATTGATTTTGCGCTAATTATGTCACTGTGACACTATATTGCCATTATTTATAACCACTTGTGCTTCAATGAAATTACCTCATCTGTTTAGAGCAAAAAGCCTAATAAATCTGAGTGAGATGAATGAATAGTGTAAGAACAGCAAATCATTCACGTGGTGCACCTGGCGTAGAGGCAAATGGCTTCATACGTACACAACTTCCGCACCTTTCTACAAAGACAGATGACGGTAGCAGCACTTGATCTAATTCTTGTGTCTTAATAGAATGGAAGGATATCTCTTTAGGTTTGTCTTTAACCCTTTGAGTGCCAGGGTTGCGTTGCATACCCTTCTGGCACTCAAAGGGTTAAAACAAATTTGGAAGAATGCATTAAAGATCCGTAATGTGAAGAAAAAAAAACACATGTGCAAAACTAAAACATACAGGCCCGTGTTTGTAAAAGCAAACGGGAGTTATTTTGGATTAAACCAACTGCACCAGAGGGGACATATAAAAAAAAATCCTAAATCCCTATGCCCTTGAATAGATTTTTTAACCCCTTGAATGCTAGAGAGGTCTCCAATTCATTGCGTAGCCTCTCTGGCATTCAGTGGGTTAAAAGCAAAATCTCATTTAACAGGAATATTTTTTCATCCTTCATGTTTACAGTTGTTTTACTCCACAATAACTCCAGTTGGCTTTTTTTTTTCAACCCTTTCAGCGCCAGAGGGGTACGCAACGCAATGAGTTGTGTACCTTCTGGCGCTGAAAGGGTTAAATGTGACCCACTGAGTGTTATACACAAATGACAAGAGGTCAATTCAGGAGCCAACCCGACTGCATCGTAGAGGGACAAATCAAAATTCGAAGTGATTTAAATGGTGCTTTTAACCCCCTGAGTGCTAGAGACGTCTACATTGCGTTAGAGATCTGTCTAGCATTAATGGGGTTCAGTGGAATGACTAGTCATTGGGCCCCAGTGCAAACATTTTTTTGAGGGCTTCCCCCCCGAATACGAATTTTTTTTCCCAGGGGCCATCACTAGAACATATCTGGGCATCATTGCAGATGAGACCCCCCCTTTGGATGCCGAGCCCCATCACAACAGCACCCACAGAGCACCCTGTAATTATACTACTACCACTAGTGTTAAAAGTCCCAGTTAAAGGGATATAGCAATGTTTCACAAAAAGGCATCTCCGATTAATCTTCATAGAATTGGGGCCATAGAAAGTTTTATTTCAATACTGTCAGAGTTGTAGTTCAAGAGTGATTGAATGATAAAGTATCCTCCTCCCACCACTTTTACCTAGTGTAAGCCACCTCCCCTCAGATGTGGAATATGGTCTCTTGACCGGACAGGTCACAGCAAGGGACAATCTTCTTACTGTGATCATAAGGAAAACCCTGCCTCCTTGACAGGTTTATCAGGTTTTTTCTTATGTTCACTGAAGATTGTCCCTCTCTGCGATCCATCCAGACAGTCTTGCTGCTCTGAGGTGAGCAGTGTTACATCAGTAAAAGGGGTGGGAGGGGGATCCTTTATCATTCAATTACTCTTGAACTACAACTCTAACAGTATTGATAGTAGGCACTTTACGGCTCCAATACTATGAAGAATTATCAGAGCTGCTTTTATTGTGAAACATTACTATTCTTTAAATCAGTAGGAATTGATATTTCTCTTCAGTGATGCAGATGGTTTTCTCCAGAATTACACCTCTTTTCCTTTGTGCACACTGATCACTAGGCTCGTGCACTGCGTACTAGAACAATTCTGTAACAAACCAACTGCCCCTACAGGACAAATACACTTCTCATTGACTTAAATGGGAATTTCCATCACTTGAATGCTAGACAGGTCTCCAACATATTGCAAAGCAATGAGCTGGTAACCTCTGTAGCATTCAAGGGGTTAAAAAAAAAATCTAATTTAAAGAGACAGAAATGCATTTTGAATGCATTGCAAATTATGAATCCTGCTCCTAATTCTCATTAGTTCAAAATATATTAATCATGTAATATTTCCTACTCCCACTCCCTTTCCCTGATGTCAGGCCTTCCCCCAAGTAATGGAGCTGACCCATTCGACTGAGCAGTTGCCATGACAGCTCTCTCAGCTCTCACTGACACTGATACATTTACCTCTGACCCAATGTGAGTAGTTTTAGTGTGTCCTGAGCGCTGTATGAGCTTTGGTCACTTCTCAGAATGCATTAAAGGGATAGTAATGTCAGAAAAAAAGTATTAACTATACGGTAGATACAATTAAAAGAGAGTATTTACACTTATTCATATCTCTCAAACTGTTATGGTTTGAGAGATATAGGAAAATAACATTCTCCGCTCCCTCCCTTTTCTGCTTGACGAGCTGTAAAGCTGTCAGAAGCAGATTCTGGTTCCTGGATCAGACGGCGGCTCTTCAGCAGCGCCGACATAGCGATACCTAAAAATAAATACTTCATCAGAACGGTCTACAACGTGTGCCTGGTTTGCAAGCACACGTTGTAGACCATTCCAGTGAAATATTTATCTTTAGATATTGTTATATTGTAACATAGTAACATAGTAGATAAGGCTGAAAAAAGACATGCGTCCATCAAGTCCAGCCCATGCCAATAACACCCCTGTTGATCCAGAGGAAGGCAACAAAAAAGCCCTCTGGAGCAATTTCCAGTGTAGGTGTGTGTGTGTGTGTGTGTCAAATAGTTCCCCGGCTCAATATCCTATTTGCTTTGAAGCCATCTGTCATAACTGTCAATATTGTTCTGTGCTAGATAGGCATCCATTGCTTTTTTGAATGCAGTTACATTATCTGCAAGCACAACATCCAGAGGCAAAGAATTCCATAGCCTTACCACCCTTACTGAAGAGCCGCATCTGCTTCTGATAGCTTTACAGCTCGTCAAGCAGAAAGGGGAGGGAGCGGAGATTTTTATATTCTTATATCTGTCAAACCATAATGGTTTGAGAGATACGAATAAGTGCAAGTACTTTCTTTTAACTGTATTTACCATATTTAATACTTTTTTCTGACATTACTATCCCTTTAAATCTACTCACACAGAGACAAACACCTAGACACGAGTGAGTGCCAGGAGGGGTTGTGGTTGACATGACAACTGAACATTCGGCCGCTCAGCACCATCCCTGGAAAAATGGGGAGTCTTGAGGGATATTAAATGAGTATAAATGTACATCGCACTCTTTAATACTTTGCAATGCATTTGAACTAAAAATGAAACAAAAAACAAATGCATTGGATATATAAAAAAGCATTGCTGTCACTTTAAATCCATAGGATTTTTTATTTGTCACTTATGGTGCAGCTGGTTTCTTCCAGTATTGCTCCAATTCTTTTTAGTACAACAGACTCACAGTAACTAATGTATCTCTAGAGACATCTAACCTTTAGGGTACCAAAGAGAGCTCTGTGGATTTCAAAACCTCTCTAACACCTAACGGCTCAAAAGTCTACAAAAGTTAAGCTAAAATGTTGCTATCACACCCTAATGCTTTTTTTCATTTTTTGTACAAAAAAATGTTCATTATAGTTTTTTTTTTTTTTTTTTTTTTTTAACAGTTCAAACTGTTCCGTCCATGGCTGCTATAAGGAAAGTGATTACATAGAACTGTATAAAAATACACAAGAGTCCTGTTAATTTCCATATTCTTTGTGTTTCTTTTGCGTTATTCGTGAAGTATTTCCTCCCAAACAATAGACGTTTCATGGCATTTCTTATCTATCCTTGAGATACAATGCATGCTTCTTACTATCTATGCTCAAAACTTGTATTTAGGAGATCAGTCAAGTCAAGGTCATTTAAGCAAAGTTAATGGGGATTCAGTGAGTTTGAGTCTATCTCGAGGGCACAATATATCACCTGGATCTCTCCATCCAATAGAGGATGGGCTAAATCAGTGGTTCTCAAACATGTTGCTGTAACAGAACCCTTTTGTTTCATATGAAGTCCACATGGAACCCTAACAATCAATTTTTTAACAACTTGGATGCTAGAGAGGTCTATGCCTGAGACCTCAATATCATCTAAAGGGTTAACATAGTATATCAGTCTACAGCCTTTTTTTCTCTGTCCACCATTACTTAGATTTATTCCGTGAAACCCTTGAACTTCTTCAGGGAACCCTGGGGTTCCATGGAAACCAGTTTGAGAACCACTGGGCTAAATGGCTGTATGGCTAATTAGGCCATGGAGGTAAAATGGCAGTGCATTCAAAATGGAACCATCATTGTATGCTGATCAGTTAGTCATCTTGTGTATAAAGATTTAAAATTCAAAAATTGTGCATTAATATCCACTGTTATCATTCAGCCGAAATCTGTTGTTATGACAGGTAAACCTGATACAGATAAGATCATTCCTTTACTGCATCTGTGAGGCATCTGTCTGTACCATCACTACACTCCAGCTTTGACTTTCTGCCCTTCTTGGGCTCAATCCAGGAGTTGTGTATAACAGTACCTCCAGGAGCAGGGTCTACCTGCAACACAGAAACTACTCTTTTCTTCATCTTGTTCTTCAGCACATTGCGGAACTTCTGTCTGGTGAATGCATATAGGAGAGGGTGGAAGATGGTTGTGCCGTAGGCCATAGTGATAAAACAGATGCGCATCTTCACCAGGAGGTCACTAGGCCCCAGACAAAGAATGAGAAGGTTTACAATGGAAATAGGAGCCCAACACAGCAAAAAGGTGGTGATGATGATAAGAGACATCCTAAACACGCGCTTTTGCCTTTCTCTGCGGTCCCGGTGGCGCTTCACTGCTCGTCTCAATGCAATGATGACAGAGACAGAGGCCTGAACCCTCATAGTTGGGTTCTGGACTGCTGCAGGAGGGGTTAGTCTCTTGGTTTCCCCCATGGTGCTTTGGTCTGAAGACTTTCTTTTCTTTTTTTTCTTTGTTTTCCGACGCTGGCTTCTCTTAAAGTGATTTCCAATCCTTATGTTAAGGGCCTGGAGAATTTTTGAGTAGGTGACCAGCATAACAGCCACTGCTGCAAAAAAGATGGGAATCTGTATAACCAGGTGGTAGTACATTCCGACCTCAGTGTGGTATTCGTTGACGCTGACACAGAGCAAAGTTCGGTTCTGCCATGTAGCCATGTGATCTGGATCTCCAAAAAACTCCACCTCAAAGAAGGGTATGAAGAAAACCATGAGGGAGACAAACCAAACACAGGATAAGAGCAGCACCATCCTGCTGGGGGTAAGCACTCGGTTAGCTGGTCTCACAGAAATGTCATACCTATCAAGGCTGATGACCAGGACGTTGATGGCTGTTGCAATACTGCTGAAGGTCACACAGGCCTCATGGAAGCAGCACACCAGAGCTATGTTTTGCTCAAGTGGGATAAGGATGATGACAATGGTCAGTGGAACACATACAACACAGATGATGATGTCCAGAATATGGAGATTCATAGTCACCATGTTGCTGACGGAGTCCACCAAGTTGGATTGCATGCAGTAGAGGACAAGTACTGTCAGGTTGCTGCTAAAGCCCAACACAATCTCCAGCATGAGGAAGCTGGTGAGAGACACCTGGAAGCCCAATGGGTATGGGAAGTACCAGCCAGCATCGGAGCTAGATCCATCATTTGTTTCCAAGATGGCGTCATACATATCTGTCTCCTTGGCTGACACCATTCTGAAGTTGTCTGCATAGTCCTAGAAATGAGGAATGTCTTCAGTGCTCCTCCCTGTGGCACAAACATATAAAAAGAATAGTTTAGAAGGTTTCAGAGGATAGACATACAAGGCCATATCCATAAATCAAATCTAAAGAATTCTGGGGCATACTAACTGTACAGTTGAGGACAAATATAAAATACCTTATGATTTAAATGTGGCATTCTAACCCTTGAATGTTAGAGATGTCGCCAGTGCATTGTGGTACATTGTGTTGGAGACCTTGCTAGCATTCAAGACATTAAAAGCCCAAATTAAATAAATGGGGATTTTGGGACTTTTTATGTTATTTTTGATGCAGTTATTTTGCTTGCTTCACTGCTTCCATTCTGCATATGACCACTATTCTTTCCAAAATATATAAGTAATATAAGATTTTCATTTAAAACTGAACATTCATTTACATCTTACAAACACAGTGACCAGGGCCGGATTTGTCATAAGGCAGAGTAGGCATCTGCCTACAGGCGCACCCCACAGAGGGGCGCCTGTCATTGGAATAGATTTTTTTAAATTTATTTATATATTGATATATTATATATATATATATATATATTTTTTTTTTTTTTAAGTGGCATAACCCGCCACCCACATGCTAAGGTCTGTGCTGAGAGACCTGTAGCTGCTGAGCTCCTCCGGCTCTTTAGTAATGCAGAGCGCTGGGAGATGACATCATCTCCATGACATCATCTCCCAGCGCTCTGATTACTAAAGAAAAGACAGTGTGGGAGCTCCAGCAGCTACAGCTCAGTGCAGAAGCACAGAATTCTCCTGCCACTGGACCACCAGGGAGGTAGGAAATGGGTACGGGGGGGCAAAGTGGGGGCAATGTGGAGCTGATGGGGGCAATGTGAGGGCAAGCTGGAGCTGATAGGGGCAGTGTGAGGGCAATATGAAGGTGGGGGGTAATGTGGAAGTTAGGAATATTGTGAAGGTATCCAGCGGAGACGGCCAATGGGGGGGGGGGGGGCGCTTCAGATTTCTGTGCCTACAGGCTCCTGAGATGCAAATCCGGCCCTGACAGTGACAGTAAATAAAGAGTCAGATACGCTCAGCTAGGAATGAGCCTGCAATACTAATTTACAAGCTCTATAGGAATGGTGTCCTAACCAGGGTGTAGTCTCTTTTAACCCACTAGTGCCTTTCACTGTGAGAAAATATCCTAAAGCATATCGTACTAGTCCAGCCATAACAGCAGTCCTGCCACGAAATGCCAGGCGATTCCTCTCTGAACAAAAGAAGCAGCCAACCTCAGACGTACGTTTCGGCCTTGTTGGGCCTCGTCAGTGAGGTGCAACTGATCTCTGTAGCAACTATGAGCAAGGGGTCCAATGCTGGATTCCCCTGTTATCCCAGTGGGCTAAACTAGACTGCACCCTGTGTAGGACACCATTCCTAGAGAGCCTCAAATTTGTATTGCAGGCTCGTTCCTAGTTAAGCTTCTCTGACTTCCACTTAACAAACCCAGTGACAGTGTCATGTCCCAAAATTCAATTTTACAAATGTCATTGACCAATGTTTTCTATAGACAGCAATAGTAACAGTACCACCATAAAACAGAGTGGCTGTGCAAAGCAACACACTAATCTTTTTTAGAAAATTATAATTTAGCATTGTAATAAGTTTTCATTTTAAAAGGTTAAATTCTTATTATGACCAATGAAGAGACCTAGGGCTTGATTCTATTAGAGGAGCTACATACATTGTTAGGTACAAAATGAGTTCCGAGCATTAGACATATCATTGTACCCTCGGAACTCTATTGCTTGATCACCATCCACTGCGTTGAGAGTTGGTCGCAAAAACCCATGTTGCAGTCTAATGCTCGTCTCAGTTTACTGTTCCCACAACTCACACTAAATAGTGCAAGTAAAGGGAATATCATAGGAAATTAGCCAACACTCGACATTGACCATGAGCTAGTAAAAGCTGCAGCATTAGTGGAGGTGGCAACAACGGGGGATTTTATTTTATTTATTTTTCTATTTACTTTTCTCTTGCAAAAGAAGACAAAGGAAGAGTGGGAAATGGGCCATATGATAGTGTTAGTATTTACACAGGATTAAAGCGGAACTTTCATCCGCTATAAAGTCACCCTGCTATAATTAAGCAGGTAGCGACTAGCTTTAAAATATATATTTACTCTGAAATTTACGCCATTCTAAAGAAATCCTTCATTGTAGGAGACTGACGTCCGGGTTAGCGCAGTCTGTGCACCTGCACCGTCAGTCCCTTCCGGTTACCATGTGGTAACTACAATGCTACTCAATAGAGACTGGGACTGACAGTGCAGGTGCACAGACAAGATGTCTGCGCTGTAGCCTGGCTTCCAGTCTCCTACAATGACGGATTCTTTAAAATGGACCACATTTCAGAGGTAAAATATATATGTTTTGTTTCAATTATGTTTTTTGAAACTTGGATGCATTGATATGGAACGTAGGGCCCCATAACAATACAGGTATGGGTAATTAGTGTGGGGATGCCTAGTTGTGCATGCGTGTTTGCTATTTTACTACTTTTCTATTTCACGTCGGTGGTTAGGGACTCAACCTCTAGGTGTGTCATGAGCTAAAATACCGTCAGAAAAGACAATCCCTGAACAGTACACAGCACAGACAATATAATACTAATACTAATATAATTGAGCCCCTAGAATTTTGAAAGTTTGCATCCTAGAGCCACTCATCTGGCCAATAAAGGTATCACTTTTATTCTATAGGTCCCTTGCTTCATACAATAATCAGTTTGTATGTCTGTTTATCTATTTATGCATCTGCATGATGATGACTTGGGTAAACCTGACATTATCTGAGCGTATCTGACTACTCCACCTAATTGCAAATAAGATCCTCAGTCATGCTCACTCCAAGCATAAATGAGGATCTTATTTGCAATCAGATGATTTTAGAACAGCAGTGGAAAGATCTGGAGGTTGTAAATGACCGGATAGTTTCTCTGCTGCCCTGTGTCTGACTACTACTAAAAACAATAAACTAGGATTTTTGTGAACTTACAGTTAAATCCTTTTCTCTTAGTCCACATAGAACACAGGAACCATGAGGCTGAGCTCCCCTCCTCCTGTGGGCAAGGCCTTTCCGAGAAGACACGGGCTTTGAGGTGGAGGCTCCCTTCTCTTCCTCCAGCTCAACCCCCCCCCCCCCGCCTATCCAGATTCACGTATAATAAAATGGCACACAGAAAAACAAATATCAAGAAGAAAATAAGGAAATCCCCTGAACAAAGACCCCACGCGGACTACTCTGCCCACGATTGAACACACATTGTTTTTCTCCAGGTGGGAGTCCTGTGTTCCAAATGGACTAAGAAAAGGATTAGATGGTAAGTTCACCAAAATCCTATTTTTCCCTTATGTCCAATATGGAACACAGGAAACATGGGGATATACCAAAGCACCCGTATGATTCCAGGGAGGGAAAAAAGAAAAACATCTCTCCACTGGACACCAGTATTCCACAGGATAAACAGGCATCATGTAACCTCAGACATCAATGGCCCCCTAACTAATACAGCAAACAACCAAACAAGAGCCAACAGTGCTCAAACTACTGAACAAAGTGAGGTTGGAAGGAAAAGGAAGCGCTTAAACAGTCACAACCACCTGAAGGACCTCCTGATCAAAGTTGGCTTCAGCCAGGGCCAGACCATTGACACAATAGTGTTTGGTGATTGTATGCAAGGAAGACCACTTTGCCACCTAGCACAGTTATTCAGTAGAGACCTGATTCTTGTAGGTCCAAGATGCACCCACAGACCTGGTGGAGTACACCGTGACTCTGAAAGGAAAGGGTTTCTTCTTGATAACATGCACTTGGCATATGGTAGGCTGCATTTTGGATGCAGCCTGACCCACTCTAGGATTCTCAGGAATGACAAAGAGGGAGGCATCTGACCACATCCAAGTGAAGATTCTTCTCCTGTTTGGAGGAAGGGTCAGGACAAAAGGAAGGAAGGACAATTTCATGGTTGATGTGAAAGACTGAAACAATTTTACATAGGAAATCATGAGTCTGAAGTATCACCTTGTCCTGGTGAAATACCAGAAAGTAGACTTACAAGCCATTTTAAGCATAAACAAAAGAGGGAGGTCTCTGAAGCATGCTCAGGACTAAGTTAATGTCCCATGGGGGCTTGGGATCCCTATAGGAAGGGAAGGCATGAACCACCCCTTGAACAAAATATTTAACATTTGGTAAAATAGCAGTTTACTTCTGGAAGAGGTCTGAAAGATCTGAGAACTGTACCTTGATAGAGCTCAGACTGACAGCTTTGTTCCCCCATTCTGTAAAAGGCCAAGACTGTAGGGAGGTCAAAGGTCTGAGCAGGCATATACTTATCATCACACGACTGATAAAAGATGGACCAGATCATATGACTTTCTTTGGAAGAAACAGGCTTTCTTGCTTGCATCATGGTGGTTGTGACTTCCTCAGAGAAACCCCTTTTTCTCAGGATGTTGGCTTCAAGAGCCATGCCATCAAGGCCAACCTTTTCACCTGCTAGTACAAGATGGAACCCCGAGTCAAAAGGTTCAGTTACAGAGGAAGGTGCAATGACTCTTTGATGCACAGATTGAGATCTGCAAACCAGGCCCAACGGTGCAAGAAAAGACCAATAAGAATGACTAAAGCCTTCTCCATCGTGATTTCCTCATCAGCTTGGGGATTATAGGTAGTGGAGGAAACATGTTGGATAGATGAAAATTCCATTGGATGGACATCAAGTCCATTGCAAAGGATCAAGGATCCTTTGCCATTGTGCAGAACAGTGGAACCTTCCTGTCCTTGTGGGATGCTATCAGATCCACCAATGGAAAGCTCCAGAGGTGGACTATGTGTTCAAACACTTCCTGGTTCAGCTCCCAGATCTTGATGAGTGAGAAAGTCCGAAGAACAACATTTTCCATACCTGGGATATGGACTGCCGAGATGGTTGGAAAATGAGCTTCAGCCCACTGAAGACAATCTCAAATCTCTGTCCAGGCTGACTCACTTTGAGCTCCTCCTTGGTAGTTTTGATTTAAGCTAGTGCCATTGAATTGTCAGAGTGAATCAGCACCAGAGTTCCCGTCAGTACTTGAGACCAGTGAATGAATGCCAGGCAAATTACACTAATCTCCAGGATGTTGATTTATAGGAGACACTTCTCTCTGGTCCAATGGCATTGAACTGTCAGGGGATCTAAGGTTGCTCTTGAGCCCCTTAGGCTGGCATTTATTGTGCCAAGATTCCATTCTAGTATGACAAAGGGACACCCTACATCAGATGAGGACAATGTAGCCACCATCATACATCCTTCCTTGTCTGAGAGGACAGTCTTAGATTGAGACAGATGGGAATGCTAGTGGGACCAGCTTCTGCGGATATCTAGTTGAACCTTGTGTGAAACTGAGCATAAGGAAATACTTCTAGGGTGGATGCCAGATTTCCCAGGATTCTCATGTAATCCCTTATTTTCTCTGAGGGCAAAAGCTCAGGACACACTCTAAAACAGGATGTGGATCTTGCATTCTGGTAAGAACACTCATCCTTGAAGGGTGTTGAACTTCATCTCCAGGGTATACAGGGTATACAAGGGAATCTAAGAGGACTTCTTCAGACTATGGACCCAACCATGATGGACCAGGATGTGAGCACACTCATGGATGTGGGAAGACAAAATTTCCACTGAAGGAGCTTTGAATTTTCCAGATTTGGAATCAGGGATTTCCTGAGAATAGAAGTAAGTGGCCAGACTTGCATGATCTTCACGAATATTCTTGGATCTGACTTCAGGCCGAAGAGCAGTGCAGTGAAATGACTGCAGTGAACTGACTTGTTGTAGAAGAGTTGTATTTTTGGCCAAATGTGAAATAGGGTGGTCAATCACAGGAGGGGAACTAGAGTCTCAGAAGTAGAGATATAGTTTAAAGATGAGCTTGTAAGGAAAAGCCTCTTCCCTGGCTTTTCCAGTCCTCCATTAGAACCTGATCTAAGGTGCTGTTAGGAAGGAAGACTGGAGACTCTTTCTTGTTCTCTGGAAGATATCCAGAGAGGTAGATTCATGATCAGAGGCCTCAGAGACCTGAAGGGTCTATAGCATGTGCTGATATGCCCCTTTGCTGAGGGGTAAGGGTCAGGACAAGGAAGGGTCAATATCTTTTTCCTCAGATTCTGTCTCCTCATCAGATGACTCCCAATTAGTTGAGAGTGTCCCTAGAAAATAAGATAAATATATCTAATGGGCTGCCAAGAGTGTAGGACCCCCTGAATAGATGAGAGAATTGATGCCACACAGGATATCAGAGTTTTAACCCAAGATGTCTCTTGACCAGTGCTGGAGAGCCACAGAGGTGTAGTAGGAGCCACAGTGCATGAGGGACATACGGACCCCGAATACTCCCATGGAAGCCCAGTACGGCATGAGGAACAATGAGCTAGGGGAGTTAAGGAAGCCCCTGAATCTTTAGGTTTGGGTTTCCCCATGTGTCCTTAGTGATCAGACATTTGCAGAGAAATTAACTTAGAACTAGACCGTACTAGCTCAAAGTGATTAAAAAATAATAAAATAAATATACAGAATGTGAAACACTTCTGGGAATGAACAACAGCACAATGGCCTGTTCTACGGCTAGTCACCGCCCAGAAGCATCACGTTTTAGCTCTCTAGTGCCATTACAGAGGAGAAATTTCCACATACATATTAGACTAATCCCACCCAAAAGGACTGTCCAGTTCAAAAAATGACAGGCAAGTCCCCCTGCACAGGAACACCAGCTAAACCCCGACGTACGTTTTGGCCTAGTTGGACCTCATCAGGAGGGTGCAGCTGGATGACTTGCCCGTTATTTTGGAACTGGACCGGGATTAGTCTAATATGTATGTCTAAATTTTGCCTCTGTAATGGCACTAGAGAGCTAAAACATGATGCTTCTGGCCGTAGAACAGGCCATTGTGCTGTTGTTCATTCCCAGAAGCCTCTCACATTCTGTATGTTTAAAAAATAATAAAAACACCAAGAAAGACCCAAAAAGTACTTACGAGGGGGTGCTGATAAGTATTGAGCCTTACCCAGAGAAAATTGAGCTAGGAAGCCATAAATTGCAGGGTGTAGTGGTCAATTTGTCTATATGCAATGGTGCAAAAATCAACTAATTATGATTTTAACTTATCTTTATTTTTAAGGTCCAAAGTGAACATGGCAGCACCTCCAGAAAAGTTCAATGTGGAAGAGCATAGGTCCATAATCAATTTCCTGTTTCTCCAAGGGAAAGGTGTGAAGCAGAGCCATGAAGAAATGTCACAAACTTTGGGTGACAGTGGCCCTTCATATGCAACAGTTAAATGTTGGGTTGTCAATTTCAAAACTGGACATTTCTGTGTTGAAAGTGAGAAACCCAGTGGAAGACCTGTTTCTGTCTCTGTGGCTGCAAATGTGAAAGTCATCCATAACGTGATCATGGAGGACCACCGAATATCAGCCAAACATATTGCTACATATCTGGGAATATCACATGAGAGAGTTTGTGCCATTATCCACAACAACTTGGAAACGTAAAAGCTTGCAGCAAGGTGGATCCTAAAACTTTTGACAACCGAACAAAAGAGGAGACGTGTGGAGACATTGGTGGCTGTTTTGGAACATTTTGCAAGAAATGAGTCAGATTTCCTGGACAAACTGGTAACTGGTGATGAGACATGGATCTACTGTTATGATCCTGAGACAAAGGAACAGTATAAGGAATGGAGGAATAGTGGTTCCCCTAGGCCAAAGAAGTTCCATGTGCAAAGGTCAGTGCAGAAGCAAATGGCAACAGTTTTTTGGGATAAGAAGGGAGTTCTGCTGGTGGACTACCTCCAAAAGGGTTCAGCCATCAATGCAACATATTACTGTGCTTTATTGACGAAGTTGAGGCAAAACCTCAAGGAATAACGTAGAGGAAAGCTCTCCAAAGGTGTCATCCTGTTGCATGACAACGCCTCATCACACACTGCAGTTGACACAATGGCAAAACT
Organism: Rhinophrynus dorsalis; assembly: GCA_037306005.1. NCBI lineage: Eukaryota > Metazoa > Chordata > Amphibia > Anura > Rhinophrynidae > Rhinophrynus > Rhinophrynus dorsalis. Next base: position 42,221,121 of record CM074722.1, read on the forward strand.
GACTTCCTTAGGCTTTCAAGTGATGCCCCATCCACCCTATTCAGCCGACCTGGCTCCTTCTGACTATCATCTGTTCCCCAATCTGAAAAAACACCTAAAGGGACAACGATTTGGAAGTGTTCCCGAGGCAACTAATGCTACAAATGAGTGGTTCCACCAGCAGTCGGAAGAATTTTATTTGCAGGGACTTAAGAAGCTGTAGGGCAGATGTCGCAAGTGCATTGGCTTCCTGGGGGAATATGTAGAATAGTGTGGCAGTTACAGATTCCTAGCTCAATTTTTTCTGGGTAAGGCTAAATACTTATCAGCACCCCCTCGTATCTGGCGCACAAAGGGTTAAATTGGAAAAGAGAGAAAGGAGAGTCAGACTTTGTGTAGTATTAGCAATGGAGGAGTAAGATGGCAACCAAATCGCTACCCACACAATCAGCAAAAAGTCAAGGAACCAGAGGATTCTGGGTAATATAGTTTTCTCCATTTAAGTTACACTAAGCAAACAGTGGCTCCCCAGCACAAAAGCACAACAAAGAACATTTCACTGGACATTAGACATGCTGTCCATGTGATAGAGCATGTTCGGCTAAAAAGAAAGAGCCCACTCTGACCCTTGTATCATAAACTGGTGTAGAGATTTGTCCCACACAACCTTCCCCATTGACGTCTATGATGACAGCCTGTAGCTCACAGAAGAAGATCTTGGTCCTGGGACTGGCAGGCAGCTCTTCAGCAGAGCCAAAATAGCGATATGTAGAAGGAACAGTCTACAAAGTGTGCTTGCAAACCAGGCACACTTTGTAGACCGTTCCAATTAAGTATTTCTTTCTACATAGCACTATCTCGGCTCTGCTGAAGAGCCGACTTGAGTCAGCCTGCTTGATGTGTGCTCCTCACAACTCTTTTTGTCTCCCTAAGTTTAAGGGCATCCCAGGCTTGGGCCCTTGCTTCCATGTGCCTAGAGGGATTCGGCTGCACCACACTGACGAGGCTCACATAGGCCGAAATGTACGTCTGTGTTTTTGCCGTTTCTCTCGTGCGGAGAGGATTTGCCTGACATTTTGGAGCTGGACTGTCTGTGGGCGGGACCAGTCTGATATGGATATGGACATGGAGATTTCCTCTCTGCAATGGCACATGGGAGTGAAAAACGTGAGTTGTAGCACCATTGAGAGGCTACCATGCCTTAGAACAAGACACTTAATCTTGTTCGTGCTTGATGTGTGCTCCTCACAACTCTTTTTGTCTCCCTAAGTTTAAGGGCATCCCAGGCATGGGCCCTTGCTTCCATGTGCCTAGAGGGATTCGGCTGCACCACACTGACGAGGCTCACATAGGCCAAAACGTACGTCTGTGGTTTTGCCGTTTCTCTCGTGCGGAGAGGATTTGCCTGACATTTTGGAGCTGGACTGTCTGTGGGGGGGTTGCTCTTGATTTAATTGGAGGGGCTTACAGTTTGTGGCTGGCCATGTTTTTTTGGGGGGAAGGCCCGAGTGGCCAAAGTAGTCGGACCTGTGGCAGGTAGTCTTTGCCTATTTTTTGCAGATATTGATAACTTATGTGTTAAAGTTAGGCGGATTTATTCTGGGGCTGAAGCCGTTTGAAGGTAACCCCCTGAATTTAGGTCACAGGTGTGACGTTACCCGTTGAAGCTAAGGTGTATGTCCAGTGTGGTAACCTTTGGAGTGATGTGTTAAAAGTTATGTGGACCTATCTTTGTGCTGAAACCCTCTGGAAGTTAAGTCCCAGATTTAGGTTACCGGTGTGACGTTACCCATTAAAGTTAATGTGAAATTTCCAATTGGTTAATTCCTTTGGAGTCAAGTATAAGATGCTGAAGAATGCTGGGATTCTAGCAGGAGCCTGGACAATTTTGGCCATGCTTGGTTCATGTAGGTTTACAGTGACAAGGACCATCAGTTTTATAATGAATGTCATTATGGAAATCATTTTGATACAAGTAAGTCAATAAAGTTGTGGTCTGCTTTTTTTCCCAAGCTATGAGTTTGTGTTTATTTTGGGAGGATCGTATCAAGACTTCCCCGGAAGGAAAATAAAGTGTACGGGGAGGGGAATCATGTCATGGGGACGGTGGATCCAGATGTAGAGGCTGGGTATAATAGGAGGAGTTAACGTGGGAGTTTTGGGAAGCTGGGCAAGAAGAAGTCTGCCATTCAAGTAAGAAGAGGACAGGGAGCAGGTTCCCTCCCTCACTCACTATTATGATGTGTTTTGATTGTTTTTTGTCACAGCAGGGCAGGTAGTCTTAGCCTGTTTTTTTTTTTTCATATATATATATATTTTTTGCACTGACCCCCACTGTGGCAGGTTTATCTGGCTGCAGTTTGGGATGAAGCGCTGTCATCCATTGGATGAGGATCCCACATACTGATGTCGTTGGTGCTGAAATGAAGAGGAGAAGTAGCTCCCCCCCAACCCCAGGCTGTATGGGATCCTCAGACTGGAACCATTTTTTCTTGTATATTTGACTCTTAATTATCATTAGTGTAAACCAGAATTTTAACCCCTTGAATGCTTCACATTGCATTGACAATCTCAATCGTATTCAAGGAGGTAAAGCCCATATTTTAATAACTGGTATTTTGGGGTTTGTATGTTTGTCCTGCTTTAACATTTTGAGTTCCACACAGCGCGGAGGAGGAGAGCGACTTCTCCTCTTCATCATTCAGTACCAAGGACAGCGGCAGCGGGACACATCACAGCTTCTGGGAAGATCGGCCCCTACTGAAGAGGTACAACTTTACATTTACCTTTTGAGTGCTGTGCAATGCGTTGCGGACCTCTCTGGCACTCAAAGGGCTAAGGTACAGATGGAGACATATACACAGCTGTGGCTGTGGTTTATTATTGAAATCAGGCCCTCTATTTGGCGACCTTTAAGTGTGCAACATCAGAATGTTGCCCTTTTGATTCAGGTTACATCCTGATGTTACCCTTTTGATTCGGGCGACATTTTTAATGCAGCATTTTGAAGGTCTCCAAATGGTGACATTTCAGTAGTGAAGCTTCTAACGGTTGGTGTGTCCCAGAATTGCTCTTTACCTATGTTTTCTCTGTGACTTCTACATTGTTTAAATACGGTTGCATAACACCTGTTTTGGAATTTGCAACTGGCACACAAATAACTTGCTAATTCTCTGCCAACAGCTACCGGTGAGTGGGAGGTCACAGCTAATGATTGAGTGGATAATTCACAGAGGAAATGGCTCTGAGTTCTCTGTGTGCTCCATCACTAAGTTTGCTCATTACCAGAGGCTGATTTGGATTCAGAACATGGCCGCACTCAGAGGAAGCTGCTGATGAATTAAAACAAAACACTTCCACTGGGGAATATTTCCCCCGCACTGACACCGAGTGAATCATCTCCCTGAGACTGTATGAGTGATCAGAATGCTGCTACACACGATGCCCACTGGTGATTAAAGCTTGCGAACAGGATGAAATTCTAGCTGTTAGGAGAGGCACGCTGAATTCCTGGTACAGGAGGGAGGGGCGCACACCTGGGATATGAGACTTCAAACTAACATTTATCAACAGACACTTGGAAAGAGGGCCTGATTAATAAGGGGGGCATGGAGCTTGTTGTTATCGGTAGTGAGTGAGCCACAGTGCAAATGGACAACTACTCAGCTGGCAGCCCACAAGGAGAGACACAAATGGGATGGTTGATATTGACTGGAATGTTGAATAAGAAATTGCTATGTAAATAAGCCTTGTGAGTGCTACATTTGCCATCTTCTACAACAGTACTTCTTTGCCAGGGTGCCATGGCCTACTGGTGTGCCACTGACATCCTCTATAACAAAAATATGTATATTTATGGACATTGCGATACACAATATGACTGATTTTGTTATTTTGATTGAACCACTGTTATACAGAGCCGGATCATCCATTATGTTAGCCTAAGCTGCTGTCTAGGGCCCATGTCAATGTGAGGAGCCCTGGCTACAAGTGATGGGTCTCAAGCAGAAGCCCTGCTGGTGCTGTCACTAACATCTTGTGTCAGATGCTCTAATTGTTAAAAGAGATCATAATCATGCAGTGGATCCCACCTCCATTAAAGCCACAATGCCAATACATGCCAGCAGCACTGGATCAAGGGATGTGGTGCCCCAAAAGTGGTACCTTACCTAGGGTCCCATGGAGCCTTAATCCACCTCTGCTGTTATACACTGTGTCTGCAGTACACTGTTGCATAGTTCTATCATAACTGTCAGCTCCAGGACCATCGTGACTTTTAGTTATAGGCTCATTAGGTGCTTAATCCAGCCCTGCTTGGAAAATGTATATATTGAAGGGATTTGGCTGACAAGCATAACAAATATAGTCCCACTGGTGTGAGATGCTTCAAAGCTATCACAGCTCAAACCTGCGTTTGTTCTAGGGGGTGCAGTACGGACTGATATTTTAGGATGGTGTTAAAGGGATAGTAATACTTAAAATGTAAAAAAATATATGTTGTAGGGTTTATCCCCCTGAGTAAAACAAGAGTACTCCCACTGCTGAAAGGTGTTTCATTCAAAAGTTATTAATTTTCAAAGTTGAATTTTTTAGGTGCAATATCACAGTGGCCTGAAATTGTACAGTGGAGATGTTGCTACACCATCCTATGGAGATTTATGGTCCCGGGACCAGTGCTGTCCATAGGATCGTGTAGCAACAGCACCACTGTACAATTTCAGGCCACTGTGATATTGCACCTAAAAAATTCAACTTTGAAAATTAATAACTTCTGAATGAAACACCTTTCAGCAGTGGGAGTACTCTTGTTTTACTCAGGGGGATAAACCCTACAACATATTTTTTTTTACATTTCAAGTACTACTATCCCTTTAATGCTACGGTATACCTTGGGAGGCTGTTATCACTGATAATAGCCTACCATACAATGATGTAGCAGCCGAGCCATCCTAACATGCTAGACCATGGAAGTACTGCACCCCCAAAATTAAATTTGAGCTGTAATAGGTTTACTTGAAGCATCTGCCATCAGTGGGATTATCCTTGATGTAATCTACATAACAAATCCCTATAATAGATTTTCTATATTATAACATACTTTCCCTTTAACACCTTCAATACTAGAGACATCTGAAACACATTTCCTCAGAATGCATTGGAGAAGTCTCATGCTCTCAGGGGTTTAAAGGGATAGTAATACTTAAAGGGATAGTAATACTTTGTTTTATCTCTATTTTATTTTGTAGGCATTAAAAAACATGAAGAATGATATGTCTTATCTCTCAAACCTTTATGGTTTAAGAGATATTCACAAGCAAAGTATCCCCCCCACTGTTCAGCCACATTAGAAGGGAGGTGCCCAGGTAGACTGCAGAGAGGGACAATCTTCAATTAAGATAAGGGAAAACCTGAAAAACTTGTCAAGGGGGCAGGGCTTTCATTGTTCTCATAGGAAGAAGATTGTCCTCTTCTGTTATCTGTCTGGTCTATAAACTGCATTCCACATCTGAGAAGAGATGGCTTACACTAGGTAAAAGGGGCGGGAGGGGAAACTTTGCTTGTGAATATCTCTCAAACCATAAAGGTTTGAGAGATAAGACTTATATCGTTCTTCATGTTTTTTTAATGCCTACAAAATAAAATAAAGTTAAAACGAAGTATTACTGTCCCTTTAAGTATTACTAATCCCTATATTAAAGTCCTATTAAAAGTAACTGTATTGCCCCCAATGTCATCTCTCAAACCTTTATGGTTTGAGAGATGATCGCTCCTCAAGTTGCCCTCTCCCTCCCCCTTCCCCGTAGTCAGCGTTCTAGCTGACTGCAGGGAAGAGAGTTGTACGACTTTCAGGTGGCTCTCCAGCACAGCAGCGATCACTTTACTAAAAAAGAAAACTTTCACTGAAATGGTCTTCTATGTGTGCTTGCTTTGCAAGCACACGTAGAAGACCGTTTTAGTAAAAGATTTTTTTTTTTTTTAATTAACGCAATCGCGGCTCTGCTGCAGAGCTGCCTGATGATCTATGACCGGATTTCCCTTCAGTCAGCTACAACGCTGACTTCGGGGAAGGGGGAGGGAGAGGGCAACTTTAGGAGCGATCATCTCTCAAACCATATAGGTCTGAGAGATGACACTGGGGGCAATACACTTATTTTTAGTAGGACATTACTATAGGGATTAGTAATACTTAAGTATTACTATCCCTTTAAGAACCAGGAGTTTTGTTGTGAGCTGATCCCTAAGAAGTAGAGTTGTTCTATTTGCATCCAGGGCGAGACCATGAAATGTGCCCCTATTATGCAGAACCCATTGATAAATATACTGTATTTCTAGAATAATAGAACTCAGCACAAAATATCTCCATACATACACACATATGAACTAGTTTTCTGTTTCTGCCATTTATCAGTGACATTCCTTGTGAAATCTGGGTTGTCTTATTTTTATATACATCTAGGACTCCATACACAAAGAAAAGCGTGGTAATTATAGTAATGCATTAGATTCCCTTCTCCAGCTTTCAAGGATCAAAGATAAGTTTTATTTTATCTCTGGGATAGAGCTGGTTGGCCCTGAATTGCTTAAGATTCGCTTTCTGCATAAGGCCTGTATAGGGTGAACACATTTCATTTCTGTCATTCAGGGACACTGCAGACAGATGAGCGTACCACAGAATTCTAAACACTAGAGGGAGAACTGACCATTGACTGCTGTGACAGAAAGCAATGCTTGTGGTGGGCTACAAGATAATGTACATTAAGCCCAAAGTCTTAGACTACCATTACACTGCAACTAAATTGCACTGCAACTCCCAATTGATGCCAGGATCAAGGCTCAGTTCCCTCTCTATTGTTTAGAGCTGTGTCTGGAAGCCATTTTCTTGTAGCTCATCTGAGACATCAATTTCTATCACATTATCAATGGGCTATTCTGCTTCTAGTACTCAGAACTCTGTGCTCTGGAGTCTTCATTCCGGGAAATTGTATTGTCCCAGAAGGGGGCTGCCTGGGACAAGGGATATGCCATTCAAATCCGGGACTATCCCGGGCAATCTGGGACACATGGTCACCCTAGGCCTGTAATGTTTTTTTTTTATTCTACACCCCTTGTACAGATGCCACGTCCCCTCTCTGCCTGGCACTGTATTCAAATCAACTTATTTATGTTGCAGAGCTCTATATACTAGACTAGAGGGAGAACTTCCCCTTGCTGTGGCCAACCCCAAGAAAAACATCATCCCATGTATGCAAACAAAGTGAAAATGGCATCTAGGCTCCGGGAAGCACAACATGCCCATGTATACATACAGATAGATATAAAGATACATACCATAAAATCTCAGGTATAATATGCAGGTGTAAATTAGACCCAAGATTTTAGGGGAAAACAAGAGTGCCAATGTATTATTTGCTCTGTTGTTTTCCCCCCTCTACTCCCAAAATAAATTTGTTTTTTGGGCTCTGATTACCTCCTTCTCTCCACCCATCGCAATCTGCTCCCAGCTTGCCCTCCTGCTCCTCACTCCCTGCGCATTGGATCTACAGTATTGCCCTGCAAGGACCTTGAGGTCCTCAAAGAGCATTTCCATTGGCTTAAATTTAAAAAGTCCTCACGGGATTGCTGGAAGCGGGCGGCATTCCTGCATGTGAAGCTATCACAGAAGCAGGAGGGCAAGCTGGCAGCAGATTGTGGTGGGTGCAGAAATAACTATATTACATTGTTACATAGTAGTTTAGTTTGAAAAAAGACTTGCATCCATCAAGTTCAACCCTTTTCCTATTCCTGTTTACCATTGTTAATCCAAAAGAAGGCAACCCCCCCTCAATACAGCAATTTCAGATTCTGCTTTATATGTTTTTTCTTTTTTGTCTTAGTGTATAATATGCACCCAATGCTTTACATAACTGAAGAGGTGCTAAATTGTGATATTATACCCTAGATTTTGAGGTAAACTATCTGCACATATAAAAAAAATCACATTATATTGACTATATACAATGGCAATTAATAAGCTACAGCAGTTTAACAACTATTAGTCATTGGCGGATTTGCGTTAAAGGACCAGTGACAGTCCTTGCATGTCATGGAATTCTGGGATGGCAGGAAGGCTGCACACCCCACTGCCATTCCAGAATGCATTGCTTAAAAATATGCTGTGGTCCTCTAGGGTCAAACTACTTAATAAACACAATAAAGTGAAAACAGCAGCTCCATGCAAATCCCTGACCACACACACAAAAAAGTACTCGATGTCTGTAAAAAAGTAAAATAGTAGTGAAAAAATATCTCTTTGAGAGAAAGAAAGCATCGAAATATGAAGCGTTCTCTTCAAAACTTCAATAACACAGTATCATAAAAAGAAATTCGCACCACTATCTTTTAACTCTTCAGTGCCAGGATGTAATAAGCCAAACAGTCTACTTGTATAAAAACACCTTTATTGTGGTATCCATATAAAAATTCACATACCTTCTTGGCACAATAGCGGATCAATTAGAGTCTACACTGACAGAGTGGGAAACAACCAGCGGGTCAACTCCTCAGATCACTCCTCAGATCAACGCGTTTCGCACAACACTGTGCTTACTAAAATGTGGAACAGTGCTTTTCAAATTACAGCTCTGTCTTTGGGACATCATTTTTCAACCCCTTAATGACCAGAGAGATGCACAAAACACAGTAAAACAATATACTTCACAATCTTCAGGTCCTCAAACTGTTACTGCAAAAATAGACTCAGTAGTAGGCTCTATAGGACCTTATTCTACCCTGTTTCTAGGGACTGTAGACTTCATCTATGACTTTACATCATCTGCAAACTATATATACTTTTTATTTTTTTAACTCACTTCACCATTTGCTTTCCCTTAGGTGAGGGTGCAAAGAGAATGAATATACTGAAACAGGAATCTTCTACCTAGAGAGGAGAAACAAGAATTCTCTAGACTGCACTCCTATTATCCCCTAAAGCGTCAGAAATGTTGGCCCATCACTGTTCCGTAGGAAAGAGAAAGAATACAGATTCAGGATCACGATATAGTGAATTATATACACAAGGGGGCAGGGGCGAAAGGATTAAAATACTCAATTGTATTGAAATTCTTAAAATACAATTGTGGACAAAAATGGAGAATACTCCTTAATCGTTATTTCCATTTTACATAGTAACATAGTAGATGAGGCTGAAAAAAGTAATGCGTCCATCAAGTCCAGCCCATGCCAAAAACACCCCTGTTGATCCAGAGGAAGGCAAAAAAGCCCTCTGGAGCCATTTCCAATTTAGCCCCAAGTATGTGTGTGGAGGGAGGATAAATAAATAAATAATGTATTCCTTTCTGACTCCAGTTGGTAGTCAAATAGTTCCCCGGATCAATATCCTATCTGCTTTGAAGCCATCTGTCATAATTTTCAATATTGTTCTGTGCTAGATAGGCATCCATTGTTTTTTTGAATGCAGCTGCATTATCTGCAAGCACAACATCCTGAGGCAAAGAATTCCATAGCTTTACCGCCCTTACTGTAAACAATCCTGCCTTTGTTTTAGTCGAAAGTGCCTTTCCTGTAGTCTTAATGGATGACCTCTTGTTCTTAGCTCAGCTCTTTGTGTAAATAATTCATTGGATAGTTCTTTGCATTGACCTTGAATGTATTTGTTAATAGTAATTATATCACCCCTTGGACGTCTCTTCTCTAATGTAAGCAAACCCAGTTTGGCTAGTCTCTTTTTATAACTCAGTTCCTCCAATCCATTTACCAGTTTTGTTGCACGTCTCTGCACCTTTTCCAGTTCAGTAATGTATTTTTTAAGAACAGGTGCCCAAAACTGTACTCCCTATTCTAGATGAGGCCTAACCAAGGATTTATACAGAGTTAGGATAATATTAGCATCCCTTGCTTCTACACCTCTTTTTATGCAGGCTAGTACTCTATTTGCTCTTGTAGCAGCTGAGTGACTCTGCACACTGCTGTGAAGTCTATTGTCTATCAGTTCTCCTAAATCTTTCTCTAATGAGGATTCCCCAAGTTGTTTCCCATTTAGAGTATATGTTGCAAGTTTGTTGCTACAGCCCATATGCATAACCTTACATTTATCTACATTAAACTCACCTGCCACTTTTCTGCCCAGTCACTCAGTTTATCTAAATCATCCTGCAGAGAAAAAACATCCAGCTCTGTATGATTTTCCTTACATAGCTTAGTGTCATTTTTGTCCAAAAGTGTATTTTAAGAATTTCAATAAAACTGAGTATTTTAACCCCTTCACTCCAGTGCATATAATTCATTATATCTTGATCCCGATTTCCTATTCGTTTGCCTTTCTATGGAACAATAATGGGCCAACATTTCAGACCCTTTAGGGGATAATAGGAGTGCAGTTTCTCCTCTCTAGGTAGAAGACTCCTGTTTTTTCCCTAGCAGTGATGCCAGTGATTCTCTCTTCCTAGACAGCTCACTGTGCGGGACAGAAAATACTGGAATCGTGGAACAATGGCTCGTTTTTATAAAAGCAAAATGGAGTTATTCTGGAGTAAACCAACTGCACCACAGGGGATGAATAAATATTCCTGATTAATTAAAGTGGGCTTTCAATCCCTGTGAATGCTAGAGAGGTCTCCAAAGCATTCGGGGCAATGTGGAGATGGACACAATGCATTGGAGACATCTCTAACATTCAAGGTCTTAAAAAAGCTCTATTCAAGTTCATGGGAATTTTTATCTGCCCCCCCCCATAGTGCAGTTGTTTGAATCCAGATTAAATATGGGCCAATGTACCTAGGGACATATCTAGAAACTTGTAGGCCCTGGTATAAAGTCTGAGGCTGGGCTTTCAAGACCCACGGCAAGACTGAATTACATCCTTTATACAGAACTAAGGTGCGAGGTGCTTTGGAAAAGTCTCACCAATGCTATTCTTAAGCGGCTGTGCTAGGGTTGCCATCTGTTCCTCAAAAAAATACCGGCCATAGTTGTGGGTCGGTGAGGGCAGAGCCACAAAACTGAGGAGCCGCAAAAGGGAGGAAACACAAAAGGGGCAGAACCACTCAGTGCTGCATGACCCTACAAAACTGAGCTTCAGGCTCCTTGTTACAGGTACCGGGTGCCAGGAGCACAGTTCTTGTCTGCCATATTCTTGTTTACTTAGTAATATCACTTCCCACTATACTACCCTGTTCCCTAACAGTTCTCGACACATTCTGATCACAACGCACAGCTCATCGACTGTCACACTCACTTGCAGGAGATCTAAAGTCAAAACTTAAGTTTATTATCACTTCAAGAGACTGTTGGACCTTGGGCAAAGAATAAAGTAGAAGGTTCCCCTAACCTCATAAATCTGGGGTGAGAAACCTGAGTCCCTCCAGCTGTTTAAAACTACAACTCCCATTATTCCGATCCAGCTGTGGGCTGGCTAGGAATGATGGGAATTGTAATCCACCACAGCTGTAAGACCACAGTTATTCACTTCTGCCTTAAAATGTTATTTTGATACTGTCAGAGTTGTATTTGAAGAGTAAATGAATGACAAAGTATTCCCCTCACGCCCCTTTTACCTAGTGTAAGCCACCTCCTCTCAGATATGGAATCTGGTCTCTTGACCAGGCAGATAGAAGCAAAGGGCAATCTTCTTACTGTGATCATAAGGAAAACCCTGACCTCATTGATAGGTTTTTCAGGTTGTTACTTATGCTTACTGAAGATTGTCCCTCCCTACAATCTATCCGGACAATCTTCCTGCTCTGAGATGAGCAGTGTTACATCAGTAAAAGGGTCAGGAGGGGGATAATTTATCATTCAATCACTCTTGAACTACAATTCTGACAGTATTGAAATAACGCTCTCCATGGCCTAAATAATATGAAGATTAATTGGTGCTGGTTTTATTGTGAAACATTACTATCCCTTTAAATTATACAGATGTCTCCTACAATAAGTTGTGACCTCTCCATCACCCAAGGGGATAATGCCATATACTGATAAAAATGCATATTGTGGGGCTTTGGTGAAACCAATCCAGATCCAGGATTTGCATTTTTTCAGAAGGGTCCCAACAAACTAAGAAAGTGTATTACAATTACAGTTAGCAATTGGGTGCCACTTTCTTTAATCGACTGGTCCCAGTAGGTGAAGTATTTCTGAATATCCATCCATGCGGCGGAGTGGTTTTATCATCCAAGATCACGCTATTTTCCATCCCTCTTCACGTTATACAGAAAATTCTTCCCTCTCAGTTTATCTCTATTCAAACAGTCCCAGGACTAATGGAAACGGTGCCAGGCAGAAGCGACACTGATAAGCTTCTGTCTCTCCTCGCTCGGCACAATGAAGTCAAATGAAAATCCTGTCACTCTATTAGGAACTCATCATTGCTTATGGCTGCAATCTGTCATAGCTGCTAATGGAGTACTGATAGGTCCTGCCACTTGAAGTAGCCTCTCCATTTCTAGCAAATTCAAGCTTTTTCCTTCCTCCCCTACACACACTGGAAGAATAATATATAAATCTGAAATATTCAGGGGTTAAATCTGTGTGCACTGGGCTGTTAATCTGGATTACATACCTGAACAGAGGGGGCCATGAAAAGATCTGTAAGAGAGCACTGATAGGCAGATGTAGGGTTAAAGGATCAGTAAATTTTTATTTAAAAAAAAAACAAAACATTTTTTGTAGTGATTTCCCTGCCGAGTAGAACATGGGCTCTCCTCCTGCCAGCAGTTACCTTATTAACCCGTTGAGTGCCAGAGAGGTACCCAACCTCTCTAGTATTCTGGGTTAAAAGGCCTGTTTAAATCAGTGCAAATTTTATGTTACGGGGATTTGTTTTGGATATTTCACAAATAAGAAAAGAGCTAAAGAAAAATAATTTAAAGGGATAGTGATACTTGCAAATTACTAATCCCCATATTGTAGCTTTGTTAAAAAGAAACTTATTGCCCCCAGTGTCATCTCTCAAACCCTTATGGTTAGAGAGATGATATCACTCAAAGTTCCCCCCTCCCTCCCCCTTTCCTGACTGAACCCTGACTGCAGGGGAAGCTGTTGTACGACAGTCTTATGGGCATCAAGCAGCTCTGCAGCTGAGCCGAGATCGCGTTTATAAAAAAGAATTCTTTCACTGAAACGGTCTTCTACGTGTGCTTGGTCTGTGATTGGTTTGCAAGCACATGTAGAAGACCGTTTTAGTGAAAGATTTCTTTTTTATAAACACGATCTCGGCTCAGTTGCAGAGCCGCCTGATGCAAGTAATACCAGATATCCCTGCAGTCAGCGTTCAGTCAGGGAAGGGGGAGGGAGGGGGGAACTTTGAGCGCTATCATCTGTCTAACCATAAGGGTTTGAGAGATGAAACTGGGGGCAATATGTTTCTTTTTAACAAAGCTACAATATGGGGATTAGTAATTTGCAAGTATCACTATCCCTTTAACACCGTTCCTTCCCATATTAGTCATTCAGAAACGATTTATAAAGCTGGACACAGCACCTCTTCTTCATCAACATTCTTTGCGTATCCAAGTCAGAGATCATCTCTTATATAGGGTGAATTAGTCTATTGACTGGTCAAGCAACAAATGAGGCAAGCTGCTAGCAAACCACTTAAAAAGCAAAGTGGAAACTTCTTACGTGTTCCAAATTGAGACAACCCCCAAACCATCTCTCCAAGGAATTCCCACTCAGCAGAGACTTTTAAGTCTATTATGAGCAGCTTTACAAGGTGATTGCTCCCCTTCCCATACCCAAAGGTTTTAGGATTACATGCAATCATCACACCTCCCTAAACTTTCACCTCGTCAGGGTTGCCACCTTTACTTAAAAAAAATACCGGTCATGGCATTCCGTCCATAGACAGAAGCCAATTTTTTACCGGCCTGCAGGTAAAATACCGTCTGGGTGGCAACCCTATCAGGCACTAGAGTTGGAAGCAGATATTTCTTTGGAAGAGTTGGAAGATGCTTTGGGCTGGATGGCTTCCCGTTAGCGTTTTGTTTGACCTTTCTCATCACCTTCTCCCTTAACCTTGTATGGCTCTTCAATGAATTATGTATGTATGTATGTATGTATATTTTATTTATATAACGCCAACCAGTCCACTTGGCACTGTACAGTTTACATTTAGTATAGAAGGTGTACAATAAGTGCAGTGATTAAGTGCTTCTATAGACAATCATAATGGGAATGCAGGTGAATATACATTAGAATACAAGGTCCCTGCCCCATACAGCTTACAATCTAAATATAGGATGTGTGACATACAGGAACAAGTAGGTAGAAGCAGGTAGAGGAGGAAGTGTAGTTTTTGACATATGAGATGTTTCCATATTACGGTAGTCTACATTTAACCCTTTGAGTGCCAGAGGGGTACGCAACGCATTGCAAATCCATGAATGAAGCATACATCACTTTAGTTCTGAAAGAGGGGAATGACCCCAAGTTGTGCTCTAATTATAGGCCAATTACCCTGTTGAATACCAACATTAAAGTCTAGGCAGATCCTTGCCTCCAGGCTCCAGATATTCCTCCTGGACTTGGTGTCATGGACCAAACTGGCTTTGTCACTGGCAGAGAGGAAAGCGACAAAACTGTAAAACTGATGCTCTTGATTTCTCAGGCCCATCATAATCAGCAAGATGCGCTTGTACTCGGTGGAAGGCTTTCGGACAAGGTGGGAGAGGGAATGGCGGTTGGTATTGACAGATACCCAGTGAGGCAAAGGAGTACGTAGTGCCCATAGAAATTAATTACAAATTCTGGACCCATTGGTACAGAACATCTGGAGCCATCCATGTGATGGAGGTATGGCTCAAATGCTGGAACTCTGAACCATATTTTCTGGGAATGTGGCTTGATCACTTTGGAAGAGCTTTCAATCATGGCACAAATCTTGGGCTTTTCCAACCCCCAAACTGGGTTCAGGTAGTCCTTGGCACATGCCCAGAGCAGATCAGGGGCACCACTTCTAGTGTTGTTCTATATATAACTATATAAATGCTACTAAAATGTGCATACCTGCTAGGTAGAAGTGAAATGAGCCTCACACAGTACACGAGTGGACTTTGAGATTGTCCCACATTATAATTATGAAATATTGACCCACCTCAGAAGGGACTGGGGCCTACTGTTCTTGGAGATAAGGGGGGTTATGCACTAAGGCGTGATAAAGAGGTGGTAAAGAAGAGATGACTTGTCCAGTGATATCACTTCTCCAATCTTATGTTATTCTATCGAGCCTATGAACTAAGATTTCACGCATAAGCTTTCCATAATAACATAGGAACTGGAGAAGAGATCTTACTGGAGAAGTCATCTCCTCTTTGTCACTTCTTTATCATGCCTTACTGCATAACCCCCACCCCCCGGTCTTCTTGGCAGTTTTAAAAAAACAGGCATTCGGAAGATGCTCAACCCTTATTGGGTGTCATATGTTAACTGCCATATTTGACTCCTCTTGGTAGATATGACCAGGTGGGCTTTTACCTGTTTTTATCTTTCATTCCTTTCTCCCCTTTTCTCCTTGATGTCTCTCTCTTATTTTATCTTTTCTTTTCACCCCTTTTTTCTACCGTGATGACTCTGAGCGTTTTATGGCTTATTGAAATGTCGGGGTTGCTCACAGTTTCCCAGTTTTGAATCTTGGCTGATCAAATATGGCTGACACTGAGAATTTGATACTGCTTCTTGCATGTTTTTTTGTTTTGTATTTCTGATTGTATTAACTGTACTGAACTGGCTATGATTATTTTCAGTAATGGCTTTTCAGCAAAAAAAAAGGCATGTAAAGCTGCATGTACATATTTTTGGACTTTTTTTTTTTCTTTAAAACGCCTTAAGGACCCTCTATGTGTCAGAGCCGTCACGCAGGGGATGGCAGCGCGTCTGCTCCCTGCTCTGTCATCCCAGAATTCAACTCACAAAAAAACCCCTAAAAAACAATGTGGTCCTTAACGGCCACTCAGTCACCAGATTGGGCAGTCGTTAAGGGATTATTGCCATTTGAATTTTTGACGTGTTAACAAAAACACAACTGCACGCCGCTCCGGAAGCCCTGAACCGGAAGTGCAAAAAAATAATAATAAAAAGCCCCGTGGTCCTCAAGTGCCGGCCACGCGTGCGCGCACCAGTCTTTAAGGGGTTAAATATATATTCATTTATATTTGTTCAGAGATAATTGTAAATTTTATTCATTTGGTCCTTAGAGTTGCACTTGGACAGCAAAACTGACATTATACCACCCCCTCAACCCCACAACACTACATGAAATTTTTTTAAAAAAAATGCATCATTAACTCTTTGAATGCCAGAGGGGTTCGCAATACATTGTTTGGCAATGCATTGCTTACTCCTGTGGTATTCAAAGGCTAAAGGATCAGTATACGTTTTAATGAAGTATTTATGTTGTAGTGTTTATCGGATGAGTAAAACAAGTGTAATATCATTGCTGGGAGAGTTTTAATTCAATATTACATTCAGCGTATTAAAAATATATAAGAAATATTAACTCCTTGGATGCTAGAGGGGTCTCAAATGTATTGCAAAACAATGGGGATGATTCACTAAGGTGTGATAAAGAGGAGAGAAAGAGGTGATACAGTGGAGATTATTTATCCAGTGATATCACTTCTCCAGTTCCTATGTTATTCTATGGAGATTTCTCCAACTTTGGAAATCTTAGTGAATAGGCTCCACAGAATAACATAGAAACTGGAGAAGTGATAAACTGGAGATATGGTATCACTGGAGAAGTCATCTCCACTTTATTACCTCTTTATCACACCTTAGTGAATCTCCCCCAGTTATACAAACAACTTTTGTGAAGTGCATAGCAGATAAGCACGTTGGGTATATTCACTAAGTAGTGATAAAGGGTTGATAAAGTGGAGATGACTTCTCCAGTGATATCACTTCTCCAGTTCCTATGTTATTCTGGGGAGCCAAGGCACTATAGAATAACATAGGAACTGGAGAAGTGATAAACTGGAGAAGTCATTATCACCTCTTTATTACTCTTTAGTGAATCTCCCCCGATGAGTACTTGTGAGTACTCCCCATATATAGTTGTGGCTAAAGTGTAACCTCTTGAACTCAATGAGGTCGCCAATGAATTACAAAGTACTGCACTGGAGAGGGGTTGGCAACATGAGACCCTCCAGCTGTAAATAGACTGCACAGGGCCAGACTGGCCTACTGGGATACCGGCAAAATTCCCGTTATGCCTCCTGCACTGGGCTTCCCTGGGGCCGGCTGGGGCTGCTTAAATAAACATGCGCCAATTAAATTTATCTCACGGCCGTGGTCCTGTCACCTTGTGGCTGGTAGATTTCCAAAACCACCGGCTGCATCTAGCGAGTGGGGGCAGGTCGGGTCTAGACACAGTGACATCAGAAGCAGCATGAAGAGCACTTCGTCTGTGCACCGGGTAGGCCGGCGACAGCCAACTGCTCTGGAAACAAGAGAGAACTGAGCGGGAGGCCGGGAGCAGAGAAAGACAGGCAAGAGGGGAGATCAAGATGGGGAGAAAGGCAAAAGGGTGATCAAGAGGGGTAAAGAGAGGTAAGGGAGAGAAAGGCAAAAGGGTGATCAACAGGGGTAGGTTAAGAGAGGTAAGAGGTGGAGAAAGGCAAAAGTGGGATCAAGAGAGGAAAGAGGGGGAATTAAGAGTGGGTGAAAGAAGCAGAGGGGAGTCCTGAGTGAAGAGGGAGAAGAAGAGGCAAAAGGGAGAAAAAAGAGGCAAAAGGAGGAAGGATAAGGAGGCAAAAGGAGGGAGAACCAAGAGGCAAAAGGGTGGGATCAAGAGTCAAAAAGGGGAGAGAGAGAGGCAAAAGGGGGGGGATCAAGAGTCAATGAGGGGCAGAAAGTGGCAAAGGGGGATCAAGAGAGGAGAAATGCTGAAGGGGAGAAAAAGGCAAAAGGAGGCATAGCAAGAGGGGGAGAAAGAGGCAAAAGGGGGGAATCAAGACAAGAGTCAAGGGTGGATTAAGGCAAGAGGGGGAAAGAGGCAAAGAGGAGGAAAAAGAGGCAAAATGGGGGATCAAGAGGGGGAGAATGGCAAAAGGGAAGAAAGAGGCAAAACGGGATGAAAAGACAATGGGGGAAAGAGGCAAAATGGGGGACATGAGGGGGAGAATGGCAAAATAAAGATCAAGAGGGGGAATCAAGAGCTGGTGAAAGAGGCAGAGGGGAAAAAGAGGAAAATGGAGGGGGGATCATGAGGCAAAAGGAGGGGGGGATCAACCCAAATGGGTAGGATCAAGAGTCAAGAAGGGGAGAGAGAGGCAAAAGGGGGGATCAAGAGTCAATGAGGGGGAGAAAGCTGCAAAGGGGGGATAAAGAAGTGGAAAATGGCAAAAGGAAGATCAAGGGGGGTAAAGAAAGGCAGCTTGGAAAGAGAGGGAATCAAGAGTCAAGAGGTGGTGTATATATATATTGCTCTAGTGGTAGCATATAACTTTATTGCTCTGGTGGTGGCATTCCAATGCATGGTTCCCCTTTTATGTACACAAAAAAAATGCAATTATGCTATGGGGCTGGTATAATGACGCAACGCTATGGGGCTGGTAAGCAATTTTTTTTAGAGCTGGTCTTTATTTCTAGTCTGGCCCTGCTACAACTCTCATCATCCTCCAGCAACCAATGGCTGGTAGAGGATGGCAGAGATGGCAGTCTGGCCTCACTTTTTCCACTCCTGCGCTAAGGGATTAAATGATCATTAAAGGGATAGTAATACTTCATTTTATTTTGTAGGCATTAAAAAAACATGAAGAATGATATAAGTCTTATCTCTCAAACCTTTATGGTTTATGAGATATTCACAAGCAAAGTTTCCCCTCCCCGCCCCTTTTACCTAGTGTAAGCCATCTCTTCTCAGATGTGGAATCCAGTCCATAGACCAGACAGATAACAGAAGGGGACAATCTTCTTCCTATGAGAATAATGAAAGCCCTGCCCCCCTTGACAAGTTTTTCAGCTTTTTCCATTATCTTAATTGAAGATTGTCCCTCTCTGCAGTCTACCTGGGCATCTCCCTTCTGATCTGGTTGAACAGGGGGGGGATACTTTATTTGTGAATATCTCTTAAACCATAAAGGTTTGAGAGATAAGACTTATATCATTCTTCATGTTTTTTTAATGCCTACAAAATAAAATAAAGATAAAATAAAGTATTACTATCCCTTTAACACCTAAAATGATAAGTCTGTAATATGTTACAATGTTTTATGAAGCCTAAAATCTAGTCTTACATGTGCTTTGATGGATCATATGTTAGTGATTTTTCCACAGCTCCAGGGCTCCCAGTGATTGTCCAGCATTACCGTTAAATGGGCTGACATAGCAACCTTTCTGAATGTAAGCAAACTGAGTACCAGATACAATCAATTAACAGACTTTATCGATCAATACTAACAGCACAAAGCATCAATAATATAAAAGGCCAGATTATGTCATGCGCAGTAGACACTGCCCGAACGCAGGCGAGATGTATGGTTGTCCAATGCAGTAATGCGCAATAGAGAACGCACAGAATGCTGGGAGGTGTAGTTTTGCGGTAGTACACCTGCCATGTAGTTCTGCGGTATTACACCTTCTGTTACATAGCCGTTAAAATAGCCATTGGTACCAGTCGTTACATAGAGAGATATGCTATCACCCAATCACCTGTTGAAAAATTACAATTTCTAAACACTCCTGACTGTGAAGAATTACAATTTCTAGACACTCCTGATCCTGAGTGTGGCAACTATACAGACTTTTAATTATAAAGATTTTTTTTAATAACCTTCATGTTGGGTTCTTTCTCTCCCTTATGCCCCTCACTCCTCTTCTCCTGAGCTGACCCGTTCCAACACTGTGCCATGGGTGCTCTCTGCTCTGGTGCTCTCTCCCACTCGGCCCTTATGCCCCTCACAGAATGTATTTGTTTACGCACATTGGCCCGTGTACACGGCCTTTTAATGAGTCATTAAATAAATGCTCTGTGAACAGGACAATTTGAATGAATGAATGAATGTTTATTCATATAGCAAAACATTGCAAAGCAGGTTTAGGATTATATTTTGGGATGTAAAGTATGACCAATTAATCTTTACACATGCTAGTGGTAAGTATTTGATAGTTAAAGTTATAGCAACCTATTTTATTATTATTTTTTTTTTTTGGTGTTAGCGTTCATTTAAAAATCTAGGAGAAGTAGGACTGTCCCTGGAAATCTGGGACAGCTGACAGGTGAGTACAATTAAAGTTCCCATAGACTGAAATGGATCCAAATATAAAACAGGTTACATCGACTAATGCCCTGTATTGCAAATGACTATGAATTCATTAGAATACTTAATGCACCACTGGTTATATTTATACCGTGAGATAGCTGGAAAGTTTGCAGTTCATTTCTACAACGGAAAAAAAAAAATCGGATGTATTAACCCTTTAATAACAAGAGAGACGTGCTTTGCATTGTGAAGCACATTGCACTTGGCTTCTGGTCCTTATACACTTAAATAAAATTAAGACTTGTCCTTAAGTCTGCGGTCCTTAAAGGGATAGTAATACTTACAATGTAATTAAAAAATTGTTGTAGGGGTTATCCCCCTGAGTAAAACAAGGTTATTCCCACTGCCGAAAAATATTTTATTCAAAAGGTATTAAAGGTATAGTAATACCTAATTTAAAGTTTAATTAGTATTGTATGCTTTAACCCCTTAACGCCCGCGTGCCATGCTATGATCGTCACTCAGTTTTTGCATTAAACACCGGTGACGGTCATAGCACGTCACGTACATTTTACTCCCAGAAGAGCGCTGTATGTAAAAACGGGGAGTGAAATTGACCGCTCCAGTCTGTCTCACTCCCCACTGCAGCATGCCGGTACGCATCACAGGTCACGTGTACCGGTGCGTCAGAGACTTCAAGGTGGTCCTTAAAGGAGTGCTGCTAAGAGGTGATAAGATGTAAATATTGATACTCTCTGCTAAAATTACAAGGCCATTTATGCAAAGAGCTGAGCTAAGAGCAAGAGGTCATCCATTAAGACTAGAGGAAAGGCGCTTTCGACTAAAACAAAGGCAGAGATTATTTACAGTAAAGGCGGTAAAGCTATGGAATTCTTTGCCTTGGGATGCTGTACATACAGATAATGAAACTGCTTTCAAAAAAGCAATGGATGCCTGTCTAGCACAGAACAATATTGAAAATTATGATAGATGGCTTCAAAGCATATAGGTTGTTGATCCAGGGAAATATCTGATTGTCATTTGGAGTCAGGAAGGATTTGTTTTACCCACTTGGGGCTAAGTTGCTCCAAGGGTTTCTTTTTTGCCTTCCTCTGGATCACCAAGGGTGTTTTTGGCATGGGCTGGACTTGATGGACGCATGTCTTTTTTCAGTCTCATCTACTATTTTAAATTGCCCAACTGAAGGTATATTCCCTAGGATTTTGTAAAAAGTAAAATGCTATGTAACTGATATTAGCTGCACAGCAATTTTATAATCTGGAAACTAACAGTGTATTACAACAGACATAGAATGAAAAGAAAAAAATTTGTATAAATATAACTGGCTGCTGTAAGAAAAATACATGTCAGGGTAAGTCCTCATTTTAGCTGTTTGTATGATAAATATGTCTCCAGCGCATTTCAAAGCAATGAGTTAGCAGCATCTCTCATATCCATGGTGTTAACTCTTTGAGTGCCAGAGGGTTACACAATGCATTGCAAAGCAAATGAAGAGACAGTAGGATGTACAAATACTATTCTGCTCTAAATCAAGCTAAAGATTTCATACCCTCTTCCTGCCTCATACCAATTTACTAAGCCCTGGTCATCCAACATGTTGCCTGCGGGTCAAATACAGCCCGTCTGACCCCAGGGTCTGAGTCTAAAAAGAAAAAAAAAATAACATAATGAACTAGCACAATGAACTTGAAGGAAAGTAAGACCTAATACTCTGCCTGTCAGTACTGTGCAGTTCAAGAATAGATGTCTGTTAAATATCAGGACTGTCATTGACTTTATCAATAAGTAACTAGGATGACATTTGCTTACAGATATTTCCTGTGTCCTTCCTAGGCCATAACACTGAGTATAGTCTCCTCCCTCCAGCTGGCGTAGGACCAATCAAAAAAGCTTATAAAGGAAGTGCCTATCCTCTGATAGTAATCTGTTATAGCTAGAAAACAGAACATAAACAATTTAAGGGCAGTCTGTGCCATGGAGGGACATAGAAGGATATTGTTAAGAAATGTAATCCTTTCTTATGGGTCCCAAACTATGGCCATATACCTATATCTAACCAGGTGACAAAAGGTGCATGCAAGGAAATTAAGAACCCCCAACAAAAAAATGAGCCCGGTTACTCATAATAATAGGAAAATTGAAAAAGCCAAAAAATTAACAATCCTAGGAGTCAAGGATGCACCACAGCCTGAATTACTTTTCTGCCAAGTCTGGCATCAACTGAGGCTTGGACATCCAAATGGTAGTGTCTAATGCAGGTAGACAGTGATGACCACATAGCTGCCTCATAAATGTCTTCTTCTGAGGCAAGAGCCTTAGAAACCCATGATGTGGCCATTGTTCTACTTCATTGGGCTCTTAATAGTTTCAGTGGATCAAGGGCTTCCAGCACTGGATACTTTTGAGGCTGTGGATCCTTTAAATCCTCCCTGAAAATGCATGAAAAATGAATTTGCTTTTCTGAAATCCTTAGTTCTTCCTTAATAGATGGAAATGCATCTGACCAGATCTAGATTATGAAACAACTCCTCTTTTTCATTTCGGATTTGTAAAAAGGAAGGAAGAACAATGTCATGGTTCAAGTGGAATAAAGTGCTACTTTGGATCTGAAACTAGATCTCATCACCACTTTGTCCTGATGAATTACTAGGTAGGGTGAATTGCAGGATAAAGCCTGCAACTCACTTACCCACTTGACTGATGTAACGGTTCTTAAGTAGACTGTCTTTAACGTAAGGATCTTAATCGGAAGTTCTTCAAGAGGCTCAAATTTTGAAGAATGTGCAAGTTGGTCTAGGATGATGGTCAAGTCCCATAGTAGAACCACGTCCCTAATTCATGGTTTCACCATATCTATTGCTCTAATATATTTCTTAACAGGAAGGAAAATTAAGGATATGTTTCGAATCAATAGAGGATGGACACCCTCTTTTCTCTGCACCAACTCCTAAATGTCTTCCATACTCTACAATAGAGTTTTAATGTAAGATAATTTTTTGCCTGAAAAACCGGTAGTTATTACAGACTCGAACAATCCCCTTAGTTTCAGGGATGCCCTTACGGCCTCCAGGCCATCAATTTCCAAAGTCTTGGGCTCAGATGCAAAAAAATATTGTGATATAGACCTGCTAACAGCTGTCCTACTCCAGCTGTATGTAGGACCAAAAAAGACTACCAGAGGATGGATACTTCCTTATAAGCCTTTTTTGATTGATCCCACACCAGTGGGAGGGGGCTATACACAGTGTTATGGCCATGGTTTGGGACACAGAAGAAAATTGGGAGGGTTTACCCTAGAACTGATTCACCTAATTTGTGTATTGACTCTTAAAAGGATAGTAACACTTAATATGCTGCTGCTACACCATCCCTTACGGCTCTGGTCAGCTGAATATAACCCGCCACAGGATGGTGTAGCAACAGCATTCCTGTAAAATTTCAGTCCACTGACATATTGCACCTACACAAAACAAAAATAATCAAGTTTCAGCTGCAATTTCTTTTGAATAAAGCACCTGATTATACATTATTTATATTTTACATATTAAGTGTTTATATCCTTTTAAAGTTCAGTTTTATTACATGTGCCTAAGTCCATTTTGTAAGCTTGTCCGTAATATTACACAATATAATAGACAGATATAGATGCTCTGCAATTGAACTGCTCTGCAATTGTCCTTGGAATTATTTTGTTTGAACCCTTTGAGTGCCAGAGGGGTTCGCAATGCATTCCAATGTGTTGCATACCCCTCTGGCACTCAAAGGGTTAATTGTCGTCAAGAATGAGTTTGCGGAATGCAATTATAATTTCCTTCATGAATGTATCTCTGTGTGTGCACATTACAGTGAACACAGCTTGATGTGTGAGAATGGAATGTCAGATGACAGGCAAAGCAACCACTGTGACTGAACTGTTCATCTTTATTTCCATAGGCTGACCAGAGCCCAATGGCCGTGCAAAGACCTTGTATAATTACAGGGGAAAACCAACTTCATCATAGGGGGCAAATAATGTTCCAACTGATTTTAAACAGGGTTTTTAACCTCTGAAATGGTAGAAAGGTATCCAACACATTGCAAAAGCAATTCGCTGGAGTTCTCTCTCTAGCCTTCAAGGTGTTAAACTCCCCATTTAACCCTTTGAGTGTCAGGGGGGTACCACTTGGGAGGAATGTGAATAGCCATTATACTCATCCATTTTCCTTTAAAGGGATAGTAATACTTAAAATGTAAAAAAAATATGTTGTAGGGTTTATCCCCCTGAGTAAAACAAGAGTACTCCCACTGCTGAAAGGTGTTTCATTCAAAAGTTATTAATTTTCAAAGTTGAAATTTTTAGGTGCAATATCACAGTGGCCTGAAATTGTACAGTGGCGCTGTTGCTACACGATCCTATGGACAGCTCTGGTCCCGGGACCATAAATCTCCATAGGATGGTGTATCTATTATCCCCCATACTATCCCCCATATTGCAGATATTTGTAAAATAATGTAATAGCCCCAAGTTCATCTCTCAAACCTTTATGGTTTGAGAGATAACCGAAAACAAAGTTCCCCCCTCCCTCCCCCTTCCCTGAAGTCAGAGTTGAACTGACTGCAGGGGAAGTCTGTCGTATGACATGCTTGCGGCTCTGCAGCTGAGCCGAGATCACGTTAGTGAAGAATTATTTCACTGAAACGGTCTTCTACATGTGCTCCGGCTCAGACCGGATATCCCTGTAGTCGGCACAATGCTGAATTCAGGGAAGGGGGATGGAGGGGGGAACTTTGCCTTCAGTTATCTCTCAAACCATAAAGGTTTGAGAGATGAACCTGGGGGCTATTAATTTATTTGGCAAATATGTACAATATGGGGGATAGTAATAATAAAGTATTACTATCCCTTTAATGATTCAGGCCTCTGTAGAAAAGTGGATCAGTTCTGGATCAATCCAGCTGAGCAATAGGGGAAAAAGTGTTCCAGTATATTTAATTGTGCCTTTTATCTCACTGAACAGTAGACAGATCTACTGCGAGAATTGCAGATGTACAAGATTTTTTAAAGGGTTTTCAGACAAACTAGAGTTGGTTCCCATTTGTACTTTTTGTCCATGAAGTACACAGTTACGCAGAACATATTTATATAGTAAACAAGTCCACAGGTTCAATCATTTGCCACAGTATAACCCAGAAAATGACAACGGCATAACTCTTCTTGACTCCAAGATGACTGTTAGTCTCTTTACCAGAAAGTCCTGTTTTATCTACTAATCCACGGTGAAACCTGGTATGTTCTTTTCTGCTAGAAAATGACCTGATTTTCTGTTATATGTATCTATTACTACATCCCTGTAAAAGAATTTTCACAATTTAACAGACCTTACTGTATAAAACCCCTTCCTCTGCTGAAGCGGATACCTCCTTAATTATGTTTGTAAGGGGTGCACCCCCATTATTTGATCAGGCCTTAGAATGAAAAGCTCAATGTAATAAGATCCCATTATACATCACCAATCATGCTATGTAACACAATATAATGGAAAGCTCTCCTGATTAACTCCTACCCCAACCGGTCGGAGTGAACGGGATTGGTGAAAGCCTACTCACATCACCGGTGAACATGTCATCAGTGATGTTCCTGAGAAGGCTTTCCCTGATCCTGCCCACGCCATCCCCAAAATTCAGGTAGGAATGAAGGAGAAGAGCATGAGCTCTCCTGTGTTGCAAATATTGATATACCAGTAAAATCAGATGGGATATCAATAACTGGGGGGACATCAGGAAGGGTCCTGTTGTCCCCCACAAGGTCTTCCTGCTTTCTTAGTAATGCGGTCCTGCATGCAAGGTTGATAATTCAATATACTTTTTTTATAACAAAGTGTACCTTTCTAATTGTCCATAACATCGTAGTCTTTGTTTGATTTTTAAAATGTCCCCGTCCCACCCCTGCCTTCCCTCTGATCTGAAATCCGGTCACTTGACCACACAGATCGCAACCAGGGACAATCTCTTGTCTATCAGTAAAAGGAAAACCCTGCCCCCTTGATGAAGGATGGTGGGTTTTCCTTATGCTGACACAAGACTGTCCCTCTTTGTGATCCATCCAGACGGCTTTCTACTCTGAGGGAAATCAGCGTGACGTCTGGAGAATGGTGGGAGGGGAACACTTTTACATAAAATAAAATGAAGACTACGACATTATAGACAGTTAGAAAGGTACACTTCATTATAAAAAGTATATTGAATAAACAACGTTGCCTTAATATCTAAATATTACTATTCCCTTTAAATAAAAAGGGCAAATATAACATGTTGGTTGTATTAAAAACTCTTTCAAAATCACCTAATTTATCAAGTTAATTCTGCTTTAAATTGGTGGATGCACGTTTCTTATAAGATATTTGATTGGAACAGGGAACTGCAAGATTGGCAAATCAAATAATAATACTTCACTGTGGCCAGCAAGACCAGTCTAATTTAGAGTCTAGAAATGGTCACTGTGATCCAATACCCCATATCATTTTATTTAGGTGGTTCGGACACTGATTACAACATCTGCACCACAGGGGAAAAAGAAAATATATACATTTAAATGTTGTTTTTAAAGGGATAGTAATACTTCATTTTTTCTTTATTTTATTTTGTAGACATTAAAAAAACATGAAGAACGATATAAGTCTTATCTCTCAAACCTTTATGGTTTGAGAGATATTCACAAGCAAAGTTTCCCCTCCCGCCCCTTTTACCTAGTGTAAGCCGCCTCTTCTCAGATGTGGAATGCAGTCCATAGACCAGACAGATAACAGCAGGGGACAATCTTCTTCCTATGCGAACAATGAAAGCCCTTACCCCCTTGACAAGTTTTCAGCTTTTCCCCTTATCTTAATTGAAGATTGTCCCTCTCTGCCGTCTACCTGGGCACCTCCCTTCTGATCTGGCTGAGCAGTGTTAGATCAGTAAAAGGGGCGGGAGGGGGATACTTTGTCATTGAATTACTCTGGAACTACAACTCTGACAGAATTGAAATAACACTCTCCAAAGTCCAAATACTATGATGGTTAATTAGAGCCGCTTTTATTATGAAACATTACTATCCCTTTAAGCCCTGGAATGTTAAACTGGACTCTAAAGCATTGTGTTTTAGTGCATTGGAGACCTCTCTCACATTCAAGGGATTAAAAGCCCCATTTAATTAAATCAATGGGACTTGTATGTCTCCCCTATGTTGGTGCTGTACTCCAGAATCGTTTTCCTCTCTTCTTTCTGCCTGAAGCCCTTAGTATTTAAATGGTGCAGGACAGTTTCAAGGCTGGAATATCTGCTGAAAGCAACATACCACTATTAATGCTCAATAATTATTAAAGGAATTACAATGCAATCTTCTGTGCTGTACAACAGGGAACACTGTACACAAAGGCTTATGCCAGTCTACACTGAGCCTGATGCAAAAAGGAAAATAGAGTACTACATGTCAGGACTTACAGCACAGAACCTTCCATCATAAATTACTTGTCAAATTGGGTGGCCACAGGATAGGTATAATATATGTACAATATCGTAAATCACAAATGTAGAACATCATGCTACGTCACTCAGGATATTCACACTAGAGATTACCACCTTGAATAAAGACAGCCTCTTGCCACGTCACAATTTTCCTGCATTCAACACAGAATGAAGGCATATTGCAGCATAGCAAATCTGCATGGCTGTCTATGTGGTTGCTGTGCAGGTTGTTCTCATGAACAAAGCTTGACATTGCAATGCTCTTCACAACTTCCAATGATTGGCTAATACCTACATGATGGCCAATCATATATGACTAATGCAGACATGGACCAGCCAATCATCACACACTTGCATGCCCCCTATAACGAGATCACTTGAGAAACACATAACATGAATTAAGCCAGTGATTCTCAACCAGGGTGCCGTGGCACTTTGGTGTGGCACAGCCATCAACTTAGGGTGACCCATGTTTTCTATGAAGACTAACAAAAATTGACTTTTAAATAAAGATTTATAGAAATTGCTATGCACATTATGTTTAATGTTGTTGTTATTATTGCATTACCTAATAATAACTGTATATTTATGCATTGTACCTTCATTATGCCCTTGATAAAGTACATTAAATATGTTAGGGGTGCCCCGAATGTTCTATATTACGTGTTAGGGGTGTCCCGAAAAAAAAAAGATTGAGAACCTCTGAATTAAGTGAAAATGAGAGCCTGAAGATCGCCGCATTTCAACACATTCAAACTGCCTGTGTGAACCTAAAGTTACATTCTTTCACCATAATAAACTGAGTGGACCTGTTACCTTATAGCAATTTATTTTGTAATCTCAACTGATCTGTAAAACAAGAACAACCAATAAAACATATAAGTGATATTTTGTTGCTTTAGGGGATGTATTGATTGATCACCCCTAGCGTTTCCTCTGCTGACTTTTCCCGACTGAGCTGCTATGAATATTCCACACCACTTCATTCTCCTCTTTAGCAGGCTGCACTACCGTGACAAGTCTCTTCATCTTCTCAGTTTGAGAGAGTTCTAACGTGAATGAATCCTCAGATCTTGCAAGAGAATTTGAAGACTAAGAAAAAAAGATGTGATCCGTTCACCCATCTCCTGTTTTACACCCTTGTTCTCCTCTATTGCTACATTCAATGCCATTTCTAGTCTCTGCATCTGCGTTTTATTTTTTGCTAGCTTTACCATGAAGGAATGATCAGGGCTTGCAAGAGAACAATCTAAATCAGAGCCATAAGAGGTCCCGTCTTCAAGGGTGGGAACTTAAAGAGGAACCTTCACCTTGTATAAAGTCTCCCTTCAATAATTAATCATAAGGTGACTAGCTTCATAATAGTTCTATTAGATCTCAGAAGTACCCGATTCTAAAGTAATCCTTAATCATCGGAGACAGGTTAGTGCCATCTGTGTGCCTGTGCCGTCAGTCCCTTCTGGTACCTTATGGCACAGTGCAGTGCCTCCTAGAGGAGACCGGGACTGACGGCCCAGACACTCAGACGTCTCTAAGACAAGATGTCTGCGCTGATGTCTGGATTCCGATCTCTGAAGATTCAGGATTACTTCAGAATCAGGTACTTCTGACATCTAATAGAACTATTATGAAGCTAGTCGCCATATGCTTAATTATTGGAGGATGGATTTATACAAGGTGAAAGTTTTGCTTTAATAGCAAGGGACAAGATTCTCCCACATAATATTATCCATTCCTTCATCAGCTGTTGCCTTGTCAATGTCCTCTGGGTTTTTATCTATGGAACAACAAGCAATTCTTTCCCAGGTTT
The DNA here is from genome assembly GCA_037306005.1 of Rhinophrynus dorsalis. Classification (NCBI taxonomy): domain Eukaryota; kingdom Metazoa; phylum Chordata; class Amphibia; order Anura; family Rhinophrynidae; genus Rhinophrynus; species Rhinophrynus dorsalis. The sequence continues at coordinate 42,250,614 of CM074722.1, forward strand.
TGTCTGAGGCGTTTTTTGAGGATTAGTACTTTTTTCCGGATGTATAATTTCCTCTTTTTCTGCCCGTCTCCTCTTTAGTGATGGAAATGCATACTCCAGGTCCAATACAGACAAAAAGAATGAGACTGGCAGATACAACCAATGTCATAGTGCCAGTGTGCCTTTGTGAATGTGCAACATCAAATCTTCACACAGGGTAATATGTATTCATACAAATGTTCTATTGAAGCTCATTGTTTGCTGTGAGGAGGTGGGGTCAAAAAGCAGACTTTAATAGAGATCACAATATAGAGGCATCTGCAGATATATAACAAAAGTATATAAATAGATATACCTGGCTGTTATATGGAGGATCTATACCTAGGGAAGTCATACTATGAAGCAAATTAATAAACATTTACATACTTGGGAACTTCCACCTGTGGCGCTGTGGGCTGTGAACAGGCTTAAAGGAGCAGTAAACTTTTTTTATGAAAACATTTATGTTATAGAGTAAAATAAGGTCACCCCCACTGCTGTCAGTTGTTTTTTTCAACATTTATAACAGTTCTAATAACCAGAAATTAATTTACTGTGCATTCACTTCCTGATAGTTCTGACAGGAAGTGACTCAGCAGTTTACATCACATTCTATGGAGAACTATAAGTCACTGACTTTCCTCTCCATTAGAATGTAACAGGATAACTAATTGGAATTTGACCACTAGAGGGCACTGCTAATCTAAATAAATACAGGGTTAAACTGTAATAACTCCGGAAATGTGCATCTGTTAGCAGTGGGAGCACTCTTATGTTACTCAACAGGAAATGCCCTACAATATATGTTTTTTCATAAAAAAAAGTTTACTGCTCCTTTAAGTTAATGATCCAATTTGCATAATAAAGTGAGCAGGCCTTAAATGGGTGGGCAGAACAGGGTGGGAAGGAGAACTGGGCAGAGTTTTTCAGGAAACTCACCACAGCCAGATAATCAGCCTCTGTCCCAGAAAACCTGATAAATAACACCAAAATCAAAATGTGTCTGGGGCAAATATGGAGCATGCCCAGATACAAGCATTTATTCCTAAGCAGGGTACAGTCCTGTTTTCGTAGTCAAATTCTGATGAATAATAAACTTTTTGGTGCTATTGCTGTATAAACAGATTAACTGCTTTGGTGTCACGTGCACAAAGAAAAAGAAGAGCAATTCTAGGGAAAATGTACTGCATCATAGGGAGAATAAAATGATTTAAATTGGGATTTTATTCCCTTGAATGTCTTCAGTACACTGTGACGCAAAGAGTTGGAGACATCTCCTGCATTCACGGTTAAAAGCTCCCTTTAAACCAAAGGCAATTTGAGGAATAATAATTTCCTTTAGGTCTCCGAGTAGCACCTTTGAGGTAGGATGGGAAACTATGTGAAACAAGGACCTATCACCTATGTATCCTCAGTCCGCCATGGTACCTGAATCTAGTCCTCACATCTCTTACAGGAGAACAATTTGAAATTTTAGAACTTTTAGTAAGGAAGAGAGAGGCAGAGAACAGTCACAAAGGCAATGTGTAAACCACATTGCCTTTGCCAATGAAAAAGCCGGTACATGTGATCGCTGTATGAGCAATCACATGTACCGGCAAAACAGAGAATGACTGAAACTGAGTGATCAGTTTCAGCCTCCCCAGAATGAAAGCAGCGCATACTGAGGCACACTGCTATAATTTAACCTTTGACGTGCCAGGACCGTCCCTGGTCCTTAAGGGAAGTTTACTCATGATGATCCTGGCACGTCATGGGTCCTTAATGGTTAAACAAACATTAATGTGAGTTTTATTGCTGTGGAGCAATGTGATACACTTCTATACACAGACCACACAGTCTGTTCTCCTAAACACAGGGACACCAGGGTGATACACTTATATACACACCACACAGTCTGATCTCCTAAGCACAGGGACACCAGGGTGATACACTTATATACACACTAGTGATGAGCGAGCGTGCTCGGCCGATGCTCGGATCGGCTCGAGCATCGCTCTGCTCGGCACATGGCGGTACTCGTCGAGTACCGCCATGTGCTCGCCCGACATGTTCGGGTAGCGGGGATCTGTGCCGGAAGAGGCACAGATCCGAAGAAGCTCCGCTGGACCACCAGGGACTGGAGGTACGGGGGCATTGCGGAGATGAAGGGGGCATTGCGGAGATGAAGGGGGACATTGTGGAAGAGGGGCATAGACTCTATGCCCCTCTTCCACAATGTCCCCCTTCATCTCCGCTATGCCCGTCTTCCACAATGTGCCCCTTCATCTCCGCTATGCCCCTCTTCCACAATGTGCCCCTTCATCTCCGCTATGCCCCTCTTCCACAATGTCCCCCTTCATCTCCTCTATGGCATAGAGGAGATGAAGGGGGACATTGTGGAAGAGGGGCATAGCGGAGATGAAGGGGCACATTGTGGAAGAGGGGCATAGCGGAGATGAAGGGGCTCATTGTGGAAGACGGGCATAGCGGAGATGAAGGGGGACATTGCGGAGCTGAAGGGGGCATTCTGAGATGAAGGGGGCATAGCGGAGATGAAGGGGGCATTGACCAGGCACCCTCCCCTCATCAGAGCAGGGGGTGCCTGGTGTTGCCCCATTCATTCCAATGGGGCTCGGGTGCTCGGCCGAGCACTCGAGCCTCAGGGGGTGCTCGGTCAGAGCACCCGAGCATCGTGGTGCTCGCTCAACACTAATACACACCACACAGTCTGATCTCCTAAACACAGGGACACCAGGGTGATACACTTCCATACACACCACACCATCTGATATCCTATACACAGGGACACCAGGGTGATACACTTATATACACATCACACAGTCTGATCTCCTAAACACAGGGACACCAGGGTGATACACTTCCATACACACCACACCATCTGATATCCTATACACAGGGACACCAGGGTGATACACTTATATACACATCACACAGTCTGATCTCCTAAACCCATGGACACCAGGGTGATACACTTATATACACAGCGCACAGTCTGATCTCCTAAACACAGGAACACCAGGGTGATACACTTCTATACACACCACACTGTCTGATCTCCTAAACACAGGGACATCAGGGTGATACACTTCTATACACACCACACAGTCTGATCTCCTAAACACAGAGACACCAGGGTGATACACTTCTATACACACCACACAGTCTGATCTCCTAAACACAGGGACACCAGGGTGATACTCTTATATACACACCACACAGTCTGATCTCCTAAACACAGGGACACCAGGGTGATACACTTATATACACACCACACAGTCTGATCTCCTAAACACAAGGACATCTGGGTGATACACTTATATACACACCACACAGTCTGATCTCCTAAACACAGGGACACCAGGGTGATACACTTATATACACACCACACAGTCTGATCTCCTAAACACAGGGACACCAGGGTGATACACTTATATACACACCACACAGTCTGATCTCCTAAACACAAGGACATCTGGGTGATACACTTATATACACACCACACAGTCTGATCTCCTAAACACAGGGACACCAGGGTGATACACTTATATACACACCACACAGTCTGATCTCCTAAACACAGGGACACCAGGGTGATACACTTACATACACACCACACAGTCTGATCTCCTAAACACAGGGACACCAGGGTGATACACTTATTGCATATACACACCACACAGTCTGATCTCCTAAACACAAGGACACCAGGGTGATACACTTATAAACACACCACACAGTCTGATCACCTAAACACAGGGACATCAGGGTGATACACTTATACACACCACACAGTCTGATCTCCTAAACACAGGGACACCAGGGTGATACACTTCTATACACACCACACAGTCTGATCTCCTAAACACAGGGACACCAGGGTGATACACTTATATACACACCACACAGTCTGATCTCCTAAACACAGGGACACCAAGGTGATACACTTCTGTAGACATCACACAGTCTGATCTCCTAAACACAGGGACACCAGGGTGATACACTTATATACACACCACACAGTCTGATCTCCTAAACACAGGGACACCAGGGTGATACACTTATATACACACCACACAGTCTGATCTCCTAAACACAAGGACACCAGGGTGATACACTTATATACACACCACACAGTCTGATCTCCTAAACACAGGGACACCAGGGTGATACACTTATATACACCACACAGTCTGATCACCTAAACACAGGGACATCAGGGTGATACACTTATATATACACACCACACAGTCTGATCTCCTAAACACAGGGACACCAGGGAGGGAAAGAGAGACAAAGGGATTTTCCTCTCAAAGGAAAACAGACACTTGGGAAGTATAAACAATTGTTTATTCCTTTACTCAGTCCCTTTTAAAAATGAGCCAGTCGAGCACAAGTTATCACAGGAAAACCTATAAAAATGTATTTTTAATTTTGTTTTTTTCTAGTAATTTTTTCTTAACATCAAATTGCATTGTGGGTTATCCATATAAATTTTGCATCAAAAGAAAGCACTACTTATGAATAAAAAATGGTATATAATTTGTGTGGGTGTACTAAATGAATCAGAGGAAAAATATGGTTGGATAAAAGCATACTAAAAAGGTGTAAAAAAAGCCCTTGTCACTAAGGGATTAAACACTTTCTTAAAGGGACAATAATGTTTCATAATAAAAGCAGCTCTAATTAATCATCATAGTATTTGGACTTTGGAGAGTGTTATTTCAATTCTGTCAGAGTTGTAGTTCAAGAGTAATTCAATGACAAAGTATCCCCCTCCCGTCCCTTTTACTGATGTAACACTGCTCAGCCAGGTCAGAAGGGAGGTGCCCAGGTAGACTGCAGAGAGGGACAATCTTCAATTAATATAAGGAAAAAACCTGAAAAAGTTGTCAAGGGGGGCAGGGCTTTCATTGTTCTCATAGGAAGAAGATTGTCCCCTGCTGTTATCTGTCTGGTCTATGGACTGCATTCTACATCTGAGAAGAAATGGCTTACACTAGGTAAAAGGGGCGGGAGGGGAAACTTTGCTTGTAAATATCTCTCAAACCATAAAGGTTTGAGAGATAAGACTTATATCATTCTTCATGTTTTGTTAATGCCTACAAAATAAAGATAAAACAAAGTATTACTATCCCTTTAAAGGGATAGTAATGTCAATGTATAAAGTTATATTCGATTGTTCATTCTGATTTTATGTAATGCATAGTACCATTTTCAATATCCTTATCTTTGTATAATGCTTATAATTTGAGTTGAAAGTTTACCTCTACGGCCTCATTTCGCTACTTCAGTCATAGTTCTCTCAGATCTGAAAGCCGGTCACTTAGCCGGACAGATCACAATGATGAACAATATTGTATGTCTGGATATGGTAAAACCTTCCGCACTGATGAAGGACAGCAAGGTTTTCCTTATGCCGACACAATATTGTCCGTCATTGCAATTCTTTACCTGAAGAGGTGGTGCTATTGAATACATCAGATGCCTTTAAAAAGGGCCTGGATACTTATTTAAAAGAGCAGAACATAGAGGGCTATGTACGTTAGTATTGGGATTAATATTTAGTTAGTGCTTGTTGATCCAAGGAGAAATCTGATTGCTATTTGGAAGCAAGAAGGAATCCCCCCCCCATTCAAGGCAGAATTTGAAATTGCTGTATTATTTTTTTGCCTTCGTTTGGATCAATGATGGTAAACGGGAATAGGAAAAGGGTTGAACTAGCTGGACGCAAGTCTTTTTTCAACCTAAATTACTATGTTACTATCCGGAGTGGCCTTTAGATCTGAGAGAACTATGACTGAAGTAGTGAGAAAGGGGCTGGAGGGGTTAACTTTCAACTTAAAGGGATAGTAATGTTTCAACAGGCAGCTCCAATTAAGCTTCACAGTATTTTGAAAGCCTTGCCCCCCTTGATAGGTTTTTTAGGTGTTTCTCTTATGTTAATTGAAGATTGTCCCTCTCTGCAAGCCATTTGGACACCACCTTTCTGTTCTGAGGTGAGCAGTGTTACATCAGTAAAAGGGGCGGGAAGAGGATACTTTATCATTCAATTACTCTTGAACTACAACTCTGACAGTATTGAAATAACACTCTCCATGGCCCAAATACTATGAAGATTCATTGGAGCTGCTTTTATTTTGAAACATTACTATCCCTTTAATTTACAAGCACTATACACAGATATATATGTTGACATTACTATCCCTTTAAGACTGGGGCTACCCAGGACTAAATAAATTTGACACTTGGCTTTGTATTTTTGCTGATATTGATGCCTTTGTGTTATAAACCTTGTCTTGTGGCTATAGACGTCTCCCTATCACTTCTCTATTATGAAAACTCCTGCTTGGGGCAGCTTATGATGGACACAGATGATTACAGATCTCATTGAAAATCTCAACAGATTGTCAGGAATAGACTGGCTGTATCCTGCTGAGGAGTGACAGTATGAAAGATCCAACAGAGACTTGGAATAAAACACACATGCTATAGATCCCTGTTAACCCTTCGAGTGCCAGAAAACTGTCCAGTACATTGTGAAGCAATTCGTTGGATATCCTCCAGCACTCAAATGGTTAAATTAACATTAAAGGGATAGTAATACTTCGTTTATCTTTATTTTATTTTGTAGGCATTAAAAAAACATGAAGAACGATATAAGTCTTATCTCTCAAACCTTTATGGTTTAAGAGATATTCACAAGCAAAGAATCCCACCCCCCTGTTCAGCCAGATCAGAAGGGAGGTGCCCAGGTAGACTGCAGAGAGGGACAATCTTCAATTAAGACAAGGGAAAAAGCTGAAAAACTTGACAAGGGGGGCAGGGCATTCATTGTTCTCATAGGAAGAAGATTGTCCCCTGCTGTTATCTGTCTGGTCTATGGACTGGATTCCACATCTGAGAAGAGATGGCTTACACAAGGTAAAAGGGGTGGGAGGGGGAAACTTTGCTTGTGAATATCTCTTAAACTATAAAGGTTTGAGAGATAAGACTTATATCATACTTATATATATAGAAGCTCAGCCTTTTAATAAATAATAATAATTGCTAGTGGGAACCTCTGATAATATTAGCATTAGGGATGGGTGACAGTGTTCACCTAAAAAATGAAACAGGAGCAAAAATGGCACTTTTCGCAGAGCAGCAATGTTTTAATTAAAAGTTCAGGTTTTCCACTGTTTTTGCCTAGCTCACTGCACTAAAATCAATAGGAAGACTGAATCTCTACCCACCATGTGGTAACTTTCCCTTATTTTCTGGCGGGCAGCCCTGATCCAAGTTGCTTCCTGATCTGCCTGTTATTTATCGGTGTGAGAATCGAGTAAAGACGGCTGTTATATCTGTCCTAGGGGAGTCTGGGGGAGTGAGACAGAAGCAAAGAAATTTTACCCCAAATTGCTGTGTGATTGACTGGGAGGACACAGGAAGTGATGAACCAAGTTCCTTCCTGATCAGGCTGTTATTATCTCTGTGTTAGATGTGTCTTGAGGTGTGAGAAGGGCAAAGGAGGTTGACCCCAAATATCCGAACATTTTGTGTGACTGATTGGGAAGACATAGGTAGCTGTGTTCCAAGTTCCTTCCTGAACTGGTTGTTAATATCTCTGTGTTAGATGTGTCTAGAGGTGTGAGAAGGGCAAAGGAGGTTGACCCCAAATACCCCAACATTTTGTGTGAGTGATTGGGAAGACATAGGTAGCTGTGTTCCAAGTTCCTTCCTGATCTGGTTGTTAATATCTCTGTGTTAGATGTGTCTATGGGTATAAGTAATACATTATGATGATTCTTCTCTTCCTGAGGAGGGATTTTGTCAAAGTCCTACCACCAGTACTGTTAAAAAAACATGTAAGAACACTGAAGATACCTGAGGAAAGGAAACATTGTATTTTGCTGGAAGATCGTGCCTATCCAGAGGAATAGAGACGGGTCGGAAAAAACTTCAGAGCAGTGCTTACGGGAGAAGCCTGGAGACTTGGGACTCGATCTACAGGTATAGTGCAGGGGAAGGTGTCCCTTCATTTTCATACACGCTTTATTTGGCTATACTCAGGCATGTGCGCACATAGACACCAAGGGAGGCTTGAGCACCTGCCCTTTTTGTCCAAAGTGCCCTCGTGCCCTTTTAACAAAAAAAAAAAAAATAATAATAATTATGAGAAGTGCCCTTTTCTTCATTTGAGCCCCTGCCCCCCAAAATGTCTGTGCACATCCCTGGCTATACTTGTGAGTGCAGTTTTTCTAATACATTGCTTTATATGAGATGATACTGTCCCATGTGTGTTTCATGTCTTGTTTTTTTGAGGGAACACATTAATGAAGAGATATTATTTGACAGTTTCACATACAAGAGGAATAATAAGTGAGTGGCCATTTGGCACACATTTGGATAACATTACGCACAACATTGACGTATTACACTATATGTTGTATTTTTTTTCTTTTTTCATGTTTTTATGAAATGATCTTCACTGAGTTATAAGTATAATTATTGTGCCATACTTTTTTGTTTGTCTTGTCTGTGTTAGACGTGTGAGAGGGCAAAGGAGGTTGACCCCAAATACCCCAACATTTTGTGTGACTGATTGGAAAGACACAGCCAGCTGTGATCCAAGTTCCTTCCTGAACTGGTTGTTAATATCTCTGTGTTAGATGTGTCTATGGGTATGAGTAATACATTATGATGATCCTTCTCTTCCTGAGGAGGGATTTTGTCAAAGTCCTTCCACCAGTACTGTTAAAAAAAACATGTAAGAACACTGAAGACGACTACGAGTTCCATTCTAGTGTTGGAATAATAGAAGGTGTAGAAGCTCAACAAACTGCTGCATCTGACAAGAGCAGAAACACCTGTCCAGAAAGTAGTAGGCAACATTGTGAAAATAAAAGTAAAAAAGACATTGTTTGAGACCTCTAAAAGCCTAGAGGTATATAGAAATAGTGGGCAAGAAGCAGCAGGCAATGCTGAGTATGACTTAATGATGACTGATGATGTAGATCTAGAAGATATCCCTCCAGCATCCTCCTCTTCTTCAGATACAGATGAAGTTGAGGGTGAGAGAGATGATGACATGGCCAGAATGTTAGCTGAAAGGCAAATGCTCAATGTTCCACCACTGAAAAGGAGCACTGTGCCTGTCTATAAACTCAATCAGAAAACAGCTGGAAAGTCTGACCCTGGACAATCAAAGATGCCCAAAAATGCAGTGATCCTGTCAGACATCACCAGCTTTAAGTCCCACTCAGCCACACACACTATTGTTCGGCAACCAGCAGCACAACACATGTTATAAACCCTTTGAGTGCTAGATGTGTTGTGTACCCCTCTGGCACTCAAAGCTAACATCTGCAACCATAGCTATAATGAGTGCCTGTCCTGCCGGTGGAAGTGCTGCACTTTTGACAACCAGTAGTAGTATACTTGCAAGTAGCATATGAGCAGGGGGAAAGAAGGCTCACACCTAGGCCTCCTCAATGAGATCCCACCAAAAGCACAACCACAGGAATGACTGGGAGACACACCATCAACAGTTCAGAGGTGCCATACTTAGCAGCAGCAGAAGTACTCTGAAACATTCCCAGGTCTCTGGGGTACATGATAAAAGAGAGTGTACCAAGATTTCCTGTACCTGCTGCAGAGGAGTATGACTGAGTTTGTTTTTGGAGAAGACAAGAGTCATAGAGTGGCCACACATACTGCTACCACCCCACAAGTGATGGCATTAAACCAATAAAGTTACACAGTTCTTGCACTATGTACTGCCCTCCCACACTTACTAAGTTCTTAGAAAGAAGTCAAAACCTATACAAAAATAACACAAAAGTACACCTATGGAGTAGTAAACTTACCAAAATGTTGGCAGTTCACATGCTGCCCTTTTCTTTTGTTGAAAACAGAGGCTTTAACCCCTTAAGTACCAGCGGTCCAGGGAAGTTACCTTCCCTTAAGGACCGCTTTGCCGACGCGCCGGTACACGTGACCTGTTACGCGTACCGGCGTGCCGCTTGGAGGCCTAAGAGAGATCGCTCCGGTCTTGGAGCGATCAATTTTAGGCACCGTTTTTACTTACAGCGCTCCCGGTAGAGCGCTGTAAGTAAAAAGTACGTGACGTGCTATGACCGTCACTGGTCCTTAAGGGTATAAGGACGTGACGGTCATACCACGTCACGTAGTCCTTAAGGGGTTAAAGAACTGATGTTATGTGTTGCACCCTGCTGGAATATTCCAAATGCATTGTTCAAGGATTGGATTGTGCCAATGTTATTTAAGCAGGAATTTAGTGTTGTGGGCAAAGGACAAAGGCACTCAGCTTGCCAACAGTTGTTTCAAGGTATATCTTGTTGTAGGACTCACAACTTTTAATTTCAGCTTTGTATTTCTCCACTTCAGGCCTCAGAAGAAGCAAATATTGCAGCGGGAAATCTTGTGGTCATAGAAAACATAGATGAAAAGTTCTTGCAAAAAATTTATTGGCAGTTGCAAAAAAGTTATATATTTTCTATGGGTGGGAATTTTCACAAAAAAACAGTGTATATGTTTTTTTCATGAAAATTCCTGCTGGATATTTCTTTGACTTTTCACCTATCCCTAATTACCATTTTAAATTGACAGCTCCCTGTGTTTTTCCTCACCAGAAATGGTGCTGTGAGCTCTGGAGAGGCAGCTGATGTCTTCTATTTGCTGCTGTAAAGACCCACTTACCTACAAAACCAATAGGATTCAGGCTGCCAATGACAATTCCAGTTCTTGCAGGAGGTATATGAAGAAGCTTAGGATAGATGGTAGAATTAGTGCTTTATGTCTACAGTGTTCCTATGCTCTGATTGTAGCAGTGAACGAGTATAATACTAAGATGAATATGTTGTTTGTTTACTCTAATTTCCCTTAGAAAAAAAAGCACTTTGTTGTGGCTGCTAAATATTGCTGTACTATTCACCAAGGAGAATGTATCACACAAATTCTCACCTGTAAGTCTAGAAATAAAAGGTGCCACGAGGCCAGCAGCCAAAAAATAATAGGAAAACTAAATGATTTAACTGAATGCTTTTGTTTACACAGATGCTTCCCAGTGGGTTGCTACCCCCTTTGGAATCAATTAAATTAAGCAAATAACATGTAAGGATATTTTTATTACCAGTATATATGCATAACTGTGAACCCTTTTTGTATGAAGCCCTAACATAACTAAATGCACCTACTCATTTTCTCTTTCGATGGTTAAAGTGTGACATGCCAAAAACCGCAGGAGCTGAAATTATGTCTCTTTGAGAGAGAGAATGAGAGAGGTGGATAAAATACATAAAGTACAATAGGCAACTGACTACGGTGATAAAATTGGCCAATGGCTCATTATTAGAACAAACAGAAGCAGTGCAACAACGCCTCTAAGAGTAATCTTTCTGGACATTTCAATATTTTTCTTGCAGTATAGCCCCCCTCTCAGGACGGGTACTCACTAGAGATGGAGGCTCGACCAGCCTCTGAGTTCAAAAGCACACCAAATGAAATAAAACCTCGGCGTGGGATCCTGCATGGGTTTGTAGACATAGAGTAATACTCCACTAACTGGGCTACATTTCATGCCTTCATCCATCTTAGTAAAGTTGACACCCTGTATAATTCAATATGCCGCTTTAGCCTCCAATGTAATTACACTAACCATCGCTGTGATATGTTAAAAGAACTAAATTAGTTAACACTCAAATCTAGAAGTGCCCTTCACCTTTCTTGCTTAGTACACAACCACTTCTCTGGAAAACTACCACACTACCTGAGCAGTTTGCTCACTCCTGCTCTCCATACTAAGTATAACCTCCGCTCCACTACTAACAACTCGCTACGTATACCACAATACAAGAAAGAAGCAGGAAGATCTGCCTTCTCCTTCAGAGCTCCAAAGGCCTGGAACAATCTGCCTGAAATAATCAAATATGCTCCCAGTCTAAAATTCTTAAAAGTAAATGCTTCTTTATATCTAAAAATAGAGTGTAACTGTTTATAATTTTAAAATTTCCATACGTATGTATATTCATATGTGTATGTATATTTAATAACATGTAATATAGAATGTTTCTCAATTTGTGTAAATATGCAATCCTCTACTGAAAACTGTCCAGGACATACTTGAAAACGAGAGAAATCTCAATGTATTCTTCCTAGTAAAACATTTTCTAAATAAATAAATACATACATTTATTGTAGTAGGAAAAGCAAGACCAATACATTGAATAATATATAAAAATACAATTTTACACCCTATGCACTGCATCAAAAATTACTTTGTCAGGGGCACTCCCCTGACAAAGTAATATTTGACGAAACGCGTAGGGTGTAAAATTGTGGTGGAGCATTAATCTCTGTCTACTAACCCAGTGTAAGATAGAGATAGTTCATGCAGGATCAGACACTCAGGGGTGGGTCGAACCTCCATCTCTAGTGAGTACCCCTTCCTGACAGGGAGGCTATACTGCAAGAAAAATATTGAACTGCCCAGAGAGATTGCTCTTAGAGGCAGTGTTGAGCTTTTTCTGTTTGTTCTTTTGTTTCTACAGCCGATTGGCCTATATTGGTCCCGTGATCGGGTGAGCAGAAAGCAGCGGTATGCAATGAAAAGAGTGGGTATCCCATTAGAAGGAACAGGAACCTATTATTGGGACTTCCTAAAATAGTGAAAGTGTTGCTTTTTCTATCTCAAAAGTATACAGTAGCGCACCATAATAATGAATATTGCTTAGTAGTGGTTTATTCAAAGCTTGCTTTAATTTTATTTCTGTTTACCATTTCTCATTATTAGCATCCTGGAACCTTCTCTAATCTGGTGAGTCAAAAGCTCCCAAGTGGAGTTTCTGGGTAACTGGAAACCCCTACTTGGTTAGCCCTTGCATGTGCCCTGTTTATTTTCATCTTGTACCTCAGGCATTACAACTTACTGAACCACTTATCCATTCCTGTGCGGATTGCTTCAGGGTAGGGTGAAACCACCATTTTCTGTCTTGTCAACTGAATTATATGGCATACTGGATGGACAAAGCTCCTGACTTATCAATTCCAATATTTCTACTGCAGTTGTAAAGAGCAGGCATTTTGCCTCTGAGTAAAGAATGTTTATTCTCCTCAGACCCCATACAACCCACTTGCCTACCATTCTGGAAAAAGAGAAAGCCTCCACCCTACCAGGCAGTATTTGTGTAATGCTCTTATAGCCAAGTCAGCATTAACGTCAGAACTACTGAGCTAGAATACCCGCAGTCGGAGAGATAGGTGTATGCATGAGGGAGTAGCGGGGTGACATGGGAGGGACAAAAATGTACTGTAGCTGGTGTGTTTTCCAGATGTTAATTGTTTTTGGATCATTTGAATTGTGGCATCCCAGTGTCATCATCTGACACATGGAGTGCCATTGAGTCTGCATTCATATGAAAGCAGAGGCAAGGCTAATAGAATGCTGGAAAGACTGAAGACAACATGTACAAGGCAGGATTTTTTCTTTCTAGAGTAGGCACTAGGTAGTAAAGAACAGGTGCAAATACTCTGAAGTGTTGGGTAAAGGAGCATGATGATTTACTATATATATACAGTGGGAAGTACTATTTAAACCAGAGAATGGAGGACTTGATGTATGAGGAATGACTAGACAAACTTGGTTTATTTACTCTAGAGAAAAGACAACTAAGAAGAGATTTTATCACAATGTACAAGTATATGAGAGGTCATTTAGAGGAAAGGAGGTTTAGACTCCAGCAGAGGAAGGGTTTTTTTTACAGTAAGGTCTGTTAAATTGTGGAATTCATTGACCAAGGAGGTGGTTATGGCAGATATAATGGATACATTTAAGAGAAGATTAGATACATTTCTTTCAAAAGGAAAAATACAGGGCAAAATAGGAAGTTCTGATAAAGACGGACTTATTTGACAGCAGGAAAGCTATATAATCCTCATGTCTCTGGGTTATGAGGCAAAAGTTGAAATTTATGGACTTGTGTCTTTCTTCAACCTAATTTACTATGTTACCTATGGTTCAGCCGGTTATCCCCAAAATTGCTCAACTTTTCTTTTGTTCATAAGGCCCTTAATCAGGTTTTCCAGGTTAAGTAGATGCCTGACCTTGATAAATCTATAAATTTCACTTTACTGCCTGCAGCTTATTTAAGATCTCAACAGAACAGATTAACATTCTGAAAAAGAACTGCAAATATTATTTAACCAATTTTCTGCAAGAGTCATGACAAACATGCTCTAAAACACAAGATGCCATTCTCCAAAAATGTTTATGTTACCAGGGAAGCTGCTACAGACACAAAAGACCTGGGGCTTGAGCATTCTAATGCATTATTAATGCACTGTGCAGCTTAATTGCACCAGTACCAAAAGGGGAATTAGCAGTAGTACCATTACATGCCCCTAGGTGACAACAAGACCTGGATTGTTGAAGGAGACCAGGTATTTACACAGTTCTTATTCTCATTTAAGGGATAGTAATGTGTGAAAAAACTGTTTGTTTGATTATTCATTATACTGTTTTAGGATGTAATCTACCTTTCTAAGTGTCCAAAACATTGTCGTCTTCATGTTATTTTACTTTAAAGAGATAGTAATGTTTCAAAATTAAAGCAGCTACAATTAGTCTTCATGGTACTTGGGCCATGGAGATTGTTCTTTCAGTACTGTCAGAGTTGTGGTTCAAGAGTAATTGAATGATAAAGTATCCCCCTCCCACCCCTTATACCTAGTATAAGCCGCCTCCCCTCAGATGTGGAATCTGGTCTTAAGACGAGACAGCTCACAGCAAAGGACAATCTTCTTACTGCCCCCCTTGACAGGTTTTTCAGGTTTTTCCCTTATGCTAATTGAAAATTGTCCCTCTCTGCGATCCATCTGGACACCACCTTTCTGTTCTGAGGTGAGCAGTTTTACATAAGTTAAAGGGGCGGGAGGGGGATACTTTATCATTCATTTACTCTTGAACTACAACGCTGACAATACTGAAATAACACTCTCCATGGCCCAAATACCATGAAGATTAATTGGAGCTGCTTTTATTTTGAAACATTACTATCCTTTTAAAGTGTCCTCCCTCCCTTCCCTTTTCCCTACATCATGGTTACTTACCTCAGAGTAGAGAGCTGGTTAAGATGGATCACGATGAGGAACAGTCTTGTGTCAGCATAAGGAAAAACCTGGCCTGTTTCATCAAGGTGGGCAGGGTTTTCCTTATACTGTTGGGCACAATTTTTTTTTTTATCATTTTCAAAAACTTTATTGAGAAAATAATAAAAAAAAATACATAGAATTATCAGAGAATAACAATCTGCGTTCTGTCCGGTCAAGTGACCGGCTTTCAGATCTGAAAGCAGTCAGTGTGACATAGGGAAAAGGGGCAGTGGGGGACACACTTTAAAATGAAAGAACACAAAGAACTTAAAGTTATATGCACACATTACTATATTTTTAAATGTATATATTTAAACTGTCTATAGCCTGTGATTTTCATTTTCATAGGTTTGTAATTGCAGATTTTTTTATTTAGTTGTTAAAGACATAGTAATGCTTAATTGTTGAAAAAATATATGGCAGGGTTTACCATACTCACTAAAACAAGGGTACTCCTACTGATGAGAGATGTTTTACCAAGGTTATTACAACTCATACTTGCATTTTTTGGGTGCACTACTTCAATTGCCTGAATTTTATGGAGGCACTGTGGCTACAGGAGTCTGTGGACAGCTAGGGTCAGCTGACCATTAATCTACATAGGATGATGTAGAAACAGCATTACTACCACCACTTTAAGGAATGTAATCTCAGCAGAGCTTTGTTCTCTGACTTAGGCAGATAATGCCGGTATCCTTTTAAGTTATCTCAGTTGAAATATAGTGCGGAAGATGCCTCAATGAACATGTTGCCTGAATGAAAAGGGCAACATGAGAATCTCGCCCTGCATATAAGCGCGAGATTCTCATGTCGCCCCCTTAAATGCTGCATCAAATTGCCAGCATACCTGGCACTGCTATCTTTAAATCCCTCGGTGTACTGCTGCTGTATAATAGAATCATTACAAGAGACTTTTAGATGGCCAGTGGACTGCCTGTCATCTCCTGGTGTACAATACCATTTTTTGTGTGTGGCACTCAAAGGCTTAAGCTACATATGGAACAAAGTACTAAAAATACTACATATATTTGTTCCATATGTAGCTTAACCCTTTGAGTGCCACACAAAAAATGATATTGCGTACCAGGAGATGACAGGCAGTCCACTGGCCATCTAAAAGTCCCTTGAAATTATCATATTATACAGCAGCAGTACACTAAGGGAGTTAAAGAAGGCTGGATCCAGAGTCAGGTATGCTGGCAATTTGATGCGGCATTTAAGGGAGCAACACGCTTGTATGCGGGGCGAGATTCTCATGTTTCCCTTTTCATACAGGCGACATGTTGATTGCGGCGTGCAGCCGCATGATATTTCATCTACAATCTTTTAAAACTGAACCGATAATGCCTGTATAATTAATGATTTACCTGTCCAGAAAATCACTACTTTCTACCTTCTTAAACTGCTAAAACTTACTATTTCCCACCGGAGTGGAGGAATAAAGTGATAAAGAAGATTAATCATACAAATCTTTTCAGAATGGAAGCTCCCCTTGATGTGGTGGCTTGAAAAGATGATCATTTCTCTTTAAAGAGATAGTAATGTTTGTTAATAAAGGACAATCAAGTCTTCTTTACCGTGTAGCAGTAAAACCTTATAAAACATTTTACATTTATCCTCTAATGAAGTCCCCCACTCCTGCCCCTTTTACTTGTGTCAGCAGCCTCAGCAAGCCGATCCAGACAAAATTCAATGAGGGACATCTTCTTCCAGCATAAGGAAGTGGGCATGCTTTTCCTTATACTGAAACAGGAAAGATTGTCCCTCGCTGCAATTTGTCCGGGCCCAGTACTGGATTCCAGATCTGAGGGGAGGCTGCTTGAGGTAAGTAAAAGGGGGGGAGGGGGAAACTTTATTAGATAATAAATGTAATAGGGTTAAGTTTTATAAGCTTTTAATGCTACACATTGTTATAAAAAAGTAGGAAGAAGACTCAATTGTACTTTAATAACTAAATATTACTATCCCTTTTAAGCAGAGCTATTTTTATAATGTTGCACTATCCTTGTAGTACTGATTGAACTATATACCTTTAAGTGCCGTTCTGTACCCCTCTGGCACGCAAAGGGATATGCTGTACTCATTACTTTTCTTTATTGTTTCACTGTCTTTTTTACACAGTATCTTCTGTAATAGCGTTGCACTGTCTGCTTTCACATCTCATACTAAAGCTCTCTGGAATCATATTCAGAGATATAAAAGTGTAAAAAAAATGATGAAAATGAAAAAAATAATACACTATGAAAAAATGTAGGCAACTTGATTTCACATAATATGTATGTCAATTTAAAGTAACACTGGCCAATTTTTATATAAGAATAATGGAGTTATTCTGGACTAAACCAACTGCACCATAAGAGACAAATACAAATTCCTTTTATATTAAATTGGGCTTTTATCCCCTTGAATTCCAGAGATGTCTCCAATGCATTGCTAAGCGATGCACTGCAGACCTCTCTAGCATTCAGGGAGTTAAAGGGATAGTAATACTTCATTTTATCTTTATTTTATTTTGTAGGCATTAAAAAACATGAAGAACGATATAAGTCTTATCTCTCAAACCTTTATGGTTTGAGAGATATACACAAGAAAAGTTCCCCTCCCGCCCCTTTTACCTAGTGTAAGCCATCTCTTCTCAGATGTGGAATGCAGTCCATAGACCAGACAGATAACAGAAGGGGACAATCTTCTTCCTATGAGAACAATGAAAACCCTGACAAGTTTTTCAGGTTTTTCCCTTATCTTAATTGAAGATTGTCCCTCTATGCAATCTACTTGGGCACCTCCCTTCTGCTCTGGCTGAACAGTGTTACAACAGTAAAAGGGGCGGCAGGGAGATACTTTGTCATTGAATTACTCTTGAACTACAACTCTGACAAAGTTGAAATAACACTCTCTGAAGTCCGAATACTATGATGATTAATTAGAGCTGCTTTTATTATGAAACATTACCATCACTTTAAAAAGCTCTATTCAAGTGCATGGTGATTTAAGAATGGTGCAGTTGATTTAGTCCAGAATAACGCCAGGCTTTTTCTAAATATGGGCCACCGTCCCTTTAATATGCCATGTTATTACAGTATAGATTTCTAGTAAGAACTGTGTTTGTAATCATCTGTCTAATCACTTTCCTTGAATTTATGAGGCAATATTTTCCGCTTTGTGCTGGCATATCTCCAGAGATAAACCAAAGTTATCCTGCATGCCGGAGAGTCTCTGTGGATTACCCTGTTATTGACACTATTACTCCTGTAACTTGCAACTGCTAACTTTAAAGGGATAGTAATACTTAAAATGTAAAAAAAAATATGTTGTAGGGTTTATTCCCCTGAGTAAAACAAGGGTACTCCCACTGCTGAAAGTTGTTTTATTCAAAGTTATTACAGCTCAAAGTTGAATATTTTAGGTACAATATCACAGTGGCCTGAAATTGTACAATGGCGCTGTTGCTACACAATCCTATGGACAGCTCTGGTACCGGGATCATAAATCTCCATAGGATAGTGTAGCAGTAGCACCACTGTACAATTTCAGGCCACTGTGATATTGCACCTAAAAAATTCAACTTTGAGCTGTAATAACTTTTGAATAAAACACCTTTCAGCAGCGGGATTACCCTTGTTTTACCCAGGGGCTTCAACCCTACAACTTTTTTTTTTTTTACATTTTAAGTATTACTATCCCTTTAAGAGGTTTTAAATTAAGTGAAATCTAACTCATATTTCCCACTAGACAATCTAAAGAGGTGCCTGGGGGATTTGTTAGATACAGAGTTATTTTAAAGGGATAGTAATGTTTTTGTATAACTAGCTCTGCCATGCATCCTTGTAGTGCATACTACCGATTAATTAAGTTAGTAATGCTGAAATCGCACTATATACTGTAAAATAATATTATAAATGATCCCCCTCACACCCCTTTGTCAGCATTCCTGCCACATCTCCTTAGATCGGACAAATCGTTGCAAGGCACAATCTGCCTCTGTTCAGTATATGGAAAACCCTGCCCCCTTGATGAAGGAGGGCAGGTTTTTCCATATACTGAAAGAAGATTGTCCCACGTCACAATCCGCTTCCAGCTCCGAGGCTCGAAGGATGATGTAAGTATAAGGGGACTGAGGGGGATAATTTATAATATTATTGTACAATTTATAGTGCGATTAACTCATCAGTAGTATGCACTACAAGGTGCATTGCAGCGTTACGCATAAGAAAATATTACTATCCCTTTAATAACAGAGCAAAAAGACAGCTTCCCAATCTCCCTGGTGTAAGGCAGGTCAAGGAGAAACTCTGCCTCTCATAGAACTCAGTTCGGAATACTCTAAACCAGAGGTTCTCAACCCATGCCCTCAGTGGCCACTAACAGGTCAGGCCTGTACTCTTTAACCCCTTAACGACCGAGGAATCTGCGCCGGGACGCGGCTGAACGTCCGGCGGGGGGGGCCCGGAACTCCATGACGGTCATAGTACGTCGTGGGTCGTTCAGTCAGATTGACCCTTGACGTACTATGACCGTCAAGGGTCATTAAGGGGTTAAAGGAAATTCTCAAATCCTGGCCTGTTAGGAGCCAGGGCACGGGTTGAGAACCACTGCTCTAGACAGGAGCATTGCTAGGCACTGTTTTGGGGGTTGAAGCCCTAGGGCTCATGCTTAACTGATTGAGTGCCAGAGGGGTAAGTAACGCAATGCGTTACTTTGAGTGCCAGAGAGTTACCCAGCTACTCAAGGGGTTAAAGGTACAGTATAGAATTTGTATAAGACATGTTTGGCTGTGCCCCAAGAGCTATGGTAGCTAATTCTGCCTTCAACAGAGAGCTTCATGATCTGACAAGTGAGGCTCTGACATTACCCAGCCTTGCAGATCTTTGTGATCTGCAGGACAAACCAGAGCGCAATGGAGGAATTTTGAGCTATTGGCATACCTGGGAACTTTTTATTCTGGACTCCCTGCAGGGGGAGTGCTGTGGTGTTGTTGGATAGGATAAATGATGCAATTTGCATCAAAAGTGGGCAGAGCCTAATCACGAGTGGGGGTGTGGCTTCAAAAACTAGTAAAAAGTGCCTAGAATAGACTGGAGAAGGTGAGAAGTGGAAGGGAAATGGGAGGAACTAAGTGGAAAGGAGCACCAATGGGCAGAGATTCAATAGATACTGCTCACACCCCAGAGAATCAGCCTCTGCCCCGGAGACCCGGTAATGCAGAGTGAAAACTGGAGTCTCCGAGGCAGATCTGGAGGGTTCCCTGCTATGGCTATGGGGACTCAGTTCCAATATCTTAGGGCGCTGCCACTGCCAATCAATTTAAAGGGATAGTAATACTTAAAATGTAAAAAAAAATATGTTGTAGGGTTTATCCCCCTGAGTAAAACAAGAGTACTCCCACGGCTGAAAGGTGTTTCATTCAAAAGTTATTCATTTTCAAAGTTGAATTTTTTAGGTGCAATATCACAGTGGCCTGAAATTGTACAGTGGCGCTGTTGCTACACCATCCTATGGAGGTTTATGGTCCCGGCACCAGAGCTGTCCATAGGATCGTGTAGCAACAGCACCACTGTACAATTTCAGGCCACTGTGATATTGCACCTAAAAAATTCAACTTTGAAAATTAATAACTTTTGAATGAAACACCTTTCAGCAGTGGGGGTACTCTTGTTTTACTCATGGGGATAAACCCTACAACATATTTTTTTTACATTTTAAGTATTACTATCCCTTTAAGTGGTCTTGTATGGACCTTATCCTGCCCTTTAACACCCGGGGTCTGGTTGACAACTAGGGGCAAGTAGAGCTGCTTTAGGAACAGTAAGACTTATGTACTACAAGGAACCAAAGCAATTCTGAAACAAACAAACAAACCAACTACTCTAAGCGACAGGAAATATTCCTCAAATTCCCTTTAATTTAAATGGGATTTATAACCCCTTGAATTATTTTTCAATGCATTATGGAGTTAAACTGCCATTTAATAGGGCAGTGCCTCCTAGATTAAAAAAAAAAAGAAACATGTTTCTTAACCCCTTAAGAACCAGCTGATCAAGCATGCAGACAGCACTTATGAACCACAGACCTTTTTTTTTTTTGTGCATCCATTGCAGGGCTCCCCGAAAGGTGTGCAGCGGCGTGGGGATCCCTGAATTCCATGACGGTCCTGGCACGTCATGGGTCCTTATGGCTCACTGACCCATGATGTGCCAGGACCATCAAGGGTCCTTAAGGGGTTAAAAAATACAGCATTGGGGAGTTTCCCCCTGACATTCCTACGTGGCCTCACAAATTAAAAAAAATGTACAGATGGTGTAAATATGAAAAAACACAAATACTAAAATCCAGTAGCACTCAGACATATAGCGTGGGAAATAAACAAAAATGTATCTATTCTCTCAAACACAGTATAATATCTATACACCTGTGCCCCTGTAGAGGCGGCTACAACAATAGCCACACTCACCTGAACACAGTTCTATAGTATGCACTCCAACATCAGAATGGTGAAACAATTAATAGGTATAAATAGTAATGGCAGAAAATGTATATAATAAATACCCAACCCACTATCTCCCAGTCAATCTCTCAACAATAAATGGAGAAGATGAAAAGACACATGAAGGACATATAGATGGTAAACATACAGTGAAACCACAATGACCAGATGGTAAATAGTCACTACAATACCAGTCTTATAATTCAACCACTCTGGATAACTGGTGAAATACAAATGTAACCGATGTATCCTTATTCCGCGATAACTGATGAAATACAAATGTAACCGATGTATCCTTAGTCCGTGATAACTGGTGAAATACAAATGTAACCGATGTATCGTTAGTCCGCGATAACTGGTGAAATACACATGTAACCGATGTATCCTTAGTCCGTGATAACTGGTGAAATACAAATGTAACAGATGTATCGTTAGTCCGCGATAACTGGTGAAATACAAATGTAACAGATGTATACTTAGTCCGCGATAATTGGTGAGATACAAATGTAACCGATGTATCCTTAGTCCGTGATAACTGGTGAAATACACATGTAATCGATGAATCCTTAGTCCGCGGTAACTGGTGAGATACAAATGTAACCGATGTATCCTTAATCCGCGATAACTGGTGAAATACAAATGTAACAGATGTATCCTTAATCCGTGATAACTGGTGAAATACAAATGTAACCGATGTATCCTTAGTCCGCGATAACTGGTGAAATACAAATGTAACCGATGTATCCTTAATCCGCGATAACTGGTGAAATACAAATGTAACTGATGTATCCTTAGTCCGCGATAACTGGTGAAATACAAATGTAACTGATGTATCCTTAATCCGCGATAACTGGTGAAATACACATGTAACCGATGTATCCTTAGTCCGCGATAACTGGTGAAATACAAATGTAACCGATGTATCCTTAATCCGCGATAACTGGTGAAATACAAATGTAACCGATGTATCCTTAATCCGCGATAACTGGTGAAATACAAATGTAACCGATGTATCGTTAGTCCGCGATAACTGGTGAAATACAAATGTAACCGATGTATCCTTAGTCCGCGATAACTGGTGAAATACAAATGTAACCGATGTATCCTTAGTCCGCGATAACTGGTGAAATACACATGTAATCAATGAATCCTTAGTCCGCGATAACTGGGGAGATGCGATAACTGGTGAAATACAAATATAACCGATGTATCCTTAATCCGCGATAACTGGTGAAATACAAATGTAACCGATGTATCCTTAATCCGCGATAACTGGTGAAATACAAATGTAACTGATGTATCCTTAGTCCGCGATAACTGGTGAAATACAAATGTAACAGATGTATCCTTAATCCGCGATAACTGGTGAAATACAAATGTAACCGATGTATCCTTAGTCCGCGATAACTGGTGAAATACAAATGTAACGATGTATCCTTAATCCGCGATAACTGGTGAAATACAAATGTAACCGATGTATCCTTAATCCGCGATAACTGGTGAAATACAAATGTAACTGATGTATCCTTAGTCCGCGATAACTGGTGAAATACAAATGAAACTGATGTATCCTTAATCCGCGATAACTGGTGAAATACACATGTAACCGATGTATCCTTAGTCCGCGATAACTGGTGAAATACAAATGTAACCGATGTATCGTTAGTCCGCGATAACTGGTGAAATACAAATGTAACCTATGTATCGTTAGTCCGTGGAAGGGGAACGGTGACACTCACTACAGTGAGAGATGAGCACTCGTTTTATTTAAATTTTGTCACTGCGCATATGAATCTTTTAAAAATAAAACTCTACTTTTAGATGTTCCTTTTTGAGCTTCTGATTGTTGTATACAGGTGTAAATATGAAAAAGTATTTTCTAAATCTCTCCAGGGCCTCTAAATCCAGATGGTTTCCTCATCCTTCTGACCTTTATTCATGTTAAACCTTCCACCAATAATCAAAAACCAACCCCACTGATGGGATGTTTAAAGAAGAGAATAAGCCTAGAGATCTAGGTGCGATCTGATTAGCTGATATCATCAGAGTAGGAGATAGAGAGGGCAAATACCACACATATTGCTATAGCACATACCACACAAGAAGCTTTCAAATCTGCTTTTAATATTTTTATGAAAATTATTGATATCAGAGCAAAAATATAAACATATAAGATTAATTTTCTCTTCTTAACTTGTCTTAATTTTGTCCTAGTAGGCGCTGTACCTTTAAATCAGTGGGTAAAGCATGGTACTGTGTTAGCCAATGGAAAGCAGGAGACTAGACCAATAAAAATGATACCTGTGTTGTCTAACTGAGTGACTAACTGAGTGACTCTAGGATGCCAACTTACAAAACAAAAAGGGTCTGGATTCAAATGCAGGAGATAAATGTTACTTCTCATTTTTTAAAAAATGTTCCTATTGAAGACTATGGGCAGGGCTCAAAATTTTCACTCGCCACTAGTAGAAATTCAGCCCTGGTGGGTATGTTTTGGCTTGTAGTGGCAAGTAACTTTTCAGGTCTGGCTAGTAGCAAAGGACTTCCAATTATAAGCCTTGCTATGGGGATACCTGGAGATAAAATTAGCACCCACATTTGAATCCAGCCCTACGTCTCTTCTTCAGGCATGAAAAGAATGACCATCTGTATCATGCCCGAAGACACAACCTAAGTTGTTTTGAAAACCTGCATCCTACAGTGATTCATTTAGCCAATAAAGGTATCATTTTTAGTCTGCTGGTCTTCTGCTTTAAATCAGTGATGATTTTGGACATTTCTGTTGCCTGTAGTGTAGTGTATTTGCTCCAGATTTGTTCCTCTCTTTTTGTGTGCATGCTGTGTATGTGGAATGTAGATCGTAGGGCTCAGATGTGGTGGACAGGAAAAGGGAGTATAGTGAGTCGATGAAAAATGGGAGGAGCAAATATAAAATAGGCGGGACGGAACAAAATCACATGAACTCTAACAGCCCAGATAAGACGGCCCTGGAGACCAGTGGACTGATGTACAAAGTACAACTGTCGTAATTCGTGTGTCTTTGTGTGTGTGTGTGGGCGGGCAAACCATTTGCAACATTTCCCTTGATTGAAATGGGGATGTCCCAGAAAAAAATATTTAGCATTTGGTAGAGATTAAAAGGTTGATTTGAATGCAAAAAAACGTATCTCTAAAATCGCTATGGTTTGAGAGATATCTGAATTCAAAATTTGACGTTTCCTACTGTCAGCTGTAAAGCTGACAGCAGGAAATCCATGTCGGTCAACACAGAGGCTCTGCAGCAGAGCCGCAATCGCGTTTTTTAAAAAGAATGACTTCATTGGAATGGTCTACAAAGTGTGTTTGCAAACCAGGCACACTTTGTAGATCATTCCAATGAAGTAATTCTTTTTAAAAGACACGATTGCGGCTCTGCTGCAGAGCAGCCCTGTCGGCTGACACAGACCTCCTGCTGCAGGAAACATCAAACTTTGAATGCAGAGATCTCTCAAACCATAGCAGTTTAAGAGATATGTTTTTTGCATTCAAATCAACTTTTTAATCCCTACCAAATGCTAGATATTTTTTGGGGACATTAATGTCCCTTTAATACATCAGCATCAGTGTATTCAAGAGTAAAGTCTACTGAAGTCTCCTGGACAAGCATGGAATGTTTTCAAATATCGAAAAAGGGCCAAGTGTAGCCATATTAGTTATGTTATGATTAAGTGTGTAATATCTATCTAAGGCAGATCCTTAGAAATAGCTATTACTGCAAAAGAGTCTGAAAGCATCATTTTGAAAACTACATGGAAATTGAAGCTAGAGCTGTATACTGAAATTGTGAAGATATGTATTAATCAGCATAGTCTACAATGCCAAAGACTGCTTTAAGATCTAGCAGAATGAGCAAGATGTAGTGACCTTGGTCTGCAGCTGTGTGAAGGTCATTGGTTACTTTTGTTAGAGCCATCACAGTAGAGTCAGCAGAGCGGAATCCACAGTGTAGAAGGTTAAGAAGATAATTAGACTCCAGACGATAGAGCAAGATGAGTGATATGAATCATTTCAGGAATTTGGAAGCCAAAGACCGAAGGGAAACTGAACAATAGAGGTATTAAGGGGAGAGAGCAGTATGTAAGGATTAGAGAGAGTAGAATAAGTCAATGAAGGTCAATTGAGAGCTATGAATATATTTGTAGAAAAAGAAGAAGAATACATTACTATAAGGAGTATATAACTTGAAAAACCCAGAGCACTAAAATGAGCATCAGAAGCAAGTTTATCATTGACCACATAAAGGGCATTAATGAGCAGTAATGGCCAACAAAAATATGGTAAGGTACCAAATGAGCAGAGGATGTCTTAGAATCAGTGGCATAACAATAGGGGTCACTGGGGTTGCACCTGTGAGCAGACACGTCACTCCAGGGCCCTAGCCCCCCACTGCAGCATGGTGCCACGGACCTCTACCGGCTCAGCTCTCCCTGGTCAGCACTCTAGTAATGCAGAGCGCTGGGAGATTACATCATCTCCATGACATCATCTCCCAGCAATCTGCATTACTGGAAAGAGGTCCACGCAGGAGCACCAGATGTTTGTAGAGGTCTGTGCCGAAGGAAGCAATGTGGAGAGGAGGACATTGGGGGAAATGTGGAGAGGAGGACATTGGGGGCAATTTGGAGAGTTGGGGGCAATGTGGAAAGGTGGATATTGGGGGCAATGTGGAGAATTGGGGACAATGTGGAAAGGAGGACATTGGAGGCAATGT
This sequence comes from Rhinophrynus dorsalis, assembly GCA_037306005.1. NCBI lineage: Eukaryota > Metazoa > Chordata > Amphibia > Anura > Rhinophrynidae > Rhinophrynus > Rhinophrynus dorsalis. Next base: position 42,277,016 of record CM074722.1, read on the forward strand.
GGAGAGTTGGGGGCAATGTGGAGAGGAAGACATTGGGGGAAATGTGGAGTGTTGGAGCAATGTGGAGAGGAGGACATTGGGGGCAATGTGGAGAGTTGGGGGCAATGTGGAAAGGTGGATATTGGGGGCAATGTGGAGAGCTGGGGACAATGTGGAAAGGTGGATATTGGGGGCAATGTGGAGAATTGGGGACAATGTGGAAAGGAGGACATTGGGGGCAATGTGGAGAGTTGGAGCAATGTGGAGAGGAGGACATTTGGGGGCAATGTGGAGAGTTGGAGCAATGTGGAGAGGAGGACATTTGGGGGCAATGTGGAGAGTTGGGTGCAATGTGGAGAGGAGGACATTGGTGGCAATGTGGAGAGTTGGGGGCAATGTGGAGAGGTAGATATTGGGGGGCAATGTGGAGAGGTGGACATTGGGCACATGTGAAGATACCCAATGGGGCCAAGGTAGGAAGCAAAGCCAAAAATAATCCATGTAAACGACAAACATGGATGATAGAGTGGGATGGAACACATTGTGGAGAAGTCCATACCTCTCTCATTTCCAAGATGTTAAATAGTCATCAACTGTGTTTAAGAAGAGGGAGCCCATGTACAGAAGGATACTAGAAAAGGGGGAATGCATTAGCTTCTATAAAGTATGTCGATATAATAGTGAACCAAACCAAATCCTTCTAGCGGTATGCACTAAGGTATATTCCCGATCTCAGTCCGGCAATTACACCTGAATTACGTCTACATCATAGTACTTTTACCATGACTTCACCAGGTTTACAATGTTGCAGGGTCTTCTCTGCACCAGTATCTCACTTGCATATTGAAATATTTTCTTAATGAGCCTGATTCTTAGTCTTAAAGGGATAGTAATACTTTGCTTGTGAATATCTCATAAACCATAAAGGTTTGAGAGATAAGACTTATATCATTCTTCATGTTTTTTAATGCCTACAAAATAAAATAAAGTTAAAACGAAGTATTACTATCCCTTTAAGGATGTATTTATATGTTAATATGGATATTCATCACATGCATTAAGCTTTGATAGCTGGAATTGCCGTTTATCTCACATAAACAAATTTGTCTGCCTCCCTGATATTGACGAACTGGGGATTTTGCAATAGCCGATAGCTGTTCCATGAAAACAGTGTAGCTCCGACTATCAGCTGATCGATGTGCACAGTGTGGAGCAGACTATCAGCAGATTAATGTAAATATAGCAGGCATGAACCTTGTTAACCCAGGGGGGCGCATAAACAGCGCAGAGCTATGCCAGCATCTGAGGGCTTCAAAAAATTTACAGTGCTTTTGTTTAACCCTTTGAGTGCCAGAGGGGTACAGAATGAACTGCATTACAAAACATATTACATATCAGCACTGCTTGTTGATCTGAGCCTTCAAATACCAGTGTAGTTCTGTACTATTTACACTGAACACCTGATAGTTTACTCTCTATTGTCACTCTGTATTGGTTATACTGATCAGCTGATTGGAGTCTAGTGGGGTGGTGGATGATCTGTGGATGGAACTGCAAGCATTGTCTCGTGATATAGAAATATTTTCCATTAACCATATGATTGCCCATGGTTGTCCACAGGGGAGGGTTGGCCTGGGAGGCAAAGGGGCAATTGCCCCCTGGGCCGGTCATCTGTCTGGTCCAGTGGGCCATGGCTTCAATCAATCTCCCTGTTTCTGCTGTAAATGGAGCTACACCAGTGATACTACAGAGCTTACAACTGAAATGTATAGACACAAATTATACCAGTTAGCTACAATCCAAATGGAACTACACCAATAGCAGAACCCAATTCCCTTGTAATCTCTATGGTATCATTAGTGTAGCTGCAGTTACATTGTAAGCTTATTAGTATCAGTAGTGTAGCCCCATTTCAACTGCAAACTCTGTGGTATCACTTTACTTCACAATATTAATGTCAATTTTAAAGTTAACAGAAGTGGGTGGGCAAGGACAGTGGGCTGGAACCATAGTAGAAATGGGACAATTTAAAGGAGCAGTAAACTTTTTTTATGAAAAAATATATATTGTAGGGATTTTCCTACTGAGTAAAATAAGGGTACTCCCACGGCCGAGAGATTTATATTTCCAGAGTTATTACAGTTTAAACCCATGTTTTTTTACATTAGCAGTGCCCTCTAGTGGTTAAATTCTAATTAGATTTCCTGTTAGATTCTAATGGAGAGGAAAGTCAGAGACCTACAGTTCTCCGTAGAATGTGATAGAAACTGCCAGTCACTTCCTGTCAGTTACAACTATCAGGAAGTAAACACAGTAAGTTCGCTTCCTGATTATTTAAACTGCTATAAATTTTGAATAAAACATCTGACAGTGATGAGAGTACCCTTGTTTTATTCAGCAGGAAATGCTCTATAAATTATGCGTTTTCATAAAAAAAAGTTTACTGCTCCTTTAATGTATTTTTCCCCCCCCGAGCCATAAGTTGTCAGCCCTCCCCTGGCTGTCAAGTACATTGCTTTCCAATGTGTTGCACGGTCATCTAGCACTGAAATGGATAATGGAAATCTGCTGCTGTTCTTGGTGCTGAAGTCTGAGGTTGAAGATATCCTCTCTGCTTCCCCTTTATTATTCTCAACACTAGGGCAGCTTTACACCAACATCACATGCGAATGATCAAATTGTGTTGTATTCTCCGTGGTGAAGTGATCTCCACCCACTACCAGTCACACTTCACCATTGCATTGAACCTTAGTGCATCGCCACAAGGTGTTAACATCTAATACAGAATGGGAATTAAAAAAAAAACAATTGCTTAGAAAAATGCACTTTTAAGTGTTCTTTTATTTTCTTAAAATTTATATTTAATTAAACTTTTTCCAATATCCAATCTGTGCTTCTTTCTTAAACGTTGTTTTTCTGGTAAGCTGCTTTTTTCATTGTGTCTTTAATCTCCTAGAACCGAGTCTACATTTTTCATTGCTTCACAAAAGTACATTTTGTGGTACCTGTGATTAAAGCAGAAAGTTGCTTTAAAGTCTATGATACAGCACTTGAGTCCTATTTTACAAGCATGTACCTATCAGAAGCAGTGAAGAACTATGTGACTAACGACACAGTCTTTGAAAATGATCTTAAAAGGAAAAGAATGTAATGGAAAAAAATATATTGTAGGACTTTTACTGCTGAGTAAGACAATGATTCTCCCGAGGATGGGAGATGACTTATTCAAAAGCTATTATAGCTCAAGTCATAACACAGTTTCATTTTCACTGCTGTTTAGAAAGTCTCTGGTTCAATCAACATTTTCCATATACATTATAGCAACAATACCACATAGTGAAAACATAGGCAGCATAACAACAGCATCACTCTGTGGTTCTCCCTATAACTGTCATGGGAAAACCTCCGTTAAGGACCCATGACGGTTATGTATGTCATGGAATTCAGGGGTCCCCGCTCAGCTACATGCTGTTCAGGGATCACTAAATCCATCGGAGAAATGTAACTACCGGATGTACCACCGGACATTAAGGGGTTAAACCAACAGCATAGCAACAACAGCACCTATTGGTGACGTAGACAGTACAGCAAAAGCACCACCTAGTGGTGAGTTTTCAAAAAATCTAGTATGTATTTTTAATACAAAAATATTACTATCTTTTCAGACCTCTTAAACGGTGAGTAAACTTTTATGATGTCATATATTGTATGGCTTATCCTGTGAGGAAAAACAAGGGTTGTCCTACCGCTAGGAGATACATCTTTTTCCCGAGGTATTACAGTTTAAACAGTTTTTTTTAACATTAACAGTGTCCTCTAAGGGTTGATAAGAGACCAGTGCCTAGATTCACTAAAGCTCGATGCTGTATCGATATGATCTTTTCGGTGTGTTCAAAACACTTTGAGAGATTCACCAAAATTGTCGGATGCAAGGGTAGGGTTGGAGAAGGTCCCTATTACCATACAGGATTGTCGAAGTGCTGTCAGTGTGGAAGGGATGTCCTCCCTTCACACATATCCAACACTACGATGATTCTGAAGTTGAAAAGCATTCTCTCTCTGCTTCCCTACTTATGTGGGGAGTGGCGAGAACAGTTTCAGCACCATGGACAGCATTGAGTGCATTGAGTACAGTAGGGATGTTAATTGCTCACCCCTGTGGCAGTCAAAGGGTTACCCATGCGGTTCTTAAAACATTAAGCTGGGCTGCAAAAATTTACATTCTTCTCTGGGAATTAAATGTTTTCATTCACTATTTCATTGATCTCTGTTAGGATGACCAGATTTGCCTTCCGTGAAAAAAAGGAAGGTGCTCCTAGAGTAATATCATTTAATAAGGACTGTATCACCAGGACCCACCACCAGCTAATGTTCATCTTCTCACAAAGGCAGCGTCTAGACTCTACACAATTATGTAGTCTGGAATATAGGCCAATGGGATCTTTAAACTGCCCACCCACAATGAACTCAAATCTCTCTCATGGGCTATTCATCAATAAATCCATCCAGAAGTGATGTATAGAAAAAAGAACACAAAAGGGTGACAATAGTGCCTGATCATCCAAATATCATGAAGATAAAAATACCATATTCTGACATATGTGATGGTTGAAAGGAGACGTATACCTTCTGACAACAACGCTTGCCTGCAGAGATCTTAAAACGGTCTATGCTCAGGTATACAAGTTATTGCTGTAACACAAGGATGCTTCTCCACCACTCCAATAAGATTAAAAATATTTATTTAAAAATACAAATACCCTCATAGTAATGAATAGTAAATGCCAAAAACGTCTATGCGTTTCACAGAAAAACACTTCATTAAGACCACATGGCACATGTTTTTAAAGGGACCTTGGTGTGACCTCCACTCTGGCTAATATTATAAAGTGTACTTTTCATGTGCATTTGATACAGTGCCACACAGAAGGCTGGGGTATAAAATAAGAAAATTGGGGCTAGGAGATAACCTTTGCATCTGGATACAAAACTGGTTAAAAGATAGGGAACAGTGTGTGGTTGTAAATGGAAAATTCTCCAATACAGTTAAAGTGGAGAGTAGGGTACCTCAGGGTTCAGTACTTGGTCCACTGCTTTTTAACATGTTTATAAATGACCTGGAAATAGATATAGAAAGCAAAATATCAAGATTTGCAGATGACACTAAATTATGCAGGGTAATTAATTCAGAACACGATAGTTGCTCTCTACAGAGGGATTGTCACGGATTTGAAGACTCTCAGACTTAAGGTTTGGTAAAATAACTTAACTTTATTAAAAGTTAAAGGCAGTACCGTAGGGTAAACATACATAACAATACAACAGTAATATAACATATAATAGGTTCTACTGGCCTTGCCTAAATACCGGGCAAGGCAACCCAAGTGACAGTTTTAATGACAGGCTCTACCGGCCTTGCCTATACTGGGTAAGGCAACCGTGAGATGACATATACCGGTTCTACCGGCCTTACCAATACCGGGCAAGGCAGCCCCCATGGAATGCTGAATGTAGGCTCTACCGGCCCTGCCAATACCGGGTAAGGCAACCTTAAAGATGGTGAATTACAAGGTTCTACCGGCCTTACCAATACCGGGCAGGGCAGCCCAAAGGAGTACTGGAGTAGGCTCTACCGACCCTGCCAATACCGGGTGAGGCAACCTACAGGATGGTATCGTCAAGGTTCCACCGGCCTCACCAATACCGGGCAGGGCAGCCTGAGCGAGTAGACCAGCTGTCAGGTGACTAAGGCAGCATAGAGCATAAGTATAGAGGTCTTTCTCAGCAGGAGTCTATTGCCAGGGATACTCAGACAACAGCAAGGAAGTGGACAGCGACTGATCACAGTACTGGATGTTCAGGAGCAAACCAACGTCCGCACGTTGGGACTAATGGTAATAGCGCCACAAGGTTTAATGGAGCAAACCAGCGACCGCACGCTGGAACCAACAATGTATATCGCAACCAGGTTTAGTGGAGTAAACCAGCGTCCGCACGCTGGGACCAACAATTTATATTGCAACCAGGTTTAGTGGAGTAAACCAGCGTCCGCACGCTGAGACCAACAATGTATATAGCAACCAGGTTTAGTGGAGTAAACCAGCGTCCGCACGCTGGGACCAACAATGTATATCGCAACCAGGCTTAGTGGAGTAAACCCACAAAGTATGATCAGCAGCGAGAAGAACAATGTCGCCAGAGCGACGGCTGGAGCAGGAGATTCAGGAACTCAGTAAGATTAACCCGCGAGGTGCTGGAACACAGGAACACTGGAACTCTGTAACACAGAACACTAGCATACAGGAACACTGGAACACAGGATCAGCAGGAACAGGCCCAGAAGCCTGACAAGCAGGTCAGGCAGAGTGGAGTCAGAAACACCACGAAAGGGCAACCTGGAAGTGCTCAGCCTGGGTTTAAAAAGGCTGTGTGATGAGGGCTAATCACAGACAGCCAATCATGATACTCAGCAAGTGACTGACACTGAACAGCACCAATCACGGGCACCGTGATAGGGATTTACAGAAAATGGCAGATTGGGCAAACAAATGGAATATGAAGTTTAATGTGGGGAAGTGTAAAATCATGCATTTGGGAGGAAACAATCCCAAGGCTACTTATAAACTTAATGGAATAATTTTAGGTGACTCATTGCTAGAGAAAGACCTGGGTATCCTTGTCAAATACAAACTGGAAACAGTGACCAGTGTCAAACAGCAGTAGCAAAGGCAAACAAAGTCCTGTCCTGCATAAAAAGAGGTATTAAAGCAAGAGTGGATAACATTATTTTGCCATTGTACAAATCATTGGTAAGACCTCACCTTGAGTATGCAGTGCAGTTTAGGGCACCAGTTCTGAAAAAGGATATACTAGAATTAAAAAGGGTACAGCGAAGAGCAACAAAATTAATTAAGGGAATGGAGGACTTGACGTATGAGCAACGACTAGACAAACTTGGTTTAGTTACTCTAGAGAAAAGATGACTAAAGGAAGACCTTATATGAGAGGTCAATACAAGGATCTCTGCGGTGAGCTATTTAGTCCAAGGCCTGATCAGGTGACCAGGGGACACCCCTTGAGATTACAGGAAAGGAGGTTTAGACTTAAGCAGAGGAAGGGTTTTTTTACAGTAAGGTCTGTTAAATTGTGGAATTCCTTGCCGAAAGAGGTGGTTATGGCAGATACAATGGATACATTGAAGAGAAGATTAGATACATTTCTTTCAAAAGGGAACAGAGTAATATACTATTAGTAGGCAGATCACGAAGGTCTGATAAAGACTAACTTATTTGGTAGCAGGAAAGCTATAACATTCTCAGTCACTGGGGTATGAGGCAAAGGTTGAACTTGATGGACTTATGTCTTTATTCAACATACCTACTATGTAGAAGGCGTAAGAAGGTGTGTAACAGAAATGCAGCAGTCTCCCTTATAAATTATCTCCTACTTTATGAATGCACCTTTTCCTGCAGTCTCCAGCTGGTGGATTATGGCTGGCACATGTGATTATCGGCCAGAAAAACATGACTGGATGATGCCCACATAGGTTGATGGAGGGCAGAGCAACCTCCAGTGCAGCTTCTGTGAAAGATCTGCGTTAGGCCCCATAGGTTATATACAGATCAACCAAGATGCAGCTTTGCTGTGTCCCTGCATAAGCACATTAAGATTGCACCATGCTGGATCTTGATGCATTTACTTGAGTTGATAGTTGCCCAGTTGAAAGACACCACAGGTTACATTTCTGCACAGACAGCATTACCCACACACCATCTATGCACTGATGTCATGTGTGAAAGTGGATAAAACTATAATCAGCAAATACAGCCAACTGCATATAATAGATAAAAACATACAGAAAGATAAATCTGTTTGCTACATGAAGGACACAACTAAGTCCTTCTGTTAATCAAATCCAGAGCCACGTATAGTATAGGAAGAGTTCAACTTTAAGAATATATATGTATGGAGCGCTCACTAATATATCATGAGTGTAGGCTCAATGTGAGGTTAAAGGGATAGTAATACTTCGTTTTAACTTTATTTTATTTTGTAGGCATTAAAAAAACATGAAGAATGATATAAGTCTTATCTCTCAAACCTTTATGGTTTATGAGATATTCACAAGCAAAGTTCCCCTTCCCGCCCCTTTTACCTAGTGTAAGCCATCTCTTCTCAGATGTGAGTCTGGTTGTATGACAGGACAGATAACAGAAGGGGACAATTTTCTTTGTATGAAAACAATGAAAGCCCTTCCCTCCTTGACAAGTTTTTCAGCTTTTTCCCTTATCTTAATTGAAGATTGTCCCTCTCTGCAGTCTACCTGGGCATCTCCCTTCTAATCTGGTTGAACAGGGGGGGATACTTTGTTTGTGAATATCTCTTAAACCATAAAGGTTTCAGAGATAAGACTTATATCATTCTTCATGTTTTTTTAATGCCTACAAAATAAAATAAAGTTAAAATGAAGTATTACTATCCCTTTAAGATCAAAAATCGTATCAAACAGTACAGAGAGTTAATACAAAATATTAATCAGAAGAATATGATAATCATGGAAGTCATATAATATTTACATATGAATATAGCCAGAAGAAAAAAATACTGAAACAATAAAAATAATATATAAATGATATAATCTATGTCAATATGTGGTTCACAGTACCTTAATTTCTGATATGTAGCAGGTGTCTATTCATAAAAATTTAAGCATGTATAAATGAAGAAGATGGAGGGATGAATTAAAAATGGTTCATGAAGGTGAATGATGAATAATGAACAAATGCTGATGAGGTATGGTGAAAGGAGATAAGATGAATGGATGGAGAGATCACAGGTCCAGATAATTCTTAAATCCCTAGATCTTATTGTGCTGCTTGTCAGGGGCTCGGAGTCCACTCGAGTACATATATAAAAACAGAAAAAAGAAAGACAGCGCACCAATACTCTAAGTGTAGTAGTTTTAACTCATTAGCAAAAGAATAGTTAATATATAAAAATGAGATGAGGGGAAATAAAATCTATAGGACCGGTCTTGCGCTGCGTCCTGCTGCCGACGCAGTCATGCACTGTAGAGACTGCCTGAAAGCACAGAATGCTCCCAGCACAGAACTCCCAGCATACCGCACAGAATGCTCCCAGTACAGAACTCCCAGCATTCCGAACAGAATGCTCCCAGCACAGAACTCCCAGCATTCCGCACAGAATGCTCCCAGTACAGAACTCCCAGCATTCCGCACAGAATGCTCCCAGTACAGAACTCCCAGCATTCCGCACAGAATGCTCCCAGCACAGAACTCCCAGCATTCCGCACAGAATGCTCCCAGCACAGAACTCCCAGCATTCTGTGCATTCAGGCAGTCACTACTGCACATGACAGCTTCTGACAAACATCCTAGCAAATTATTATATAGGATGTGAAATTAACATAAGTAATAGAGACTTTAGAACCAACACAGAGGATACATTTATCACTGGGCAAACTGGCACTTACCTAACCCTTTGAATCCCAGAAAGATACCCAATGCATTGCGTTACCTCTCTGGCACTCAAAGGGTTAAAGTTGAACTCTGAAAAAAGAAAGACAGCGCACCAATAGTCTAAGTGTAGTAGTTTTAACTCCTTAGCAAAAGAATAGTTAATATATAAAAATGAGATGAGGGGAAATAAAATCTATAGGACAAAACACCATATCAAATCTTTAATAAATATAAACAGTATTGATAATCACTGCATAAAAAAATAAATTCCAATATGACAGAACATATAATTCTATGTGGATAAGGATGGAACAGGATCTACAAGATAATACACAGGGGTATGTGTATAACTGGTTATCAGGCTAGCATCATGCTGACAACATGATTAATGATGAGAGGTCATTAGTTCATATGCGCTCACCAGAAACATGAAATAGTCAAATATATAACACAGTTACAATTGCCTGCTCACCGGATTTCCCCTGGAAGACTTGCTTATAGAATATTGTAAGGACAGCATGGATCTCCTTGCAGTCTGTCGAATGTTACCGTTCTCGAAGGTTGCTATTCGAGGGGTCCAGGTTCGACGGTCCGTATCAGGTCTCCCTTGGAGGGCTCGTTTGTAGGTCTCCTTATAATCTTTCGAGGGTGACCGTTCTCGAAGGTTGCTACTCGAGGGATCCAAGTCTGACAATCCATGGCAAATCTTCCCTAGGGGTCTTGCTTGTCAGCCGGTGTAAAAACACAGTGAATCCCCTTGTAGTCTGTCGAAGGTTGTCATTCTCGAAAGTAATCAATCGAGAGTTTCATAATGAGTGTGTGTGGTTGTTTGGATACCAGAGGAGGGGACAAGGCTGGGGGCTGTAAGTGTGATTCTGTGAGACAAGGCTGTAGTGTCAGTATGTGTGAGGGTTAGTATGTGTACTTATATACCATGATACAAGGCTGTGGAGTCAGTATGTGTGAGGGTTAGTATGTGTACTTATACACCATGATACAAGGCTGTGGAGTCAGTATGTGTGAGGGTTAGTATGTGTACTTATATACCATGATACAAGGCTGGGGGTTAGTTTGTTTCATTACATTTCTACCATTTCAGTGGGACAAGTCTGGGTGTTCAGTATGTATGGTTTTATGGCTACTGTGGGATAAGACTGGTGGTTAATATATGTGGTTCTATAGCTACCAGTGGGATAAGGCTGGTGATTAATATGTGTGGTTTTATGGCTACTGTGGGATAAGACTGGTGGTTAATATGTGCGGTTCTATAGCTACCAGTGGGATAAGGCTGGTGGTTAATATGTGTAGTTCTATAGCTACCAGTGGGATAAGACTGGTGGTTAATATGTGTGGTTCTATAGCTACCAGTGGGATAAGGCTGGTGATTAATATGTGTGGTTTTATGGCTACTGTGGGATAAGACTGGTGGTTAATATGTGCGGTTCTATAGCTACCAGTGGGATAAGGCTGGTGGTTAATATGTGTAGTTCTATAGCTACCAGTGGGATAAGACTGGTGGTTAATATGTGTGGTTCTATAGCTACCAGTGGGATAAGACTGGTGGTTAATATGTGTGGTTCTATAGCTACCAGTGGCATAAGGCTGGTGATTAATATGTGTGGTTCTATAGCTACCAGTGGGATAAGGCTGGTGGTTAATATGTGTGGTTCTATAGCTACCAGTGGGATAAGTCTGGTGGTTAATATGTGTGGTTCTATAGCTACCAGTGGGATAAGGCTGGTGGTTAATATGTGTGGTTCTATAGCTACCAGTGGGATAAGACTGGTGGTTAATATGTGTGGTTCTATAGCTACCAGTGGGATAAGGCTGGTGGTTAATATGTGTGGTTCTATAGCTACCAGTGGCATAAGGCTGGTGATTAATATGTGTGGTTCTATAGCTACCAGTGGGATAAGGCTGGTGGTTAATATGTGTGGTTCTATAGCTACCAGTGGGATAAGGCTGGTGGTTAATATGTGTGGTTCTATAGCTACCAGTGGGATAAGGCTGAGGATCAATAAGTGTGTTTCTATGGCTACCAGTCGGCCAAGGCTGGGGGGTCAGTATATGTGTGGGTTAGTAAGTGTAGTTATATGGATACCATAATACAAGACTGGGGTTAGTTTGTTTCATTCTATGGCTACCAGTGGGAGACGGCTGGGGGGTCAGTATGTGTGATTCTATGCCTACCAGTGCGATAAGGCTGAGGGTCAATAAGCGTGTTTCTAAGTCTACCACTGGGACAAGGCTGGGGGCTCTGTATGTGTGGTTCTGTGGCTACCAGTTGGACAAGTCTGGGTTGTCCATGCTTTCAGCAGCTTTTTCTCTTTCTTCCATGACAGACAATTAATTAAACTGACACTCCCTTTTATACTGAGTTAGCATGCAGGATTACATGGAGGGAAACTCTACAAGTGGGAGGGATTTACATTATTATGACCAATTTAAATGTTCATAAAAACTGCACAGTTAGCTGTGATTTCCACATAAAGCAGGAAGTGCTATTTTTTGCTTGTTTTATTTGCAGGCAAACATTTTTCTGCCATCCCTACTGTTAACTTCTTGGATGCAAGAGGTGCCCCCAAAGCATTGCAGAGGAATTCACTGGAGTCTTTTCTAAGACCCATGGGGATAATATGACCTACGCATATAAAGTCAAAGTTGTCATTTCTTACAATAATGAGTGTAGGATCCACTGTCAATGTATTTTATACCACTGTTCTCAAAATAGTATAATGTAGAAATAAGTCTTGTTGTAGGCAGGGCTGAATTTCCCAATAGGCACATGCCTGAGGGCGCCAAGCTGCCAGCTACGGGGTAAAAATATATAATCATAATCCATTTTTGTTGAAATGCTCAAGTGCTGAGTTTTTAAATGATTTTTTTCTGTGAGACATAATTATAGAACTGATGGTACAATGTGGTACTTTTTGTTTACACATTATTATGTGATTATGATGCCAGCTGTGAATTACCAACAGGATTGTTACCCATACCTCCCAACATTTTGAATTGCCAAAGAGGGACAATTGTGTTTTAGTGGGTGTGGCTGGGGGTTTGGCTGGTGGCCAGGGCATTAACGAGAATTTTTGACCTATTGACACCTGGTTGTGTTACCTAATAAATGACTTATAACAAGACAAAAGTATTTTATTTAAGCAGACTAATTTATAAACACATATACTGACATTTAAAGGAAAATTAATGTGAGTTTTATTGCATCAGAGCAGTGTGATACACTTATATACACACCACACAGTCTGATCTCCTAAACAGAGGGACATCAGGGTGATACACTTATCAACACACCACACAATCTGATCTCCTAAACACAGGGACACCAGGGTGATACACCTATATACACACCACACAGTCTGATCTCCTAAACACAGGGACACCAGGGTGATACACTTCTATACACACCACACAGTCTGATCTCCTAAACACAGGGACATCAGGGTGATACACTTATATACACACCACACAGTCTGATCTCCTAAACACAGGGACACCAGGATGATACACTTATATACACACCACATAGTCTGATCTCCTAAACAGAGGAACATAAGGGTGATACACTTATATACACACCACACAGTCTAATCTCCTAAACACAGGGACACCAGGGTGATACACGTATATACACAACACACAGTCTAATCTCCTAAACACAGGGACATCAGGGTGGGAAAGATGGACAGAGGGATTTGGGTCTAAAAGAGGGACTGTCCCTCCTAAAGAGGGACACTTGGGAGGTATGCTGTTACCCATGCGGGGCCGTTTTCAGAGTCATTCTGGGGCAAACCAAGTGTCCTGTAGGTGAGAAACTAAAATCCCAATTGATTTAAAAAAGTTATTTAACCCTTTAAGGACAAGAGAGGTGTGCCATGCATTGCAGAGCAACAACTTTCTGGTCCTTAAAGGGATAGTAATGATTCACAAAAACAGCAGCTCCAATTAATCTTCATCAGGACTGGATTTATCAATAGGCCGACTAGGCACTGGCCTAGAGCGCCCAATTTTCTAGGGTGCCCGGCAGTGGCTCAGTCACTCCCACTTCCAATGTTAAGTGATCATTTGGTGCAGTGCTGCAGTTTAACCTCTTGTTGCCATTTTCTTTGGGTACTTTTATATTTTACTTTTTAATCAATGCTAACCATATACTCATTTGCAAAGCTGTATTCACCATTGTATTACCAACATTCATGTAAAATATGGCCCATACTATACACAGATGTTGGTAAAACAAGTACTGTGAAGAATAAAAAATTGAAAAATGGGTGTGTCTCCCAAGAGGGTGTGGTTAATGGAGGGGTGTGGGTAAGTGAGGGGCATGGATAGGGGTGGGGTAAAGGCGGGACTAGGGTCGCCAGAGGGTGTTGTGCCTAGGGGAGCCTGAGATGTAAATCTGGCCCTGATCTTCATAGTATTTGGGTCATGGAAAGTGTTAGTTCAATACTGTCAGAGTTGTAGTACAAGAGTAATTGAATGATATTGATTGAAGTATCCCTCTCCCGCCCCTTTTACCTAGTGTAAACCTCCTCCCCTCAGATGTGGAATCTGGTCTCTTGACCAGACAGGTCACAGCAAGGGACAATCTTCTTACTGCGAACATAAGGAAAACCTGCCCCCTTGACAGGTTTTCCCTTATGCTCACTGAAGATTGCCCCTCTCTGCGATCCATATAGACAGTCTTGCTGCTCTGAGGTGAGCAGTGTTACATCAGTAAAAGGGGCAGGAGGGGATACTTTTTCATTCAGTTACTCTTGAACTACAACTCTGACAGTATTGAAATAACGCTCTCCACGGCCCAAATACTATGAAGATTAATTGGATCTGCTTTTATTGTGAAACATTTCTATCCCTTTAACCCCTTAAGGACCAATTACGTGGCAGGACCATCACCCTTCAGGAAGCCCTGAATCCATTATGAAAAAACAAATGCCCTGTGGGTGGTCCTTACCTGGGCGTGCGGACGGTCCTTAAGGGGTTAAAGACTTAAGCCTGATTTAATTTAATGGTAATTAAAGGAATTTGTATTTGTGTCCTTGGTTTGACTCAGAGCTGCTTCTCTTTAGTTACCAGAATACAAACTAGAGAGGTGTGTAAAACATTGAAGAGCAATGTGCTGTATTCCATACCCTTCTGGTCCTTAAAGTATTAAGCCCCCCCTTTAACCCTTTCAGTTCCATGGATTGAGGATTTTTTTTGTACCCTGCTGGACGGACACATTTTCAGCATTTTTGCTATCCAACAGTTTAGTTATGGTTGCCACTGGTAACTTTCTAGTTACATATGGAAAGCAAAATATTGTATTTTTTACACACCAAATCCGGCTTCTTCAGGGCAGATGATAAAAGCTAAATTTAGCATCGTGTGATTAGATATGATGTCATAAATACAAAAAAGTAAACCCAAATTATTTAATTTACCAATATCATAACCTAGATATTCAAAATATTTGTTGTGAAAATTTCAGTTATTTTTAAAAGCTGTGAATGCTCTGTGTACAAAAATACCAAATATGTACAGACTAGTGTAAAAGCCTGCGTATACAAGCCATGGTCCGGTGAGGAAAAAAGTCCGGTCCTGCTCTGCGTACTGACGCCGGCTCGCTGGCGGCGCACAAGATGCAGTCATGCGCAGTAAAGACTGATCGAAAGCACAGAAAGCTCTCAGCACAGATCTTCCAGCATTCTGTGCATTAGGGCAGTCTCTACTGCACATGACTGTATCGGACAAACACTCTGGCCTTTTATATTATAGGATTTACTAATATGTATGACCTACACAGATGCCTTTTAACAAGGGTGCACAATGGTATTTTAAACTTTATAAACTAAAATATACATTCCATTGGTTACATAGTAAAATTACCCGAAAATAGCTCAATAACTATATAAAAGTATATATTACAAGAAAGTAGATATCCCACTGCATCAAATGAGGGACCACTTGCCTTTCTACCTCTAACCTAGTGTGCACAAATGTTTCCACTAAGTGGCATTAAAGGAAAAAAAGCCAATTATTTTATTTTTCCATCCCTTCAAATGTACTGAAATCATTGAAAACCATGTAATTTCCTACCTTATGCATTAGCTACTGCTGTTATTAAAAACATGGTACCACATTAGTATGAGTTTGACATACTGTAGCGGGTGTCATAAACACAAAACTACAATCTCTTAATTTTCTTAAAATTTTTCAAACATGACTATCCTGTGCTAAAATGGTTGTAATAGGAAGACAAAGCATATACTTTTGGAAATAAGACAACCCACAGCATAAAATAAGGGGTAACTTGCCTTCCTACCCCTAACTCGATGAGCAAAAATATTTCCAGAAGGTGGAGCTAAAGCAAAAAAAACTGCAATTTTGTTTTTATTTCTACCCATTCAAATGTACTGAAATCTTTCAAAATTATTGAATTTCCTACTGTATTCATAAGCTACTGCTCTTATGAGAAAAACAGCACCCAACTGGTATGAGCTAGCATTATGTAGGGGGTGCCAGAAACACAAAACTACACCAACTATAATGTCTCATTTTCCTTTCGTTTTTCATAACATGCCTCTCCTAAAATGATTGCAAAAACTACAGAAATGAAAAAAAGCTAGACAAAACTTACCATTTTGAAAGAAGACAACCTGCCTTATATAATAAGAAATTGCTTACTTTACTACCTCTAAGCTGATGATTTCCAGAAGCTGGCACTAAAGCTAAAAATTTGCTTTTCTACCCCTTGTACTGAAATCTTTGAAAATGATGGAATTTCCTACTATATTCACTAACTACTGCTCTTAGGAGAAAAATCACACACCATTAGTATGTGTGGACATACTGCAGGGTCTGCCAGAAGCAGAAAAATACACTGTTACTTTTCTCTTTTAAATGATTTTCCTGCATTAAATGTTCATAACCAATACAGACGTGAACAAAATTCAGTAAGCTATACCATTTTAGAAAGTAGACCTGCATCAAATGAGGGGTCACTAATCTTTTTACCGCTAAGCTAATTTTCACATCTGTTTCCAGAAAGTGGCGTAGGGAAAAAAAGCATACTTTTTACACTTCATTCTCTTTAAAGATTTTATTTAGAAATTGCTTTACCATGAGATTGTACTTTTCTCTATACAGCATCTATTTTAGGATAAACTTGGATGTTAATTTAAAAGTGAGGTTGGGGTCAAACCACATACCAAGATATTTGTAGGAGTCAACAGGAGCTGAGTTCCGATTAGACTTTGTAGACTTTTGCAGAGGTTAAGTAGATTGCGCTTTGTACAAAATACCATTGTAACTGTTTTGTCAGTGTTTATGAACAGTTTGTTTTAAGCAGTCAATCTTCCAACTTCAGATATATCCTGCAATACTGCCTCAAGTCAGGATATGTTTGGATTTTTTGTGTAGATTGTAATGTAAACTGCATGCATGTGCAAAGAAAATGCTTTTCAAACTGAGGGCAGTTCATTTATAAATAGAGAAAATAGAGGACTAAGAATGAAGCCTTGGGGAACCCCATTTGTTACTCTGAGCAGAAGGGAAATATTGTCCCCCAAGAGACATATATTTTGTTCTGTCTGATAAATTGGATGAACCAGTTTAGAGAATGATTCACAATCTTAAACCTTTGAGCTTACTTATCAGAATATTATGTTGTACTATATCAAATGTCCTTTGCAAAGTCTAGGAAAATAGCTCTAGTGAGTTTACCATTTTACATGCCAGGCTGGATATCACTGCATATTCTTAGGACTAAAGCCTAACTGAAGCTGGAGGAGAAAGCTGAACAGATACTAATATCTTTTAATGCCATGGAATTTCTTACTATATTCAGTACCTGTGGGGATGTGTGAGTATCAGTGGGCAGTAGAAACAGGCTGGGGGACAGTGTATGTGTGTGTGTGTGTGTGTGTATGTGTGTGTGTTGGGGGGGTTGGCTACGCCTTCCAGTACATCCCACCCAACATTTCAAATGGTCAAAAATGGACACATATGCTTTAGGTCAGTGGTTCTCAACTCCTGTACTCAGGACCCACTAACAGACCAGGACTTATGGATTTCTCTGCTAGATCACAGGTGTGGTGATCAGAGGCTCATTCACATTGATTAACTCACCTGTGCTCTAACAAGGAAATCATGTGATCAGAGGCTCATTCACATTGATTAACTCACCTGTGCTCTAACAAGGAAATCATGTGATCAGAGGCTCATTCACATTGATTAACTCACCTGTGCTCTAACAAGGAAATCATCACATCCTGGCCTGTCAGTGGGTCCTGAGGACAGGAGTTGAGAAACACTGCCTTAGGTGCTGGTGGCATGGGTGGTGTACAGGGCATTATAGAGAATTATTTTGTTACATCATGTACTATTACTACTTTTTTTGTAAATGAATAAGTAATTTAAAGCAAGATCAAATAATTTTATTTACACAGGATAACTTCTAAACATATATACTAAAGTTTAAACAAACATTAATGTGGGTTTTATTGCAGTGGAGCAATGTGATACACATATGATCCTCTTCCTACTGTCTCTATATTGTCATGATTACTAATTAGATTGTAAGCTCCTTGGGGCAGGGTCCCTTTCCTAATGTATGATTCCTTTTTCTGCACTCCACCCACCGCTAGTAATACAATGATCACACTTTAGTCTGGTGCTCTTAATCCTGTCCTGCACTTTTGTATTGGACTATTACTGTGTATATGTATGATGCTATATAAATAAAGATACAAACATACATGCATACAAATATCCACACCGCACAGTCTGATCCCCTAAAAAGAGGGACACCATTGTGGGAAAGAGGGACAGAGGGATTTAGGGACTTTGGAAGGAGAGTGTGAATTCCAGTAGGGTGTCCAACTGTGTTGGAGAACCTGTGGCACATATTTAATTTTTATTTCAGACCTCATTGGGTTGCATCAGGACCTCTTATGATACCTCCCACCCACACACACTGCTATTAATCTCCCAGCCTACCTTGGACAGCAGCCTGGCTCTCAAGCTTTTACACTTTTTTAATTTATTGAATGGACCAGGTCTTATTGGGCGACATCAGGACCCCTTCTAATGTCCCCCCAGGTATTGATCTCCCGTCAGATAAGGCTAGGAGATCAATACAAGTGACTGCAGTCAAGTGGCATCCTCCCCTGCTTCCACTCCTACCTGAATTTCAGGTCGGACTGAGAGGGAATGGGGAAAGCCTCCTGTCACCGGTGATGTAGGAGACTTTTACCCCTATTCCACCCACTCCTACCAGAGTAGAAGTGGAAGCAGTGGAGTACAGTGCTCTTCTGTATTCGCCTGTATTGATCTCCTAGCCTTATCCACTGGGAGTTCAATACCTGGGGGGACATCAATAGGGATCCTGATGCCCCCCAGTGAGGTCTGTTTAAATGAACAAATGAAAAAATGTGATGTGATTTCTTTTTTTTTTATACATTGCAGCCATTGCAAGCTGGAAATACTGACTCATGCAGTGGCTGCATTGAGCTAGTATATTGTACGGGCTTGGCACATCATGTCCACCCATACAAAATACTTCCTTGGCACCCTAAAGGTTAAACCAATGTCAATTTAGGGAACTTGTATTTGTGACTCAGAACTGCTCCTGTTTAGATCCCTGAATATGAATTATTCTGGGACAAATCAACAGTAGGTGAAAAATGAAAATTCTAGCTGATTTGAAAAGGGAGTTTAACCCTTTAAGAACCAGAGAGGTGTGCAACACCCCTCTGGTCCTTGAAGGGATAGTAATGTTTCAAAATAAAAGCAGCTACAAGTAATCTTCATAGTATTTGGGCCATGGAGAGTGTTATTTCAATACTGTCAGAGTTGTAGTTGTAGAGTAATTGAATGATAAAGTATCCCCCTCACACCCCTTTTACTGATGTAACACTGCTCAGCTCAGATGTGGAATTGGTTTTAAGACCAGACAGCTCACAGTAAGGGACAATGTTCTTACTGTGAGCATAAGGAAAGCCCTGCCTCCTTTGACATGTTTTTCAGGTTTTTCCCTTATGCTAATTGAAGATTGTGCCTCTCTGAGATCCATCCGGACAGTCTTGCTGCTCTGAGGTGAGCAGTGTTACACTAGGTAAAAGGGGCGGGAGGGGGATACTTTATCATTCAATTACTCTTGAACTACAGCTCTAACAGTACTGAAATAACACTCTCCATGGCCCAAATACTATGAAGATTAATCTGAGCTCCTTTTATTTTGAAACATTACTATCCCTTTAAAGAGTTAAGTCCCATTTAAACCAATGGTAGTTTAAGGAACTTGTATTTGTGTCCTTGGTTTGACTCAGAACTGCTTCTCTTTAGCTTCCCGAATATGAACTACAGACATTAGTGGCTATATACAGAATGTAAAAGAGGAGCAATTCTGGAGCAAACTAACTGTGCCGTAGGGGGACAAATTAAAAAAAAATTAAAATTCCCATTTATTTTAATAAGGTTTTTTTTTAGCTCTTGAATGCTATCTTGGTCTCCGGGGCATTGAGATGCAATATACCTCTCTAGGATTAAAGAGATTAACTGCCCCAATTAGATCATAAACCAAACAATCATTTTTACCAATGTTAACATCAGGGGTTTAACCCTTTAAGAGGTATCCCAAGCAGTGTATTGCAATGCTTTGGATACATCTCTGGCAGCCAAAGGGTAAATGTTGCCCAGCTACCTACACAGCAGGTAATCTCGTTAACCTTTTGAGCGCCAGAAGGTTACGGAATGCATTGCAAGCCCTCTGGCACTCAAAGGGTTAATAATATCCAGTTAAACTGCTTACACCTTGTGCTTTTTGTTTTGCCAGCAGATTAATAGTTTTATAGATGTTTCATTTAGTAGCTAGGGAAGCTAATCTCAGCAGAGCTTTGTTCTCTGTCTGGGTCAGATACAACTGCATAATTAATTACTCGCATGTCCAGAAAATCACCTGTCTACCTCTCTTCTCAGAGGGGTAGAATAATTTAACAAGGAGGAATATTCATACAAATGGAGTCTCCCACTAAGGGGAGCACTTGGAAAGGTGATAAGTCTTCTTTAAAAATATAAACAAATAGAATTATACATCTTAACCCCTTAACCCCTTAAGGACCAGTGACGTGGCAGGACCGTCACGCTTGTCCGGCACTTAAGGACCAGTGACGGTCCTGACACGTCACGTACTTTTACTCATCGCGCTCCTGTAGGAGCGCGGTGAGTAATACCGGGCACTGAAGTTGATCGCTCCAAGACCAGAGCGATCTCTTCCAGTGCCCCGTTTGGCGTGCCGCCCCACGTGATCAGTCACGTGGGACGGCACGTCAAAGTTTCCTATGCGGTCCTTAAGGGACGGCACGCCCCGGGACCGCTGGTCCTTAAGGGGTTAAGGACCAGTGGTCCTGGGGAGTGTGCGGATAGCGACATTTGACAGGCCGGCACATGTGACTGATCACATGTGCCGGCACTCTGAATGCCGGACTGATAGTAATCGCTCCAGTCTTGGAGCTTTCAATTTCAGTCCCCGCTACTACTCACAGTGCTCCCGCAGGAGCGCTCTGATTAAAAAATACATGATGTGCTACAACGTCACTGGTCCTTAACGGAAAAACAGCAGTGACGATCCTGACATGTCCCTGGACATTAAGGGGTTAAAAAAGACAATGTAAACATTTTGTTTTTAATTACTAGGCAACTGATTTTAAGTGTATATAACCTCATTGACAGCTGATTGTTTGCAATTTAATTAACTCCTTAAGGACCAGTGGTACCGGGGTGTGTGGTCCTTTAAGGACCAGATAGGAAACTTTGATGTGCCGACCCACGGGACTGATCATGTGTGCCGGCACGCCGAACGGGGGACTGATAAAGATCGCTCCGCAGGAGTGTTGTGAGTAAAAAGTACGTGACGTGCCAGGACCGTCACTGGTCCTTAACGGAAATATAGCAGTGACGGTCCTGGCACATCACTGGATGTTAAGGGGTTAAAGGGCTAATAATAGATCGTTTCCAACACAGCTCACTTTGTTCATCATATGGAATAGTACTGCCGGCTGTACAGTAACAACATAATTTCGATACTGAAGTTGATCCCTCCCGCCCCTTTTCTGATGCCGCCTCACCTCAGATCTGAAGTCCTGCCGCATGACCGGACAAATCACAACAAGGGACAATCTGGCCTCAGTTAGTATAAGGAAAAACCTGTCCTCTTTGTAGAAGGACAGTGGGTTTTTCCTTATACTAACTGAAGATTGTCCCTCATTGTGATCTGCTGTCGGATCTCAGCCTGAAATTCTGACATCGGGAAAAGGGGAAGGAGGGATCAACTTCAGCATAAAATAACAGTGACTGTACAGTTGTGGACAATAAGAGTATAAACCAACAGTACTATTCCTTATGATGAGCAAACTGAGCTGATCTGGAAACTATCTATTAGTATCCCTTTCATGCAATTAATGATTATTACATAGTATCTAAAATACACTATGAGACCTATTCAGAAAGGTAAAGATCAACAATTTTGAGGCAACCCAATCATACATCTGGAAATGTTCCTTCTGTGGTAAGAATGGGCAACCTGGGGCCCAGCAGTTGTATAGAACTACAATTCCCATAATCCAGTGCCTGGTTGGGATGAGAGAATTTGCAGTCTTCCACAGCCGGTGGGCCTCAGGTTGCCCACCCCACCCAAAGGTGAGCAACCAAGCACTGTAAGGGATACAGTTAAAACTGGTCAAGTCAGCATGGTGCATTTGTTATTGCAGTGCAGAGCAACATAACAAGTCCACTTTAACACTTTCAGTACTAGGTTGCTCTCCATTGCTTACCTTTGATGGAACACTACAATGCGATGTAATGCATTATAGACCTCTCTAGAAAAGTGTTTAACCCTTTGAGTGCCAGAGGGGTATGCAATGCATTGCATACCCCTCTGGCACTCAAAGGGTTAAGATCTCAAGGGAGTAAAATAAAACAAATGACTACAAGAAAAACAACAAAATAAGCCGCACCAGTTCTCTAATTTTACTTTGGGATATCAATTGAATTAAACCTCTGCTCGCACCCATTTTACTCATCAGGAAAATGTCCTATGATTGGTATCTAATAATTGTCTACTATGTCTTTAAATGGAGAATTAGCACCTCCTAATATTAACCCTTCAATGTGTTGGATACCTCTCTGGCACTCAAAGGGTTAACCATTAGGATATCCTGGCCACAGTAAGGTAAGTTGAGGTTATTTTTAGGAGTAATTACTTGACCTTTTTCAGTTATGAAATAATCATAGCTCTGACTGCACTTATTACAAAGGGTAACTGCATCTTCTGCTGTGCAATCCTTTGCTGAAATGGAACACTGAGCAGAATCAGAAAATAGGTCATCCGATTTCGATTTTAGAAGCCTTCTAGCTGTTGAGTGTCTGGATGCTCAGGAGCAAGTTAGGACATTTGACAGATCAATTCTGCTCTGCCAACTTTACAGCACAGTTCCCATTCTGTTATGTTGCTTTCTACAAATCTCATCTATAACTACACAGTGTGTTTTAACCTCTTATATGATAGGGATATCTCCATTGCATGAATATGCTTGGGGACAGATGGAATGGGAGCAGGAAGGCCAGACATTTTTCAGCACAAAGCTAGAGGAATGCTTCCGTGGAAGATAGGAGCCATTTCACTGGGCCTGTGTCTGAGTCATGGCTGAGGACTTCAACTCTTGTCTTGAAGGATTCAGGTACTTTGATGGGTTCACAGAACTTTGACCGACACAGTATACTGAAGGAGGTTCCCTTCAAGAAATTCGGTCCAGGTAATGGTGCCAGCACTGATGGGAAGAGTGGTATATCAGACACTATAATGGGAATTTTGGAAGCTCCGCTTGCTCTTCATTAAGTGACCCTAGAAAGTCCTCAGAGGAACGTCACAGCCCTGCAGCAAGGGAAGGGAGAATTGGTGGTAGCCAATGTTCCCTACACCGGTGGGGAGCAGAAAATGTGGTTGTGAGGGAAGAAACGAG
Source organism: Rhinophrynus dorsalis (assembly GCA_037306005.1). NCBI lineage: Eukaryota > Metazoa > Chordata > Amphibia > Anura > Rhinophrynidae > Rhinophrynus > Rhinophrynus dorsalis. The sequence continues at coordinate 42,300,486 of CM074722.1, forward strand.
GGTTAAAAAAATAAGAGAATAAAACTTTTTTATTTATAGGTGACAGTGACAGACCAGCAGGTGATTCTACCTGAACTGAGACTCGACTGAAAGTGACAGGTTCTACACAGACAGACGTAATACATCACACATTCAAGATAAAACAAATAGGCAACAAGTACAATCAGACAATCTGTTACACACGCACACTCACTCCTACATCCATGTAGATAAGAAAAAGAGACTAGCATATACTATGGTGTGGGGAACTCTGGAGCTGCACCTGATGCTGTGCTCTGCTTTATCATTTATTGCAATTTGCAAGCTGTTGAATCTGAAGCTAAAAAGGTCTACAATGTACTTTATTGTAAAAATTAGCACTGGACTGCTTGAGAGAGAAAGAGAAAGTACAGACATTTTGAAGCTAGCTAATGTACAAGGAGACAGAAAAATATGGGGAGCTGGAGTTGCGTGATTTAAGGATTAGTGCTAGCCAGTTCTCTGGACAGTTGAAAGGAGAATTTGTGGACATTGACACTAACAGTGACAGAAAATCTGAAAAAAATACTTTTGGTCTGATTGTTCATAGTGACAGATACTAGCGACAGAAACATACATCATACATTATTTTCAGACAGACAACAGACATCACTCCATACTCAGACAAGAAAAAGGGAAGCATATTTTAATGCTTCTTCACTCTTGGTGGTGACATAAGTGGTACACCTGGTGACACACCCACATAGACAGCAAGCTCAGGCAGCTGTACCTATGTGCTTCTACTGCATACAGATACAATAGGTAAATCAAAAGTTACAATTTTAGAAGCATAACACGAAGTTAAGGATGTGGTGATAACAGTATAATCTGCTGGTGCTGAGCTGACACTTCTACTATTACTAAGATTACTACTATTGCTACTATTGCTAATAATACTACCACCATTACTACCAATTCTGCTTCTGCTGTTACTTTCAGCTGTGGATTTCCTCATTTCAGCCAGCAGTAGTAAGCCTCCAACTCATCATTATAAACTGAATCTAGCAAGCAAAAGCAGCAACTATTCCTCTGACTACCAACTAAAACTTTTCCGCACATTGGGAAGTTCCAGGTTTTTATAGTGTTTTCAAGGCAATAGAAAGCATAGGTGTAAATTGCCAAGTTTTTGCAGGAATTTCATTGGTTGTAAGGAAATGGAGGAAACTCCAAGTCAAGCAGCAGCTCTTGTGGATGAAGTCATCCAGATAAATCCCCACTGGAAATCAGGGTGAAATAAGGACGGTAAACCCAGCCCTGGATCAGCAAACCCAGTCATCATCCACATTCCAGAAGTTCAGCCACAGCACCCCACCATGGTGGTCTAGCCATCCCCCCTTCCACACCCAGGCCCTGAATATATTTCAACAGCTACCTGGGCACAAGATTCCTTTCAAAGCCAAAGGTGCTACCTGTGTCAGCAGAGAGGACAAAATCTCTGTCCTAAAAAGGATCCTGCTGCTGGGGACCCACTCTGGCTGTGCCTGCATCTCTGGCACTGTGAAATACCATTGAGATGATCCACCACCAAAGAAGTGGCTCATAGAAGACTCTCTTTCCATTCTTGATGCCTGTTTTGGGGAGATCGCCTTAGACAATACCACACAAGGGAGTTCAGAAAGTTCTGAATGAGGGATAACCTGACTGACAGCGCAGGCACAGAGAGCTCCTCCTGCAAGATCCCAGCCGGATAATCTGTGGATACCACTAATGTAACTATCATTTGCGGAGCTGTGTTAATCATCAATGGAAAATGAGGCTCAGTATATACAGGATAATGCACATACAATGCAAAAAACAGCCACATATTAGGGAATGTAGTATGAATCCCATATACTGGGTTAATCCTTCTGTTAGATTTTAAAATTTAAGAACAAGTTATTTGTAGTTTTATCATTCCAGATTAAAGTGATAGTAATGTTTCACACAAAGAGCAGCTCCAATTAATCTTCATAGTATTTGAGCCATAGAGAATGTTATTTCAATACTGTGAGCATTGTAGTTCAAGAGTAATTGAATGATAAAATGTCCCCCTCCCGCCCCTTTTACCTAGTGTAACACTGCTCACCTCAGATGTGGAATCTGGTCCATAGACCAGACAGCTCACAATAAGGGACAGTCTTCTTACTGTGAGAACAATGAAAACCCTGCCCTCCTTGACAGGTTTTTCAGCTTTTTCCCTAATCTTAATTGAAGATTGTCCCTCTCTGCAGTCTACCTGGGCACCTCCCTTCTGCTCTGTGCTGAGCAGTGTTACATCAGTAAAAGGGGCAGGAGAGGGATACTTTATCATTCAATTACTCCTGAACTACAACTCTGACAGTACTGAAATAACACTCTCCATGGTCCAAATACTATGTAGATTGATTGGACCTGCTTTTATTGTTAAACATTACTATCCCTTTAAAGCGGAACTTTCATATGATTAACATAGCGCCACAAATGATAGATACATTAGCGATATCCACAGACTTATACTTGAAAATAAAACTAATTGCTGCATTAATGAAAAAAGAACCTTTTAACCAGGAGGCACCGGCTGGGATCTCGCAGGAAGCGCTCTCTGTGCCTGCGCTGTCAGTCCCTACCGGTGCCATATGGTACAGTGGCAGTCAACTCACCAATCATGGAGTTGAAGGGGACAGACAGCGCAGACGCAGAGTTGCCGGCTGTGCAAGATGTCTGCACTGTTCCCCTCTGCCTGCCTGCATAAAAGGTTTTTCTTCCGTTAATGCAGCAATTAGTTTTATTTTCAAGTATAAGTCTGTGGATATCGCTAATGTAACTATCGTCTGCGGCGCTATGTTCATCATATGAAAGTTCCGCTTTACTTCACATTTCTTCACAACAGACAACAGAAACTGCCTAGGCAAATGCCAAAATGCCTCAGTCCAGATACACACTGCAGCAGAGGTCCAAAGCAAAAAGAGGAAAAAAATCTCATAGCAAAGAAAGTATATATGTCTACCTGACTACTGTATGAGGGATTTCCACCTAGGAAAGTCCTTCTGTTAACCCTTTGAGTGCCAAAGGGGGCATTGCTCCACAATGCATTGCGTACCTCTCCGGTACTCAAAATGTTAACCTCATGTATCCTAGAGCTGTATTAGAAAGATATTCCTTACTGCTGTATCAGGGATACCTACTTAGATCAATCCTTCTGTTATAACATCAGTAACACCTCCAAATAATAACCCCCACTTCTCTTACCTCGGGCAGAAAAACCTAATGGCCCCTATGAGTTTTGTTCTTGTGCCTTTGATGAAGCGATAAACAGGCCCAGATTTACGAAAAGGCAGAGTAGGCATCTGCCTACAGGCACACCCCACAGAGAGGCGCCTGTCATTGGGATCGCTTTTTTAATTAATTAATTTATTTTTTAATTAGCCTCAGCGTCCGCTCCATGTTGCCCTCAGATTGCCTCCCCCCACCATTTCCTACCTTCCCCTGTTGTCTGTTCCTTACCTCCCTGGCAAGAGATCTGTCATCTGTGCTTCCTTTGGCGCAGTCCTGTAGGTGCTGAGCTCCCTCGTCGGCTCTTTAGGAATGCAGAGAGCTGGGAGATGACATCATCTCCCAGCGCTCTGCATTCCTGAATAGGAGACCGCACGGGAGCTCCAGCAACTACAGGACTGTGCCAAAGGAGGCACAGATGACAGATCTCCTGCCAGGGAGGTAGGAAACGGACAACGGGGGGAGGCAGGAACGGACAATGGGGGGGGGGGAGGCAATGTGATGGCAACATGGAGATGGTGGGGGCAAGTTGGAGCTGATGGAGGGCAATGTGAGGGCAATATGGAGATGGTGGGGGCAATGTGCAGCTGATGGGGGCAATTTGGAGATGGTGGGGGCAATGTGGAGCTGATGGGGGGCAAGTTGAAGCTGATGGGGGGCCATGTGAAGAGAAGAGATGGTGGAGGAAATGTGGAGCTGATGGGGGGCAAGTTGGAGATGGTGGAGGCAATGTGAGGGTAATATGGAGATGATGGGGGCAATGTGGAGATTAGGAGCATTGTGGAGGTGTCCAGTGGAGATGGCCGGGGGGGCGCTTCAGATTTCTGTGCCTACAGGCTCCTGACATGTAAATCTGGCCTGGCGATAAGATCTTCAATCAGTCCTGAATGTCATGTCTACAGAGGTTGACATGCAAGTTAACCATTTGAGTGCCAGAGGGGCATGCAACATATTGCTTTGCAGCGAGTTGCGTAACCTTCTGGGGTAATGGCGTTTTTTTTTTTGTTTTTTTTTTAAACTGAAGTTGCTAGAGCGTCTGAGCTTACTTTATCCTTTAACCCTTTGAGTGCCAGAGGGGTACGCAAAGCATTGCTTTGCAATGTGTTGCATAGCCCTCTAGCACTCAGAGGGTTAAGAGACATAGGGGGTATGAAATGCATTGATAAACTATACCTCACAACATTCCAAATAGCTAAAGGGGGACACATTTGTTTTATTCGGTGTTGCTGGGGGTGTGGCTGATGGGCAGGACATTACCAAGAATTTTTAGCTTATTTCATGACCTACTGACACCTCTTTGTGAAACTGAATAAATGATTAGTTAGATCAAAGTATTTTATTTACACAGAGTAAGGTATAGACAAGGTATAGACACATATATTGAGGTTTACACAAACATTAAAGGGATAGTAACACTTAAAATGTAAAAAAATATATGTTGTAGGGTTTATCCCTCTGAGTAAAACAAGGGTACTCCCACTGCTATAATAGCTCATACTTGAATTTTTAAGGTGCAATATCACAGTGGCCTGAAAATTTACAGTGGTGCTGTTGTTACACCATCCTATGGACTGCTCTGGTCCGTAGATCATAAATCTCCATAGGATGGTGTAGTAACAGCGCCACTGTAAATTTCAGGCCACTGTGATATTTCACCTAAAAAATGCAAGTTTGAGCTGTTAAAATGTTTTAATAAAATATCTCTCAGCAGTGGGAGTACCCTTGTTTTACTCAGGGGGATAAACCCTACAATATATATTTTTTTACATTTTAAGTATTACTGTCCCTTTAATGTGAGTTTTATTGCTGTGGAACAATGTGATATACTTATATACACACCACACAGTCTCATCTCCTAAACAGACACCAGGTTGGGAAAGAGGGAAAGAGGGACAGAGGGATTTGTATCTCAGAGAAGAGCTGTCCTGACTAAAAAGGGACACATGGGAGGTGTGGATAAACCCCTATGGTCCATAAACAGATAAGATTACAATGTGATCTGAGCAGAGTTTATAGTCCTGTGGTCCTTCTATCAACTAGTAGGTCCATCTGCATGAGAATGTCATGTAAGACTGATTGATGAAACAAAGAACAAGGAAAAAATGAACCCTTTGAGTGCTAGAATGGTGCGTAACTCGTACCCCTCTGGTGCTCAAAGGGTTAATAGAACCAGTTAGGATTTTCTGGGCATAACAAGGTTATTGGGAGCCATTTTTATTTCTCTTTTAATATGGGCCTCTTTTGCTGAATAAAAGGCTCACAAAATGCTGCAACTTCCTATCTGACCCAATAGGTTTTCCCTTCTGTGCCGAAGGGAAGCCTTTTGGATTTTTCATCTAGACACTCTGGCTCCCAAAGGTCTAAATGATGACCTTGAAGTTAGCAATTTCCCATAGAGGTTCTCCATTGTACATACTAAACACCATTTGTTCTGATAACAATATTTTGAAACATATTCTATCAGTTTATAGATTTTTTATTTTAACATTTTTTAATAATAAACATATTTATATTTTTTTGTTTATATAACATTGATATATTTTATTCTATTCTAGTTATGATCTGTGGGTTTGGACCACACTCAGTACTCCCATTATTTGTTTTTAAATCAAGGGTCTGCTTAGTAGGACCTCTCAGACATATCAGATTGAGTTCTGGCTGCACCTCGGTATGGGAATGCGTCTCATACCTACAACTAGGAATGGTTAGCTCTCCAGACCTCGACATGATCCAAAACATTGTCTGGTCATATAATAAAATGTGCCACTTCCTGTTTAGTGTTACATGCTAAGCGTATAAAAATCTAATGAAATCAACACTGTTCATGTATTATCCCCTGACGAAGTGAGAGGTTGTTTCTCACAAAACGCGTTAGTAAATAAAGATTTACTGTTTTCATCTATCTGACTGACTGAGTGTTATTGCTAGGCTGAACAGCTTTTTAACAACACTGCTAAAAACAAGCCCAGTTCGGTGAGTGCATTCTGTGTGGGTTCAGGAGCGGGCATATCTCCATACTGTTTACCCTTAGATGCTCCCCGGTCTTCTTGTTTAAACAGAGCGGCTAACACAGCGCATAAGAATCTGACACGATCAGACGATGACAGCCGGGTAGACTTGTGCACTACAAAAGTTTTCGGTAAAATTTGATTTCGGGCTAATTTTTTTTTGTCTTTTGGAGGATCTGCATTTCAGACCAGACCTGTTCAACTCGGATGGTATTCGGCGACATTCAGAATTATTCGGCCAAATTTACCATACTTTAAAAAATTACTCTCCTTTGCGGTGGCAGTAAGGTTCTAGGCCTGCCTACGTGCCTACACAACTGTGAGACTGGCTGTGTCACTCTGAAAACTATTAAAACAAATTCCTAATATTTTGCACAGGAACAAAGGTGACTCTCCCTTGCAGTGGCAATAAGGTACTAATGCTGACTGCCTGCCTATGCTACAGTACCTGCCTACACAACAACTGGACACTCTCTATCTCCTTCTGTTCTTTCTGAGCTCCAACAACAGACTAACAGGAAATGCAGGCTGTCTGGGTGTCTGACGTGTCATTAGTCCAACCCCCATCATGAAACGAAGAAGCTAATTGGACTAGAAAGGGAGGGAAAGCATGGAGGGAAAGTATCGCGCAGGTAGTCTTCGACGGATTTCTGAAATTTTTGATGAAATTCTGAACCAGGGCTGTTCGGATTCGGTTTTAAAAAAAATAACGACGCCAAATGACCCTTATTCGTCCGAATTCCGAAATCGGCCGAACTGATTCGCACAAGTCTACAGCCGGGTTTACCGGAGGAATAAGACTGACGATCCAAGCCAAGAGATCTAATAGATACATCTCTAAATACTACACTAAGGCACACTCACTAGAAGAATACATGTAAGTGCAATATTGTACAAGTTTTTAACACATGAAAAGCAGTCGCTCTCCGATTGGTGCTCTCTTCTCTTCTTTTTCATATATGTATCCTGCTATACGAAGGTGCCTGCTGGTGACACCATAAGAAGACGCTGCACATCCGAGACCTGTATATAGAGAGACTCTTTAAGGACTTTTATCGCTACTAAGGTTTTTTACTACTGCTATTGAACATATACATATATATATATATATATATATATATATATATATATATATCCCTTTAAAGTAGTGTCTGGAGCACTTTTGTTTCTTTTCTTTTGAAATAATATTGAGTTTATCTATCAATAACTCACATGCCTACTACTACTGCAGATGGGCACCCAGAGTGCCCTTCATCAACAGATGTCCCCACTGCTACAGCATTGAAAGAGGTTACCATTACATAATGCTGTTTATCTAGAGCAGGACCAAAACAAAGAAACTGGACTGCATAGCTACGTCAAACTGGCTCATTGAAGTTAACCCATCCACTGCTGTTTGGACATACATATTCTGTGAACAACTGGGGCCTTATGTAAAAAGGCATTGAGCAGTGATTCTGGATCAAGCTAACTCCTTTATTTAGATGGGAATTTAACCCCATGAATGCTAGAGAGGACAAAGAGGGTCACCATATACAATGGATGGTCAAAGAGGAATTCCTGAGGCTCATGTAGTAATAAGGACTTAAAGCGGAACTACCATCGCTGCAAAACGTCATCTCCAATAATTCCCCATCTGGCGACTAGCTGCTCAGTAGCGCTAGTCACCAGAATTATGACCTTGTTAAATAGAATTATCCATTCTTCCCGGGCTGACAGGTAGGGCGGAGTGCAGACATCTTTCCATAGTGATGTCTGCACATCTGCGCTGTCAGTCCCAGCCGGCTCTAGGAGGCGTTGCTAGGAGCTGTTCAGCTCCAAAAGGGACTGACCGCGCAGGCAGGCAGACGTCACTATGGAAAGATGTCTGCGCTCCGTCTTGCCTGTCAGCCCGGGAAGAATGGAGAATTCTACTTAACAAGGTAATGATTCTGGCGACTAGCGCTACTGAGCAGCTAGTCGCCATATGGGGAATTATTGGAGATGACGTTTTGTAGCGGTGGTAGTTCTGCTTTAAACAGCTTTAGACCAAACCCACTGTACCTTAGGAGGCAAATACAAAGTCCTGAAGTCTTCATTGAATAAAATTGGCTTTTAAATCATTGAATGCTAAGGAAGTCTTTAACAAATGGTGATGCAACATGTTTGTCACTGACCAGAGCATTCAAGATGTTAAAAGTCCCATTTAAAGGGATAGTAATACTTCGTTTTAACTTTATTTTATTTTGTAGGCATTAAAAAAACATGAAGAATGATATAAGTCTTATCTCTCAAACCTTGATGGTTTGAGAGATATTCACAAGCAAAGTTTCCCCTCTCGCCCCTTTTGCCTAGTGTAAGCCATCTCTTCTCAGATGTGAAATGCAGTCCATAGACCAGACAGATAACAGAAGGGGACAATCTTCTTCCTATGAGAACAATGAAAGTCCTGCCCCCCTTGACAAGCTTTTCAGGTTTTTCCCCTTATCTTAATTGAAGATTGTCCCTCTCTGCAGTCTACCTGTGCACCTCCCTTCTGATCTGGCTGAGAAGTGTTACATCAGTAAAAGGGGCGGGAGGGGGATACTTTGCTTGTGAATATTTTTTAAACCATCAATGTTTGAGAGAAAAGACATATCATTATTCATGTTTTTTTAATGCCTACAAAATAAAATAAAGTTAAAATGAAGTATTACTATCCCTTTAAATCAGCGGCCATTTTATTTGTCTATGTGATGCAGTTGGATTGCTCCACACTTAACTACTAAGCAGTCTGCACCCAAAACACCTCCATTGTTCCAATGGAAAGGCAGTGTGGGAGTTAGGGTATTTTGGGGGTATTCCATTGCTCTGTACCTTGTATTCCAATATGTGGTAACAAGCAGAGGAAACTGGCACAAAAGTCCATTTTCTTGAGTATCCTGCAAGGGCGGTATTCAGGACTTGCTCCAATTAGTCTTAATAATGGCAGAGTACGTGCAACTACATGCACTAAAGCAGACACACACTCTAGTACTTAACCACAGTTGTGAGAATGCAGAGAATGGCTGATTTGTATATCCATCCCAATATGGAGACGCTTTTGAAGAAGACACCTCTGCGGTCACTAATGTTTTTGCAACCAAATATCTTACATGTATGAGGAGTTAGTCCTCCAAAGGTTATCACATCTAGCACCAGACTGATTGTCTTTGACCAATATGGAAAATCCCTGAATCACTATAAAATATTCTGTAATACTGTATAGGCAAATAATATTCTAAATTAAGTGGCACTTACGAGGATTCAGTATGCCAAACCCATCAACCATGGGAAGCTACAACCAACACCCTACTCCCTACGGAGGAAAAAACCCAGCCTGTACAACTATAATCATTCAGCGCTCCAATGGTTAACGTCGGACAGAGAATCCCACTATAAGATAAGATCCAAATATTTTATTAAAATATAACTATAATATAAGATCCAAATATTTGATTTAAAATATAACAGGCACCAGAGTGTGATATATCTAGTGTCCCCTCTGGTATGGCGTTTAACCCCTTAAGGACCAGCGGTCCTGGGACATTTCCGTCCCGTAAGGACCGCTTTGATCCCTGCCGACGTTCTGGTACACATGACCTGTTGCGTGTATTGACGCGCCACTTTAGGGCCTGAAAGAGATCGCTCCAGTCTTGGAGCAGTCAATTTTAGACCCCATTTTTACTTACAGCACTCCCGGTGGAGCGCTTTAAGTAAAAAGTACGGGATGTGCTATGACTGTCACTGGTCCTTAAACCCTTAACGACCCTTGACGGTCATAGTAAGTCACGGGTAGATCTGAGTTAACGATCCCATGACGTACTATGACCGCCGTTTGGGAATTCGAATCAAAAAAGAAAAAAAAAATGCTCCATGGTCCTTTAGTGACCGCAATGCACCCGTGAGGCTGGTCGTTAAGGGGTTACGTATTTAAGGACCAGGACGGTCATAGTACGTCTCGTAGGCCTTAAGGGGTTAATGGGTGCATCAATCCCCAGATGAACCAGAAAGATCCCGATTACACAAACCTGTATCCACCCACCAGAGAACACAATAGTCACACTCGCCCCTTACTTCCAATAAACAAAATTATACAATATCCATAAAATGTTGCAGTATCAACAGCATACACATCAATAAAAAACATATAAAGCACAACTAATAATTGATATTCAGACTTACCACACAAAAGCAAGCTGACCATCAATAGAAGACCCTACTACTCTATGACTGGTTAAGGAATATCGGGTCGTTAACTCATCTAAATGTGCACATATTAACTCACAAATATCAAATGTTACAGTATACGATTCGCACTGTGGAGGGCTAGCACCTCCCTTTGATACGCTTGCTCCAATATTTCAATTGAATCTCTATTCCTCTGAATCACCACTTAAAGGGATAGTAATGTTTCATAATAAAAGCAGCTCTAATTTATCATCATAGTATTTGGACTTTGGAGAGTGTTATTTCAATTCTGTCAGAGCTGTAGTTCAAGAGTAATTCAATGATAAAGTATCCCCCTCCCGCCCCTTTTACTGATGTCACACTGGTCAGCCAGATCAGAAGGGAGGTGCTCAGGTAGACTGCAGAGAGGGACAATCTTCAATTAAGATAAGAGAAAAACCTGAAAAGCTTGTCAAGGGGGGCAGGGCTTTCATTGTTCTCATAGGATGAAGATTGTCCCCTGCTGTTATCTGTCTGGTCTATGGAATGGATTCCACATCTGAGAAGAGATGGCTTACACTAGGTAAAAGGGGCGGGAGTGGAAACTTTGCTTGTGAATATCTCTCAAGAGAAGATAACACTTATATCGTTCTTCATGTTTTTTTTAATGCCTACAAAATAAAATAAAAATAAAACAAAGTATTACTATCCCTTTAAAGGTAAAGATATTTGGATCTTATATTATAGTTATCCTATATAATAATTTGCTAAATCGTGTGTAACGCCGAGACATGCGCAGTAGACACTGCTGCGCGTGCTGCAATCATGCTCAGTACAGACTGCCCACGCTGTGGCTGATACAGAACTGGGCGCTCCGAAGGAGCGTCCAACTCTGTATCAGCCATGGCGCGTGCAGTCTCTACTGCTCGTGACTGCCCCGCGACCGGGTGGCAGTGGCACTGTGGCCCGTGCAACGGGCTGTTCAACTAGTATTTTAATAAAATATTATTATAGTGGGATTCTCTGTCCGACGTTAACAATTGGAGTGCTGAACGATTATAGTTGTACTGTATAGGCAAGCATGTATAATAATGTAACAAGAAACAGCACGTTATTTACTTGTCTTTCCCACACTAACCAAGACTGAACAATTGATGAATAACTGGAGGCTGTGCAGAGGTTCAGATGTGCAACTGTTTCTTTATTTCAGTTAAGCAGCAATGTGCGCTTTTTTTTTTTTAGCATGGATTAAGGATGACCTAAATTTCTCAGGCATTCAAAAGATGATAGATTTGAGTTTGGTGTATTAGACTTCATACTCCCCCATCACACACAAAGCATCTGTTTGTCGCAGGTAAGGGCTGTCAGTACTGACAGAACACTTTAGAATTCCATTTAATTTCAGTCTGTCACAGTCGGTTGTGGGTATTCAGTAGTTTGTGGAGTTTTTTTATCTAAAGCAGTGGTTACATAGTTACATAGTTACATAACTTTGTTATGTAGAACCTTTTGGTTTCTAAAAGTAGATGAAAGTTTCCACAGATACATTTCAGTAATGACAGGAAAAATAAATACCTGTCATCATTTTTAATCTAGTGACTTATTATCATGTGACTAGATCCCTATCAACAGGCCAGGGGAATATACCTATCAATGAAGCAAGGGCTAAACCCCAACAGACCAACAGGTGATCAGATCGGGGGTCTGAAAAGATCACGGTGCTCCCTCATCAGTCCGATGAGGGAGACAACTGAGAGACTCTGAAGTCTCACTCAGCATGAATATACCACAGACCTTAGTGAATAGCTTCCATGCCTGATACTAAAGGCCTATGGAAGCTACACTCATACTTTCTGCTTGAATCTCAGTCTGTTTGTTTTGATTGACATTTTCATGGAGAGACCTAAAATGCACTAAACATTATTTGAAGGCATCATTACCCAATATCGTAAAAAAAATATATATTCCAGGAGAAAGTAGCTATCCAACCACTTGCCTTTCTACTGCTAACTTGGTGGCTCTGAAGGAAATATTTTTTTCCATTGGAACATGCTTGGGAGTGTATGTGAGGGTCTGTGAATTCCAGTGGAACCATGCTGTGGGGATAGGGGTTAGACAATGTATGTGGGGATCTGTCAACTAGAAGGTAGTGGAAACAGGATCAGACAGTTTATGTGGGGATCGTTGCTTACTAGACTTGTGCACGGTAAAAAAATCATTAAAATTCATTTTTGAACCTTTTTTTTTTTAATTCGATGGATCTGAAAATTTGGACCGGTCCCGTTTAATTCGGACGAAATTCGGGTAAAAAACAAATTATTCGTCCAAATTTGCCATGCTTTTAAACATGCAATAAAAGTCAAAATTAGATAAATAAAAATAAATGGAACCATTTTTAGGGTCTAAATGAAGACGATGGAACAGGGTAAGGTGGAGCTTTAGCCTTATGGTACTATGGATGAAGCATGGATATAGTTATTAGAAGGAACACTGAGGTTGAATGGTGCAGGCGGACTCAGGGTGACAGCAACACTGCAGATGTAGCCAGCAGCACACTGCAGAACACTGTAGCAGGTCTCAGTAGATGGATACAGCAAAGGAGGATGACTGTTGCGAGGCAGACTCAGGATGACAGCAACACTGCAGATGTAGCCAGCAGCAAACTGCAGAACACTAGAGCAGGATTCAGTAGATGGATACAGCAATGGAGGATGACTGGTGTGAGGCAGACTCAGGATGACAGCAACACTGCAGATGTAGCCAGCAACAAACTGCAGAACCCTGGAGCAGGACTCAGATACAGTAGACTTTTTTTAGAAGAGATAAAAACAATAGAGCAAGACTGAACAACCTGTATAGTAGGAAAACAATGTAGACTTTAAATTCCCCCCTGTGTCCCACCAAGTCAGGGGGTGTCCTCTGCCCAACCAACCACTGTTCTAGAGCTGGGTAAGCTGGAGCGCTCAGTGTATTATGGTACTATGCATGATTCTAGATTAAGACCTTTTAGCTTTTCTAATCTGCATCAAACCTGAGAGCAGGGTAACCCAGCTTTAGCAGGTTGACTTTTAAAAAAGTAATTAGCTCCATGAGCTGAGGGGCCAAGTGAGAGCGCTGGGGGCTAAGTATATTTCCTGTTACGGAAAATACTCGCTCACTCTGGACAGTGGTTGGGGGGGGGGGAAGAAAGCAGCTCCTGGGCTACCAGGGGCAAAGTAGGCCACACAGCCCTCTCGTTATTCCAGAAAGTCAAGGGATCTGTACTTGGGGGCAAAGAAGGTTCCGCAAGGTAAGCCTTAACCTCAAGCTCAGCATTTTTCTATTTATGGGGAGCTGTTTGTTTTGTCCGAAACATAATCTGTCCATTGCCTCAGCATAAAAAGCAGCAGCTGCTCCACCAGAACAAGATGAAGTGTTACTGGCGCTGCTACTAATAGGTCCCGGAAGGCCACCACACTCTTCCAGGTCATCTTCGGAATCTTCTCCCGCCTTCTGTGACTGCATCCTGTTTTTTATTTGCCTCTCACACATCCCTCCTGGCCGTGAGGGAATTGGAACTAAGTGCCATCTTGCCTTCGATTTGAGGATCGCAAATTGTGGCAAGCATTAACTCGGGACAATTGTCCATTCGCTCTTCCATGCGCAGAGTCAGTTCCTTCTTCAGCCTCGTTAGAAGGGCAGCAATATCAGGGAGTATATTACCCTCAGCACCAGGCAAGCATTCCCTATGGGCAAGGAAATCTCCATTTTTAAGGAGAGGTGTGTGAAGAGGGGAATGACTTCTGCCGGGCTAGCGTTCTCTTTGCTTAAGATTTACGTCAAAGCACGGAAAGGCGTGAGGACTGTCACAACCTGTTCCATCAGGGCCCAGTAAGCCCTGCCTAGTGTTCTATTACTGCCAATGAAATGGTGACATGATATTGCGTGAATTGCCTTTTTCTTTTCCAGGATACGCTCTAGCATATCTAAGGTGGAGTTCCACCTGGTCCCAACATCTTGTTTAGGCGGTGCTCTGGGAGGTCTGCATTTTTCTGTTACCCCCTGAGGAGCTGGCTATCTTTGACGCTCCGATGAAAGCGGCCAGCAATTTGACGGGATGACTCCAGAGGTGCTGGCAACCTTCCAGTGTTACTGCCATCCTCAAGAGCAGCCTTCACTACCAGATGCTGGACATGTGCTGAGCAGCGCACACCCACAAATCTGCCATTCCGGACAGCCTTCATCATGTTAGCTGCATCATCAGTAACCACAAACCCCATTTGTGCCTGTGTACCTGCCTGCTCCCCTAGCCACTGCGCCACCATGTTCTGCAGTGCTTTGCAAATGTTATCTGAGGTGTGCTGAGGATCCATTACCTCAGCATGGAAGAGGAAAGAGAGATGCCCTGCCTGCCTGGCTACTGCATCTGAACTTGTTGTTGCTATCGGTGTGTCTTGCAACACATTGGGCTGCCACCAATATGCCATCAATGACAAGAAGGCATGCTGGCAACTCAGAGCACTCCATAAGTCAGTGGTAAAGTGCACTGACTGGCCACCAGCCTTTCTTAGCAGGTCCTTCAAAACCCCAACGCACGACCGGTACAGTGAGGGCACTATAGTTCTACTGAATGTGGTGCAGGATGGAATTTTATATCGGGGTGCAACTGCCTCCATAAGTTGCTGGAAGGGCTCCCCGTCTACCAAATTAAAATTAGCACCCCCAACTGCTATGAGCTGTGCAATGAGACATGTGATTTTCCTGGACTGCTGTCTGCACATCCCCTTGGAATGAAACCCACCAAAATCCTCCAGTGTGGTCTGTATTGATTTTGGGATGGGCTGAGACTGCCTGCTGCTCTTACTAGGACCAGATGTGGCATGATCCCCCTGGCCTTTCTCCTGCTGCCTACTGGTGGTAAGTGTGACACTGGTATATGCAGTACTAGTAGTGCAACTTACTGCTCTTATCAACACTGACTTGTGGTGGGTGTTCAGGTGTTGGTTCAGCCCGGAGGTGATTAGAAGACCCAACACACTCCCACTGCTGACTTCCCTGCCACACAATTTGCATTTTGCTAGCCGGCCATCGCCAAGTGCCACAATATGGTCCCACGCTTTGGAGCAACAGATAACTCTGGAAGGTGGTAGAGAAGAAGAAACTGAGGTGACACTTTCTTCATCTTCACATGCTGGAGCAATCTCGCTATGCTTTTTCTTTCTACGTACCGTTACAGGGATACCAGTAGACCTAAAGATGGCAGCTGGGATGTTGGGACTGGGACTGGAGGAGGATTGTGGAGTAACAGTGGTGGCGGAGAAAGTAGTAGCTACTACCTAGTTGGGAGACTCAAATGGAACTGGAGAGGCAGGTGTTGAGCTGTCTATAGAAGACAATAATGTAGCTGGAGAAACAGGAGGAGTACTGTGGGAAGCAGGGGAAAAATTAAGCTCAGGGGAATAATCAAGATCAGTGGAAAAATCAAACGTATGAGGCCTTGATCCCTCAGATTCTTCTACCTCTTGTAGGTTTGGACAGGAAGAAACATCAGCAGCAGCAGCAGCAGATTTTGGGGACACCTGCTGAATTCCCTCTTCTGTCTGGTGGCTACTGGGGAAATGGTAAGCTATGTCCCTCCATAACCTTTTCTGGAGAAGATATGCTTTCAGTGGCAGTGACAGTGGTTGCAGAAAAAATGTTAAATACTGCAATAATTTCCATTTGGGCTGCTTACACAGATGTTCGCTGTAAAAATCCTGCATTGACACTGCTCGCAATGTCTGACCAGTAGTGTTACACACGCTAGACATCCACAAGTTTATAGAACTGGCAGTAGCAGAGGTGGTGACTAAACTGGAAGTAGCACCAGTTATTGTGCAGGTGGTTTTGGGGGGATCATCATAAAACAGATGACGGCTGCTTCATGGTCTTAGAGGAGGACCTGGACCTCTCTACATTGCTAGAAGAGGTAGAACGACCTGCAGTTCCCTTCATCTTTGTAGTTTTTGGTTTGGAGCACTGCTGCTGAGTCTGACTAGTACTACTGAAAGCCCTCTTCTTTTGCTGCCTGCTGCTGCTAGCTCTGTCTGAAAGCAACAGCACTGTGGTGGTGTTGACGGTTGATTGGTCACTGCAGCTGGTACCAGGACGAGCAACATCAGGTTGTTCACTACAACTCAAATCCATTACAGATAGGTCAGTAGTGTACTACAATAATTTTAAAATGTTAAGACTTTGCCACACGACAAATGGCACACTGGCTGTGACACTCTGGAACTTATTTAAACAAATGCTTTATATTTTTGAAATGGAACGAAGATGGCTTGCTGTGGCAAAAGGGCACTTTTGCTGGGTGCCTGCCTGCCTACACAAAATGCACACTGGCTGTGTCACTCTGGAGCCTATTTCTACAAATTCTTTATATTTTTAAACTGGAACGATGATGGCTTGCTGTGGCAACAAGACACTTTTACTGGATGCCTGCGTAGCCTACACAAAACGCACACTGGCTGTGTCACTCTGGAACTTATTTAAACAAATGCTTTTTATTTTTGAACTGGAAAAAAAGACAGCTTGCTGTGGCAATAAGACACTTTTACTGGATGCCTGCGTAGCCTATACAAAACGCACACTGGCTGTGTCACTCTGAAACTTATTTAAACAAATGCTTTATATTTTTGAACTGGAACAAAGATGGCTTGCTGTGGCATTAAGGCACTTTTGCTGGATGCCTGCCTGCCTACACAAATGGCACACTGCCTGTGTCGCCCTGGAACTTCTTTATCCAAATCCCTAATATTTTTAAGCAGGAGCAAAGATGGCTTGCTGTGGCAATAAGGCAATTTTGCTGGATGCCTGCCTACTAGTGATGAGCGAGCACCCCAATGCTCGGGTGTTCGGGTGCTCTGACCGAGCGCCCCCGGAGGCTCGAGTGCTCGGCCGAGCACCCGAGCCCCATTGAAGTCAATGGGAGGACTCGAGCATTACACCAGGCACCCCCTGCTCTGATGAGGGGAGGGTGTCTGGTCCATAGGAAAAGGGCAGAAAATGATGGAAACACCACAGAAATGGTTCAGGGACAGCATAGGGAGGATGTCTGGATGCATCTTGGACTCCAACATCGCTGCTGGGAACGATCTTTCGCCCGTAGTACGCCATTTTTACAGACTGACCGTAAAACACACAAAAAGGAAAATAAAAACGACTTTAGGCGAAAAATTGTTACCAAACAATATTTGCTGTATATTTACTTGTATATCATCTGCAAATTCTCCCAAAAATTTCCTCGATTTTCTGAAGTGAGGCCATGATTAAGAGGGAAACGTGCGCAGAGGCAAATTATCCCAACAATTTCCTTGATTTTCTGAAGTGAGGCCATGATTAAGAGGGAAACGTGCGCAGAGGCAAATTCTCCCAAAAATTTCCTTGATTTTATTGAACTGAGGCCATGATTAAGAGGGAAACGTGCGCAAAGGCAAATTCTCCCAAAAATTTCCTCGATTTTTCTGAACTGGGGCCATGATTAAGAGGGAAACGTGCGCTGAGCTGACCATCTAAAACATTATGGGTGAGGGTCTGCTGCGGAGCTGACCATCCTAAACATTATATGCGAAGGCCCGCTAGTGAGCTGACGCTATAAAACATTATATGAGAGGGCCCGCTAGAGAGCTGACCCAATAAAACATTATATGAGAAGGCCCGCTGGTGAGCTGACCTATATAAAAATTGTCAAACAGGGCCCGCTGGTGAGCTGGCCCTATATAAAAATTATATCACAGGGCCCGCTGGTGAGCTGGCCCTATATAAAAATTATAGCACAGGGCATATGGAAGAGGAGGAGGAGGATGAGAAGATTAAGAGTCAACCATATACCCGTTTTTTGGGTGGAAGGGGTGAATGGGAATACAGAGTATTCCCATCATTGTAAATAACATATATAAAGTGAGTTTATGTTCCCCCGGGGCTTTCCTCCAGTGGAGTGGAGAAGTCAGGGGAAATCCAGGCCTTGTTCATTTTTATAAGTGTCAACCTATCAGCATTGTCGGTGGAAAGGCGGATACGCTTATCTGTTATGATGCCACCAGCAGCACTAAATACCCGCTCAGACAGAACGCTGGCGGCAGGGCAGGCCAGCACCTCCAAGGCGTAGAGTGCCAGTTCATACCACGTGTCCAGCTTGGACACCCAGTAGTTGTAAGGCACAGAGGGATCATTGAGGACGCTGACACGGTCTGCTACGTACTCCTTCACCATCTTCCAAAACTTTTCCCTCCTTGTGACACTAGGCTGCGCATCAGGGTGAGGGTGCTGGCGGGGTGTCATGAAGGTGTCCCACGCCTTGGAGAGTGTTGCCCTGCCTTTGTCGGAACTGCTGTGTGCTCCCCTTTTCTCCCCTTCTCGGTTGGCCAAGGTAGCACGTACTCTGCCGCCAGCGTTGTCAGATGGAAAATTTTGGAGCAATTTTTCAACAAGAACCTTCTGGTATTGCACCATTTTGCTTGTCCTCTCCACCGGAGGAATGAGAGATGAGAAATTCTCTTTGTAGCGGGGGTCCAGAAGGGTGAACACCCAGTAATCCGTGTTGTCTAAAATGCGTACAACGCGTGGGTCACGGGAAAGGCAGCCTAACATAAAGTCAGCCATGTGTGCCAGAGTACCAACAGTCAAGATTTCGCTGTCCTCACCAGGAGGATGACTCTCAATCTCCTCATCCTCTTCCTCCTCTTCTGCCCACCCACGCTGAAGAGATGGAACTAAAGTTCCATGGCTACCCTCTGTAGCGGAGGCAACCGTGTCTTCCTCCTCCTCCTCCTCCTCCGCCTCCTCCAATTGTCGCTGAGAAGACGAAGTGAGGGTGCTCTGGCTATCACCTTGTGTAAGCTCTTCCTCCCCCATTTCCACCTCTTCCACATGCAAAGCGTCGGTTTTAATTGTGAGCAGCGAGCGTTTCAGTAGACACAGAAGTGGGATGGTTACACTGATAATAGCGTTATCGCCGCTCACCATCTGTGTCGATTCCTCAAAATTGCGTAAAACCTCACAGAGGTCTGACATCCATTCCCACTCCTCACTTCTGATTACAGGAAGTTGAACGGAGAGGCGACGACCGTGTAACAGCTGGTACTCCACTACTGCCCTCTGCTGCTCACAAAGCCGGGCCAACATGTGGAAGGTGGAGTTCCAGCGCGTGCTCACGTCACACAGCAGCCGGTGAGCTGGCAATTGTAAGCGCTGCTGCAGCTTCAACAGGCCGGCCGAAGCTGTAGATGACTTACGGAAATGTGCACACACGCGGCGCAGCTTGGTCAAGAGATCATGCACATTGGGGTAGGTTTTTAGAAATCGCTGAACCACTAAATTAAATACATGCGCTAGGCATGGTACGTGTGTGAGCTTGCCGAGCTCCAAAGCCGCCACCAAGTTACGCCCATTATCACACACAACCATGCCTGGTTGCAGGTTGAGTGGCGAGAGCCACTGCTAGGTCTGGTGACTAATCCCCTGCAACAGCTCTGAGGCCGTGTGCTGTTTGTCCCCAAGGCAGATCAGCTTCAGCACGGCCTGTTGACACTTCCCCACTGCAGTGCTACACTGCTTCCAGCTACTGGCTGATGGGGGAGTGGCGCTGCGTGTAGAGAATTCGGAGGTGGAAACGGAGGAGGAGGAGCCAATAACGTAGGTGCTGGCGGAAACCCTGATGGAGGTAGGGCCCGCAATCCTCGGCGTGGGTAGCACCCGTGCCATCCCAGGGTCCGAGTCGCTCCCAGCCTCCACGACATTCACCCAGTGTGCCGTCAGGGAAATGTAGCGTCCCTGGCCACAAGCACTTGTCCATGTGTCAGTCGTTAAGTGGACCTTCCCAGTAACTGCGTTGGTCAGGGCACGGGTGATGTTACGGGACACATGGTGGTGTAATGCGGGGATGGCACACCGGGAAAAGTAGTGGCGGCTGGGGACCGCGTACCGAGGGACAGCTGCTGCCATCAGGCTGCGGAAGGACTCAGTGTCCACAAGCCTAAATGGCAGCATTTCGATGGCCAGTAATTTGGAAAGGTGTGAGGTTAGTGCTATGGCCTGTGGGTGGGTGGCTGGGTATTTTCGCTTGCGCTCAAATGCCTGGGGTAACGAAATTTGGACGCTGTGCTGGGACAGGGAAGTGGATGTGGTCGCTGATGGTGCTTCAGATGGTACAGGTGCAGGGCGGGAGGTATGCGGGCCTGCGCCTTCGACAGGCGATTGGCCGGCACCGAAAACAGGGGAAGAGGAGGCAGTGGTGTGGCCTGCAGACACAGATGGGCGATCCAGGCGTTCCTCCCACTTACTACGGTGCTTGGATGCCATGTGTCGGCTCATGCTGGTGGTGGTGAGGTTTCTAGTGTTCATGCCTCGGCTCATTCTGGTGTGGCACAGGTTGCAAACTACAATTCTTTTGTCGTCCGCACTTTCCTTAAAAAAACGCCATACCGCGGAACACCTACCCTTTGGCAAGGGAGATTTACGCAAGGGGGTCCTCCGTGAAACATTTGCGGGCCGGTTTGGTGCGGTCCGCCTTCTTTCTGTAGCCACACCACTGCCTCTTCCAGCCTATTGCGGTGCTGCAGATGGCTCACCCTCAGGACTGCTGTCATCGCTCGGCTCTACACCTTCCCAGGTGGGGTCAGTCACCTCACCGTCCACCAAGTCCTCCTCCACTTCCTCACTCTGATCATCCTCCCCATGTCTTGATCCCACCACATACTCAGTCATTGACAACTGTATAACATTCTCCTCAACAAGGTCTTGAGACAGTAATAGTGGTTGATTTAATGGCAACTGTGTCTCATCATCATCATCATCATCCACTACTTCCTTTGACCTTAAATGCCGTTCACATCTGTCATCTTCTTGTGATTGGGTACCCTCTAGAGGTTGTGAATCAGGGCACAAGATGTCATGTTCCTCTGCAAGCGTGCTTGGAGAGAGGGTCAAATGAAGGATTGGTGATGAGACGAGCTCCTCACTATATCCCAGTGTGGGATCACTTCTTTGACCAGACCGTCTATGGTGGGAGGAAGGATGATCAGAGTGAGGATTATGTTGACCAGACTCTTGGCTACTGAGAGTGGACTTGGTGGAAGACAGGGTGGTGCTTAACCGACTGGAAGCAGTATCAGCTCACATCCAACCGACCACCTGTTCGCAGTGGTCGGACCTCGAGAGTGATGTCCTGCGACGCCCTGTAAAATTAGACATGAAGCTAGGTATGGTGGATGTCTTTCTTTCTTGTGCTCTGGCACCAGGCACAGTTTCTCCGCGTCCTGACCCGCGCCCTGAACTATCAGGATCACGTCCACTTCCCCGTCCCTTTTTACCCGCCTTCTTCATCTTACACGGAATATGTGACTTTAATATTTGAGTTTGAAAACTTAACAGTATTTCTTCCTATTCTGCAACTGTGCAGAGTACACAGAATAGGCTGCTAAACTGCGGTGACACACACTGAATGGAATATGTGACTTTAATATTTGAGTTTGAAAACTTAACAGTATTTCTTCCTATTCTGCAACTGTGCAGAGTACACAGAATAGGCTGCTAAACTGCGGTGACGCACACTGAATGGAATATGTGACTTTAATACTTGAGTTTGAAAACTTAACAGTATTTCTTCCTATTCTGCAACTGTGCACAGTACACAGAATAGGCTGCTAAACTGCGGTGACGCACACTGAATGGAATATGTGACTTTAATATTTGAGTTTGAAAACTTAACAGTATTTCTTCCTATTCTGCAACTGTGCAGAGTACACAGAATAGGCTGCTAAACTGCGGTGACACACACTGAATGGAATATGTGACTTTAATATTTGAGTTTGAAAACTTAACAGTATTTCTTCCTATTCTGCAACTGTGCAGAGTACACAGAATAGGCTGCTAAACTGCGGAGACACACACTGAATGGAATATGTGACTTTAATATTTGAGTTTGAAAACTTAACAGTATTTCTTCCTATTTTGCAACTGTGCAGAGTACACAGAATAGGCTGCTAAACTGCGGTGACGCACACTGAATGGAATATGTGACTTTGATATTTTAGTTTGAAGACTTAACAGTATTTCTTCCTATTCTGCAACTGTGCAGAGTACACAGAATGTGCTGCTAAACTGCGGTGACGCACACTGAATGGAATATGTGACTTTGATATTTTAGTTTGGAGACTTAACAGTATTTCTTCCTATTCTGCAACTCTGCACAGTACACAGAATGTGCTGCTAAACTGCGGCGACGCACACTGAATGGAATATGTGACTTTGAAATTTTAGTTTGAAGACTTAACAGTATTTCTTCCTATTCTGCAACTCTGCACAGTCCACAGAATGTGCTGCTAAACTGCGGCGAAGCACACTGAATGGAATATGTGACTTTGATATTTTAGTTTGAAGACTTAACAGTATTTCTTCCTATTCTGCAACTCTGCACAGTCCACAGAATGTGCTGCTAAACTGCGGCGAAGCACACTGAATGGAATATGTGACTTTAATATTTGAGTTTGAAAACTTAACAGTATTTCTTCCTATTCTGCAACTGTGCAGAGTACACAGAATAGGCTGCTAAACTGCGGTGACACACACTGAATGGAATATGTGACTTTAATATTTGAGTTTGAAAACTTAACAGTATTTCTTCCTATTCTGCAACTGTGCAGAGTACACAGAATAGGCTGCTAAACTGCGGTGACACACACTGAATGGAATATGTGACTTTAATATTTGAGTTTGAAAACTTAACAGTATTTCTTCCTATTCTGCAACTGTGCAGAGTACACAGAATAGGCTGCTAAACTGCGGTGACGCACACTGAATGGAATATGTGACTTTAATATTTGAGTTTGAAAACTTAACAGTATTTCTTCCTATTCTGCAACTGTGCAGAGTACACAGAATAGGCTGCTAAACTGCGGTGACGCACACTGAATGGAATATGTGACTTTAATATTTGAGTTTGAAAACTTAACAGTATTTCTTACTATTCTGCAACTGTGCAGAGTACACAGAATAGGCTGCTAAACTGCGGTGACGCACACTGAATGGAATATGTGACTTTAATATTTGAGTTTGAAAACTTAACAGTATTTCTTCCTGTTCTGCAACTGTGCAGAGTACACAGAATAGGCTGCTAAACTGCGGTGACACACACTGAATGGAATATGTGACTTTAATATTTGAATTTGAAAACTTAACAGTATTTCTTCCTATTCTGCAACTGTGCAGAGTACACAGAATAGGCTGCTAAACTGCGGTGACACACACTGAATGGAATATGTGACTTTAATATTTGAGTTTGAAAACTTAACAGTATTTCTTCCTATTCTGCAACTGTGCAGAGTACACAGAATAGGCTGCTAAACTGCGGTGACGCACACTGAATGGAATATGTGACTTTAATATTTGAGTTTGAAAACTTAACAGTATTTCTTCCTATTCTGCAACTGTGCAGAGTACACAGAATAGGCTGCTAAACTGCGGTGACGCACACTGAATGGAATATGTGACTTTAATATTTGAGTTTGAAAACTTAACAGTATTTCTTCCTATTCTGCAACTGTGCAGAGTACACAGAATAGGCTGCTAAACTGCGGTGACGCACACTGAATGGAATATGTGACTTTAATATTTGAGTTTGAAAACTTAACAGTATTTCTTCCTATTCTGCAACTGTGCA
This sequence comes from Rhinophrynus dorsalis, assembly GCA_037306005.1. Classification (NCBI taxonomy): domain Eukaryota; kingdom Metazoa; phylum Chordata; class Amphibia; order Anura; family Rhinophrynidae; genus Rhinophrynus; species Rhinophrynus dorsalis. The sequence continues at coordinate 42,324,588 of CM074722.1, forward strand.
GAGTACACAGAATAGGCTGCTAAACTGCGGTGACACACACTGAATGGAATATGTGACTTTAATATTTGAGTTTGAAAACTTAACAGTATTTCTTCCTATTCTGCAACTGTGCAGAGTACACAGAATAGGCTGCTAAACTGCGGTGACGCACACTGAATGGAATATGTGACTTTAATATTTGAGTTTGAAAACTTAACAGTATTTCTTCCTATTCTGCAACTGTGCAGAGTACACAGAATAGGCTGCTAAACTGCGGTGACGCACACTGAATGGAATATGTGACTTTGATATTTTAGTTTGAAGACTTAACAGTATTTCTTCCTATTCTGCAACTGTGCACAGTACACAGAATGTGCTGCTAAACTGCGGTGACGCACACTGAATGGAATATGTGACTTTGATATTTTAGTTTGAAGACTTAACAGTATTTCTTCCTATTCTGCAACTCTGCACAGTACACAGAATGTGCTGCTAAACTGCGGCGACGCACACTGAATGGAATATGTGACTTTGAAATTTTAGTTTGAAGACTTAACAGTATTTCTTCCTATTCTGCAACTCTGCACAGTCCACAGAATGTGCTGCTAAACTGCAGTGAAGCACACTGAATGGAATATGTGACTTTGATATTTTAGTTTGAAGACTTAACAGTATTTCTTCCTATTCTGCAACTCTGCACAGTACACAGAATGTGCTGCTAAACTGCGGCGAAGCACACTGAATGGAATATGTGACTTTGATATTTTAGTTTGAAGACTTAACAGTATTTCTTCCTATTCTGCAACTCTGCACAGTACACAGAATGTGCTGCTAAACTGCGGTGACGCACACTGAATGGAATATGTGACTTTGATATTTTAGTTTGAAGACTTAACAGAATGTGCTCTAATCTGCAACTTTGCACACTAAACAGAATGTGCTCTAATCTGCAACTTTGCACACTAAACAGAATGTGCTCTAATCTGCAACTTTGCACACTAAACAGAATGTGCTCTAATCTGCAACTTTGCACACTAAACAGAATATATGAAATTTTTTTTTTTTTGTTTTTTTCCCCCCACACAAAATAACCTGCTGCCCCCACACACAGTAGTCCTAAAAAGGACTTTTGGTTCACAATTTTGCTTTTTTTCTCCCTACACTGACTTTCCCTTCCTATCCTCATCTCTCCCTGGCTAAGACTGAGCCGAACTCGCTGGTCAGGTGCTATACAGCACCCGACCACGGGTTCTGGCCAGCCAATCAGTGTAATGCCAGCAGCCAACATGGCTGCTGGCATTACACCGATGTCAGAGCCTCCCTGCACGTTTATTGGCTGCGCAGCAGCCGCAAAACGTGCGGGGAGGAGACCCAAACATGGCGGGCGAGCACATGCGGTACTCGTACGAGTACCGCCATGTGCCGAGCAGAGCGATGCTCGAGCCGATCCGAGCATCGGCCGAGCATGCTCGCTCAACACTACTGCCTACTCAACAACTGTCAGATTGGCTGTGTAACTTAAATTAAATCAGTTCCTGATACTGGTAATAAGGCACTAGACTGGCTATAAGGCACTAGACTGGCTAATAAATGGCTTTTTTGGACACTCTCTCTCTGCTTCTTCTCTCTCTGAGCTCAAACAACGGAGTAACAGGAAATGCATGTCTGGGTGTCTGTGTTATTAGTCCAACCCCAATCATGAAACAAAGAAGCTCATTGGACTAGAAGAAACCCACCATGTAAGAAAGAAGCTAATTGAACTAGAGAAGGAGGCAAAGTAGAGCGCGCGAGAGGGAAGCTCGTTGTCCGAATTTTCGAATGAAATTCGGACCCAGGACTATTCGTATTCGGAGTTTTTTTTATCAAATTTGAACCATGCCATTCGATTTGGTCCAAATGAGCCGAATGACCCCCTATTTGTCCGAATTCCGAATTTTAACGAACCGATTCGCACAAGTCTACTGCTTACTAGTATGCAGCAGAACAAAATTTTGGGGTCACAGAGTGTGTATGGGGATCTGTGACTACCAGTGGAAAGTTGAACCTGTCTGGGGGTCAAACAGTGTGTGTGGGGGATCTGTACTTATCAGTGGGTTGTAGAGCCAGGCTTGAGGATCAGACAGCGTATATGAGGATTTGTGATAACAATCACCAGTGGAATTAGGCTTGGGTGCGTCAGACAGTGTATTTGAGGATTTTGCCTACCAGTGGTCGCTGGAAACTGGCTGGAAAATCAATCAGTATATGTGTATATCACAGAAAGGTGTCCAGTGTTTTGAAGGACCCCTCCTGATGCCCCTCCCGCATCATATTGGTTACTTACACTATTGTGTAAGTGAACAATCATGGCAACAGGAAGGCAATCATTGCTCTCTTTCCCATGATCCTTCCTTCCCATGTAAGCTATCAACAGTGGGAGGGGGTGTCATGAGGGCCCTGATGCCCCCCTCCAGCACCATGATTTAAAAATAAACAAAAACAAGAACTTTTAAGTTATTAGAATGCAACCATGTACCCAGTATGGGCTTGACATAGCAAGACCAAACATACTGGCTACAGGCTTATCACTCTAAGGGTTAAATGCCTGAGCGATCTCTAAAGCAATGCTTTGGGAACCTCTCCAACTCTGAAGGAGTTAAAGGGTTTCAGTGTTATTGACCAGAAATGGTGCATAGAACTAAAGAGTTCCCACACAGTAAAAAAATGTTGTGTAAAGAATCCGAGATGTATTCCTTCCTACTAGAGAAAGACAGTCTCTGTAGGAGTTCAAAGACTCACCTTACTTATTGACTGCTCCTTCAGCAAGGAGAAATTGTAGAGGGAATTTCAACAGCAAATTAATCTGAAGGAATTGAAACACATAGCAATGCAACATTTCCTTTGTGTTTATTCCCACAAATGGATCAATAGCTCCTTAAGCGATACTGAATCCTACTTCTAACACGTGCGAGGAGAAGTCTTGGTGTATGTCTTGGGGCCTTGTGTTCATAACAGCAGTGGAGGAATTTCCGGAGCTAATGGAGTAATTATAATACCCCAAAATGCCTGTCAATTTAAATGGGCCTTTTAATATCCTGATTGGAAGAGAGGGCTCCAACCTATTGCAAAGCAACATGATGGAGACTGCTCTAGCAATCAAGGGGTTAACTGGAGATTTGTTACTTGTCCCCTATGGTGCAGTTAGTTTGCCCTGGAATACCTCCATTTTCCTTTTCAACGTAGGGTCAATTGTGACAGTCTGTGGTTTTGCCGTTTCTCTCGTGCGGAGGGGATTTGCCTGACATTTCGGAGCTGGACTGTCTGCGGGCGGGACCAGTCTGATATGGATATGGAGATTTCCTCTCTGCAATGGCACATGGGAGTGAAAAACGTGAGTTGTAGCACCACTGAGAGGCTACCATGCCTTAGAACAAGACACTTAATCTTGTTCGTGCTTGATGTGTGCTCCTCACAACTCTTTTTGTCTCCCTAAGTATAAGGGCACCCCAGGCATGGGCCCTTGCTTCCATGTGCCTAGAGGGATTCGGCTGCACCACACTGACAAGGCTCACATAGGCCAAAACGTACGTCTGTGGTTTTGCCGTTTCTCTCGTGCGGAGGGGATTTGCCTGACATTTGGACTGTCTGTGGGCGGGACCAGTCTGATATGGATATGGAGATTTCCTCTCTGCAATGGTACCTGGGAGTGAAAAACGTGAGTTGTAGCACCATTGAGAGGCTACCATGCCTTAGAACAAGACACTTAATCTTGTTCGTGCTTGATGTGTGCTCCTCACAACTCTTTTTGTCACAATTGTGACAGTACCCAGGATCTTCCAGCTGGACACTCCAAATGGAGATGGCTCCTGTCTTTAACTGCCCCATATTTGCCTCTCCTCAGTGGCCTAGAGCGTTGCTACTTTCCATCTCACAGGCAGAGCAAGTGTCTCAGCTACAGAACCCAGACTGAGGTTCCCTGGAGCCACTTGCCAGTAGATTCCCCAGCAAAATCCCCCCAAGTAATACAGCTGAGACTAGTATTTAGGAGGGTAGACCAGAACCAACTCTTTTAAACAACCACACTTCTTCAAGATTAATATTCAAATTTGGTACATAGACACAGTACCCAATCAGAATGGGGAGTTTTGTTAGTGGGACCCAATTAATAGTAAGACAGATGTACCAATCAGGGAGGACTAGGGATGGGGTGGGGCGGCTAAAGGACATTCATCTTGATCAATCAGGATAGTGCCTACAGTGGTATTATGTAGCGGGAAGCCAGCACAAGCAGCTGGAAATGACCTTTATTCTGAACTAGCTGCCTGTACCTGGTGTCCTGATTACGGTTGCCACCTTTTCTTAAAAAAAAAATACCGGCCAATTCCCTCCATAGACTTAACATTGGAAAGAAGCCAATTTTTTACCAGCTTGCCGGTAAAATACAAAAACAGCAGCTCCAATTAATCTTCATAGTGTTTGGGCCATGGAGAGTGTACTGTCAGAGTTCTAGCTCAAGAGTAATTGAATGATAAAGTATCCCCCTCCCGCCCAACTGTCAGAATGACTTGCAGAGAGGGACAATCTTCAATTAAGATAAGGGAAAAACCTGAAAAAACTGTCAATGGGGCAGGGCTTTCATTGTTCTCACAGTAAGAAGTCTGTCCCTTGCTGTCAGCTGTCTGGTCCCAGGACCAGATTCCACATCTGAGGGGAGGCAGCTTACACTAGGTAAAAGGGGCAGGAGGGGGATACTTTATCATTCAATTACTCTTGAACTACAAATCTGCCAGTATTGAAATAACACTCTCCATGGCCCAAATACTATGAAGATTAATTGGATCTGCTGTTTCTGTGAAACATTACTATCCCTTTAAATTGCAATTTTGCTGTTACTGTCACATACTATGGAGAGGCGTAGCCTATGACACCCATATAGTGCAAAGAATTGCCTTTTGGATACCACTTTCACTGCTGCTAAGTGTGTGCTATGATAACCTTTGAATGAAACAATCTTACAATACTGGGAATTCTCAGCAGGAAACTCCATATTTCATTCCATTGAAGTGTGAACTGTTCCATTAAATGGATTTCAGTCCTGGGTGTAATCAGAAAGCAACACTCAGCTGGATTAGTCAGTCTTTGTCCTTCTGACTGCTGGAGACTACAACCCCCATCATCCAACGGCTGGCTCGGAATGCTGGGAGTTATATTCTCTAATGGCTGAATGTACATAAACTGACAGCCCTTGAATGGATTGAGATTTGGATTTGCCGTTGGTGACCCATGGAGTTTCATACTCACTGTGTGTGGTACAGCTTCCGCTGGGTGTTTGGAACCGCCTCACTGGCTCGGTCAGTGGAGTCTCTTTTCTATACCAGGTACATGTCTTGGTCTCCATCACTGTAAGAGGAGTTCAAGTGCTGCCTCCATCTCCCGGGAACTGAATGTCACTGGATGAAGACAAAGATAAAGTATATCATTTTAGATAAGGTCTTCCTATGAAGACAGATGGAGATAGATAGATAGATAGATAGATAGATAGATAGATAGATAGATAGATAGATAGATTTTATGGTGGAACAGTTGGTACTGATCTATTAGTACAGCTTTTTCCTATTGTAGTTACCAGGTGATGATGCTCCTGTCACTAACTATGGAAAGTCGTAGTCAGTGACTCAAGCTTTCCCACAGTGTGTTTATATATATATATATATATATATATATATATATATATCCTATATAATAATTTGCTAAAACGTGTGTAATGACAAAATCATATGCAGTAGAGACTGCCCGTGACTAGACTGATGCAGAGTGGGTCGGTCCAAAGGAGCATCCAGCTCTGTATCAGCTGAGGCGCGGGCAGTCTCTACTGCGCATGACTGCCCTGTGACCAGCTGGCAGTGGCACTGTGGCCCATGTAACGGGCTCTTAAACTAGTATATATATATATATATATATATATATAATATATATTTCAATGCACTCACTAAAAATATAGTCAATGGCAAATCAAGTGCATATTTTTTGTATGAACTACCTTGGTTCTCTTTATCAACATGTCTTGATGAAGGCTCAGGGTAGGGCAGAAAAATGTTGGTACAATAAATATGCGCTTGATTCATCTTTAAGGAATAGTATGTATAAAAACACACCTAATTGAGGACCGAAACATTGCTTGTGCATATATAGATGTATAATGAATCTTATAGTATCCAAGAGTGCACAGCTTGGACTTCGTTTGAAAAATTATCATATATATATTTATATATATACTACATATATATTTAAGTATACAGTACTGTGCAAAAGTTTTAGGCAGGTGTGGAAAAAATGCTGTAAAGTAAGAATACTTTAAAAAAAATAAACTCCCGGAATAAATGGGAACTGGACGTGGGTCCGTTAGAGGACTGGGAATGGGATATGGCCAAGGCGGAACCAGCGATGGTAGCAACGTCGACTAGACATCAGATGATACAGCTGAATTTTCTCCATCGAATTTATTACACGCCTGTCAGACTGCATAAAATGGGGAATTCTGGTACTGATAGCTGTCTCCGGTGTTCTAATGTTTTGGGCACGTACCTTCATATGATTTGGGATTGTCTTGTGGTTGGGAAATTTTGGAAAGAAGTCATGCATGTTGTGGTCCAGGTGCTCGAGAGGCCTGTTCCTGTGACTCTGAAACTTTGCTTATTGTCTATCTTCCCCGATGAGATGGAGGGTGCAGCCGACAGGTCCCTGCTAAGAGAGCTCCTGGTATTGGCAAGAAAGGTGGTGGCCATGAACTGGATGTCGAACGGTGCCCCCACTTGCAGGGCATGGATTAATTTAGTTTTACAGTGCATCCCACACTATAGGTTGGTTTATTTGCATCGGGGAAACCCAAATAAATTTGACAGGATATGGGGACGTTGGCAGAACTGGTGGACGCACAGAGCCGATGTTCATGTGGCACTTGATGCTGCACATCTTGACGGTGATGACTGAGTAGAGTCATGTTGACTGGTTGCGTGCGTGGCTTTGTGGTGAGATAGATGGGTGTTGATATGTTTGAGCACATACTTTTTGAGATCCTGCGGCTTTGTTGGCTGGCGGGCGGGCGGGGGGGGGCGCTGCGGGCCTGGTGGGGAGAGGACTCGGAGATGGGGTGGGGGAGTTTATCAGAGGTTTAGTTAGGTTACTTCCTTTTGGGGGATTTGGTTTTACATAATAACAAAACCTCAGGTTGGCTCTGTACATTCCATTGCTATGTGTATGGTCTTTTCACTTTTACATATACCAATATATGTTTTCTGTATCTGTGTGATTTTATATGTATTTTTCTGTATTTTTTTTGTTTTGTATGGAGCGATCTGATAATAAAACATATTTAAAAAAAAAATAAATAAAAAAATAAGCATGTTAATAGTTTATTTTTATCAGTTAACAAAATGCATAGTGAGTGAATAGAAGAAAATCTAAATTAAATCAATATTTGGCATAACTACCCTTTGCCTTGAAAACAGCACAAATTATTCTAGGTACACTTGCTCTGTGGGGCCATACCGTCACTTCCAGGACTCCTTGTTCTTCTTTACACTGAAGATAGTTCTTACTGACTTTGGCTGTAGGTTTGGGGTCATTGTCATGCTGCAGAATAAATTCAGGGCCAGTCAGATGTCCCCCTGATGGTATTGCATGATGGATAATTATCTACCTGTACTTCTCTGCATTCAGGAGGCCATTAATTCTGACCAAATTCCCAACTACATTTGCAGAAATGCAGACCCAAACTTGCAAGGAACTTCCACCATGCTTCACTGTTGCCAGCAGACGCTTATTCTTGTACCACTCTCCAGCCCTTCAGCGAACAAACTGCCTTTTGCTACAAATATTTCAAATTCTGACTCATCAGTCCAGAGCACCTGCTGCCATTTTTTCTCACCTCAGTTTCTGTGTTTTCATGCATAGTTGAGTCACTTGGCCTTGTTTTCACGTTGGAGGTATGGCTTTTTGGCCGCAAATCTTCTATGATGACCACTACTGACTAGACTTTTCCGGACATAGAAAGATGTACCAGGGTCCCACTGTTTTCTTCCAATTCTGAGCTGACGGCACTGCTGGACATCTTCTGATTGGGAAGGAAGCATGATGTGTCTTCATCTAAGTTTCCTTGGCCGACCACTGCATCTACAGGCCTCAACATTGACCATTTCTTTGTGCTTCTTCAAAACAGCTTTGACCGCGCATCTGGAAACCCATTTCTGCCTTGAAATTTGTACCTGGGAGACACCTTGCTGATGCAGTATAACTACCTTGTGTCTTGTTGCTGTAGTCTTGCCATGGTGTATGAACTTTGACATTAAACTGTCTTCAGAAACCTCATCTTGTTAGCCAAGTTTGGTTGTTCCTCACCCATTTTTTTGCTCCTACACAGCAGTTTCGGTTAATGATTATATTGTGTTTCAACCTACATATTAAACTGATGATCATTTGCACCTGTTTGGTATAATTGTTGAATCATACACCTACAAAATCATATGCCTACAAAATCCTTGACGTTGTGTAAGTGTACCTAGAAGATTTGATGCTGCTTTGAAGGCAAATGGAGGTCACACCAAATATTGATTTGATTTAGATTTTTCTACTGTTCACTCACTATGCATTTTGTTAATTGATAAACATGTCCATTTTTGGAAGCATTCTTGCTTTACACCTGCCTAAAACTTTTGTGCATTACTGTATATATAAATAAATTGTAGTGACTGGTTTAGGTATTAACTGGGGTTAATGTACATTTTAGATGTGTATATACAACACCTGCTTATGCAGTAACGGCAGAGGCTATATAATCACCAGGGAGGAAGCAGGCCTCACTTGTAATAAATACAAGTGTGTGTGTGTATATATATATATATTCGTGAGAGACTAATAAAGTCATACAGAAAACGATTATTGCAGCTAAAGGTGGTTCTACAAGCTTTTTAATCAAAAGGTGTACTTAGTTTTTCACGCATGGCTTCTCCATTTTGTCTTTATTAGTGTTAAATAAATCATGACACGGTGTAATATGTCATGTGTTGTTGTTCATCTGAGGTTGTATTTACCTAATTTCTAGACCTGCTAAGGAACAGATGATTGTTCTTATGTCCTGATATGTAAAACAATAGAATTCAAAGAGGGCGTACTTTCTTTTTCACACGACTGAATATATATATATATATATATATAAAAAATAAATGCATATGGAAAAATGGCACCAATGACCGATACTGACTTTAAGGTTCTGTAATAAATCACAAAAAGAACTGTTGCTACAATCCCCAAATTTCTGATAGTGTACAGATATAAAAGAAACAAAAACAGGCAATATAGGGAGATCGCAAATCCTTTGTGAAAATAGAGATATATATGTTTATTATCAAAACAGGAACAACAACAATACAGTCAATATAAATGTAATATACCCCCAGTATTTCTAAAACATATATATAGTGCTATATAGATGTAAAAAAAAATGTGAATTCACACAACAAAAATATAAGTTCCAATACTAGAGCATATCACCAAGAGGAGACTGAAATAAAATTACTTACAAAGATAGTGGTATAGCAGAGTGTTTTTCATTCCCAGCTCTTTGTATTGAGCAGTGGTTTGTGTGTGTATGTGTGTGTGGTATGTGTGTGGGGGGGAGCAGCCGCAGCTCTTGCCAGTTTGAGAAACACTTTTCTTTTATACCCCCACCAGGGATTCCGCTCGCTTTCATGTACACATAAAAGGAAGAAAACACAAACCTTCCTGCAGACACTTATTAAGCACTAAATCCAGAGAAGGGCAGAGCTGTCCTATGGCTCGGTCATAAACAGTATTACGTTAACTCCCTCATTGCTGGAATAAGCTTATGATTACAGTGACATTTTTTACGGTTGCCATATTTGAACTTTTATAACAGAGAACACTTTGTGTATAAATCAGATTTTGCCCTTTGAATGCTGGAAGGGTGACAACATTTTGCAAAAGAGTTGTATATAAATAAGGTTCTTATTTTAGACAGAGAGATGAACTAGGGTTTGATGTAATGGTGAATGATGCTTGTCGATGTGTGGAGATTACATCACCATAGCAAATACATTAATAATTATCTAGGCAAGGGGTGGGGCAGATACATTGATCATTAGCAAATGATCATGGAGTAATGATGCCTATATGTTGCTGATCAAAAGAAAAAACAAAGAGAGCAATGCAATATAAGAAATATATTAATGTAGTCATATTAAAGTGTTAGTAATGTCCACAAAAAAGTATTTTTGCATGTAGAAGAGCTTAAAAAGCTGAGCTAAATGCCAAAAAACTGTATCTCTCAAACCACTATGGTTTAAGAGATACAGGCATTTAAAGTTTGATCTCTCCTACTGACAGCTGTAAAGCTGTCAGCAGGAGATCCGTGTCGGCCTACACAGAGGCGCTTGAGAAGAGCCGCAATCTCGTTATTTATCATGAATCCCTTCAATGGAATGGTCTAAAACGAGTGCTTGAAAGCCAGGCAAATGTTTTAAACCATTCCAATGAAGGGATTCATGGTAAATAATTAGATCGCGGCTCTGCTCAAGCGCCTCCGTGTAGGCCGACACAGATCTCCTGCTGACAGCTTTACAGCTGTCAGTAGGAGAGATCAAACTTTAAACGCCTGTATCTCTTAAACCATAGCGGTTTGAGAGATACGTTTTTTTGCATTTAGCTCAGCTTTTTAAGCTCTTCTAAATGCAAAATCCTATTTTGTGGACATTACTAACACTTTAAGCCGGCTAATAAGTATAAATACCCATATCTATATTTCTAGATAAGTAGTCTAAATCTGTGTTAAAAACAGCAATGACGATCTGCTGTGTGGAACATTATGACTAGGAGGTTCCTGGTTGATAAATCAGTGGTTTTAAGAGTATTTTATAGGAGATGCTATGGGATCAAGCAATGGTAACAGTAAAAGCTGGTATGTAGGCTGGCAACCAGATGTGCAACGATTCCTGAGGAAGGGTGTGTTACATTGAACTAGCATTGAACAAACACGTTTCTTTCTAATCTAATGGAGTAAGATGATAATATTACAATCATCCAGAGTCACTGAAAAGAATTACATGAAATCAGGACACTGAGACGAGATAGAATGGGCAATGCTAATATAGTTACTATGGCACTCAAACAAGAAGTGGGCCAGTAAGCATTCTTGGCAGTGGATGGGTGTGAGTCATTTGCTCCAACTGTGATTAATAAGCTTTGTCTATACCCCATATTTCCTTTTTTCGGTTACCAGTCTACTATAATGATACACTGTTTCCTTTGCTCTACAGCAGTGGTTCTCAACCCGTGCCCTCAATGGCTACTAACAGGCCAGGATTTGAGAATTTCCTTTTAATAGCACAGGTGAGTTAATCAATATGACTGAGCCTCTGATCAACACACGTGTTCTAGCAGGGAAATTCCTAAGTCCTGGCCTGTTAGTGGCCACTGAGGGCACGGGTTGAGAACCTCTGCTCTACAGGTTCCATAGCACCACCAATAACAGTATTATTTATATCTATTTATTCATTGACCACTATCCTCCTAGTAGTAGAGTTCCAATCAACATAGCAGATTGTGATCCCTGTTTAACATATTTTTGTGTATGAGTATGTATACATATTAGAATACGTATTAGCTCTGTTTATATGACTATATTTTTAATGTTTTTTTTTTCAATAAAACTAGACTTGCAGGATGAATGCGCTGCTCTAATTGTTTCTCCTTTTCATTTATCATATCCATGTTGATTCTGGTATATGAGCACAGCGACACGTGATGTGACTACCACTATCTCAAGAGGTGTATGACCCTGAATTTGACTATTAAAACAGCTCAATAGACTAACTGAGTGCTCTTGACATTAGATCACATCTGTGTCTTCCATCTCCATTCAAGTACCCTTTGAGCATAGAGATTCAATGATTGTTTACTTATTTATAATTGACAACTTACTCATTTTTCATCTTCATCACAACTAGGGATGGGCGAAAATTTTCACCTCAAACTGAAATCGGCGAATAATGGCACTTTCCGCTTGGCGAAAAATTTCCCGCGAAAACTGCAGTTTTTCCACTTTTTCCCACCTTTTCCACCCATTGAAATCAATGGAAAGAAAAGTTTTCTACAGCCATATAAAAGGCTGTCAGGCTCTCACAGCAGCCATTCTGTGTTTGTGAGAGGAGAGAGCAGCATGTTTTGAGCTAGAGGAGATAGGCAAATAAAGTGGAATTGAAGCTTAGTTTAGGAAGTCATTTAGGTAGGACATTTGTTCTCTGTATTAGGGGAGTCTGGGGGAACTCTAGTGGATAAGAAGGGAGGAAGGAGGTTGTCCCCCAAATACTCTAAAATTCCATGTGACTGACAGGCAAGACACAGGCAACCTATTTGCTTGCTGATCTTGCTGTTATTGTCCCTGTGCTGGGTGGGGAAGTCTGGGGAAAGATATTGTTGATTTTCTTTTTAAGTTTTAAATTTTTTTTGACAGACTGTGATAAGACAACAGGGTGGACACATTAAAAAAAATAAAATAAAATAAAAAAAAAAATAAGAATAAAAAACGAAATATAAGCTGACTGGGCTTAGGCAAGGTATCATACAGCTCCATCAGTTGTGTTGTGCTCTGTACAGTAAAAAAACACAGTGTAGTTGCAGAATGTCCAGCAAACGCACAAGGGGAAGGGGGAGGGGTTGAGCAGTGTAGGGACGTGAGAATAAAGTAGTAGTCCAAATCCTACTGCAGCAATGGTTGTTGCAGCGTGTGCAATCAATGATGATGATCCCTTTACTCCAAGGGACGATGCAGTATGTCAAGGTCCCAGCAAAACTAAGTCCAGCACCACCAGTGCCAGCAGAAATATAGAACCATATAAGAAGAACACTGAAGACAACAACAAGTCACATTCAAGTGTTGATGATGCTGGCAAAAGCATAATAGAGGAAGGTGTAACAGCTGAACCACCTACTGTATCAGACAGTGAGACACCAAATCACCTGTCCTCAAAGTAGTAGTGAATTTTGTTATAGTAAAAGTAAAAAGAAATTGTTTGAGACCTCCAAAAGCTTAGAGGAATATAAGGGTAGTAGTGGGCAAGAACTGTCAGGTGATGCTGATGCTGCTGAGGATGACTTAATGATGACTGATGATAATGCAGATCTAGAATATATCCCTCCATCATCCTTCTCTTGTTCAGATACAGATGAAGTTGAGAGTGAGGATGGTGACATGGCTATAAGGTTAGCAGAAAGTCAAAGGCTGTATCTTCCACCACTTTTAAGGAGCACTGTGCCTGTCTATAAACTGTTTGAGAAAGCCATTGGAAAGTCTGACCCTGGACAAGTACAGATGTCAAAAAGCACACAGTCACCCTATTAGTCATCATCGGCATCATCGCCTCTTCAAAGTCCAAGTCCCACTCAGCCACACACACCTGTTTTGGGTACCCAGCAACAGCAACACAGGTTAACATCCACAGTGTTAGATACGACGAGTACCTCTGGTGCTGCTGCTGTAAGTGCTGCACCTTTGACACCTAGTAGTAGTGGCAGTAGAATTACATCAACATCTAACTCCAGTAGTAGTAGTAGTAGTAGTAGCAGAAACCACACATGACAGACAAAGCCATGACAAACATATTAACAGCAGCACAGATGAGGAGGTGGAGGACAGATGGGACCACTGCTATGACCGATAAGTAATGTGTGTCAATAATCTGAGAAGGAGGATAGAGTATGACAATGGTAAAAACACATACACAAATCACACCATGCCAGTCCCCCACCACCACTACTACAATACATATCTACCACATTGTAGGTTGTATTTTTTTTTTTTAATACTTGATATCATCATGAATATGTGCTAGTGTCCCTTAAGCAAGAAAGTGTTGTGCGCAAAGGACAAATGCACTCTGCATGCGAACACATTTTTCAAGCCATATTTTACTGTAAGACTCACAACTTCGACTTTCAGCCACTTATTTCTAAACTTCAGCCCTCAGAAGAAGTAATATTACAGTGGGAAATGTAGTACCTATAGGAAATATAGGCGAAAAATGTGTTAAAATAGGTGAAAAAGGCGGAAATTTTTGCATAGGTGGAAAGGCAACATTTTTCACGGGAAAAGCAAGAAATCGGCACATTTTTGCAAAATTTTTCACAGGAAATTTTTCACACTTTTAGCCCACCCCTAATCACAACCATCTGAACTCACCTCATTCCCTCTTGGATAGTGTTGAAGTGGGAATGTACAATACTCATCTGAGACTATACCATAAGAAAGCTATACAATACCGGATTAATTTATTTTATACTAGTGTAAAAGCCCCTGTACACTGTCCGGGTGATGTTAACCCATTGAGTGCCAGAGGGTTACAAAATGCATTTCTTTGCAAGGGTTTAAAGGACGGTCCTGCTCTGCGTCCTGCTGCTGACGCAGTCATGCACTGTAGAGATTGCCGGATAGCACAGGACTCCCAGCATTCCTACACCTCCCAGCATTCTGTGCGTTCGGGCAGTCTCTACTGAGCATGACGGCTTCTGACAAACATTCTAGCGAATTATTTTATAGGATTGGCCCTGACTGTCTCTGTTTTGTCCAATTTAGTTATTAACTATTATCATGTAAAGTAAACGTGAGCACTAGAAGACCACTGTCCTTTTAATATTATTGTCCTTATTATTATTATTGGTTTTTTTTTACCATTTTATCTCTGTTTCATTTTTTTTATTCTACTTTATTGTTTTACTGTTTATGGAGAAAGCCTATCAGAGGTTTAGTCTTCTTCCCTTCCCCTTTCATTAATGTTCTGTGTAATGCTGACAGCAAGGTCCTTGCAGTTTACTCCATTATTTTGGTGAAAATTGGTTCACATCAGAAACCCATCCATTGGTGGTTTTAGGCATCTTGAGGGGAGTGCTCTAGACATATACATATTCTGTATTTTGTTGACACAATGGATGACAAGAAAGGAGTAGGGGGGAGAGAGAGAGAGAGAGAGAGAGAGAGAGAGAATATGTTCACATTCAGACAGTAAAGAATTCAGCACCAAGACATTCCAGCCGGCCTTAAGTGAACTTTGCTGCTGTTCTTGGTGCTGAATTGTTTGCTGTCTGAGGGCGAATGCAAATGCTCAAAATCACACAGCTACTAAGGCAGGTGAAGTTGAACTAGGCTGACATACCTCACCTTTAAAAAGGGACACATAGGAAATAGGTATATTTCAGGAGTGCACCAAAATCAATGCAACCCTGTAGTATGCATTTTTCATGTGTGTCCCTTTTTAAAGGTGAGGTATGGTTAGCCTAAGTTGAACCCTTCGAGTGCCTGAGTGATGTGCAAACCCTTCTGTCTTAAAGAAGATATGAACAACCTGCTCGTGCTTGGCGATAGCAGCAGGTTCGGAAGGAAATGTCAGATGTGTTTAGATGAGATGATGTTGCAGGTTTGGGAGATAAGCATTCAGTCTCCGGAGGAAGTGGGATGAAAGAGTTGGCAGATGGCAGGAAATGCAAGGTAAGAAGAAGCAACAAAGATGTAGCTATGAAGAGGTGAAATGAGGTGCAGGCTGCAGAGAAGTGATAAGAGAGTACAGGCTAGGACAATATCATAGGAGGGTGTTGCAGAACGGAACACAGGGTGTAGGATAGGGAGATGTCACAGGTCATACAGGATTTAGTGCCTGTGCAATATTGTGTAGGATAGCAAACTCGCAGAGCAATGCAATATACTGAGAGAGTGCTCTTGACATAGATTTTTGTGCACCTCTTGCCACATCACATTCACTGATAGGGGTATCCTATTGCCATGGTGTTGCCTGAATGTGACTGTCAAAATAGATATATAGGTAGAATACCTTCCCTTAAAGGAATAGTATTGTTTAATATTTACTTTATAGAAAAATTGCTAGTAAAACATATTTGTTTGCAATAGTGTATGGGTTAAAGGGCCAGATTTATGGGGCTCTAGAGGCTTCTGTAGAATTATTAAGGTTCATTTTTCTACCTATCCACTGGAACTCATTGCTCGGTCTCAGGGATACCAGTCATCAGTGAAAATGTCTAAATATTTGGATTTGTCTGTGAAAAATTAATTGTTATGTCATAACTTTTGAATGCCAGATTGGTACACAACGCTAAGGGTTAAAGAAAGTGTCAGTAAAAGGTTTGCTTGATAAGATTTTTCTTAGTAATCACAGTAAAAAAAAACATTTTCAGAGTTAGCATCCCTGCTCAGTCTAGAACAGTACTGAACAACCTGTTCAGAAGCTCAATCCGCATCATCCCCAGCCAATGACTCCCTGGGAGTGAAGGAAATTGTAGTCCTGAACAGCTGGTGGGTGTGTTGTTGCCCAACATTGTTCTAGATCAGGGCTGTCCAAGTTCAGTCTTCAAGGGCATCAACAGGCCAGAATGTGAGGATTTCCCTGATTAAACACAGGTGACTGACTCATTGTGACTGACTCACCTGTGTGTAATCAGGGAAATCCTTACATCCTGGCCTGTTGTGGGCAATACTATTAGTTTTGTATATATGAAACTTCTGATTAACCAGTTGGTTTACATTCAGATGTTTAAATATTTACCACAATAATTACTGCTAAATTAACCCCTTAACGACTGGTGATGTGTCAGGACCTTCATAATTTTTTTTTCCCCTTAAGGACCGGTGATGGTCCTGCACGTCACGTATTCTGTGCTTGTAGCGCTCCTGCGGAAGCACTGTAAGCACTAGTCGGGTCTGAAATTGACCACTCCAAGGCCAGAGCGGTCTCTGTCAGACCCCTGTTCAGCGCACCGGTACATGTAATAATGTGTGCCAGAGCAACAACAATCAACTCTGCCCTTAAAGGGATAGTAATACTTAAAATGTAAAAAAAAATATGTTGTAGGGTTTATCCCCCTGAGTAAAACAAGAGTACTCCCACTGCTGAAAGGTGTTTTATTCAAAAGTTATTCATTTTCAAAGTTGAATTTTTTAGGTGCAATATCTCAGTGGCCTGAAATTGTACAGTGGCGCTGTTGCTACACCATTCTATGGAGATTTATGGTCCCGGGACCAGAGCTGTCCATAGGATCGTGTAGCAACAGCGCCACTGTACAATTTCAGGCCACTGTGATATTGCACCTAAAAAATTCTACTTTGAAAATTAATATCTTTTGAATGAAACAACTTTCAGCAGTGGGAGTACTCTTGTTTTACTCAGGGGGATAAACACTACAACATATTTTTTTTTACATTTTAAGTATTACTATCCCTTTAATGACTAGGTGATGTGCTATGACCATCACGGTCCTTACACCCTTAAGGACCGTGACGGTCACAGCATGTCACATACTTTTTACTTACAGCGCTCTACCGGGAGTGCTGTAAGTAGAAACGGGGCCTAAAATTGACCACTCCAAGACTGGAACAGTCTCTCTCTTAGGCCCCAAAGCGTCATGCTGGTACACGTAACAGGTCACATGTACCAGAGCGTCGGCAAGGATCAAAGTGGTCCTTAAGGGACCGCTGGTCCTTAAGGGGTTAAAGGAAGTGCACTTCCCAGGACCGCAGGTCGTTAAGGGGTTAAGGTATAGATTACATTGCAAGCGATAAATATTATCACTAGGTTTATCTCAAGATTCCTATTGAAGTCATTGGTAAATTTTCAGATAAAATTGGCGGCGATGTTATCAACTATACTGGAATCCAGACTAAAATTAGGCTTGGATTACATTGCAGGTGATATATTTATCTTTTGTTTTATCAAGAAATTTCCCCACAGACTTCAGTATGAAATTGAAAAATAAAGCCAGAGATAACATATATCACCTGCAACGGAATCCACTCTTTAGTTAGTAACAAATCATGAACTTTCTGATATAGTCACAAAACTAATTTGAAAAGTTTTCAAAATAAATCATTTTTAAAAAATGTATAGTATATACCTTCTAAAAATGAAAGATACATCTATCTGTCAATTGTTAATAAAATAAGTATTAAGATTATACAGTAAAGCCAAGAAACCTACCTACAGAGGCCTAGCTTACATTGCAGTTGGTAAGTGTTATCAACAGTTTGATATATAACGGAGATCCATGGAACTTTATGGGAAATGTTGTAGATAAAACCCTACATAAAGTTATAAACTGCAGTGGAAGGCAGGATACAACTGTAGGATATCCTACTGAAATGCCGCCCTCTATTAGGCGGCCAACAAAAAGGTGCAAGAAAAATGTCGCCTGATTGAAAAGGGCAAGATCAAAATGTTGCCCGCATGAAAAGGGTGACATTTTGATGTTGAAGGCTTAAATGTTAAGTAGCCTTCAACAATCAAAATGTCACCTGCATGAAAAGGGAGATATTCTGATGTCATAGGCTTAAGTGTTGAGCTATGGATCATACTTCCGATACGTGCTCTTATTTTAACAGTGTGTGTCCCTGTGACAGGAGCTGTGTATTAACTATTTTTAATGCACCTTTTTGTTGGTCGCCCAATAGAGGGCAACATTTCAACAGTGACTCCAAGTGTAGGACTTGATATTGCATTCACCAGGATGAAAGGTACAAATACATCTATACTGCAGCATGAGAAAAGTCTCAATGATTTAGCTGCTTAATGCAGCTTCTCTGATGAAAGTAGCTAAAATGCTGGATACTTTTTATCATGGTTGAATATAGGGTTTTTGGACTTTTTTTATACTGTGAGTACCCTGTCCAGCTCTATAGGATCATTTAATAGGTTTGCTCCATGACAGTGCTGTGCAAACTGTTAATGTGCTTTATTTAATAATCCATTAGTGCCAGAGCTTATATCTTCCATTCTATATGTACAGTCTGCAGAAGTGTGATATGAAGATATTCTACGTGCATTTTAAGTGGTTGCTCTGTCAGCCAAACATCACAATGTTTAACTCAGTACTCTGTGTTTGGCTGCAGGAGCAAGAAACAGGCGCTACACGTCTGATAGGAAGATGATGGTAAGACAATGCATATGCAGTGTCTCATACCTCCCAAGTGTCCCTCTTTAGGAGGGACAGTCCCTCTTTTAGACCCAAATCCCTCTGTCCTGCTTTCTCACCCTGATGTCCCTCTTTTTAGGAGATCAGATTGTGTGGTGTGTATATAAGTGTATCGCATTGCTCCACAGCAATAAAACGCACATTAATGTTTGTTTAAATGTCAGTATATGTGTTTATAAATGAGTCTGTGTAAGTAACATACTTTGGTCTTGTTATAAGTCAATTATTAGGTTACACAAGGAGGTATCAACAGGTCATGAAATAGCCTAAAAATTCTTGGTAATTCCCCGCCCACCAGCCACACAGCCAGCAATACCTCCTAAAACACAAGTGTCCCTCTTTGGCAATTTGAAATGTTGGGAGGTATGGTGTCTCATTGCACCTTCATATCAAGTTTCTGCAAAGCATACCTATAGAGGGGGTTAAAAGTGCTGGTACTAGTACTCGCTGATGCTATAAGTTATTAACCCTTTGAGTGCCAGAGGGATATGGAACGTACCCCTCTGGTACTCAAAGAGTTAAATGAAGTGCAACAGCGGACTGCAGGGTGCTGTTACAGAGCAAATGTATTAACCTATTAACCCTCTGAGTACCAGAGGGGTACGCAAAGCATTGCTTTGCGTACCCCTCTGGCACTCAAAGGGTTACGGACCTGAGCATTGTGTTGTGCAACACATTGCTAAGCAATGCTTTGCACCCTCTGGTTCTTAAGGGTTTAAATAGACCCCTTTGAGTCTGTTGGAATATTTGATGGTTCTGGGTGTATACGGATGGTAGCACTGCATCAACACATACTGGAAATGTTTATTGTTTGGCGTGCCTGTCTAGTAACAACCAACAATAATACATTTTTGTAGAAAAACATGGCTAAAAACAAATCCATTTTATTAAAAATTGCTTTTAGGGCTATTTTATCAAAATAAGTATTTTTTGCATAAGCAGGTTCTGAGCACACAATGTTTAAAGGTGTATAGCCCAGTTTAAGTGATTAGTATTTAACCACTTAACGACGAGTGGCCCGGGATAGTGTAATTCCTTGAAGGGCCGCTTTGATTTTGGTTGGCGCACCAGCATAAGTGACTTATGACGTGTACCGGCACTCTGAACGGGGATCTGAGAGATTGCTCCGGTTTTGGAGAGGTTAATTTCAGACCCGCTATTGTTTACAGTGCTCCTGCAGCAACACAATAAGCACAAAATCCATGATGTACCAGGAAGTTTAGGCAAGAAAAAAAAAATGGTGACAGACCTGACACATCAACGGTCATTAAGGGGTTAATATTCCTTTATATTGTATTGAGAATCAATAAAATAGGTGTTAAATAAACTACACCCACTTCAAGCCACATACTGTAATCACTTCAATTAGCTACCACCAGGGAGTAGAAAAAAACATTTGGTTACCCTTTTTATACCACAATAGTAGCATACTGACGTTTTAAATAAAAATATAGCTGGGAATAGAATGGGATACACCAGTGGCAATTGAGCTAAGAAATGCTGAGGGTGCTGAAAGTTGTAGTCCAAAAGCAGGAGGAGTACTGCAGGTTGCCCTTTCTTGGTGCATATATAACTTTCCCTGTTAAACTTATGCAGAGCTTTGCATTGCGTTGCATACCTCTCTGGCTCACAAAGGGTTAAACTGGTTTGTGATCACCAGTGGGGAAATGCCAAAAGGTTCAGTCTAATGGAGGAAGGTGTCTGAGGATATGTGGCCATCACTTTGCCACAAAAGATACAACACACTTTGCCATATAGATAGGGTGACCACGTGTCCCGGAATGCCCGGGACTGTCCCGTAATTATGCTTGGTGTCCCGAATGTTACCCCTCCGGGACAATATAGAGTCCCAGATTCTGGACCGGAATCAATAGAGTCACTCACCACTGAACAATAACATGCATGCACCATACCACCAGCCAATGAAGAGAGGATTTGCACAATGTTCCTCTCCTCATTGGCTCTGGCTGGCTGGTCTGTGTATGCGTGTGATATGCTGACGGCGATGCAGACCAACTCAACATGCCATTTGGTGTCTGAATCTAAGTGAGTGAGCAGCGCGCGCAGCTGCTGATTCCTGTGCATCTCCCCGACCCGTTTTAAGGTAACAGATTGAGATCCTCAAACAAATATTTATAGCAACTACAGCAATCAAAGTGTTACTAAAGTGGAAAGCTCTCCAAATATAGAGAAAAAAATGTTATCTCTTGCTGCTGTAGGACAGAGAACCTAGTGTATCATTCACAGCATCATTCATAAGCTTAAAGGATCGTATTGCAATGTCTATTGCAGGCAGAGCAGTGGAAAGATACGGACTCCAAAGCAACCAATATAACTCTTACAGATAGGGTGACCACATGTCCCGGAATGGCAGAATGGAAATGTGGTCACCCTACATATACACTAAGAATACTGTATGCAAGGGAGGGGGGCACAGACTGTGATCATTAGCATATGATACTGACATGAAGGTGGCGATGTTTTGTGGAGAGCATTGGGGGAGCAGAGTGCGCTCTCAGACTTCCTCACAAAGAACAGCAGAAGCAGACATCCCTCAAACCTTTGAGTGTCGGTTGGGTAAGCGACACATTGCAGAGCAATGCATTGTTCAACACCATGGCTCACAGAGGGTTGAGTTGTATCTTGCCTGCTGTAATTTAAAGGGATAGTAAAGTTTTTTGGGTCATGTAGAGCAGTATTATCATTCTCCATGATGTATAGTTCCAGAGTAATTGAGTGTCCCTATCCCACCCCTTTTACTTAGTGTAAGCTGCCTCCCCTCAGATGTGGAATCTGGTCACTTGACCGGACAGTTCACAGCAAGGGACAATCTTCTGACTGTGAGCATAAGGAAATCTCTGCTCACCTTGAAGGAGGAGGAGGACAGATTTTTCTTTATGCTAACAGAAGATTGTCCCTTGCTGCAATCCATCCGGACGGTCTTGCTGTGCAGCTTTACACAGATAAAGAGGCGGGAGGGGGACACTTTATGATTCAATTACTCTTGAACTGCATATGGTAGAGAATGATAACTCTCTACGTGTTTTAAAAATTATAAAGAATAATTGAAGCTGCATTTATTTTGAAACATTACTATCCCTTTAAGCAGCCAAGTAGTTTCTCACAAACACTACTCTGCTCTGCAATGCATTGCACACCCCTCTAGCATTCAGTAGCTAATAAGACACACAGTCAGTCTCTGCGGTGATATCCTTACAGTACACACACAGAAGCCGGCTGCTTGACAGCTCAACTGGGTAAACAGATGCACTTCACAAGGACTGCGGTGCTACTCTGTTTGATGGCAATGTGCACAGGCTTTGCTGTCATTTTTTTTTATCTCTGATGATATCAATACCACCCAGCCCTCTCAGCTCATACTAGACCGAATATACAAATTCACCAACACAGCTCCACTGGAGTTAACAGTAGCAACATTTCAGTGTATGCACCAGAGTGTGTATTCACTGTAGTGCATACTGACGGACAATCTCTGCCATCGTTAGAACTTTAATGCCAGCAGGTCCCAGGCCAGCCCCATAGCCTGCACAGGGAAATTCAGTAAAACATTTTCTCTATACCTTGTGCATTGCCTTAAAGGAGCAGTAAACTTTTTTTTTATGAAAACATATGTTATAGAGCTTTTCCTGCTGAGTAAATCAAGGACATTCTAAGTGCTGTCAGTTGTTTCGTTAAACTTTTATAACGGTTCAAAAAATCAGGATATTTACTGTGTGTTTACTTCCTGGAAATTCTAACTGACAGGAAGTGACTCAGCGGTTTCTACCACATTCTAAGGAGAACTGTATAAGTCACTGACTTTCCTCTCCACTACAATCTAACAGAATTACTAATTGGAATTTGACCACTAGAGGACAATATTAATGTAAAAAACATGGGTTTAAACTGTAATAGCATGAGAAATACGCATCTCTCAGCAGTAGGACTACCCTTATTTTACTCAACAGGAAAAGCATAAAACAAGTTTACTGCTTCTTTAAACAAGGCATAGAGGAATGGACTGAACTGAAATGCCACAGACTGCCCCATTGTCCTCCTTTTGGCACAAGCAATTCTGGCATAAGTAACTTAGTATATTGACATTAAGCAGGAGTAAGGTACAATATCCTATATAATAATCCGCTAGGATATTTGTTAGAAGCCGTCATGCAAAGCAATGTGTTGCATACCCCTCTGGCACTCAAAGGGTTCTGGACCTTGGCCCGTGTACATGGGCTTTTAAACTAGTATACAAATAAACAAAGAAAATTTGGTTGCCTATTGCTTTTCTATTTAAAACATAATCAGCTCCCAACAATCTCAGCAGGATTTCAATGGACTGGATAACACTGGAAGGAGCGCTCAATAGAGACCTCTAGAGATAATTAGCCAGTCAGCATTCAAAGTAATCTATCTTTATTGAATTGTTTAAAAACAAAAGTCAGTACGGAGGGAAAGTCAGTACAGAGGGAAAACATGGAAATAAGAAAGAAAAGGGAACATGATCCGCGTTTATGTGTTTCATGAAAAGCTATTGAACTCTGATTATGTGATTTTCATGAAAAACATTAGATGGATCACATTCCCCTTTTCTTTCCATGCTTTTCCTCTGCACTGATTGGTGTTTCTTAAACAATTCATTAAAGGTGGATTACGTTTAATGCTGATTGGTAAATCATCTCTGATGGTCTCCATCTCATGAGGTAAAATATAGATTCTAAAATCTCATTTAGCATGGAATCACTGTGATACATTTACCCCACTGTGCTTTCAAATTCCCAGAGGAACATAACAGTTTTCAGACAAACACCAAATACATTCATCATACAGCAAATACCTATACTCTATGGAGATCTGTCTGTCTGTGGCTTTCCTCTCAGAATGCAACAGAATAACAATTGGAATCTGACCACTAGAGGGTACTGTTACTGTAAAAAAACATGGGTTTAACCTGTAATAACTCTGTTTCTGTTATGAGAGCTTCTTGATCAAATGGTACATAAGAAGTGCCCACCAAACCAATCCAAATTGTGGGAGGTGATTCAGGAAGCATGGTGTGAACTCTCTTCACATTACCTCAACAAACTGACAGCTAGAAAGTCAAAGGTCTGCAAGGCTGTAATTGCTGCAAACTGAGGATTCATCGACGAAAGCAAAGTATGAAGGACACAATTATTATTTAAATAAGAAAATCATTATTTCTAACCTTTCCAAAGTCTTGAATGTATTTCCTATTCATTTTGCAACTCATTTGATGGAAAACAAGGACATTTCTAAATGACCCCAAACTTTTAAACGGTATTGTATATATTTTATAACAAAAATGTACTGCTCCTTTAAGGGCCAGGGGGTACACAATGCACAGCATACCTCCCCTAAAACTTTATGACTTTCAAGCCTAGTCAGCAGGAGCCATACCAAGCCCCATAAGCTCCTACTGATAACCAAACTGAAAACCGGAACTACTGGTGCAAATGTATGACTCCATAAGGAGCATTATTTAAAAGGGAAATTTAACTAATTGAATGCTAGACTGGTCTCTAAGGACCCCTTACTCTAATCTCCTCATTGAGAGAAAAATGAATATTCAGAATTAATTTGGTGTCTGAAGACCACATATTAATCCAAAAGTTGTCCTAGAACAGGTATCCCTTTCTGTACTCTCCAAGTGAGACAAGAAGTGAAATAATTAATTAAAACTGGGTCCAGAGACACCATATTAATTAAATGTGTCTGGAGTGAGGTCTTGTAACTCTTCCCTCTACTCCCATAGAAGTCATCTCTTCTTTCCTCAATTCCTTGTTAAAAAATAGAACTTAAAAATAATCACCATTCAAAGACAAAAGAAAAAGCAGTTTGAATTAATCCTAAGTATTGAATATAACCCAATCAGTGCCCAGGATGCATTGAAAGTGATGACAGAGACAACTGTCTCTGAGTGTGAGAGCACTGAGTTGGGTTGCCATGGCAACTGCTAAAGTCGAGTGGGTCAGCCCCCTCACTTGGGGAATGGGCTGATGTCAAGGAAAGGGAAGGAAGGGGGATATTAAGCCCATAATATTTTAGGTTAATTAGTATGAAAAGGGGAGGTTGTTTTATCCAAAATAGCATAAGGTTTATAAAAAACCTAGTCATTAACAGCCAGTCATTAGCTGGTTTGAATCCTAAAAATACCATTGTTTTTTTACTCTTTTGGGGTCTGATAATAGCCTAAAATTTAAATAAGCAAGGCAACCATACTTCTGGAGAAAGTTCTTACCGTTTTATTCAAACTGCTATGTGTCTGCAATGCGGACTGTTTAAATGAGAGACTGAATGAATGTGATGCTTATCACAATTATCCAACTAATGGCTGTCCAAAGTTGGTCTTAGTCCACCATCACACCTCATCGTTTCGAAAACTCATGCATTATGACTTTTGCTATCATATTAATTCTCATGACACCTAATTATACCTTGCCTCCGCAGAAATCTCTCCATCAGTCATGGCTCATATCTCCAACTGCCTCTCTTATAGCTTGAATTCCCTTTACTACCGCAAACTCAGTTTACCCAAGACTGATCTGATCATCCCCCCCAAGCTCATACCACAACCCCACCATGACATCTACCGCACAGGTTCACTGTCTAGGGGTTGACTCTACTCTCTCCTTTAGCCCCAACATTAAATCAATCTCAAAGTCTTGCCATCTCCAACTAAAAATAAATGCACATATTTGCTACTTCGTCACCCAAGAAGCAGTGAAAACTCTTATCTATTCACTAATTTCTCTTCTTGATTATTGAGACTTTTTCTGACTGAACTCCCACTAACTCACCACTCTCTGCTTCAGTCTCTCAAACATGCTGCTAACCCATCAGTCCTTAACCCTTTGCAATGTGTTGCGTACCCCTCTAGCACTAAAAGGGTTAACCGCTTCCCTCTTTTCAAGTCCCTACACTGGCTTTCCATTCCTTTCAGAGTCAAGTTCAAAATCCTGAAACTGAGCTATAAAGCACTAGTCAACTCAGAAAATAGTTTCTAAATCTAACATTCCTTAGAACAGCCACCTTAAAGGGATAGTAATACTATTAGCCTTAAAGGGATAGTAATACTTCGTTTTATCTTTATTTTATTTGAGATTTATGGTTTGAGAGATATTCACAAGCAAAGTTTCCCCTCCTGCCCCTTTTACCTAGTGTAAGACATCTCTTCTCAGATGTGGAATCCAGTCCATAGACCAGAGAGCTAACAGAAGGGGACAGTCTTCTTCCTATGAGAACAATGAAAACCCTGCCCCCCTTGACAAGATTTTCAGGTTTTTCCCTTATCTTAATTGAAGATTGTCCCTCTCTGCAATCTACCTGGGCACCACCTTTCTGCTCTGGCTGAGCAGTGTTACATCAGTAAAAGGGGCGGGAGGGGGATACTTTGTCATTGAATTACTCTTGAACTACAACTGTGACAGAATTGAAATAACACTCTCCAAAGTCCAAATACTATGATGATTAATTAGAGCTGCTTTTATTATGAAACATTACTATCCCTTTAAGTTGAAGTATAAGAGACTAGTGGGTGATTTATTATATTAATTTTTTTTTTTAAATAAGATCAAGTGTTAATGAACAGATGAGCGCTAGTGGTGTGCTTTGTAGTTCCTAGGAAAATGCCCGAGTTCTTATTAATACATCCCGTATCTGTAGAACCTACCTGTAGCTTCAGATGTATACTCATTGGCAGAACTCAATATTCAACCATGAAAGATGAGGCAAAGCTTTGTAATTTCCATTCCAGGTACTTGACATTGTGTTTGAGCAACATATTTTAGGTCTCCTCACAGCAAAAATCATCAGTGGTGATAGACAGGTAATTCCCTTAGATGGAGTTTAGCATCCACCGTGTCCTAGAGACCTGCAAGAGACCAAAACAAAGGAGATCTTTGGTCATAGAATTCTCTGTGCAGCAGCTGCATGGGTTATTTGAATAGAGGCCTATGGGACACAGGCACACACTTCATACTAGCTACTTTGGTGGCTTCAGTGCTGATTGAAACCTCCAAAGAATGGCTGATCCATGTGGATATCACTAATAATATTCTAAAAAACAACACCAGATCCACAACACAGCATAGAAGGTGAAAGCAATAGGTATACAAGAAAAACACTGTACTTCATTACATGGGATCAACATCATAAAAAGGGAATAGAATAATATTCAGATAACTGTGCCCCCTGCAACTGAACTGGATAGAGGAACACAGAAGAAAAAGAAGCTCAGAACATGGACAATAGAAGTGTAGAAGAGGGCTACTATAGTTCTGTCACTCATGTGAAAGAGCCCCTGTACAATCAAATAATGGAAACTGGCTCTGCTCTGAATGAAAAAAGCTACACTACACTATAGGCTATGGCTAGATGAAACTCTTCACGAAATGTGTAAGGTCGTTCATTGTTCTTTCATCCACTGACATACACGTTTTTATTTTTTATTGTTATTGTGTTACTAAAGTAATCCTATATAATAATTCGCTAAAACGTTTGTAATGACAAAGTCATGCACAGCGGAGACTGCTGCGTGTGCTGCATTCATGCGCAGTAGAGACTGCCCGCTCCGCAGCTGATACAGAGCTCTGTATCAGCCGCAGAGCGGGCAGTCTCTACTACGCATGGCTGCCCTGCGACCGGCTGGCACTGGCACTGTGGCCCGTGTAACGGGCTCTTCATCTAGTTGTTTTATAAACCTCTGAGTGCCAGAAAGGTACTGTGCTGCAATGCGTTGGATACCTCTCTGGCATTCAAAGGTTTAACACATAAAATATGACCCGCACCGCTTTGTGGTCACTCTGATGGGCATTCCCCTCCTGTGTCATTTTGTATGTTGTGAAGTCTGTGCTGGGACTGTGGAGAGTTGGGTTCACTATTAAAATGTTACCCTCTATTTGGTGACCAACACAAGGGCGCATTAAATATGTTATCTTGTTCAAAATGGCACATAAGCCGTAGCCAGCATGACATGGGCGACATTCTGATGTTACAGACATCAGAATGTCGCAATATAATAGTGTAGCTAAAGCAGAGTTGTGGTTCCACCCTCAACAAACCCACAAAATTGCCATACTGAGCTCTCCCTTCAATCTAAGCAGATATGCCTAAGAAAGCAGGGAAAAGGTCTAGCAAGCTGAGCCGAATGAGTGAAGAGGAGCGTTTGCTTTACACGCAGCAGAAGCTGCTTGCGTAGGAGCAAGAGTGACTAAGATGCCACATCGGCGAGATTGCAGGGGCTGTGATGCGGCACTCAAAGGGTTAATGGATGGAATGGCACTGATATGTTCTCCCTGCACCTCTGCAGCATTTTATCTCCAAAACTCACACTCACACTACTTGCACACAGCCCCTGCAATGCTTAGCTCAGCTTGCTAGGCTTTTACCCCACTTTCTTAGACACGTCTGCTTAGTTTGAAGGATGAGTTCAGCACTGGTGATTTGTATGGGTTTTCTGAGGGTATAACGGATGTGTAGCGATTAGTGATGAGCGAGCGTGCTCGGCCGATGCTCGGATCGGCTCGAGCATCGCTCTGCTCGGCACATGGCGGTACTCGTCGAGTACCGCCATGTGCTCTCCCGCCATGTTCGGGTGGCGGGGATCTGTGCCGGAAGAGGCACAGATCACAAGACGCTCCGCTGGACCACCAGGGACTGGAGGTACGGGGGCATTGCGGAGATGAAGGGGGCATTGCGGAGATGAAGGGGGACATTGTGGAAGAGGGGCATAGACTCTATGCCCCTCTTCCACAATGTCCCCCTTCATCTCCGCTATGCCCGTCTTCCACAATGTGCCCCTTCATCTCCGCTATGCCCCTCTTCCACAATGTGCCCCTTCATCTCCGCTATGCCCCTCTTCCACAATGTCCCCCTTCATCTCCTCTATGGCATAGAGGAGATGAAGGGGGACATTGTGGAAGAGGGGCATAGCGGAGATGAAGGGGCACATTGTGGAAGAGGGGCATAGCGGAGATGAAGGGGCACATTGTGGAAGACGGGCATAGCGGAGCTGAAGGGGGACATTGCGGAGCTGAAGGGGGCATTCGGAGATGAAGGGGGCATAGCGGAGATGAAGGGGGCATTGACCAGGCACCCTCCCCTCATCAGAGCAGGGGGTGCCTGGTGTCGCCCCATTCATTCCAATGGGGCTCGGGTGCTCGGCCGAGCACTCGAGCCTCAGGGGGTGCTCGGTCAGAGCACCCGAGCACCCGAGCATCGGGGTGCTCGCTCAACACTAGTAGCGATCAGGCAAGAGTGGGGCACCACAATGCTGCTTTGGCTATACTATTATATTTTGACATTCTGATGGCTGCAACATCAGAATGTCGCCCTTGTCATGCAGGCGAGATTCATATGTTGCCATTTTCAACCAGGCGACATATTTAACGCGCCCTTGTGTTGGTTGCCAAATAGAGGGCAACATCTTAACAGGACAAAGGAGAGTTGCACTGCAACTGTCAGAGCTAAGGAGTGCGGTGGAGTAATACTCTTTTAACTACTAAATAGCAACTGTAGTAACCCTAAATTACTTAGTTTATTGATGATCGACTAGTCCAAATTTCTCTGGAAACAGAAATCCAGATAGCATATTTTCAGGGACATAAAAGAGTTAAAAAAAAAAAAGTGACGCTTTAACACCTTAAGGACCCATGACGGTCCTGCACCGTCATGGGTTGTTATGCCCTTAACGACCCATGACGGTCCAGGACCGTCATGGCTTAAATGATAGCAGCGTGCCTCCGTGCACGCTGCTATCATTAAATCCAGGCTGAGACTGAGCGCTCCGAGACCGGGGCATTCAGTCTCAGCCCTTCTTCTTTCCTCCGGTTCATGCGATCGCCGTATCAGCGATCACATGTACCGGCATAGTGACAGACAGAGGCAGCATGCAAAGCATGCTGTCTGTGCCTGTCTCGTCTGCCTCTGTCTCGCTTGCTCTCAAAGTAAGGGAGACAGAAGTAGACGGGAGACACCTAGTGGTTAAAAAAAAATACAGCAGTTGGGGGTATTAACCCCTTCACTGCTGGTGCAGGAGGCTGGCTAAATGCAGGTCAATTTTTGACCTGCAATTTTACACTTTAAAAACAAAAAAAACACACTTTTTTTTTTTACAAAAACATTTTTATTTAAAAAAAAAAATATAATTAAACAATATTACAAGTGTGATTGTTGTGGAGCCATGTAATACACTTATATACACCGCCAAATGCCAGGGACAAAAAAAAGTGTCAAAATAAGGTGGGAAAAAGGGACATGGGAATTTTCACCCAGGGGGGACAGTGGCCACTTTAAACTGCGCATTTTGTAGGTATGACTGACCGGTCATACCTTTCATGCAGTCTCCATAAAAATTTAACCCTTTGTGGCCAATTGAAAAATCAAAAATGATGGTTTTTTTTACATTTTTTTACCTTTTTTTTTTTATTTTAATAAAGTGAATGGTGGGTTATCCATATAAATAGGGTATCAAATGAAAGCCCTATTTATGCTTAAAAAAACAGTATATAATTTATGGGGGTGGAATAAAAGCCTAAGAGGGAAAACACTGTTGAACAAAGACATAGTCAAAAAGGTCAGAATTGCTCCGGTCCTTAAGGGAAAACGACCTCATATTTTCCCGGTCCTTAAGGGGTTAATACGTAAATAAAAAGTAGACCCAATTCAACTACATACTATGTACTTTTAGAATATGCAAGATAAAAATAAAAAAAGAGATATGAGATATGTATGTATCTTTATTTATATGGCGCCACACAGTGTACGCAGCGCCTTACAACAGACATATGTTACAATAAATAAGAGGGGATGAAATAAGTGCGACATTCATAGAAACAATGGGAGAGAGTTCCCTGCCCCAAGGAGCTTACAGTCTAAATGGATAAAGGGAGACATACAATGGGGTAAGAGGGTGTTAAGTGCTGAGATTACAAGTGCTGAGTTTGGCCAAAGGCAGTGCATGGTCCTAGTGCTCCAGAAGATAAGACTTAAGGGTAGACTTAAAGACAGAGGGGGATTTTTCTAGGCGTAAGGAGAGGGGTATGGCGTTCCAGAGGTAGGGAGCAGAAAGCGAGAAAGGTTTGAGACGGGAGAGGGCAGAGGGTGTGGATGGTGCAACAAGAAGTGCATTATGTGCTGAGCGAAGGAGGCGGCCAGGAACATAATAGGAGATGAGGGAAGAGATGTAAGGAGGGGTAGCAGTGTGGAGAGCGTTAAAGGTGAGAAGAAGGACTTTGTAATTGATGCGCTGCTGAACTGGGAGCCATGACAGATGTCTGAGAATTATGTGGGCAGGTTCAGTTTTTGGGGAGAGTGTGGTGATTCGTGCAGCTGAGTTTAAAACAGATTGCATAGGTGAAAGATGAGTAGCAGGGAGGCCAGTTAGTAGGATATTGCAATAGTCTAAGCGGGACAGAATGAGGGCCCGTATAAGAGTTTTAGTAGTTTGTTGGGAGAGGAACGGGCGGATTTTAGCAATGTTACGGAGAAAGAAGCGAGATGATCTAGCCACAGAGTTAATGTGAGGGGAGAAGGAAAGAGAGGAATCAAATATGGCCCCAAGGCAGCGTGCTGAGCTGACCGGATCAATATCAATTCCATCAACTGTAATGGTGAAGCTAGGAGTTCGGCAAGGTCTTGGTGGGAAGATTAGCAGTTCGGTTTTGGCCATGTTAATCTTCAGCTGACGCTGTGCCATCCAGGAGGAAATGGCCAAGAGGCAGTCTGAAATTTGCAGCTGGATTTGTGGTGAAAGATCAGAAGTGGAGATGTAAATTTGGGTATCGTCAGCATATAGATGGTATTTAAAGCCAAATGAACTAATAAGTTCACCCAATGAAAGAGTGTACAGTGAGAAAAGCAGAGGACCCAGAACGGAGCCTTGAGGCACCCCCACAGACAGAGGGACCGTGGAGGAGGTGTTATTGTTAGAGGACACAAAAAAGGAACGTTGTGAGAGATAGGAGGAGAGCCATGAAGCAGCTTGATTTCGGAAACCAAGACTGTGGAGAATTTGAGCAAGCAGAGAATGGTTAACTGTGTCAAAGGCAGAGGATAAATCGAGTAGTATAAGTATTGAAAACTGTCCTTTGGCTTTTGCAGTCTGGAGATCATTAGCCACCCTGCAGAGAGCGGTCTCAGTTGAATGACCGCACCGGAAACCAGACTGCATCGGATCCAAAAGACAGTTAGAGTTGAGGAATTTGGTTATTTGGGAGAAGACCAGGCGTTCTAGGAGTTTTGAGGCAAGTGGCAGAAGGGAGACAGGTCGATAGTTAGAGAGACAGGAGGGGTCGAGGTTAGTCTTTTTGAGCAGGGGTTTAATTTGGGCCTGTTTGAAGGAAGAAGGGAAGGTGCCTGTGGAGAGAGAAGTGTTGAAGATGTGTGTTAATATAGGTGTAAGGACTGGTGCAAGTGGTTTGAGTAAGTGGGAAGGCAAAGGGTCCAAGCAGCAGGTAGTGAGGTGGGTAGATAGGAGAAGTTGAGAAACTTCTTCCTCTGTTATTGGGGTAAAACTATCAAAGTATGATGAGGGGGGTTTGGGGAGAGAGAGTTCGGAGGCAGATGGAATAGTAGGAATCTGTTTTTGAATAGATTCCACCTTGTGCTTGAAGTGATCTGCAAAAGCTTGAGGTGAATGTATGGGGTGAGAGGAAGCAGTGGAAGGATGGAGCAAGGAGTCAAAGACTGCAAAGAGACGGCGCGGGTTTGATTTATTGTTGTGGATTAGTATGGTGTAGTATTCTTGTTTAGCTTTTGATAAAGCAGAATGCAGACAGGACAGCATAAATTTGAAGTGGATGAAATCTGCATGTGAGCGAGATTTCCTCCAAAGGCGTTCAGCAGAACGAGTGCAGGAGCGTAGGAAGCGGGTGTGGGAGTTGAGCCAGGGTCGTGGATTGACTTGACGGCTCTGTTGTGGTTTCAGTGGGGCAAAGGAATCAATAGCAGAGGATAGAATGGAGTTGTAGGAGTTAACTAGGATGTCTGTGTCAGAGATGGCTAGCAAAGAGGAAAGATTAGAGTTAAGTGAGGCGCTCATCCCAGCAAGATCAAGTGAGCAGGTATCCCTTATAAATCTGTTGGTGAGAGGGATGGGGGAAGGGGCAGTGTGAGAAAGAGAGAAGGATATAAGATGGTGGTCTGATAGAGGGAATGGGGAAACTGTGAGAGAGGAAAGGTCCAGACCCTTAGTAAAAACAAGATCGAGGCAGTGACCAGCTTTGTGAGTGGCACTGTCGGTCCACTGCTGGAGATCAAGGGAAGCGGTTAGATCTAGAAGACGGGAAGCCCAGGGGACAGAGGGGTTGTCAATATGACAGTTAAAATCACCCAGAATAAGGACAGGATTGTCAGTGGAGAGAAAGAAGGAGAGCCAGGATTCAAAATCTGAGAGAAAGTTTGGAGGAGAAGAGGAGTTAGTAGGTGGCCTGTATATTACAGCCACGCGCATAGACAGGGGGTAATAGAGCTGGATTGCGTGTACTTCAAATGAAGAAAAGTGCACACATGGTGGGATTGAGAGGGTCTGGAAGCGGCAGCGGGAGGAGAGAAGGAGACCTACCCCCCCACCTCGACCAGTGGATCGAGGGGTGTGTGAGAAGCAGAACCCTCCATGAGAGAGTGCAGCCTCCACAGCTGTGTCCTGTGCAGATAACCAAGTTTCTGTGAAGGCAAACAACTGCAGTGATTGCTCACAGAAACAATCATGAATGGGGGTTGTCTTATTAACTATGGAGCGGGTGTTCAACAGAGCACAGGAGAAGGGGAGAAAGGAGGGTGAATAAAGAGGAATGTTTATGAGATTTGAGGGGTTAGAACCCTCCAAGTTGCGGTGGGAGGAAATGGTGGGCCGTGGCTGATAGCAGGTGGGTATGGGGATTGGGCCGGGATTGGGAGCAATATCCCCTGCAGCAAGCAGAAGGATAAGACAAAGGGCAGAGATGTGGGAGTGGGATTTGTATTGGTGCTTAGGAATAGGGACTGCAGAGGTAGAAGGGGTTAAAATCTGGAGAAGTGTGTAGGAGCAGACAGGTGTGAAGGGGAGGAGAGAGGGAGAGATGTGTATGTAGTTTGTAAAGTCAAGGGGAGAGCTGAGGCTGACAAGAATCCTGGGGAGCACTGAACATATAACAACAAAATAAATAGCAGATGTCAACATTGCAAGTCCAAATCTGATGCCAGAGAAGAAATGTCTTTGATGATTATCTTCTTACAGGTGCTCCTTACAGGTAATGCAGGATTTGTGGTGCCTTGTGTTTTGCCTTGTGTGTTGTCCTCGTTGTTGAACTCAGTTGTTAAACTCTTGGAAACACTTTAGAAGAGGGGCACAATGCTCTGCCCCCTGCAAAATGCTTTCCCCCACAGTGTGTCCAGATATATAGGCCACAAACTATTGATTAGCAATCAAACTATCAACATATCAAAGGATGGAGCAAAAGGCTGAGGGAAATGGAAGGTGTGAGAGGGAAATTAACTCTCCAAGGGAATGCAGACACACAGTCTATGAGCTAGCAGGTTTGATAAATTAGATACACAAGATGTTAATATCTGTTCATACCCAGACAAATATAGCTCCAGACGCACCAGGCACACAAGGGGTTAATATGTCAACAAGGCAGATGATACACTGTTCATACCCAGACAAATATAGCTCCAGACGCACCAGGCACACAAGGGGTTAATATGTCAACAAGGCAGATGATACACTGTTCATACCCAGACAAATATAGCTCCAGACGCACCAGGCACACAAGGGGTTAATATGTCAACAAGGCAGATGATACACTGTTCATACCCAGACAAATATAGCTCCAGACGCACCAGGCACACAAGGGGTTAATATGTCAACAAGGCAGATGATACACTGTTCATACCCAGACAAATATAGCTCCAGACGCACCAGGCACACAAGGGGTTAATATGTCAACAAGGCAGATGATACACTGTTCATACCTGTGGATGAGAAGAGAAGAGAATGGGTCACCCAATAACTCAGTTGTTAAACTCTTGGAAACACTTTAGAAGAGGGGCACTTAGGAAGAGGGGCACAATGCTCTGCCCCCTGCAAAAGTTATATTAAGTTGAAGATGCTCAAATACTAAAAATGAAATCTTACAATGAAATATAGGTAGGAATCTCATAGGATTTAAAGCTGAACTACCACCTTAAATAAAGTCCCCCCCAATAATTAGGCATATGGCAAAATACTTAGAAAAAGTGCTATCGCACATAAGTTCAACGTTATGAAGAAATCTTTGTTCTTCTGAGATTCACGGCCAGGCTTCTTGCTTTAGAGACATCCATGCGCCTGCACCGTCAGTCCCTTCCTGTTACCTTAAGGTACAATGCAGCACCTCCTAGAGGTGACCGAGATGGACAGTGCAGGCGCGTAGATGTCTATAAGCCAAGATGTCTGCGCGCAAGCCTGGCCTACAGTCTCAGAAGAAGAAGGATTTCTTCAAAAAGTGGTACTTGTGCGCGATAATAGTACTGTTTCTAAAAATATCGCCATACACCTAATTATTGGGGAGGGACTTTATTTAGGGTGATAATTCCACTTTAAAACCTGAAGAAGACCACTCAGATGCGTGAAAATGTTGGCCTTCAATAATAAAGTAATCATACTGAGGCTGATTTACTGCAGACCAACACAGGAGAAATACAATTCCCATTTAATTAAATACTTTCAATGTTTCCAACACATTGCTTAACAACGCACTGGAGACCTCTATGGCCGCCTGGAGGTTAACCTTTTGAGTGCCAGAGAGGTATCCAACGCAATGCGTTGGATACCTCTCTGACACGCAAAGGGTTAAAAAGCCCTTTTAAAATATTTGGATATGTTGGGAATTTTTATTTGTCTCCCATGATGCAATTGGTTTGCTCCATGATCACTCCAGTTTGTTTTGGTTCATCTGCCTCATGTTTGATGCAATGACCAGGGAATGTTATTTTGCTTACTGTTTCTTGTCATTGCATCAGGATAATGTATCCAGCAACTACGTCTAACACATCAGATCAACTCCCACTCTAAAATCAGCTCCTTTATCTTGGAGAGGTATTGAGCACTGAATTGAGCATACGTCAGACTCTGCAGGGTACACAGCATGACTTGAATTAAGTGAGTTATGATACAGAAACGAACATGAGCCAGTTATTTAGAAATGCATTAATACACTTGACTTGTAACAAAGCATGACCCACAGGAAATCTTTACATATAGGGAATCTCTGTTTTTTAAAATGCTTTAAGAACCCAAGGGGTGTGAAAACGTTTCACACTTCTCTGGTTTTTAACCCTTTAAGTGCCAGAGGGTTTGTAACCCTTGAATTCCAGAGGCGTTTGCAACTCATTACAAAGCAATGCATTGGAAACACCTTTGGCACTCAAAGGATTAACCCCTTAATGACGAGGGCTTTGTGACACTAGAGGACAAGAGCAATGTTGGCCTTTTTAGTACGCTATTGTTCAACCATATTTTACTGCTAATGTATTTAGTTCTCCCACACAAATTCTATACCATTTTTTAAAGCATAAGTAGGGCTTTATTTTGATACCACATTTAGATGTATAACCCACCATGTCTTTTGATAAGAATAAAGAAAAATGAGAAAGAAGTTAAAAATAAAAAAAAAACTTTTTATAGGGAAAAACAAATGCTTCAGTTGAATGGTCTGCAAAGTGTGCTTGCAAACCAAGCACACTTTGTAGACCGTACCAATGAAGTATCTGTTTTTCAATAGCGCTCATTTGAGAGATTCAACTTGGCTCATTAACACCTTAAGGACCAGCACGCGCGCGCGGCTGGCACTTGAGGACCACGGGGCATTTTTTTTTATCGATTGAAAAAAAATACAGCTTTCCTAATACTACTTTATTAACTAAACCTATGATAAAATTCGTTATGAGGTAATACATCCCCTTTAAACTTCAGTATGTGTGTTTATACATTAGGCTGTGTAAATAAAATACTTTGGTCTTGTTCTACACCATTTATTCAGTAACACAAAGAGAGGACAGTAGGTCATCCAGTGAACATACCTGCTCTACCTGTAGTTCTGCTCCCAGCACCTACCATGCAATTAAATGTGCTCCCCATTTTGTCTATTTTCCTGTAGGGATATGTTCTGTGTTTTTCTCTTCCTCGCGATCGCAGTGAGAAAGAGAGAGGAAGAAAACAGTGACAAAGGCAAGGTATACATTGCAATGCCTTTGTCATTTGGCTCCACTCCAGTTCTGGAGCATGGAACAATGTTGTAGTCTTTGGTGTGCCAGGACTATCATCCGTGCTTAAAGAACAGAATCCAGTGACGGTCCTGGTAAATTGGCCATCACTAAGCCCGTATACACGGGATAAAATGTCACCCAGTGACCTCCGCTGCTGCCCCGGAGCCGGGAGCAGAGACAGGCAGTGAGCCGTCCGGAGCTCCCCGCTCCGGATCAGCGCGTTCAGCCTGCACATGACTGCATCGTTCCAGCAATCTCTACTGCGCATGTGTTGTTACGCCCACAGGGAGCTTCGCAGGCTAGTGCTTTATATATATAGATTATTGCTGAAACCCATCTCACAGTCTGATTCTCTTCTTACATTGTTCTTCTGAATGTGCATAGAATCTTTTTCTAAAGACTGATTTCAAACTTTATTCATTGTAACAATCTAAAAGTTATTGATCTGATATTTGTGGGATGTATCTAACTATCTGTCTATCCACCTGTCCATCTATCTAACTGTCTATCTAGGTGCCAAAACTCTGTTGTAGTTTAAAGTCGGACAATGGCATTCCATTATATGAGTGTTAGGCAAAATTTGACATCCCAGCTATTGACACTACAATTCCTGTCACCCCAATCAGCTACATAGCTCTCCAGAATGCGGGTAGAACCTTTTATTATGGGTTATTTCATTCAGTGAGAAGATGCCGGCTGTCTATTGAGAGTAGATTGGACTAAATACTAAATTCAAACGGTCAGAAGCAAAGCGAGAGGGAAGTAAAACGCTGTTCTGTGAGGCCGTCGGCTGATTCAAGAATCCATTCCTGACGGCTGACGCAAACAGACTGCTCACAGTCACTACTGATGAGGTGGGAATTGGGAAATGCGGAGGTAGACAAAGGGGGCATTGAGGAGGTGTACGATGGGCGCATTGTGGTTGCGGAGGTGGCTAATGTGGAGGTAGACAATTATGGGGCATGGTGGGCATGACATTGCCAGGAGCCCCTGAATATCTCAGATGGCATGATATACACTGATTTAGGCGAGCCCTTCTATTAAACCAAATAAAAGTGACAGGCAGCATTTTAAGTTATAGAAAATTGGTTGACTTACAAGGCCACTTCTTACTACCCATCACTGCTCCTCTACAGTTTTCTTGCGGTTGAATGTTTCACATGTTTATAATGTCTTTTTGTTCATAACTTGGAAAAACTGATTTTATTCATGCAGAAACCTAGGAAGGCTGATGTTATAAGAACTAGAGCCATTCTGGAACCGGGGCATATATATATATATATATATATATATATATATATATATATATATATATATATTGTATGATACATATCTGGCACTCATAGGGTTAGCGACTCTCTTGAATTCCCTGGTGGTCCAGTGTGGGGAGCAAGACGTCCCTATCGATGCCCCCTTGTGGTACCTGTGCAGCATCGGAGAGCAGGCACCAGGATATGATGTTATATCCTGGTGTTCTGCATTAACAAGGAACGCGAAGGCTGTCACAGAGCGTGCCTGTGACGGTGGCAACACAGACCTCTCCTTCAAAATATTGTGGGACGGTGAGATCCTCTGATCTCCCTCACCGGCCCATGATCTAGCGGCCCACCGGGGGATGCCCGACCCCCCGATAGGACAATCCTCCCATGTTCTGGAATAACCCACCTGTACACGTAGGCATATCTTTATTTAGAAGGTGCCACACACCTTATAACAGTAAGTATCATAAACCTCAGTGTTCATTACACATGTGCTTACTCAGACAAGCATAGCGTATTTAAATTTTTTTTTATATTAAATAATTTCCCCTTAAATAAGCATTTAATCTTAATATTTTACATTGCTGAAAGCTGGTCTTGCATTAGCACCCGAGTGAGCAAATGAGACGTCAGGGTAATTACATTACAAACAAAAATAAAATGAAGATAAACACTGTAATGAAACTGTTCCAGTGAATACATTTCTTTTGCTAACTGTTTCTCCATATTAATCAAGCCTGTGGTGCATTGCATGACTGGAACATTGTAGATGGCTGAATCAATATACTGTATTTGCAGTGGTAAATTCACTAGGGCTGTCTCTTGACCCCCTTGTTGCAAATGGACCTGAAATAACTAGGTTGAGTGAGAGACTCCTGACGTTAAGTGCCAGTAGTAGGTGATATTTTTAAGCACTTGTCTACTTGAACATAGTACCATCAATCACAATAACGGAGCCACTGATTACGCTAGCAGTGTTAAAGGAGTGAAGCTCTTATAGGAAAAGTAACCACTTTTCTTATGAAGTATATATATTATAGGGCTTTTCTTTGTGACAAAAAACAAGCATACTCCCAGTTTTTATTTCAGAAGTTATTCAAATTTGTTCTGAAGCTCTGAATTTTAGACACCAGGTGGTGCTATTCCTATCCTTTTCTATAGAGTGCTTTAATCTATGACTGCAGGTTGCCCACCTTGTCCTAAATGGACCATAACCATTTGTCAGTGAGTAGACTTATATGGGCCTCGGGTGGCCAGGACTGTTTTTGACCAAAGCTCACTCAGCAAATTGTTCCTAATTTTATATTATTGTGCACTTTCAAGTATATCAGGCTATGCTAAATAAATAAAGAAATACATAAATAAATCCTGGCTACACCACTTGACTGTATCCACGTTAAATTCAAAGCCCTTACATTTCTTCCTTACATTTCAGCTCCAATCTCTCTACATAAGTTCAAGGTCATCTCCTCCGCTTCATGAACAGCAGCCTTTTTGCCACACCTTCTACTCCCACTGCCCTTTCATATGTTAAATTATTATCTACTAGTTACAAAGCCCGTATACACGGGCTGATCCGGAGCGGGGAGCTCCGGATGGCTCATAGCCTGTCTCTGTTCCCAGCTCTGGAGCAGCAGCGAAGGCGCTGGGTGACAGTTTGTCACCCAGCCGCCTCCGCTGCTGCCCCAGAGCTGGGAGTACAGACTGGCTGTCAGCCTTATCAGCCCGTTCTGCGAGTCCCTACTGCGCATGTGCGGTTATGCACACGGTGAGCAACGCATTCCAGAACTTTATGTTATAGCAGTGGTTCTCAATCTTTTTTTGTTTGGGGCACCCCTAACACATAATCTAGAACATTTGGGGCACCCCTAACATATTTAATATACTTTATAAAGGGCATAAGAAGGGTATAATAATAATATACAGTTATTAGGTTTTATAATCATAATAACAAAACTAAATATATTTTGCATAAAAATTTCTATAAATCTCTCTTTAAAAGTCCATTTTTGTTAGTCTTCATAGAAACAAGGGGCACCCTGAGCTGATGTCCGTGGCACACCAAAGTGCCACGGCACCCTGATTGAGAATCACTGTGTTATAGGATAACTGTTCCTTACTCCTGGAACCCAGG
This sequence comes from Rhinophrynus dorsalis, assembly GCA_037306005.1. Lineage (NCBI taxonomy): Eukaryota > Metazoa > Chordata > Amphibia > Anura > Rhinophrynidae > Rhinophrynus > Rhinophrynus dorsalis. The sequence goes on from CM074722.1 coordinate 42,365,226, forward strand.
TCCAATTTTCATAAGTGAATATTCCTATTTCCATCAGTGAGAAATCTTTCAGTACATACCTGACCTGCATGGAGACAATATATATGAAATGTATATTTCATCATTAAAACCCTTTTAGTGCCAAAGAGGTAGCAAACTCGTTGCAAAGCAATACAATAGATACCTTTCATAGTGTTAACTTCATAGTGTGTTGTGTGCTTACACACAGTACTCAGCGCTTACATACAGTAACTTGGCAAAATGCTTAGTTTCCATACCTGGCTACACACATTGAGCAGGTTATATTGCAGATAATTTTCATTTCAATTGCACCTTTAATTTGTTGAATGCAGTCCATTGTGTTGTATCACAGGATAAGGCAGCACGCTCCAAGTGTGCTGATTGTGATGTGGGTTGTCCTCACAACGTCTGGAGAACCAAAGGATGCCTATATCACCTTACACCTTGACATTACATCAAAGTTTATTTTTACAAAAATTCACTACGAAAACAGAATCTTTTCTCTTTCATAAACTTGGTTCTGGGTTGTATAAAAAAACGTGCTGAAATGATGACTGACCCTAGAGGTTCACAGAATATTGTGATGCTTTGTAAAGCGCGACAGATGATTTTGTTACATTGTTACAAGGTGCATTCAGTTGACTTGATTGCTTTATACAGACAAATCAATACAATGGCTCTTTAGGGAGAGTGAGGACTAAACATTTTTATATAACAAAGCACTTAGAGATGTAGTATTTAGAAAATTCTGTGCCTGGCCAACTCTCCAGGGCTGCAGGATTCATCGCAAAGCATGCCATGGCTGAGCGCAGGAGGCGAGCGTTTTGTTTTCTATATAAACGCCAGGCAGCCTCCGCTGACCACATGTGCTAAACACACTTATGGGCTCATTAAAATGCCCACACAAGCCATAAATCAGGGGTAACTCAGAAGGAATAATGTGTGTGTGTGGGGGGTGCTGAATGACAGAAAAAAGTGCATGCGAATGGAGAATGATTTTTGAATAACAAGCAATCAGTATTAACCCACTGAGTGCCAGAGGGGTATCCAATGCATTGCATACTCCTCTGGCACTCAGAGGGTTAATGTAGGTATCTGCTTAAGGCATGAGTAAGTTAAAGGGATAATAATACTTAACCCATTCAGTGCCCTCGGGTGCTGAAAGGGTTAATATTAGTGATGAGCGAGCACCCCAATGCTCGGGTGTTCGGGTGCTCTAACCGAGCACCCCCTGAGGCTCGAGTGCTCGGCCGAGCACCCGAGCCCCATTGAAGTCAATGGGAGGACTCGAGCATTACACCAGGCACCCCCTGCTCTGATGAGGGGAGGGTGCCTGGTCCATAGGAAAAGGGCAGAAAAGGATGGAAACACCACAGAAATGGTTCAGGGACAGCATAGGGAGGATGTCTGGATGCATCTTGGACTCCAACATCGCTGCTGGGAACGATCTTTCGCCCGTAGTACGCCATTTTTACAGACTGACCATAAAACACACAAAAAGGAAAATAAAAACGACTTTAGGCGAAAAATTGTTACCAAACAATATTTGCTGTATATTTACTTGTATATCATCTGCAAATTCTCCCAAAAATTTCCTTGGTTTTCGGAAGTGAGGCCATGATTAAGAGGGAAACGTGCGCAGAGGCAAATTCTCCCAAAAATTTCCTTGATTTTCAGAACTGAGGCCATGATTAAGAGGGAAACGTGCACAGAGGCAAATTCTCCCAAAAATTTCCTTGATTTTATTGAACTGAGGCCATGATTAAGAGGGAAACGTGCGCTGAGCCGACCATCTAAAACATTATGGGTGAGGGTCTGCTGCAGAGCTGACCATCCTAAACATTATATGCGAAGGCCCGCTAGTGAGCTGACGCTATAAAACATTATATGAGAGGGCCCGCTAGAGAGCTGACCCAATAAAACATTATATGAGAAGGCCCGCTGGTGAGCTGACCTATATAAAAATTGTCAAACAGGGCCCGCTGGTGAGCTGGCCCTATATAAAAATTATATCACAGGGCCCGCTGGTGAGCTGGCCCTATATAAAAATTATATCCCAGGGCATATGGAAGAGGAGGAGGAGGATGAGAAGATTAAGAGTCAACCATATACCCGTTTTTTGGGTGGAAGGGGTGAATGGGAATACAGAGTATTCCCATCATTGTAAATAACATATATAAAGTGAGTTTATGTTCCCCCGGGGCTTTCCTCCAGTGGAGTGGAGAAGTCAGGGGAAATCCAGGCCTTGTTCATTTTTATAAGTGTCAACCTATCAGCATTGTCGGTGGAAAGGCGGATACGCTTATCTGTTATGATGCCACCAGCAGCACTAAATACCCGCTCAGACAGAACGCTGGCGGCAGGGCAGGCCAGCACCTCCAAGGCGTAGAGTGCCAGTTCATACCACGTGTCCAGCTTGGACACCCAGTAGTTGTAAGGCACAGAGGGATCATTGAGGACGCTGACACGGTCTGCTACGTACTCCTTCACCATCTTCCAAAACTTTTCCCTCCTTGTGACACTAGGCTGCGCATCAGGGTGAGGGTGCTGGCGGGGTGTCATGAAGGTGTCCCACGCCTTGGAGAGTGTTGCCCTGCCTTTCTCGGAACTGCTGTGTGCTCCCCTTTTCTCCCCTTCTCGGTTGGCCAAGGTAGCACGTACTCTGCCGCCAGCGTTGTCAGATGGAAAATTTTGGAGCAATTTTTCAACAAGAACCTTCTGGTATTGCACCATTTTGCTTGTCCTCTCCACCGGAGGAATGAGAGATGAGAAATTCTCTTTGTAGCGGGGGTCCAGAAGGGTGAACACCCAGTAATCCGTGTTGTCTAAAATGCGTGTAACGCGTGGGTCACGGGAAAGGCAGCCTAACATAAAGTCAGCCATGTGTGCCAGAGTACCAACAGGCAAGATTTCGCTGTCCTCACCAGGAGGATGACTCTCAATCTCCTCATCCTCTTCCTCCTCTTCTGCCCACCCACGCTGAAGAGATGGAACTAAAGTTCCATGGCTACCCTCTGTAGCGGAGACAACCGTGTCTTCCTCCTCCTCCTCCTCCTCCGCCTCCTCCAATTGTCGCTGAGAAGACGAAGTGAGGGTGCTCTGGCTATCACCTTGTGTAAGCTCTTCCTCCCCCATTTCCACCTCTTCCACATGCAAAGCGTCGGTTTTAATTGTGAGCAGCGAGCGTTTCAGTAGACACAGAAGTGGGATGGTTACACTGATAATAGCGTTATCGCCGCTCACCATCTGTGTCGATTCCTCAAAATTGCGTAAAACCTCACAGAGGTCTGACATCCATTCCCACTCCTCACTTCTGATTACAGGAAGTTGAACGGAGAGGCGACGACCGTGTAACAGCTGGTACTCCACTACTGCCCTCTGCTGCTCACAAAGCCGGGCCAACATGTGGAAGGTGGAGTTCCAGCGCGTGCTCACGTCACACAGCAGCCGGTGAGCTGGCAATTGTAAGCGCTGCTGCAGCTTCAACAGGCCGGCTGAAGCTGTTGATGACTTACGGAAATGTGCACACACGCGGCGCACCTTGGTCAAGAGATCATGCACATTGGGGTAGGTTTTTAGAAATCGCTGCACCACTAAATTAAATACATGCGCTAGGCATGGTACGTGTGTGAGCTTGCCGAGCTCCAAAGCCGCCACCAAGTTACGCCCATTATCACACACAACCATGCCTGGTTGCAGGTTGAGTGGCGAGAGCCACTGCTCGGTCTGGTGACTAATCCCCTGCAACAGCTCTGAGGCCGTGTGCTGTTTGTCCCCAAGGCAGATCAGCTTCAGCACGGCCTGTTGACGCTTCCCCACTGCAGTGCTACACTGCTTCCAGCTACTGGCTGATGGGGGAGTGGCGGTGTGTGTAGAGAATTCGGAGGTGGAAACGGAGGAGGAGGAGCCAATAACGTAGGTGCTGGTGGAAACCCTGATGGAGGTAGGGCCCGCAATCCTCGGCGTGGGTAGCACCCGTGCCATCCCAGGGTCCGAGTCGCTCCCAGCCTCCACGACATTCACCCAGTGTGCCGTCAGGGAAATGTAGCGTCCCTGGCCACAAGCACTTGTCCATGTGTCAGTCGTTAAGTGGACCTTCCCAGTAACTGCGTTGGTCAGGGCACGGGTGATGTTACGGGACACATGGTGGTGTAATGCGGGGATGGCACACCGGGAAAAGTAGTGGCGGCTGGGGACCGCGTACCGAGGGACAGCTGCTGCCATCAGGCTGCGGAAGGACTCAGTGTCCACAAGCCTAAATGGCAGCATTTCGATGGCCAGTAATTTGGAAAGGTGTGAGGTTAGTGCTATGGCCTGTGGGTGGGTGGCTGGGTACTTTCTCTTGCGCTCAAATGCCTGGGGTAACGACATTTGGACGCTGTGCTGGGACAGGGAAGTGGATGTGGTCGCTGATGGTGCTTCAGATGCTACAGGTGCAGGGCGGGAGGTATGCGGGCCTGCGCCTTCGACAGGCGATTGGCCGGCACCGAAAACAGGGGAAGAGGAGGCAGTGGTGTGGCCTGCAGACACAGATGGGCGATCCAGGCGTTCCTCCCACTTACTACGGTGCTTGGATGCCATGTGTCGGATCATGCTGGTGGTGGTGAGGTTTCTAGTGTTCATGCCTCGGCTCATTCTGGTGTGGCACAGGTTGCAAACTACAATTCTTTTGTCGTCCGCACTTTCCTTAAAAAAACGCCATACCGCGGAACACCTACCCCTTGGCAAGGTAGATTTACGCAAGGGGGTGCTCCGTGGAACATTTGCGGGCCGGTTTGGTGCGGTCCGCCTTCTTTCTGTAGCCACACCACTGCCTCTTCCAGCCTGTTGCGGTGCTGCAGATGGCTCACCCTCAGGACTGCTGTCATCGCTCGGCTCTACACCTTCCCAGGTGGGGTCAGTCACCTCATCGTCCACCAAGTCCTCCTCCACTTCCTCACTCTGATCATCCTCCTCAAGTCTTGATCCCACCACATACTCAGTCATTGACAACTGTATAACATTCTCCTCAACAAGGTCTTGAGACGGAAATAGTGGTTGATTTAATGGCAACTGTGTATCATCATCATCATCCACTACTTCCTTTGACCTTAAATGCCGTTCACATCTGTCATCTTCTTGAGATTGGGTAGCCTCTAGAGGTTGTGAATCAGGGCACAAGATGTCATGTTCCTCTGCAAGCGTGCTTGGAGAGAGGGTCAAATGAAGGATTGGTGATGAGACGAGCTCCTCACTATATCCCAGTGTGGGATCACTTCTTTGACCAGACCGTGTATGGTGGGAGGAAGGATGATCAGAGTGAGGATTATGTTGACCAGACTCTTGGCTACTGAGAGTGGACTTGGTGGAAGACAGGGTGGTGCTTAACCGACTGGAAGCAGTATCAGCTGTCATTCAACCGACCACCTGTTCGCAGTGGTCGGACCTCGAGAGTGATGTCCTGCGACGCCCTGTAAAATTACACATGAAGCTAGGTATGGTGGATGTCTTTCTTTCTTGTGCTCTGGCACCAGGCACAGTTTCTCCGCGTCCTGACCCGCGCCCTGAACTTTCAGGATCACGTCCACTTCCCCGTCCCTTTTTACCCGCCTTCTTCATCTTACACAGAATATGTGACTTTAATATTTGAGTTTGAAAACTTAACAGTATTTCTTATTATTCTGCAACTCTGCAGAGTACACAGAATAGGCTGCTAAACTGCGGTGAAACACACTGAATGGAATATGTGAGTTTAATATTTGAGTTTGAAAACTTAACAGTATTTCTTATTATTCTGCAACTGTACAGAGTACACAGAATAGGCTGCTAAACTGCGGTGAAACACACTGAATGGAATATGTGACTTTAATATTTGAGTTTGAAAACTTAACAGTATTTCTTATTATTCTGCAACTGTACAGAGTACACAGAATAGGCTGTTAAACGGCGGTGAAACACACTGAATGGAATATGTGACTTTAATATTTGAGTTTGAAAACTTAACAGTATTTCTTATTATTCTGCAACTGTACAGAGTACACAGAATAGGCTGCTAAACTGCGGTGAAACACACTGAATGGAATATGTGACTTTAATATTTGAGTTTGAAAACTTAACAGTATTTCTTATTATTCTGCAACTCTGCAGAGTACACAGAAAAGGCTGCTAAACTGCGGTGAAACACACTGAATGGAATATGTGACTTTAATATTTGAGTTTGAAAACTTAACAGTATTTCTTATTATTCTGCAACTCTGCACAGTACACAGAATAGGCTGCTAAACGGCGGTGAAACACACTGAATGGAATATGTGACTTTGATATTTTAGTTTGAAGACTTAACAGTATTTCTTCCTATTCTGCAACTCTGCACAGTACACAGAATAGGCTGCTAAACTGCGGCGAAGCACACTGAATGGAATATGTGACTTTGATATTTTAGTTTGAAGACTTAACAGTATTTCTTCCTATTCTGCAACTCTGCACAGTACTCAGAATGTGCTGCTAAACTGCGGCGACGCACACTGAATGGAATACGTGACTTTGATATTTTAGTTTGAAGACTTAACAGAATGTGCTCTAATCTGCAACTTTGCACACTAAACAGAATGTGCTCTAATCTGCAACTTTGCACACTAAACAGAATGTGCTCTAATCTGCAACTGTGCACACTAAACAGAATGTGCTCTAATCTGCAACTTTTCACACTAAACAGAATATTTTTTTTTTTTTTTTTTTTGTTTTTTCCCCCCACACACAATATAACCTGCTGCCCCCACACACAGTAGTCCTAAAAAGGACTTTTGGTTCTTTTTTGTCACAATTTTTGTTTTTTCCTCCCTACACTGCCTTTCCCTTCCTATCCTCAGCTCTCCCTGGCTCAGACTGAGCCGAACTCGATGGTTAGGTGCTATACAGCACCTGACCACGGGTTCTGGCCAGCCAATCAGTGTAATGCCAGCAGCCAACATGGCTGCTGGCATTACACCGATGTCAGAGCCTCCCTGCACGTTTATTGGCTGCGCAGCAGCCGCAAAACGTGCGGGGAGGAGACCCGAACATGGCGGGCGAGCACATGCGGTACTCGTACGAGTACCGCCATGTGCCGAGCAGAGCGATGCTCGAGCCGATCCGAGCATCGGCCGAGCATGCTCGCTCAACACTAGTTAATATGAAAAAAAAATATGTATATTGTAGTGTTTATACTCTGATGTAAAACAAGTATACTCCCACTGCTGAAACGTGTTTTATTCAAAAGTTATTACAGCTCAAAATTGAATTTGTTAGGTGCAGTGACACTGTGGCTTGAAATTGTACAGTGGCGCTGTTACTACACCATCCTAAGGACAGCTCTGGTCAGTTGACCATAAATTTCCATAGGATGGTGCAGCAGCAGCTCCACTGTGTAATTTCAGGCCTCTAATATACTGCACCTAAAATATTCAAGTTTGAGCTGTTATAACTTTTGGTTTAAACACCTTTCAGCAGTGGGAGTACCCTTGTTTTACTCAGGGGGATAAACCCTACAACCAGAGGTGGCACTTTAACAGTGGAAGAAATTTGCCACCCCAAGGCATATTCTTTCGGGAGCCATACAGACCACCTCTTCACTTAGCTGCTAACTGCCCTGATTTACGCTGCGAACAGCACTTGCACATACGGTGGCCATGGCGAAGTTGATTGGCTGTGTGTGCGCTGCGCATCATAAAGTGCGTATGCACTTAGAGTTGTCCGCCCTTTGCCCAGGGCCAGATTTACATCTCAGGAGCCTGTAGGCACAGAAATCTGAAGCCCCCCCCCATTGGCCATCTTCACTAGACACCGCCACACACCTCTGCCTTAAGAGAAATCCAGCCCTGCCTTTGCCCTCCTCGGTAGCAGCATTGTGTGATTCAAGTCACAGGGACAGTGGTAACTCAGAGCACGGCAATGGCAGAATCCCTCTCAGGCTATCACCAGGTACTTAGGCAATGGCATTTCATTTGCAGATCACTCACGTGTGCTCGTTCAGCTGATGAATTGATCTGGTCCTCTAGTGTAAAAAAAAAGCCCTGGTCCTTAAAAGAAAACTTTCACCTGTAAAACACTTTTTGCCCGGTGCTTAAGTTATTAAAGTTGCAGCAGGATTCATGTTTTTTTTTATTTTTTACACTTACATACTTCCTAAGATATGTAGACTTTATTCTGGGCAATTCCGCTTTCTGCGGCACACTGTATCTTCATCACAGAGGCGGAGGACTTCCCAGTGCTGTAATTCTCCTCCCACCTCCCTCCTAGCTGTCCCAGGGAGCGCGTTCACGCTTCCCTTTGTATTGATGTGCAGCAAGCTCCGTTTATCGTTATAATGAGTTTGCAAGCTCAGTATAATGATAAACGAGCTTGCTGTAAAGGTAGACATGATTAAGACACATATGAAGGGAAGCGTGAATGCGCTCACTGGGACAGCTGGGAGGGAGGTGGGAGGAGAATTACAGCACTGGGAAGTCCACTGTCTCTGTGCCGAAGATACAGTGTGCCGCAGAAATCAGAACGGCCCAGAACAAAGTCTACATATCTTAGGAAGTATGTCAGTGTAAAAAAAACAAACCTGAATACTGATGCAACTTTAATAACTTAAGCACCTGGCAAAAAGTGTTTTATAGGTGAAAGTTCGCCTTTAAGGGGTTAATTCCAGCAATTCCATTTCACCTCCCATAAAGTAAACAAAACCCAATCAAGCCGTCTTGACAGTACATGTTCTCAGAATGTCCCAGTACCAACAGTCCAAGACTATTTCCCAACTGGATCACAGGTACACCAATCATGACGAAGGACTTGAGATAGTCAATAACATACAAAACAACTGCTTATTTGGGTATGAACAGGTAGTTTTATTAATTTACCAGCCATGGAACATTATGCATATCAATTTATACCCATCATTTTCATACCTGTTCCCATGTATACATTCTACTGACAAAAACACATAACCAAACATATTAACTCTCCTTTCATGACCAATTAACTGGGCTCATGCTTAATACTTGTCTTGAACACAACTCACTTCCAACCGATTAAACCAATTATCCTAGTTGGGCCATCCCACACTCGGCTCCAAATGGTAACGTCACCTCACGCAACAAAAGTCCAGGACAACTTTCTCCAGTGTTTCTTCCTTAAGGAACCATCATCATTTCTTTTCTCCCATATAAACCTAACTATACCAATAACAGGCAAGTATCACACCACCAAACCCAAACCATCCTATAGGGAGGGCGGGTTGGTGCTCACTTCCTAACTGCCCAAAAGACCCCCTCTTCCTGTTCACCCACCTATATCCTTACTCTATCTCACCCCCCACGTTACCTCTTCCTACCCTCCCCTTCTCCATGCCTCCCCTTCTTTATTTTCTCCGGGGAGTTTCTAAATTAATGGACCACTGATCAAGTCACCTGTGCTTGATCACGGAAATCCTTACATCCTGGCCTGTTGGTGGCCCTTGAGAATCAAACGTGGACACCCCCTGTTCTAACAGATCCTTCACTATGATTGACTCACTTATTGATTCACACGTGTACAAGTGAGTAGATCCTGAAAACATGCAGTGTTTGGGGGGAGTGTGAGGATAGGTTTGAGTGCCTCTGCCCCACAGTATGCACAGGAAAATGGCACATCATTTTACAATTTCTTCTGATTTTTGCAAAACAAAGTGAAGCAAAAAGAAATGCCCAGAAGGGGCCGCACACTCATACAATACCATTCCTTTGACTACCCAGTATTAAAGGGATAGTAATGTTTCACAATAAAAGCAGCTACAATTAATCCTTATAGTATTTGGGAAATGGAAAGTGTTATTTCAATGCTGTCAGAATTGTAGTTCAAGAGTAATTGAATGATAAATGATTCCTCCGTCCGCCCCTTCTACTGACTGCTCATCTCAGAGCAGCAGGACTGTCCAGATGGATCTCAGAGAGGGACAATCTTCAGTGAGCATAAAGAAAAACCTGAAAAATCTGTTAAGTGGGCAGGGTTTTCCTTATGATCACAATAATAGGATTTTAGTCTTACCTGTTAAATCCTTTTCACTTAGTCCATACAGGTCACTGGTACTCTGGGAGGCGTAAGTCCCCTTTAATAGGCAGGAACAACTATGCAAATGATTTGCAAGGGGCGGAGCCTCCCCTCTTACTTAAGCCACCTTCTGGCCAGAGCCACTTTAGATTGATTTGAGACCCTAAAACTGACCTCAGGTAAGCAAAAAGAAAGACTCCTGTGAGCAAGCCTGAACGGTCTCCCACTGGATGCCACAGGAGAGCCAAGACTGGTCCCTTGACAGGGTGGGAGACCAGTGACCTGTATGGACTAAGTGAAAAGGATTTAACAGGTAAGACTAAAATCCTATTTTCACTGTCGTCCAATACAGGTCACTGGTACTCTGGGATGTACAAACATTGAGCTGATCCAGAGGCGGGAAGTAAGGCAAGGACCAGGCGCAAGGCCCAAGTCACTAGAACTGCTATGACCAGTTAATAACATAGCCCAACTGTAAGTGTCAACGGACACCAACCAAGGGAACAATCCCTGAACTAACACAGCACACGGAACTAGAGCCAACAGGGCTCAACAGTAAGGAAGCACTAAGGATCACAGAGCAGAAGACCTACACAGGCAAGACTGCCTCCAGGACCTTCCTTCCAAAACTGGCATCAGCCGACGCCAGTACATCAACTCGGTAGTGCTTTGAAAAAGTGTGCACAGAGGACCAAGTGGCCGCTCTGCACAGTTGATCAGTAGAAGCTTGATTCTTGTAGGCCCAAGAGGCCCCAATAGATCTGGTGGAATGGGCAGTCACCCGGAAGGGAACATGCTTATTCCTCAACTTATAGGCTTCACGGATGGTAGCCTTAATCCAAGAGGCAATGGTAACTTTGGAAGCCGGTCTCCCTGCCCTAGGCCCCTCAGGAATGACGAATAGAGCGTCAGACTTCCTGATAGACTCGGTGCGATGAACATAAAACTTGAGGCAACGCACCACATCCAACAGATGGAGATCTCTTTCCTTGTCAGATGAAGGATTAGGGCAGAAAGAGGGAACCACAATCTCCTGATTGATGTGAAACTCGGACACAACCTTAGGTAAGAATTCCTTGGTAGTGCGAAGCACAGCCTTATCCTTGTGGAACACCAGGTAAGGAGGTTTACAAGACAAGGCCTGTAACTCTGCCACCCGGCGTACTGACACAATAGCCAAAAGGAAGGCCATCTTCCAAGTCACAAGACGTAATGGAATGGAAGCCAAGGATTCAAAGGGTGGTCGCTGAAGAACTCCCAGCACCAAATTGAGATCCCACTGGGGAGCAGGACTCTTGAAGGCAGGTCGAACATGAGTCACACCTTGGAAGAAGACTTTCACATCAGGAAGGATAGCAATCCTTTCCTGGAAAAACACAGACAAGGCAGAAGTCTGAACTTTGAGGGAACTCAGACTGAGCCCCTTATCCACACCGTCCTGCAAGAAGGCCAGGACAGTGGGAAGATGGAAGTCAAGGGATAACTTCTTGTCAGAACACCATGTCACGAAAGTTGACCATATGCGATGATAGATCTTGGAAGACACAGGCTTACGAGCACTGAGCATAGTCGATACCACAGAAGGAGAAAATCCTTTCTTTGCTAGAATCGAGGATTCAACCGCCATGCCATAAAATGGAGAGAGTGAACATCCTCCTTCCACAGATACCCCTGAAGAAGTAGGTCCGGACGGGCGGGAAGTGGGATCGGAACCTTCACTGACAGGGCCATCAACTCCGGAAACCAGGACTGGCGAGGCCAGTTCGGAGCAATCAGGATGACAGGACAACGTTCTCTCTTCAACTTCTGGATAACTCTGACCAATAGAGGAAGAGGAGGGAAGATGTAGGCCAGAGGGAAGTCCCAAGGGATCGACAAGGCATCCACTGCTAGAGCAAGGGAGTCCCTCAACCGGGAGCAAAACACCGGAACCTTCCTGTTGTGTCTGGTAGCCATCAGATCCACCACAGGCATCCCCCACCGTTGAGTGAGCATGTGAAACACCTCTGGGTGAAGAGCCCATTCTCCGCTGTCGACGGTGTGACGACTGAGGAAGTCTGCCATGACGTTGTCCACGCCTGGAATATGAACTGCAGAGATGACAGGCACGTGATCTTCTGCCCAAGACAAAATATCCTTGACCTCCCACCAGGCGGAACCGCTTCTTGTGCCGCCTTGCCTGTTGATGTAAGCCACCGCCGTGGCGTTGTCGGACTCCACTCTGATCGGAAGACCGGTCAATTGAGACTCCCAGTGCCTCAGGGCCAGCCGGACAGCTCGAAGTTCCAGAACATTGATGGAGAGCATGGATTCCTCCAGACCCCATTTCCCCTGAGCACTGAAGCGACCCCAGACTGCACCCCAGCCCCGAAGGCTGGCGTCCGTAGTGACTGTGGTCCGAAGAGGAACTAGAAAGGATCTCCCCTTCAGGAGATGAGAGAGATCTAACCACCAGTGCAGACTCGACTCGACATGAGGAGGAAGAGAAACAGACAGATGTTGATGATCTGGATGATTCCTGCACGTCTGGATCACAAATCTCTGAAGATCCCTGGAGTGGGCCATGGCAAATGGTACTGCTTCGATTGTGGAAATGAACTTCCCCACTAAGGACGACAACTTCGGTACTGGAATTTCGTCCATGTCCAGAATCCCAGCCACTCTGACGGCTATCTGGTGAGCCACGTCCTCTGGAAGAAACACCATGCATTGGCGAGTGTCGAACAGGAGACCCAGGAACAGAAGCCTCTGAGATGGAATCAAGTCCGACTTGTCCAGGTTCAGGATCCAGCCATGACGGTTCAGGGTGTGCATGCACATCTGTAATTGCTGATGGAGAAGCTCCGCTGAGGAGGCCTTCAGTAGGAGATCGTCCATGTAGGGGGTCACTCTGATCCCATCCTGATGGAGCACCGCTATCAAGGAGCCCAACACCCTCTGGAAGACCTGAGGGGCTGAAGTCAGCCCAAAGGGGAGCGCTGCAAACTGAAAGTGTCCCCTGTGGCAGGCAATCCTGAGATACCGCCTGCTCTCTGGATGAATAGGGATGTGAAGATAAGCATCCTGAAGGTCCAGGGAGGCAAGAAACTCCCCTGGAGACATTGCTGCAATCACAGAGCGCAGGGACTCCTGGCGGAAGTGGGAAGTCACCACATAGGCATTGAGATCTTTGAGATCCAAAATGGGACGAGCTCCTCCGTCCTTTTTGGCTACCACAAACAGGTTGGAATAAAATCCTGAACCTGTGTCCCCCTGAGGAACCGCCTCCAGGACCTCTTTGTCCAAGAGATCCTGAATAGCGTCGTCGAACAGACGCCTTTTTGTGGGTTCCTGAGAAGGACGAGTAAAATGGAACCGAAAAGGAGGAAGGGAAGAGAAAGGGATCCTGTATCCCTCTGACACCACCTGAAGAACCCATGGGTCCGCCACTGACTCCTCCCAAGTCCGGCGAAAGATGCGGAGACGACCGCCTACAGCCGGATGCGGACCCAGGGTTCGGCGAGTCATGCCGAAGCAGTCTTGGAGGTCTTGGCCTTGGAGGCAACTTTGGGCCTCCAGGACTGTTTGGGCTTGGAGGAGGAGCGCGTAGAGGGAGGACCCGTTTGGGCCGAGGAGCGTGTCTCAGTCTGAAAGGAACGAAAGGACCGATTGCGTTTGGCTGGAAACTTTTTCTTAAAGACTGAGGGTAGAAGAGTACTTTTACCGCCAGTAGCCTCACTGATCATCTCTTTGAGTTCAGACCCAAAAAGCAAATTCCCCTGAAAGAGAAAGGAAAGCAAGGCTTTCTTAGAGGCTGTATCAGCAGACCAAATTTTCAGCCAAAGAGCGCGTCTAGCCACCACAGAAGAAGTGGAGGCCCTCGCCATCATGCGCACAGCATCAAAAGCAGCGTCAGCAACATAGTTCTGAGCTTCAGTGATATTAGCAAGTAGCTGCAACTGTTCAGATACCGGCGCATCCTGGCGAACTGCTTCAGTCAGTCGTTCAGTCCAGGCCGCAATAGCTCTATTAACCCATGCCACAGCAAAGGTGGGGCGCATGGCCGTGCCAATGGAGGCAAAAATAGACTTAAGAGAGAGCTCTAGTTTCTTATCCGTCCAGTCCTGCAAGGCAGAGGCATCTGAGACAGCCAAAGCGGTAGATTTGGATAGTCTAGACACAGGAGCATCCACTTTGGGAGGATGAACCCATTTTGCCAGCTCCGCCTCAGGAAAAGGGTAAAGTTTAGCAAACTTTTTGGAGACAGAGGAAGATCTATCAGGATTCTTCCATGCCTCAGAGACCAGACGGGCAAGAGTAGGGTTAGTTGGAAAACAAACAACTGGTTTAGATGGCTTTTTCTGAAAAACATCAGTAGGATCATAAGTGGATTCCTGAGTCAGAGGAAGGTTGAGCGTATTCAGAACCGCTCTGATCAGACCCTCAGCCGAAACTTCAGGGTCACACTCATAGGGGTCCCCAATGGACCTGTTAGATTCAATAACAGTACGTTCCTCAGCATCAGAATCCTGTAAGAGTTCTTCTTCAGAAGAATCAGTGATATCAGGAGCTCCCTGTGGCTTAGGCAGGGAGGTCCTGATAGTAGAGGGGGTCTGCCAGACCTGGAGAGCCCCCTGTATCTGAGAGGGAAAGAGCTGAAGCGTGGATCTGAGATCCCTAGTGGCAGCTTTAAACTCCCTCATCCAAGATGGCTCAATAGCGTGGCTGGGAAGCCCAGGGTTGCTATCTTGACCAGTACAATTAGGGCATAGATCCCCCACATTATCGCCATCCAGCCCAATGTGGCAAGAGGAGCAAAACGCCATGGGGATAGCAGACCCCCCACCCTCCTTAGACTTGGGTCTAGCCCCTAGCTCCAGTGAAGTAGACATGCTCACAGCGTCAATATACCCCACTAATAACACTATCACCCAGAAAAAGTGTAAAAGATTAAAGTTTCACCCCAGAAATGTTCTAAAAACGGACTTATCTGGCCAGCGAAGGGTTAATCTGTTGAGGAGAGAGAAGGCTCGGTCCCTGCGTAGTGTACTCGCCTAGGAAAAGTACCACAAAATGGCGGCCGTCATGACAGCCAATCAGAAACGAGCGCGAACCAAGCGCTCATGGGAAATGTAGTTTTCCCTTACAAGTACCCCTAAACAGTGCCCGAAGCCCCCCTGAACACCCCACATAAATAAAACACATTCCGGATGATAGAGCAGGAGCCTAGCAGTAAAATGAGCCCTCTCTGAAGTTGCTGTGACAAGCGGTTCCAGAGATATGTCCCACACTGTGAATTCTCATAGAGAGTAAAGGAGCCCTTGCGTCTGAGCGGGAAAAAGCCGCGCTTAAAGGCGCGGAACACCATTTTTAATAAAGTTTAGTAAAACATTAAAAAGTGTCCAAACAAGCATGAAACACATGAGAAACATAAATAAATGAATACCCAAAGCTCCAAAACCCAGAGAATACCACATAAATTGCATAAAACAGTAATAATGCAATAGAAACACCCTATGAGTGCTGGAGTGTATTAAAACTCCCAAATACAAGCCCATCAAAGGGACACTGTGGGGACAAGTGGACCTTCAGCACTCAATGGGTGACTCACCTTCCTTGCAGGACTTCTGTCTTCAGGTGACCATGATAAGGAGGGAAAGAACCAGAGGTAAATTCCCCAGTAGGGGAGCTGCTTAACACAAGCTGTCCCCTCTTCAGGGCATAAGGTCCACAGAAAATCCCTGGAAGCTGCACCAGCCACTTTAAAGAGGGCAATTCACAGCCATGGTCACCCTCCTAATGGTGGTATTCCATATTTGAATAAAAAATAATAAAATACTAAGATGCATAGATGTTCTCTACCTGGTGTGCAAGCACACCAGGAACAAATCAA
Organism: Rhinophrynus dorsalis; assembly: GCA_037306005.1. Classification (NCBI taxonomy): domain Eukaryota; kingdom Metazoa; phylum Chordata; class Amphibia; order Anura; family Rhinophrynidae; genus Rhinophrynus; species Rhinophrynus dorsalis. The sequence goes on from CM074722.1 coordinate 42,381,127, forward strand.
TCTAAAGTGGCTCTGGCCAGAAGGTGGCTTAAGTAAGAGGGGAGGCTCCGCCCCTTGCAAATCATTTGCATAGTTGTTCCTGCCTATTAAAGGGGACTTACGCCTCCCAGAGTACCAGTGACCTGTATTGGACGACAGTGAAAAGAAGATTGTCCCTTGCTGTGAGCTGTCTGGTCAAGTGACCAGATTCCACATCTGTGGGGAGGTGGCTTACACTAGGTAAAAGGGGCGGGAGGGAGATACTCATACCTCCCAAGTGTCCCTCTTTAGGAGGGACAGACCCTCTTTTGGACCCAAATCCCTCTGTCCCTCTTTCCCACCCTTATGTCCCTCATTTTAGGAGATTGGATTGCATGGTGTGTATATAAGTGTATCATATTGCTCTACAGCAATAAAATTCACATTATTGTTTATTTAAATGTTAGTATATGTGTTTTTAAATTATTCTGTGTAAATAAAATACTTAGATCTTCTAATAAGTCATTTATTTGGTTACACAAGGAGGTATCAATAGGTCATGAAATAGCCTAAAAATTCTTGGTAATGTCCCACCCACCAGCCACGCCCCCAGCCACACCCCCTAAAACACAAGTGTCCCTCTTTGGCAATTTGAAGTGTTGGGAGGTATGGATACTTTATCATTCAATACAACTGTGACAGTATTGAAATAACACTCTCCATGGCCCAAATACTATGAAGATTAATTGGAGCTGCTGTTTTTGTGAAACATTACTATCCCTTTAAGGGGAGAACTTTAGGCATAGGTACCTTAAAGAGATAGTAATACTTCATTTTAACTTTATTTTATTTTGTAGGCATTAAAAAAATATGAAGAATGATATAAGTCTTATCTCTCAATCCTTTATGGTTTAAGAGATATTCACAAGCAAAGTTTCCCCTCCCGCCCCTTTTACCTAGTGTAAGCCATCTCTTCTCAGATGTGGAATGCAGTCCATAGACCAGACAGGTAACAGCAGGGGACAATCTTCTTTCAATGAAAACAATGAAATCTCTGCGCCCCTTGACAAGTTTTTCAGGTTTTTCCATTATCTTAATTGAAGAGTGTCCCTCTCTGCAATCTACCTGGGCACCTCCCTTCTGATCTGGCTGAACAGTGTTACATCAGTAAAAGGGGCAGGAGGGGGATACTTTGTCATTGAATTACTCTTGAACTACAACTCTGACAGAATTGAAATAACACTCTCCAAAGTCCAAATACTATGATGATTAATTAGAGATGCTTTTATTATGAAACATTACTATCCCTTTAATAATTTAGAGTTTGGTAGGTGTACATCTAATAGATAAATTCCAGCATCAGGTTTAGAGCAGAATCATATTTGTACACCCTCAGCCCTTCATATGGAAAACTTTCCCTGCCCTAGTAAAGATTTCATGATGGAAACATATATATATATTTGCTCTTTTCCTTGTGAATTAAACAAAAGTACACTAAGGTCTGTATGTTCAAAAGAAAAGTAGAGGAGATCTGGGATAAACCATTTGCACTATAGGGAAGAACTGAAAATTTGAAAAATACCTATTGATTTAAATGGGGATTTTAACACTTTGAATGCTAGAGAGGTCTCCAACGCATTGCGAAGCTTAAAGGGATAGTAATGGTTAATTTTAAGTTGATTTAATATTGTAGACGTTAAAAAAAGATTAATATCAATGTAAGTCTTATCTCTCAAACATTTATGGTTTGAGAGATATAACTTGCTAAAGTTTCCTTTTCCTGGCTGTTTTACTCAAGTCTGCCATCTAGCTGACAGCTGCAGATTCCAGTCATTTGACCAGACAGAGGCTCTTCAGCAGAGCTGAAATCACGCTATTTAGAAATACTTCATTGGAACGGTCTACAAAGTGTGCTTACAAGCCAGGCACACTTTGTAGACCGTTCCAAATTAAGTATTTATCTTTAGATATCGTTATATCGGCGCTGCTGAAGAGCCACATCTGGTCAAGTGACCAGAATCTGATTCTGACAGCTTTACAGCTCATCAAGCAGAAAGGGGAGGGACCAGAGAACTTTATTTTCCTATATCTCTCAAACCATAACGGTTTGAGAAATACGAATATCGCAAGTAATCTCTTTTAATTGTATCTACCATATAGCTAATACTTTTTTCTGACATTACCATCCCTTTAACATTTTGGATAACCGTTTAAGGACCGGCGCTCTTTTTTTTTTTTTACCTTAACCCTTTCAGTGCCAGGGGAGTAACCAACACAATGCGTTTGTTACTCCCCTGGCACTGAAAGGGTTAAAGACCATGTTAAATACCCTTTCTGATGCTCTGTTTGTTCAATGAGAATTCATAATTTCTCTTTTTAAAAAAACATAGACAGGTTTAAGCTGTAAACACTTTGAATGAAGAATCAGGGATGACTTTAATGCACATTTTATTGTCAGATGACATTACCACACATTTCACCATGCCCCTTGCCGCTGATCTTCGCTTCTTACTTTTATTGATTGGGTGGTATATTTAGTGGTATGAATAATTTATAAAACGTTTTTTCCCCCGACATATAATAATGCTTTTTGGATTATCGACCAGTTAGCAAACAGACCTTACTATTTTGAACCCCTACCACAGCCAAATGCTCCACTGCAATTATATTTATTTTCTCCAAACCAATACTACAACAAGTCCTTAAAAGTCCATAAAAAATATGATTGTTTTGTAGATGTTTAAAAAATACATTATTTGGCACAAATCCTATCTCTCAAACCTTTATGGATTGAAAGATATTTGCTTCTAAAGTTCCCCCCTCCCTCCCCTTCTCCTGACGTCAGCGCTGTGCTGACAGCAGGAGATCCCGGTCCGGGGACCAGCCGGAGGTTCTGCAGCAGAGCCGAAATCACATCATTTAAAAATAATTACTTTGTTGGAAAGGTCTACAAAGTGTGCCTGGTTTGCAAGCACACTTTGTAGACCGTTCCCATGAAGTAGTTCTTTTTAAAGTGTTAGTAATGTCCAAAAAAAATATTTTTTTGCATTTAGAAGAGCTTAAAAAGCTGAGCTAAATGCAAAAAAACGTATCTCTCAAACTGCTATGGTTTAAGAGATACAGGCGTTTAAAGTTTGCTGTCTCCTACTGACAGCTGTAAAGCTGTCATCAGGAGATTTGTGTCGGCCTACACGGAGTTGCTTGAGAAGTGCCGCAATCTCGTTTCTTTCAAGGAATCCCTTCATTGGAATGGTCTAAAACGTGTGCCTGGTTTTCAAGCACACGTTTTAGACCATTCCAATGAAGGGATTCCTTGTAAAAACGAGATCTCGGCACTTCTCAAGAGCCACCGTGTCAACCGACAGGAATCTCCTGCTGACAGCTTTACAGCTGTCAGTAGGAGACAGCAAACTTTAAACACCTGTATCTCTTAAACCATAGCGGTTTGAGAGATACGTTTTTTGCATTTAGCTCAGCTTTTTAAGCTCTTCTAAATGCAAAAAACTTTTTGTTGGACATTACTAACACTTTACATAATGTGATTTCGGCTCTGCTGAAGAGCCTCTTCGAGTCACACCATTCGAATCTCTTGCTATCATCTTTACAACTGACAGGAGAAGAGAGGGAACTTTAGTGGCTAATATCTCTCCAACCATAGCGGTTTGAGAGATAGGATTGGTGCCAAATAATTCATTTTTTAAACGTCTACAAAAGAAGAATAATTTTTCACGGAACATTACTGTCCCTTTAATTCTTTGAGTGCTAGATAGGTGTCCAATGAATTGCTCTGAAATGACTGGACACCCATCTGACATTCAAAGGGTTAGATCTGATTTCCAATGATTAACTCAGCACATATTGATTTTTTTTCCCACAACAAACCTTAGGTAACCACCCCCCCGTACACACACACACACACACACTCAATGTATAGAAGACAGTATTTGTATAAGATAGAGGATTGTGGTTGTGGATTACCCTGGATCAGCAAGACATAGGCTATACGTCCCCTTTTATTAAATAACGAGGAGATAATACCAGCCCTCTTAATGCCTGTGTGTGTGTGTGTCCCAGAGAACATACAGTAGATTGCACATCCTCGCGAATTGTTCACAGATGAACATTCTAAGCAGCTGTTTAGATAGGACATCTGAGTGATAGGTCTGTTGTATCCATGGCAACAGTTCCAATCACTTCATGTCTACATTCACGGCCTTATGCACAAAAGAAAAAAAATGAGCAATCTCATCTTCTTCCATAGGAGACAAATAAAAGTCACTAAGTTCCCATCGATTTAAAGGGAAACTGACAATTTGTAGCTGCTATGTGATTTTCAGAGCAATGTCATAATAAATAAAGCTGAATATCTTAAAGTGATAGTAACGTTTCACAAAAACAGCAGCTCCAATTAATCTTCATAGTATTTGGGCCATGGAGAGTGTTATTTCAATACTGTCAGAGTTGTAGTTCAAGAGTAATTGAATAATAAAGTGTCTCCCTTCCACCCCTTTTACCTGGTGTAAGCCACCTCCCCTCAGATGTGGAATCTGTTCCTGGGACCAGACAGCTCACAGCAAGAGACAATCTCCTTACTTTGAGAACAATGAAAACCCTGTCCCCCTTGACAGGTATTTCAGGTTTTTCCCTTATGATCACTGAAGATTATCCCTCTCTGTGATCCATCCGGACAGTCTTGCTGCACTGAGGTGAGCAGTGTTACATCAGCAAAATGGCAGATGGGGGATACTTTATCATTCAATTACTCTTGAACTACAACTCTGACAGAATTGAAATAACACTCTCCAAGGCCCAAATACTATGATAATTAATTAGAGATGCTTTATTATTATGAAACATTAATACAATTAAAAAAAAGATTATTTTAATCCTTTAAGGAATGTAGAGGGGGGCAATGCATGGCCTTGCAAAGCGTTGCACACCCCTCTCTGGTCCTTACTTTGAATCCCAGAGGGGTGTCCAGTGCATTGTGTTGGAATGTATTGGACACCCCTCTGGCATTCAAATGCTTAACCCTTTGAGTGGCAGAGGGGTACGGAACGCATTTCTTTGCAATGTGTTCCATACCGCTCCGGCACTCGAAGGGTTAATTTACACATTTGAGCCTGTTTAGTTTTCTGAATATGTTTTATCATTCCCAAATTGTAATCTGGCACTCAAAGAGTTAAATGGTAAAAAAATTAACACATTTTAGAAATCAGCACATTTTGGAAATCCACGGACTTTAGGAGGGGAGACATGTCCGAGCTGGGGTTGGGGTAGGGAAATAAGGGGTGTGGCTAGTGGTTGTCAAGGCAAGCAGTGGAGCTGATAAGAGGGGTTCTCACTTCCTGTTAGTGTGGCAGAGTAATCAAAACTGGAGAAGGAGCAGTTCCCCTCCCTCCCTGTTTTTATAGAGATTTTATTGGCAATGTTATTGTATATGTTATAATATTTGTTTATTGTAATTTGTCGCAGCTTTGTTGGCGGCTTGGGCCCTTGCCAATGTATAGAGTGGTAGTAAGATGGTGGAGGTTACGGGAGATGGTAGGCCAGCGGCCTAGGTCTAAGAACACCCGGACTTTGTCGCGGGTTAGACGTCGGCCTCATTGAGCTGTATTGACCAGCTAATGAGGTACGGTTAAGGTGACAATTTGGGGGGTTTGGAGTTTCGGCTCCATAGGAGGATAGGCTGGGTAGCCTGTAAAAGATGGACATTGGCAAGGGCTCAAGGTTGGAGGGAAAATTGTTTAATAATTATATTTTAATATTTTAATTTATTGTATTTTTTTATATAATAAAGCTGCGGCCTTATTCAAATCCATTTAAGTGTGTATTGTATTTCTTGGACCCATACCCCATGCTCAGGACATGAGCTAGAGAGTTGAAGTGGAGTTGACGCGAAGTTTAGCATGTGTTGCAGGAAGGAAATCTTTTCTCTGCATTAGGGGCATCTGAGGCACAGGAAGGGAGATAGTAGGATGACCCCGAATACCCCAGAATTCAGTGTGACTGAGGAGACAAATCTAACCATTTCCAAGTTTTTTCCTGTTCTAGTTGATATATCTTTCTGACGGGATTCTGGGGGGGGGGGGGTGAGAAGGGAGAAAAGGAGGTTTACCCCCAAATACCCCCAGATTTTGTGTGACCAATTAGACACAGACAATTGTGATCCAAGTTCCTTCCTGATCTGGCTGTTCTCTCTGTGTCAGGAGAGTTTGGAAGTGTGAGAAGGGAGCAAAGGAGAATTACCTCAAGTAACCCAAAATTCTATATAACTGACTGGGAACACACAGGCTGAGGTGATCCAAGTTTATTCCTGCTCTGGCTGTTATATCTGTCCAGGGGAGTCTGTGGGTGTGAGAAGGGGCAAAGGAGGTTTTACTCCAAATTCCCCCAAAAGTTTATCTGACCAAGAAAACACAAGCAGGCTGTCACGGAGTGACTAAGAAAAATTACACTGACAAGTACAGATCAGGTAAAATCAATATCTTTATTGAAATAAGAACAGAAAAGATATGATCAGTATTTCCCCAACCCTCACTGGACCAGGTGTGGAGACAGTACAAACACTTCCCCAACACTCACTAGCCAGGTATGGAGACAGCACAGGATCCACTTACAGAAGAGAGGCTGATCCAACGCTGACTACTGGTAGCAAGTATGGTAGCAGCTACTAGTGCTTGTGAAGCGGAAACACCCAAGCAAAGCAAGAGAAAGAGCGAGTAGTCAGCCGGAGCCAAAGGGTCAGACCGGAGCGGGTAATCAGACAGAGCCAAGGGTCAGACCGGAACGGGTAGTCAGATGGAGCCAAGGGTCAGACCGGAGCAAGCAGTCAGACGGAGCCAAGGATCAGACCGGAACAAGCAGTCAGACGGAGCCAAAGGTCAGACTGGAGTGGGTAGTCAGACGGAGCCAAGGGTCAGACTGGAACGGATGGCAACAAGTCAGTGATCAAACGTAACCGGAGTCAGACGTAGCCAGAGGCCATACACAGAACAGAGCTTATGAATATCACAAGAGCAAATGTGCAGGTACACCACGAAAGGGCAAAGGAGTAATAGATGACTGAGGCCTATAAGGCCCAGCGAGTAGGAGGAGAATCACTCGAGGAATTAACCATAGGCCTATAAGAATAGCGACTGCGCTTAAGAGCAACACTCAAGAAGTGAAAGACAATGTCTCCCGCACATCACAGCAGTCTAGGGGTTTGAGAACAGAGCAAAGGAGAATTACCTCAAATGCCCCAAAATTCAGAGCGACTGACTGGAAACACACTGGCAGAGGTGATCTAAGTTTCTTCCTGATCTGGCTGTTATCTCTGTCCCAGGGAAGTCCGGTTAAAGAACCAGTTGAACAGGGAGTTTTTGGGGTTTTTTTTTGACGTGATAGGAAGAGAGGGAACAGTTAACCCTTTGAGTGCCAGAGGGGTACGGAACGCATTGCTTTAATTAAAACAAATAAATAAAATTAAAAAAATTCTAGGCGACAGAGACAGGGACTCTGATGTGAGCTGTGACTGAGGCAGACTAGAGTATTTTATATAGATCCAACGCAAGACATCATACATAATCAGTTCTATTGTGTACTGTACAATAGGAAGACACACATCAAGACCATTACACTAAAACTGAATTCAATCTCAGACATAGTGCCCTGCGACTGAAGGAAAGTATATGTAGTACCATTATTCAAAAATAGAACAAGATCTAAACCGGGAAATTACAGACATGTGAGCTTTACTCCCATAGCAGATAAGATACTAGAAGGTTTACTAATCAATAGTATTCAGGACTATGTAATGACAAACAACATTAATAGTATGAGTCATGGATTTATGAAGATTAGATCATATGAAATTAATTTCCTTGGACAAGGATATTGCTGTTGCTAGATTATAATTGTATTTTGCAAAATCCTTTAATACTGTCCCCCACAGCAGGTTACTCAAAAGGCTTTGGCTTTTAGGAGGGAAACCTGTGCACGGACAGAGTAGTAAAAGGATGCATTTTAAGTTATTTATTAATTTAACTATTAATTTATTAATTTATTAATATGATTCTTCATAGCCAATACAAAGAACTCTCTGGGGAACTATTTACTCAAAATCCAGGCAAAAAACAAGCGTCATCCATTAAGAACATAGGAAAGGTACTTTGACCAAAACAAAGGCCGCAATAAGGGAAGTAATGTTGTGGAATTCTTTGCCTCAGAAGCATGTTTGCAGATACTGAGATGCTTTCAAAAGGTAATTGATACATTTCTAACAGAACATTATTGAGAATTATGATAGTTGGTTCCAGTGCCTATAGGATATTAATTCAGGGAAAATATCCAACTGCTTTTGGAATTGGAAATTGCTTCAAAAGGGTTTTGCCTTCCTCTGGATCAAAAAGGGTCGTATGCAGGCCCGGACTGACCATTGGGCATACCGGGCATTTGCCCGGTGGGCCGGTCCTGAGCCGGTCCGGGCGTTTAAAAAAAAAAATTAATCATTAAACGAGTTTGGGCCGTCTTTCACTTTCTGAAAGACAGCCACCTCGTTATAAGTTTCCTGGTGGGTGGGCAGTCAATGTGCGACCGTGCGGTGCACTGCACGTGATTATAAGCTCCGCCCACGAAAATGAGCTGCTCAGCCTTAAACGCCCGGGCCTATTTTTTTTCCCAGTCTGGACCTGGTCATATGGCAAAAGCTGAACATGATTGTCACCTCCATTTTTCACCCTATTCAACTATTTAACTAGGGTTTGCAGATCATCTCTTTAAAAAGGGAATTATAAAAAATACATACATAACTATTCTTCATTAAAGGGATGGTTTGGAAATTTGATTATAAACCAATTTAACTTTTAGGTGATAGTAGTTTTAGAATGCAAGCTTTCAAGACCACTTAGCTCTCTTCTTCAGGCATGTTTAGAATGAAGCTAAAGAGACCGAAGTTGAAAAGCGTGCATCCTAAAGCTACTCAGCCAATAATGATATCACTTATTCTATCAGTTTCCTGCAGTATAATGAGGGTGAGAGTGGAGCTTCTGAATGTTTTGATTATTAGCGTTCCACTAGAATTTCATTTCAAACTGAAATTTTCCACAAAACCAAACCTGTTATAAATATAAAAGAAAATTAACTCTAGAACTTCTAATATTTCTCTAACTAAATTCAATTCCATTTAAGAAAATTAGCCTCTGGAATATAAATATGACATCATAGGAACAGTGGTGTCCTGCTACACCTGCTCTTGTGAACCGACGGCATATGTGACACCATATATGTTGTAGGCCCTTACTGACACATGCATTATACGGTTTTCTTGTTCCAAGTGCTCATGTCTGTGTTCTCATGAAAATCACACTCTATATTACTAATTTTGCCCATCCATAGTTTAGATCCCATCAAATATTAGGTTTCAATCAACTTATCAAAACGTCTCATTCCATTTGTAAAATAACACTTAAAGGGATAGTAATGTTTTACAAAAAAGCAGCTCCAATTAATCATCATAGTATTTGGGCCATGGAGAGTGTTATTTCAATACTGTCAGAGTTGTAGTTCATGAGTAACTGAATAATAAAGTATCCCCCTCCCGTTCCTTTTACTGATGTAACACTGCTCACCTCAGAGCAGCAAGACTGTCTGGATGGATCGCAGAGAGGGACAGTCTTCAGTGATCATAAGGAAAAACCTGAAAAACCTGTCAAGGGGGCATGGTTTTCTATATGATCACAGTAAGAAGTTTGTCCCTTGCTGTGACCTGTCAAATCCAGAGGCCAGATTCCGCATCTGGGTGGGGGGTGGCTTACTCTAGGTAAAATGGACAGGAGGGGGATACTTTCTCATTCAATTACTCTTGAATTACAACTCTGACAGAACTGAAATAACACTCTCCATGGTCCAAATACTATGAAGATTAACCAGAGCTGCTTTTTTGTGAAACATTACTATCCCTTTAATTTACATCCATCTAAACACAAAAAGGGGACTTACTTGCAATGGGAAGAAACAAAGTCCAATACCAAACCTTAAAATATATTAAAACCGAACCACTATTCTCACAAAGTGAACAGGAAAATATAAAGACGATCCGATATAAAAGAAGGAGAACACAGTTCCAGTTCTAGCAGATGTGAGCAAATGATATATAATAATCAATACATGAGGGAAATAAATTCACTTATTAAATGCAAATACGGCAATAAATAAATCATAGGACTAAAAGATCCAGGTTTCTGGGGTGAGAGATGGAGTGATATACAATGAAACATGAGTGATGAACTGATAGAGATGATGAAAATGGATGATGTATGAACAAATTGAAATTGTTTCAAAGTAAATGGATATCACAGTATTTTTTGCCTTATATTTAAGAGTTTCTGTGCTGCTCTCTTATAGAGGACCTCCAATTCCCTTGCAGACAAAACTAAAAACGAGTAGAAGGAAAGAGCAAGAGAAAATCTAAATGGGTGTTTATTCAGAACACGGACACATACAATTTTGCACTTACATGATATCACTATGAAAATCTCTCATCTCCTTCACAGTCCTTTAGCTACGATGCTGTGTAGACCTCTGGTCCTTTATCTTACAGCTGTAAGCATCCAGAATCCTCACATATCCCCTGAGGAAGTGGAAAGTTATGTTCCCACGAAACGCATTGGGAATCTATACTACAGATGTAAGCCCATGATGAGAGAAGACCACATCCTCTGAAACAGCAGCGTGGATCTTCACACCGAGTTCCATAACACTGCTACAGTGTGGTTATATAGCACATGTTTGGAGGACTGTTTTTGTTTGAACATGCTTTCAGTGGACTAAGTCTCCTTTGGCAGAGGATTTAAAGGGATAGTAATGTTTCACAATAAAAGCAGCTCCAATTAATCTTCATAGTATTTGAGCCATGGAGAATGTTATTTCAGTACTGTTCGAATTGTAGTTCAAGAGTAATTGACTGATAAAATATGCCCCTCCCACCCCTTTTACTGATGTAACACTGCTCACATCAGAGCAGCAAGATTGTTCAGATGGATAGTAGCGAGGGACAGTCTTCAGTGAGCATAAGGAAAAACCTGAAAAACCTGTCAAGGGGGGCAGGGTTTTCCTTATGATCACAGTAAGAAGATTGTCCCTTGTTGTGATCTGTCCAGTCAAGTGACCAGATTCCACATCTGAGGGGAGGCGGCTTACACTAGGTAAAAGGGGTGGAAGAGGGATACTTTATCATTCAATTACTCTTGATCTACAGCCCTGACAGTATTGAAATAACACTCTCTATGGCCCAAATACTATGAAGACTAATTTGAGATGCTGTTTTTGTGAAACATTACTATCCCTTTAACCTTTTGAGTGCCAGAGAGATACGGAACGCTTTGCTCAAGGGTTTAGAATATCATACCTCCCAAGTGTCCCTCTTTAAGAGGGACAGTCCCTCTTTTACACCCAAAACCCTCTGTCCCTCTTTCCCACTGTGATGTCCCTCTTTTTAGGAGATCTGACTGAGTGGTGTGTAGATAAGTGTATCATATTGTTCTACAGCAATATAACTTGCATTATTGTTTGTTTAAATGTCAGTATATGTGTTTATAAATTCGTCTGTGTAAATAAAATACTTTGGTCTTGTTATAAGTCATTTATTAGGTTACACAAAGGGGTATGAATAGGTCATGAAATAGCCTAAAAATCCCCAGTAATGCCCCGCCCACCAGCCACGCCCCCAGCAACACCCCCTAAAACACAAGTGTCCCTCTTTGGCAATTTGAAATGTTGGGAGGTATGGAATATAGGCATTTATTCAGGAAACACAGTGCACTAAGACAGACTAGAATTGCTGATTCTGGATGTTTACAGCTGTAAGATAAAGGACACAGCATCACAGCTAAAGAACTGGGAGGGAGATGAGCACTTTTCATAGTGATATCTGTAATTGCAGGGTATGTGTCTGTTTGGGTTCTGAATAAACATCACATTTAGATTTTGCTCTTGGGCATTTCTTTTATTTGTTTTTAATGCACATTCATGGCTGTAAAAAGAAATACTTCAGCTTTTGCAAAAACGGACTATGTGATATGAAGAAAACTCAGTGTGAGTGGTAACAAAGGCCTGAAACAGGAGTATTCAAGACTAAAAGCAAATAAATAGCACAGCGGGCAATTTAACATCAACAGAAAACCTCTGATGTCATTCATTCAGTATTCTAACACTAATGGATGCTATTAGATTTTATAATTTAAAGGAGCGGTAAACATTTATTATAAAAAGGGTTATAGGGTTTTACCTGTTGTGTAAAACAAAGGCAGTCCTACTGCAGGGAGATTTTCGTTCAAAAGTTATCAGACTTATTTTTTAACTCCTTGGTTGCTAGTGATGCCCAATATATTACTTCACATTGAGGCATAGAGGTGATAAAGCAGAGATAACGTCTCTAGTGATATCACTTCTCCAGTTCCTACGTTATTCTACAGGGAACATGGACTAACATTGCCAGCTTTGGAATAGAATAACATAGGACTTGGAGACGGGATATAGAAACCACCAGGCCCTGGTGCGAAAATTGCCATGGGTCCCCTCCCAAAACTACCATGCAACTCCACCCCACATGCATTCATACACATTCCCCCCTCAGTGTCATATACATTCACACACGTCCTCCTCACTAGTGCCATGTACATCCATACAGGGTTCCCCCCGTGACATGCAGACCCCCCCCCCCCAGTGAAATGCCACATATATCAATACAGATTTCCCCAGTGCAGTGCCACATATATCAATACAGGTTTCCCCAGGGCAGTGCCACATATATCAATACAGATTTCCCAGTGCAGTGCCACATATATCAATACAGGTTTCCCCAGGGCAGTGCCACATATATCAATACGGATTTCCCCAGTGCAGTGACACATATATCAATACAGATTTCCCAGTGCAATGCCACATATATCAATACGGATTTCCCCAGTGCAGTGCCACATATATCAATACGGATTTCCCCAGTGCAATGCCACATATATCAATACGGATTTCCCCAGTGCAGTGCCACATATATCAATACGGATTTCCCCAGTGCAGTGCCACATATATCAATACAGATTTCCCCAGTGCAGTGCCACATATATCAATACGGATTTCCCCAGTGCAATGCCACATATATCAATACGGATTTCCCCAGTGCAGTGCCACATATATCAATACGGATTTCCCCAGTGCAGTGCCACATATATCAATACGGATTTCCCCAGTGCAATGCCACATATATCAATACAGATTTCCCCAGTGCAGTGCCACATATATCAATACAGATTTCCCCAGTGCAATGCCACATATATCAATACGGATTTCCCCAGTGCAATGCCACATATATCAATACGGATTTCCCCAGTGCAGTGCCACATATATCAATACAGATTTCCCCAGGGCAGTGCCACATATATCAATACAGATTTCCCCAGTGCAATGCCACATATATCAATACAGATTTCCCCAGTGCAATGCCACATATATCAATACGGATTGCCCCAGTGCAGTGCCACATATATCAATACGGATTGCCCCAGTGCAATGCCACATATATCAATACAGATTTCCCAGTGCAGTGCCACATATATCAATACGGATTGCCCCAGTGCAGTGCCACATATATCAATACAGATTTCCCCAGTGCAGTGACACATATATCAATACAGATTTCCCCTTGCAGTGACACATATATCAATACGGATTGCCCCAGTGCAATGCCACATATATCAATACAGATTTCCCAGTGCAGTGCCACATATATCAATACGGATTGCCCCAGTGCAGTGCCACATATATCAATACAGATTTCCCCAGTGCAGTGCCACATATATCAATACGGATTGCCCCAGTGCAGTGCCACATATATCAATACGGATTGCCCCAGTGCATTGCCACATATATCAATACGGATTGCCCCAGTGCAGTGCCACATATATCAATACGGATTGCCCCAGTGCAGTGCCACATATATCAATACGGATTTCCCCAGTGCAGTGCCACATATATCAATACGGATTTCCCCAGTGCAGTGCCACATATATCAATACGGATTTCCCCAGTGCAGTGCCACATATATCAATAAATATTCTCACCTCCACATTGCCCCCATTGTCCACCTTCACATTGCCTCCAATGTTCATCTACAAATTAGGTTGCTCACTAATGCCCCCCATTGTCCACCCCCACAATGCCCCTAATGTCCACCTCCACATTGCCCCCATTGCCTACCTCCACATTGGCCACTACCACATTGCCCTCATTGTCCATCTCCACATTTGCCACCTCCACATTGCCCCCACTGTCCACCTTCACATTGCCCCCATTGTCCACCTCCATATTGCCCCCATTGTCCACCTTCAATTTAGCCACCTCCACATTGCTTCCATTGTCCACCTCCACATTGCCTCCATTGTCCATCTACACATTAGCCACCTCCACATTGCCCCCATTGTCCACCTTCATAATGCCCCCATTGTCCACCTTCACATTAGCCATCTCCACATTGTTCCCATTGTCCACCTCCACATTGCTTCTATTGTCCACCTCCACATTGCCTCCATTGTCCTTCTACACATTAACCACCTCCACAATGCCCCCATTGTACTCTTCCACATTGGCCACCTCCACACTGTACTTCCCATTGTCCACCTCCACATTAGCTACCTTCACTGTCCAAATTGCCCCCACTGTCCACCTCCATGTTGCCCACATAATAGTCCACCTCCACATTAGCCACCTCCGCAAACGCAATGCCCCCACTGTCCACCTTCACATTGCCCCCGTTGTCTACCTCCACATTTCCCAATTCCCATCTCAGCAGCAGTGACTTTGAGCAGTCTTTTCGTGTCAGCTGTCAGGAATGGATTCTTGAATCAGACGATGGCCGAACAGAGCAGCGCTGTACTTACCTTTCGCTCTGCTTCTGTTTCCCCTATAGCCTGCGCATAAGCAGATTAGTGTACATGTTTACAATTTCTAAAAACCTCTGTATGTGAGTTGCCTAGTGGAAACTTGAAAAACACACTCTACAGATCTGGCCCTGAGACTTTCAAACTTAATTACCGGGGATAGAGGCCAATTTTTAGGGCTCAGTGAGTTTCCTTGTAACTCCTCCCACTTTACTGCCACTTCCAGACAATCTCTGTCCTGTTCCTTCTACTCTGCACCCATTTTAAGGGCGAACAACATCTCTTCTCCTTCCAATACCACCCACCTCAATAAAGTCCCACTTACTTTATGATACAAATCGGGACATTTAGACCCTCCAATTTCCAGACCTTAGTGGACCTCCGGATGCTTGGGAGAAGAAGGTTCCCAGCTATAAAAACAGCTCATGAAAAAAAAGTATAGACCTTATGTATAAATGTGAAACAGTGCAGTTTTGAGGAAAACTAACTTCACCATAAGTGGCACATGAACATTCCAATTGGTTTAAATGGAATTCTTAACTAACCAATGGAATGCTAGTCAGGTCACCTACGGCCTGATATGCATAAAAGTAATGAGAAAAAATTCTGGGGCAAACCGAATGTACACCAGAGGACAAATAAAAATACCTCTAGCTTACAAGGGATTAAAATATGTTTTAGCATTTGGCATATGAAAAAACATGCATTTCTAGTACTCATATAGAGTGTTTCCCTTCTACACAGTCGCCTTCTGTTTTCTAATTGCCGTGAAATCCCCTTTGTGAAAAGGAGGTGTCTGTGTGCTAACAAGATGTCACTTTTCTTGCGGTTCCCTGGTCCCTGAAGTGAGAAACCTACTTCCAGGGAAACGTGAGAGCTGGGAGCTAGTGTTGAGCGAGCATGCTCGGCCGATGCTCGGATCGGCTCGAGCATCGCTCTGCTCGGCACATGGCGGTACTCGTACGAGTACCGCATGTGCTCGCCCGCCATGTTCGGGTCTCCTCCCCGCACGTTTTGCGGCTGCTGCGCAGCCAATAAACGTGCAGGGAGGCTCTGACATCGGTGTAATGCCAGCAGCCATGTTGGCTGCTGGCATTACACTGATTGGCTGGCCAGAACCCGTGGTCAGGTGCTGTATAGCACCTGACCATCGAGTTCGGCTCAGTCTGAGCCAGGGAGAGCTGAGGATAGGAAGGGAAAGGCAGTGTAGGGAGGAAAAAAACAAAAATTGTGAAAAAAAAAGAACCAAAAGTCCTTTTTAGGACTACTGTGTGTGGGGGCAGCAGGTTATTTGGTGTGGGGGGAAAAAAACAAAAAAAAAAAAAAAAATATATATATATTCTGTTTAGTGTGCAAAGTTGCAGATTAGAGCACATTCTGTTTAGTGTGCACAGTTGCAGATTAGAGCACATTCTGTTTAGTGTGCAAAGTTGCAGATTAGAGCACATTCTGTTTAGTGTGCAAAGTTGCAGATTAGAGCACATTCTGTTTAGTGTGCAAAGTTGCAGATTAGAGCACATTCTGTTAAGTCTTCAAACTAAAATATCAAAGTCACGTATTCCATTCAGTGTGCGTCGCCGCAGTTTAGCAGCACATTCTGAGTACTGTGCAGAGTTGCAGAATAGGAAGAAATACTGTTAAGTCTTCAAACTCAAATATCAAAGTCACATATTCCATTCAGTGTGCTTCGCCGCAGTTTAGCAGCACATTCTGTGTACTGTGCAGAGTTGCAGAATAGGAAGAAATACTGTTAAGTCTTCAAACTCAAATATCAAAGTCACATATTCCATTCAGTGTGCTTCGCCGCAGTTTAGCAGCACATTCTGTGTACTGTGCAGAGTTGCAGAATAGGAAGAAATACTGTTAAGTCTTCAAACTAAAATATCAAAGTCACATATTCCATTCAGTGTGCTTCGCCGCAGTGTAGCAGCACATTCTGTGTACTGTGCAGAGTTGCAGAATAGGAAGAAATACTGTTAAGTCTTCAAACTAAAATATCAAAGTCACATATTCCATTCAGTGTGCTTCGCCGCAGTGTAGCAGCACATTCTGTGTACTGTGCAGAGTTGCAGAATAGGAAGAAATACTGTTAAGTCTTCAAACTAAAATATCAAAGTCACATATTCCATTCAGTGTGCTTCGCCGCAGTGTAGCAGCACATTCTGTGTACTGTGCAGAGTTGCAGAATAGGAAGAAATACTGTTAAGTCTTCAAACTAAAATATCAAAGTCACATATTCCATTCAGTGTGCTTCGCCGCAGTGTAGCAGCACATTCTGTGTACTGTGCAGAGTTGCAGAATAGGAAGAAATACTGTTAAGTCTTCAAACTAAAATATCAAAGTCACATATTCCATTCAGTGTGCTTCGCCGCAGTGTAGCAGCACATTCTGTGTACTGTGCAGAGTTGCAGAATAGGAAGAAATACTGTTAAGTCTTCAAACTAAAATATCAAAGTCACATATTCCATTCAGTGTGCTTCGCCGCAGTTTAGCAGCACATTCTGTGTACTGTGCAGAGTTGCAGAATAGGAAGAAATACTGTTAAGTCTTCAAACTAAAATATCAAAGTCACATATTCCATTCAGTGTGCTTCGCCGCAGTTTAGCAGCACATTCTGTGTACTGTGCAGAGTTGCAGAATAGGAAGAAATACTGTTAAGTCTTCAAACTCAAATATCAAAGTCACATATTCCATTCAGTGTGCTTCGCCGCAGTTTAGCAGCACATTCTGTGTACTGTGCAGAGTTGCAGAATAGGAAGAAATACTGTTAAGTCTTCAAACTAAAATATCAAAGTCACATATTCCATTCAGTGTGCTTCGCCGCAGTGTAGCAGCACATTCTGTGTACTGTGCAGAGTTGCAGAATAGGAAGAAATACTGTTAAGTCTTCAAACTAAAATATCAAAGTCACATATTCCATTCAGTGTGCTTCGCCGCAGTGTAGCAGCACATTCTGTGTACTGTGCAGAGTTGCAGAATAGGAAGAAATACTGTTAAGTCTTCAAACTAAAATATCAAAGTCACATATTCCATTCAGTGTGCTTCGCCGCAGTTTAGCAGCACATTCTGTGTACTGTGCAGAGTTGCAGAATAGGAAGAAATACTGTTAAGTCTTCAAACTAAAATATCAAAGTCACATATTCCATTCAGTGTGCTTCGCCGCAGTGTAGCAGCACATTCTGTGTACTGTGCAGAGTTGCAGAATAGGAAGAAATACTGTTAAGTCTTCAAACTAAAATATCAAAGTCACATATTCCATTCAGTGTCTTTCACCGCCGTTTAACAGCCTATTCTGTGTACTCTGCAGAGTTGCAGAATTATAAGAAATACTGTTAAGTTTTCAAACTCAAATATTAAAGTCACATATTCCATTCAGTGTCTTTCACCGCCGTTTAACAGCCTATTCTGTGTACTCTGTACAGTTGCAGAATTATAAGAAATACTGTTAAGTTTTCAAACTCAAATATTAAAGTCACATATTCCATTCAGTGTCTTTCACCGCCGTTTAACAGCCTATTCTGTGTACTCTGTACAGTTCCAGAATTATAAGAAATACTGTTAAGTTTTCAAACTCAAATATTAAAGTCACATATTCCATTCAGTGTCTTTCACCGCCGTTTAACAGCCTATTCTGTGTACTCTGTACAGTTCCAGAATTATAAGAAATACTGTTAATTTTTCAAACTCAAATATTAAAGTCACATATTCCATTCAGTGTCTTTCACCGCCGTTTAACAGCCTATTCTGTGTACTCTGTACAGTTGCAGAATTATAAGAAATACTGTTAAGTTTTCAAACTCAAATATTAAAGTCACATATTCCATTCAGTGTCTTTCACCGCCGTTTAACAGCCTATTCTGTGTACTCTGTACAGTTCCAGAATTATAAGAAATACTGTTAAGTTTTCAAACTCAAATATTAAAGTCACATATTCCATTCAGTGTCTTTCACCGCCGTTTAACAGCCTATTCTGTGTACTCTGTACAGTTCCAGAATTATAAGAAATACTGTTAAGTTTTCAAACTCAAATATTAAAGTCACATATTCCATTCAGTGTGTTTCAACGCCGTTTAACAGCCTATTCTGTGTACTCTGCAGAGTTGCAGAATAGTAAGAAATACTGTTAAGTTTTCAAACTCAAATATTAAAGTCACATATTCCATTCAGTGTGTGTCACCGCAGTTTAGCAGCCTATTCTGTGTACTCTGCAGAGTTGCAGAATAGTAAGAAATACTGTTAATTTTTCAAACTCAAATATTAAAGTCACATATTCCATTCAGTGTCTTTCACCGCCGTTTAACAGCCTATTCTGTGTACTCTGTACAGTTCCAGAATTATAAGAAATACTGTTAAGTTTTCAAACTCAAATATTAAAGTCACATATTCCATTCAGTGTGTTTCAACGCCGTTTAACAGCCTATTCTGTGTACTCTGTACAGTTCCAGAATTATAAGAAATACTGTTAAGTTTTCAAACTCAAATATTAAAGTCACATATTCCATTCAGTGTGTTTCAACGCCGTTTAACAGCCTATTCTGTGTACTCTGCAGAGTTGCAGAATAGTAAGAAATACTGTTAAGTTTTCAAACTCAAATATTAAAGTCACATATTCCATTCAGTGTGTGTCACCGCAGTTTAGCAGCCTATTCTGTGTACTCTGCAGAGTTGCAGAATAGTAAGAAATACTGTTAATTTTTCAAACTCAAATATTAAAGTCACTTATTCCATTCAGTGTGTGTCACCGCAGTTTAGCAGCCTATTCTGTGTACTCTGCAGAGTTGCAGAATAGTAAGAAATACTGTTAAGTTTTCAAACTCATATATATTAAAGTCATATATATCGTGTAAGATGAAGAAGGCGGGTAAAAAGGGACGGGGAAGTGGACGTGATCCTGAAAGTTCAGGGCGCGGGTCAGGACGCGGAGAAACTGTGCCTGGTGCCAGAGCACAAGAAAGAAAGACATCCACCATACCTAGCTTCATGTCTGATTTCACAGGGCGTCGCAGGACATCACTCTCGAGGTCCGACCAGTGCGAACAGGTGGTCGGTTGGATGACAGCTGATACTGCTTCCAGTCGGTTAAGCACCACCCTGTCTTCCACCAAGTCCACTCTCAGTAGCCAAGAGTCTGGTCAACATAATCCTCACTCTGATCATCCTTCCTCCCACCATACACGGTCTGGTCAAAGAAGTGATCCCACACTGGGATATAGTGATGAGCTCGTCTCATCACCAATCCTTCATTTGACCCTCTCTCCAAGCACGCTTGCAGAGGAACATGACATCTTGTGCCCTGATTCACAACCTCTAGAGGCTACCCAATCACAAGAAGATGACAGATGTGAACGGCATTTAAGGTCAAAGGAAGTAGTGGATGATGATGATGATGATGATGAGACACAGTTGCCATTAAATCAACCACTATTTCCGTCTCAAGACCTTGTTGAGGAGAATGTTATACAGTTGTCAATGACTGAGTATGTGGTGGGATCAAGACTTGAGGAGGATGATCAGAGTGAGGAAGTGGAGGAGGACTTGGTGGACGATGAGGTGACTGACCCCACCTGGGAAGGTGTAGAGCCGAGCGATGACAGCAGTCCTGAGGGTGAGCCATCTGCAGCACCGCAACAGGCTGGAAGAGGCAGTGGTGTGGCTACAGAAAGAAGGCGGACCGCACCAAACCGGCCCGCAAATGTTCCACGGAGCACCCCCTTGCGTAAATCTACCTTGCCAAGGGGTAGGTGTTCCGCGGTATGGCGTTTTTTTAAGGAAAGTGCGGACGACAAAAGAATTGTAGTTTGCAACCTGTGCCACACCAGAATGAGCCGAGGCATGAACACTAGAAACCTCACCACCACCAGCATGATCCGACACATGGCATCCAAGCACCGTAGTAAGTGGGAGGAACGCCTGGATCGCCCATCTGTGTCTGCAGGCCACACCACTGCCTCCTCTTCCCCTGTTTTCGGTGCCGGCCAATCGCCTGTCGAAGGCGCAGGCCCGCATACCTCCCGCCCTGCACCTGTACCATCTGAAGCACCATCAGCGACCACATCCACTTCCCTGTCCCAGCACAGCGTCCAAATGTCGTTACCCCAGGCATTTGAGCGCAAGAGAAAGTACCCAGCCACCCACCCACAGGCCATAGCACTAACCTCACACCTTTCAAAATTACTGGCCATCGAAATGCTGCCATTTAGGCTTGTGGACACTGAGTCCTTCCGCAGCCTGATGGCAGCAGCTGTCCCTCGGTACGCGGTCCCCAGCCGCCACTACTTTTCCCGGTGTGCCATCCCCGCATTACACCACCATGTGTCCCGTAACATCACCCGTGCCCTGACCAACGCAGTTACTGGGAAGGTCCACTTAACGACTGACACATGGACAAGTGCTTGTGGCCAGGGACGCTACATTTCCCTGACGGCACACTGGGTGAATGTCGTGGAGGCTGGGAGCGACTCGGACCCTGGGATGGCACGGGTGCTACCCACGCCGAGGATTGCGGGCCCTACCTCCATCAGGGTTTCCACCAGCACCTACGTTATTGGCTCCTCCTCCTCCGTTTCCACCTCCGAATTCTCTACACACACCGCCACTCCCCCATCAGCCAGTAGCTGGAAGCAGTGTAGCACTGCAGTGGGGAAGCGTCAACAGGCCGTGCTGAAGCTGATCTGCCTTGGGGACAAACAGCACACGGCCTCAGAGCTGTTGCAGGGGATTAGTCACCAGACCGAGCAGTGGCTCTCGCCACTCAACCTGCAACCAGGCATGGTTGTGTGTGATAATGGGCGTAACTTGGTGGCGGCTTTGGAGCTCGGCAAGCTCACACACGTACCATGCCTAGCGCATGTATTTAATTTAGTGGTGCAGCGATTTCTAAAAACCTACCCCAATGTGCATGATCTCTTGACCAAGGTGCGCCGCGTGTGTGCACATTTCCGTAAGTCATCTACAGCTTCGGCCGGCCTGTTGAAGCTGCAGCAGCGCTTACAATTGCCAGCTCACCGGCTGCTGTGTGACGTGAGCACGCGCTGGAACTCCACCTTCCACATGTTGGCCCGGCTTTGTGAGCAGCAGAGGGCAGTAGTGGAGTACCAGCTGTTACACGGTCGTCGCCTCTCCGTTCAACTTCCTGTAATCAGAAGTGAGGAGTGGGAATGGATGTCAGACCTCTGCGAGGTTTTACGCAATTTTGAGGAATCGACACAGATGGTGAGCGGCGATAACACTATTATCAGTGTAACCATCCCACTTCTGTGTCTACTGAAACGCTCGCTGCTCACAATTAAAACCGACGCTTTGCATGTGGAAGAGGTGGAAATGGGGGAGGAAGAGCTTACACAAGGTGATAGCCAGAGCACCCTCACTTCGTCTTCTCAGCGACAATTGGAGGAGGCGGAGGAGGAGGAGGAGGAAGACACGGTTGCCTCCGCTACAGAGGGTAGCCATGGAACTTTAGTTCCATCTCTTCAGCGTGGGTGGGCAGAAGAGGAGGAAGAGGATGAGGATATTGAGAGTCATCCTCCTGGTGAGGACAGCGAAATCTTGACTGTTGGTACTCTGGCACACATGGCTGACTTTATGTTAGGCTGCCTTTCCCGTGACCCACGCGTTATATGCATTTTAAACAACACGGATTACTGGGTGTTCACCCTTCTGGACCCCCGCTACAAAGAGAATTTCTCATCTCTCATTCCTCCGGTGGAGAGGACAAGCAAAATGGTGCAATACCAGAAGGTTCTTGTCGAAAAATTGCTCCAAAATTTTCCATCTGACAACGCTGGCGGCAGAGTACGTGCTACCTTGGCCAACAGAGAAGGGGAGAAAAGGGGAGCACACAGCAGTTCCGAGAAAGGCAGGGCAACACTCTCCAAGGCGTGGGACACCTTCATGACACCCCGCCAGCACCCTCACCCTGATGCGCAGCCTAGTGTCACAAGGAGGGAAAAGTTTTGGAAGATGGTGAAGGAGTACGTAGCAGACCGTGTCAGCGTCCTCAATGATCCCTCTGTGCCTTACAACTACTGGGTGTCCAAGCTGGACACGTGGTATGAACTGGCACTCTACGCCTTGGAGGTGCTGGCCTGCCCTGCCGCCAGCGTTCTGTCTGAGCGGGTATTTAGTGCTGCTGGTGGCATCATAACAGATAAGCGTATCCGCCTTTCCACCGACAATGCTGATAGGTTGACACTTATAAAAATGAACAAGGCCTGGATTTCCCCTGACTTCTCCACTCCACTGGAGGAAAGCCCCGGGGGAACATAAACTCACTTTATATATGTTATTTACAATGATGGGAATACTCTGTATTCCCATTCACCCCTTCCACCCAAAAAACGGGTATATGGTTGACTCTTAATCTTCTCATCCTCCTCCTCCTCTTCCATATGCCCTGTGCTATAATTTTTATATAGGGCCAGCTCACCAGCGGGCCCTGTGATATAATTTTTATATAGGGTCAGCTCACCAGCGGGCCCTGTTTGACAATTTTTATATAGGTCAGCTCACCAGCGGGCCTTCTCATATAATGTTTTATTGGGTCAGCTCTCTAGCGGGCCCTCTCATATAATGTTTTATAGCGTCAGCTCACTAGCGGGCCTTCGCATATAATGTTTAGGATGGTCAGCTCTGCAGCAGACCCTCACCCATAATGTTTTAGATGGTCAGCTCAGCGCACGTTTCCCTCTTAATCATGGCCTCAGTTCTGAAAATCAAGGAAATTTTTGGGAGAATTTGCCTCTGCGCACGTTTCCCTCTTAATCATGGCCTCAGTTCTGAAAATCAAGGAAATTTTTGGGAGAATTTGCCTCTGCGCACGTTTCCCTCTTAATCATGGCCTCAGTTCTGAAAATCAAGGAAATTTTTGGGAGAATTTGCCTCTGCGCACGTTTCCCTCTTAATCATGGCCTCAGTTCTGAAAATCAAGGAAATTTTTGGGAGAATTTGCCTCTGCGCACGTTTCCCTCTTAATCATGGCCTCAGTTCTGAAAATCAAGGAAATTTTTGGGAGAATTTGCCTCTGCGCACGTTTCCCTCTTAATCATGGCCTCAGTTCTGAAAATCAAGGAAATTTTTGGGATAATTTGCCTCTGCGCACGTTTCCCTCTTAATCATGGCCTCACTTCAGAAAATCGATGAAATTTTTGGGATAATTTGCAGATGATATACAAGTAAATATACAGCAAATACTGTTTGGTAACAATTTTTCGCCTAAAGTCGTTTTTATTTTCCTTTTTGTGTGTTTTACGGTCAGTCTGTAAAAATGGCGTACTACGGGCGAAAGATCGTTCCCAGCAGCGATGTTGGAGTCCAAGGTGCATCCAGACATCCTCCCTATGCTGTCCCTGAACCATTTCTGTAGTGTTTCCATCTTTTTCTGCCCTTTTCCTATGGACCAGGCACCCTCCCCTCATCAGAGCAGGGGGTGCCTGGTGTA
The DNA here is from genome assembly GCA_037306005.1 of Rhinophrynus dorsalis. Classification (NCBI taxonomy): domain Eukaryota; kingdom Metazoa; phylum Chordata; class Amphibia; order Anura; family Rhinophrynidae; genus Rhinophrynus; species Rhinophrynus dorsalis. The sequence continues at coordinate 42,405,436 of CM074722.1, forward strand.
ATGCTCGAGTCCTCCCATTGACTTCAATGGGGCTCGGGTGCTCGGCCGAGCACTCGAGCCTCAGGGGGTGCTCGGTCAGAGCACCCGAACATCCGAGCATTGGGGTGCTCGCTCATCACTACTGGGAGCGTATTTTTTTTTTTCACACCAATGATTGAAAGTTTACTCTTCCTAATCATTACAACAGGGGCCCTGCTCTTGTGATCAGTACATAAACAGCATGGAGACATCTGGATCTGCCGTAAGCGTGCACACACTTCTGTCTTTTTTTTTTATCAGGAATGCTGGGAGTTCTGTGCTGGGAGCATTCTGTGCGGTATGCTGGGAGTTCTGTGCTGGGAGCATTCTGTGCGGTATGCTGGGAGTTCTGTGCTGGGAGCATTCTGTGCGGAATACTGGGAGTTCTGTGCTGGGAGCATTCTGTACGTTCGGGCAGTAGCAACAGCGCATGACTGCATTACGTGCGCCGCCAGTGAGGTGGCGGCAGTAAGCAAAGCAGGACTGGCCTCTTAACCCTTTGAGTGCCAGAGAGGTATGCAACGCATTGCAAAGCAATGCTTTGCGTACCCCTCAGGCACTCAAAGGGTTAACATCACCAGGACTTTGGGCTTTTATATTTGTATGATATATTCTTCCACACTCCTGCATCAATGGCATTTTAATCCTAGAGGGTCATATTGCACAGTGTAAATAGCAGACACACATAGGTATATTGTTGTATTTCCCAAAGTGTTGGCCTGACTATTTAGCAATGGATTTGATTATTTAAAGGGATGGTTATGTTTCACAAAAACAGCAGTTCCAATTATTCATCATAGTATTTGGCCACAGAGAGTGTCATTTCAATACTGTCAGAGTTGTAGTACAAGAGTAACTGAATGATAAAGTATCTCCCTCCTGCCCCTTTTACCTAGTGTAAGCCACCTCCACTCAGATGTAGAATCTGGTCTCAGGACAGGACAGGTTGCAGCAAGGGTCAATCTTCTTACTGTGATCATAAGGAAAACCCTGCCCCCCTTGACAGGTTTTTCAGGTTTTACCTTAAAGGGATAGTAATGTCAGAAAAAAAGTATTAACTATATGGTAGATACAATTAAAAGTGAGTACTTGTACTTATTCATATCTCTCAAACCGTTATGGTTTGAGATATATAGGAAAATAAAGTTTTGCTTGACGAGCTGTAAAGTTTTCAGAAGCAGATTCTGGTTCCTGGATCAGAAGGTGGCTCTTCAGCAGCACCAACATAGCGATACCTAAAAATAAATACTTAATCGGAACGGTCTACAATGTGTGCCTGGTTTGCAAGCACACATTGTAGACCATTCCAAAGAAGTATTTACCTTTAGATATCGTTATATCGGAGCTGCTGAACAGCCGCATCTGGTCAAGTGACCAGAATCTGCTTCTGACAGCTTTACAGTTCGTCAAGCAGAAAGGGGAGGGAGCAGAGAACTTTATTTTCCTATATCTCTTAAACCATAATGGTTTGAGAGATACTGTACAAATAAGTGCAAGTACTCTCTTTTAATTGTATCTACCATATACTCAATACTTTTTTTCTGACATTCCAATCCCTTTAAGCTCACTAAAGATTGTCCCTCTCTGCGATCCATTCTGGACAGTCTTGCTGCTCTGAGGTGAGCAGTGTTACATTAGTAAAAGGGGCAGGAATGGGATACTTTATTCAATTACTCTTAAACTACAACTCTGACGTTATTGAAATAACACTCTCCATGGCCCAAATACCCAGTGGGGTCAGAGGCGTAACTAGAAGCCTCCGGGCCCTGGTACAAGAAGTGCCACGGGTCCCCCCTCCCACCACATTGACCCCCCTCCACAATGCCCCCATCTCCTACCTGGAGCTCCCGCACGGTCCTCTTAGTAATGCAAAGAGCTGGGAGATTATGTCATCTCCCAGCACTCTGCATTACTATAGCACCGGGGGGAGATTGCGGGCGGCAGGCGGAGGGGTCGCAGGGAGAGGCCGGGCCGCTGGAGTGTATGGGCCCAGTTGCAGGTGCGAGCCCTGCGAACCCTATAGTTACGCCACTGAATGGTGTGTCAATGCTGTATTTCATGTTTCCCTGCCTGTTTCCCTTTCCCTATTTCACTCAGTAGAGAATATTCTTGATCATTCGTAAATGCGAGAAGGATAAGGTGAGACTTTGATGGAGAACGATTTGAAAATAATTGTAGACAAGAGAATACACAATATAAGTTAGCAGCTGCAAAAGCCAGTAAGACAAATGTATGCATAAAATGTTATATAGATTTTGGTAATATGGTAACATGTCACCTGGAGTGCGCAGTACAGTTTTAGTCCAGAAAAAAAAAGGCAAAAAAAAAAAAACAATCTACAACTGCAAGGCATTCAAAAACAGTCAACAACCTTAACCCTTTGATTGCCAGGGGGTTATGCAACACATTAAACTCTTTAACGCCCCTCTTAAAATCCCTTTGCGTGCCTGAGAGGTATACAACTCAAAGGATAAAAATAAAACTATTTTTCAACCCCCCTCCCTTTGCCTCAACCTCATAAATAGTTTGTTGGATATTGCCTGGGGACGGACACACACTCATGCACACACACACCACACTCATGCGTGCACACACAAACACTCATGCACATACACACACAAAGATACTTTTTAATCAAGGACAAACAACCTCAAACCTTTGTCCAGCTAAGGATTATGGACGTTGTATTCCAACAACAGCAGGAGGTTTTTTCACCTATTTTAAAAGATTAAATTGTTAATTGATCAATATGCACTTCTTATACAGCGAAAAAAGTACACAGTTAACATGGAGTAATGCAACTTCTCCTTTCAAAGCCTTGACGCTACATAGTATAATAACCTCAAATGAAAAAAAGATAAATCTTCATAGTGTAACACATTTAATGTAAATGAAAACAGAAGGGATACAAATCAGTATATCACCTTCCAGTATTATGTGTATTCCTGAGGAGGTGGTGAATTCAGCAGGATATATCAGACACTGAACCTATAGAATTGCTTCAAAGGACTACTGAGTGTTGACTGAACAGCGCTGGCAGTAGAGAAGCAACGTTCCAAGATCCTGTCACAGAGTCGTACTGACAGCTTTGGACACGAGCTAGTTCTTCCTCTCACAGAGGAGGAGATATACTGATTCAGACGTGTCAGTTCAAAGAGTCTTGCATCTCTCCTGTTTTACCGTGATTTATATTAACTCTTTAAGTGCCAGAGGGGTTTGCAATGCATTTCACACCCCACTGGCACTCATAGGGTTAAATATATTATACTACTTGCATTACCCAGGATTTACTTTTGCACTTAGTCACTGTTAAAGGGTTAGTAATGTCTTATTTTAATAACTTTAGATATTAAAAAAATAAATTAACTGGTGCAAGTCCCGTCTCTCAAACATTTATTGTTTGAGAGATATATGGTTTTTAAGTCCCTCCCCCCCTTTCCCTGATGTCAGCTGTTGGAAGGAGATTCGAGGCGTGCGACCCGACGGCGGCTCTTCAGCAGAGCCGAAATACTGCTATCTAAAAAGAAATACTTCATTGGAAGGGTCTACAAAGTGTGCCTGGTTTGCAAGCACACTTTGTAGACCGTTCCAATGAAGTATTTAGTTTTAGATAGCGATTTTTCGGCTCTGCTGAAGAGCCACCGGCTGGTCCCAGGACCAGGATCTCCTTCTGTCAGCTAGAGCGCTGACATCAGTGAAGGGGGGGGGGACTTTAAAACCTTATATCTCTCAAACAATAAATGTTTGTGAGATGGGACTTGGATCAGTTAATTTATTTTTTAATATCTAAAATATTACATGTTATTAAAATATGACATTACTAACCCTTTACTGGGAGCTCACACATATTATTGCTATTATTTAGATTTATATCACATCAAGCTGCACAGTTGAACCCTTTGAGTGTCATTGAGGTATCCAACGCATTGTGACTCAAAGGGTTAATATTGCTGGACCAGAGCTCCCCTCTGAAGAAATAAAGGAGGGGAGGCATGTAAAAGAGGAGGGTAGGAAGTGTGGGTTTGTGGGTAGAGGAGGGAAGGGCATAAGAGGGGGAGGAACAGGAAGTGACTGGTGGGCAAAGAGCAAGGCAGGAGTAACTTCCCTCCCTCCCTGTGGTCTTTGGGTTGTGGATAAATGGTGGTGGCAGTGAGATGTACTCGTTTTGGGGTACGTTAAGAGATAACGGAAATAACTTATACTGTTGCCCTCAATGGACTTATGTCACAGGTGATTACATTAACCGATGGAGCTGGCTCCATTGAGTAACTTGTTTAAAGGGGATGTGTCACCTATACAAGACTTAAGCTAAATTGTTAGGTTATATCAATATTAGCACTAAAGTGTGCTTATTTTTTAAAATAAAGCTTTGTTTTGTCAAAATTTAATATATAAAGTAGAGGCTGCAGGTACTTCCGGACAGACTGCTGTTACCTGCTTTGAAACCGCAGTCCATCGCTCTGCCCCTGCTCCCCTCCCTGTAGCCAGCCTCCTCCGATGACAGAGGCTTCAGTCTGTAAACTGGAGCGATCTTATTGGCAGAGATCGATTTCTTGCCAATGAGACCGCACCAGCTTACAGACAGAAGTCTCCGTCATTGGAGGAGGCTGGACAGAGGGAGGGGATCAGAGGCAGAGCAACAGGCTGCAGTCTATGTGGAAGTAGCTGCAGCCCATACATTATAACTAAAATTTTGACAAAACAAAGCTTTTTTTAAAAAAAAAATAAATACCCTTTTAGTGCTGTTATTGATATAACCTAACTATTTACCTTAAGTCTTGTATAGGTGTTAAAGGGATAGTAATACTCAAAATGTAAAAAAAGATATATTTTTTAGGGTTTATTTCCCTAAGTAAAACAAGGGTACTCCCACTGCTGTGAGGTGTTTTACTGAAAAGTTATTATAGCTCAAACTTGAATTTTTAGGTGCAGTATCACAGTGGCCTGAAATTATACAGTGGCGCTGTTGCTGCACCATCCTGTGGAGGTCTATGGTCAACTGACTAGATCTGTCCATAGGATGGTACAGCAACAGCGCCACTGTACAGTTTCAGGCCACTGAGATACTGCACCTAAAAAATTCAGGATTGAGTTGTAATAACTTTTGAATAAAACACCTTTAAGCAGTGGGTGTACCCTTGTTTTACTCAGGGGGATAACACTACAATATATGTTATTTTACATATTAAGTATTACTATATCTTTAACTGGTGATAAGCTTTAAGCATGAGCCCAATAATTTTGCCCATGCTAAGGGTATCAGGATTTTGATCAGTTATATTATTCAAAACATGTTGGAAATTTGGATATCTATGTTGTTAATTGTGTTGGGTAATAAAGTTTGGCCTGTTCAATCCAGCTCTGATGTGGTGTCCTTCCTTATTCCCTATTTCTTTTACATGTATTTTTTTAGTTCTTCACAGTTCACATTTTCATTTTTCCCACATAACTTTTTAGTACTTTGTGTATTGATATGTTTTCAGTGTTGGTTCTGAAATAACCCAAACAGTACTGGTTTTCAGGAATAACCTCATACCTCCCAAGTGTCCCTCTTTCAGAGGGACAGTACCTGTTTTAGACCCAAATCCCACTGTCCCTCTTTCCCACCCTAATGTCCCTCTTTTTAGGAGATCAGATTGTGTGGTGTGTGTATATAAGTGCATCACACTGCTCTGCTGCACTAAAACTCACAGTACTGTTTCTTTAAACGTCAGTATATGTGTTCATAAATTAGTCTGCTTAAATAAAATACTTATGTCTTGTTATAAGTCATTTATTAGGTAACACAACCAGGTGTCAATAGGTCATAAAATAGCCTAAAAATTCTCGTTAATGCCCTGGCCACCAGCCACACCCCCAGCCACACCCCCTAAAACACAATTGTCCCTCTTTGGCAATTCGAAATGTTGGTAGATATGTAACCTGACAGGAGCACAAGGGGAATCAATTAGTGGCTCAGTAATTCTGATTTTCATTGTGATAATGACAGAACATCCATGTGTCCAACTGAGAATATTCTCAAAGTCTGCACTGTCTGGGGGTTCTAAGGACTCAGGTTGAGATTTAGGGATGGATCGTTGCTAAGCAATGAACAGCACAGCCACGATGTTGCAAAGCAACACTTTTTAGTCCAGGGAGTTGCTAAGATACATGTCGCAAGTGTCGGGAAATGGCAGATACTGCTGTGCTCTCTGGCCTCTTTGGCCTCTGCCTTCCTTTTATGAAATGTTTACAGTAAAGCAGTGGTACAGTGGGATTATCATAGTAAACAGCAAACCTTTTATATCCTTTATTTTGGCTTTAACCCCTTAAGAACTAGGGTTTTTTTTATATGCGAGGACGAGAGCTATTTTATTCGCTTAGCCGGCACACGTGAGTAATCAAAAGTACCAGCTCGCAGAGGGAAAGTCTGAAACTGACTGCTCCGGTCTTGGAGCAGTCAGTCCCAGCCTCCTCACATGATCACAGAATGCCTTCAGGCACGCTGCGATCATTTAACTCATGCGTATTCAGCCTGTCATGAATTGTGTATGCAGCCTTCATTCTTATTATATCTAAGAAGAGACCTACATTGTCTTGAAAGTGTGCATCCCGGAGTCCTTAGCCAGTAAAGGTATCTTTTTTACTCTACTAGTCTCAAAGTGTCTCAGCGACATAAGGATATGTAGAAATGCCTCAGGACATTTTCGCTAAGTACTAACTCCAGTCAGTTGACTTTGAAAAGTGGAGTAGAAATGATCTTGTCCAAATAACTATTATATTGCAACATATGTATGAAGATATCTGCTAACTGCTGCAAAAAGAAAAGCACTTTAACCTCTTAAGGATCGTGCAGTCTGGGTGTGGGGTAAGCACATATTTTTTGTCATTGTGTTCTGTGATCACAGCACAGTGGGCACCCGCACTGCGATCACACACTTCCATGACGTGCCAGGAACATCACCAGTCCTTAGTGTCCTGACAGGTGTGGTCCTGGCACGTTTCGTGTTCTTAAGGTGTTAAATGGAAGTATTTAATGATAGCAATGCATGCAAAAAAAATATTATAATTTTTGAATTGTCTATGAATTTTCTCAGATTATTCTCAGATGGAAAGAGCAAGACCAAAGTATTTTAAACACATATACTGAAGATTAAACAAACATTAATGTGAGTTTTATTGCTGTGGAGCAATGTGATACACTTATATATACACCACACCGTCTGATCTCCTAAACACAGGGACACCAGGGTGATACACTTATATACACACCACACAGTCTGATCTCCTAAACACAGGGACACCAGGGTGATACACTTATATACACACCATACAGTCTGATCTCCTAAACACAGGGACACCAGGGTGATACACTTATATACACACCACACAGTCTGATCTCCTAAACACAGGGACACCAGGGCGATACACTTATATATACACCACACAGTCTGATCTCCTAAACACAGGAACACCAGGGTGATATACTTATATACACACCACACAGTCTGATCTCCTAAACACAGGGACACCAAGGTGATACACCTCTATACACACCACACAGTCTGATCTCCTAAACACAGGGACATCAGGGGATACACTTATATACACACCACATAGTCTGATCTCCTAAACACAGGGACACCAGAGTGATACACTTATATACACACCACACAGTCTGATCTCCTAAACACAGGGACACCAGGGTGATACACTTATATACACACCACGCAGTCTAATCTCCTAAACACAGGGACACCAGGGTGATACACTTCTATACACAGCACACAGTCTGATCTCCTAAACACAGGGACATCAGGGTGTTACACTTATATACACACCACACAGTCTGATCTCCTAAACACAGAGACACCAGGGTGATACACTTATATACACACCACACAGTCTGATCTCCTAAACACAGAGACACCAGGGTGATACACTTATATACACACCACACAGTCTGATCTCCTAAACACAGGGACACCAGGGTGATACACTTATATACACACCACATAGTCTGATCTCCTTAACACAGGGATACCAGGGTGATACACTTATATACACATCACACAGTCTGATCTCCTAAACACAGGGACACCAGGGTGATACACTTCTATACACACCACAGTCTGATCTCCTAAACACAGGGACACCAGGGTGATACACTTATATACACACCACACAGTCTGATCTCCTAAACACAGGGACACCAGGGTGATACACTTATATACACACCACACAGTCTGATCTCCTAAACACAGAGACACCAGGGTGGGAAAGAAGGACAGAGGGATTTGGGTCTCAAAGATGGACTGTACACTTGGGAGGTATGCAGCTAAGTATCTCATACAGTATACTAGTGAAATCAGGGGCATAGCTGGGAACTCTCTGGATTTGCCCCAGAGACTCCTGTTTTGACTCTGCATAACCGGGTCTCTGGGGTAGAGTCTGATTCTCTGAGGTGTTGGGACAGTTTCTTAAGAATCTCTGCCCACTGGTGCTCCTTCATTATCTGTTACACCCACTCCCCACCCACTTCTCCTCCTCCCAGGCACACTTTGTAGACCATTCTAATGAAGTATTTCTTTGTAGACAATGTTATTTCGGCTCTGCTGAAGAGCAGTCCGGTTGCATGACCAGAATCTCAATCTGTCAGCTAGAGCGCTGATGTCTGGAAAAGGGGCGAGAGGGAGGAACTTTATAAACTTATAACCCAAAAACGGGACTTGTATCATTGAACTTATTTTGTTAATATAAACAATATTCAACTTTAGGAAAATCAGGTATTACTATCCCTTTAAGGCTATGCTGAAATAAGCGCTGAAGGAGAAATCCCAATGATAGCGCCACTGATTAGCCACCTGTGAACAGGCAGGGACATGCTGAAAACATGAGCTGTAGGTGTGTCCCATGGACTAACACTGAGAATCTCTTCTCTGGACATCAACTACTGCTTTAACCCCTAGAGGATCAGAGGACTGTGTAACACATTGTGATGCAGGGATAGTGATAAAATGTAACACTATGCCTGCAGCATGGACATACCTGGGAACTCTCTCTGAGGATCTGCCTCAGAGACTCTGATTTTCATGGTAATTGCCAGATCTACGGAACATGGAGTGATTCTGTAAGTAAGTGGGTTCCCTGGTAACTCCACCCACTCCTCCTACCCATTTCACTCCTTTCTAGGACAAACCCTGATCCAACCCCGCCCATTTCTAAGCCACACCCACATTTTAACACTAATTGCATAATTTAGATACTCCTATCTCCAGTTCCAGTTTGAGAGGCTGTGGAAATCAAAGCTCCCATGCATGAGCACTGAAGGCTCTATATTTTGCACTTAATCCTTTAACACTGGCTGATGTGCCAAGTCACAGGAATCCATCCTTTAAGGACGGATGACAGTCCTGGCACGTAAATGTTTTTTTATCTTTAAGCACCTCAGGGTGAGCTGCAATGATTGCAGGGATGCTATAACTGACTGCTCCAAGACCGGATCAGTTAGTTTCAGTCTTTCCCTGGTGGCTCAGCACATGTTATCGCTGCTATAGCAATCACATGTACCGGTGGAACCACTTAAAAAAAAGCAACGCATGTATACATTCCATCTGTCACTGTTCTCTGCCTCCCTACTCCTCACTGTGATCGTGCATAGTATACATTCCATCTGTCACTGTTCTCTGTTCCTCTACTTCTCACTGTGATCGTTTATAGTATATATTCCATCCGTCACTGTTCTCTGTCTCTCTACTCCACTTTAATCGTGTATAGTATACATTCCATCTGTTCCTGTTATCTGCCTCTCTGCTCCTCACTGTGATCGTGAATAGTATAAATTCCATCTGACACTGTTCTCTGTCTCCCTACTCCTCACTGTGATCGTGTATAGTATACATTCCATCTGTCACTGTTCTCTGCCTCCCTACTCTTCACTGTGATTGTGTATTGTATACATTCCATCTGTCACTGTTCTCTGCCTCTCTACTTCTCACTGTGATCATGTATAGTATATATTCAATCTGCCACTGTTCTCTGCCTCTCTACTTCTCACTGTGATCATGTATAGTATATATTCAATCTGCCACTGTTCTCTGCCTCTCTACTTCTCACTGTGATCATGTATAGTATATATTCAATCTGCCACTGTTCTCTGCCTCTCTACTTCTCACTGTGATCATGTATAGTATATATTCAATCTGCCACTGTTCTCTGCCTCTCTACTTCTCACTGTGATCATGTATAGTATATATTCAATCTGCCACTGTTCTCTGCCTCTCTACTCCTCACTGTGATCATGTATAGTATATATTCAATCTGCCACTGTTCTCTGCCCCTCTACTCCTAACTGTGATCGTTTATAGTATATATTCCATGTATCACTGTTCTCTGTCTCTCTACTCCACTGTAATCGTGTATAGTATACATTCCATCTGTCACTGTTCTCTGCCTCTCTACTCCTCACTGTGATCATGTATAGTATATATTCCATCTGCCACTGTTCTCTGCCTCTCTACTTCTCACTGTGATCATGTATAGTATATATTCAATCTGCCACTGTTCTCTGCCTCTCTACTCCTAACTGTGATCGTTTATAGTATATATTCCATGTATCACTGTTCTCTGTCTCTCTATTCCACTGTAATCGTGTATAGTATACATTCCATCTGTCACTGTTCTCTGCCTCTCTACTCCTCACTGTGATCATGTATAGTATATATTCAATCTGCCACTGTTCTCTGCCTCTCTACTCCTCACTGTGATCATGTATAGTATATATTCCATCTGCCACTGTTCTCTGCCTCTCTACTTCTCACTGTGATCATGTATAGTATATATTCAATCTGCCACTGTTCTCTGCCTCTCTACTCCTCACTGTCATCATGTATAGTATATATTCAATCTGCCACTGTTCTCTGCCTCTCTACTTCTCACTGTGATCGTGAGGAAGGGAGAAGCAGAGAACACACATCTCAACAGGGAAAATGGCAAAAAAAAAAAGGGGGGGGCACTTTTATTATAATTGGTTGTGCTGAGGGCATGACTAGCGGTAGAGCAGGTTTGGTCACTTGTTGACCTACTGTCACCTCTTTGTGTTACTGAATAAATTATTTAGAGCAAGACCAAAGTATTTTATTTACACAGTCTAATTTATAAACACACATTTATTGAAGTTTAGGCAAACAATAAGGTTTTATTACTGTGGAGCAATGTGATAAACTTACACGCAACACAGCCTGATCTCCTAAAAAGGGACAGCAGGGAGGGAAAAAGGAACAAAGAGATTTTTGTCACAGTACCCCCTAAAAAGGGGGGAGAGCATAGTGAGATTTTGAAAGAGATAGGAATGTGTTTTGGGTCTCTTAAGAATTCAAATGAATGTTTTTGTTTGATGGACAGAGAACACATAAAGCTATGTGTTTTGAAGATGACCAGTTGAGCTTAGGAGAAGTGACATCAGTATATGAGAAAAGCTATCTTTTTGCATCCCTTCCTGTTTGACCCTGAGGAAGTGTTACACACAAAACACGTTGGGTTTGTAGATCACCTATACAACTTGGTCATCTTAGTTGGCAGATGAACTAATTTGTTGTTTTATTGCTTCATTTTTAATACATTCAATACATTTTGAAAATTTAATGGGATGGTGTAACAATTACACTTGAAAAAGTACAGATCTACCGCAAAGAAGGGAGATCCTCAAATCTGACATAAATTATTAATGTACAGATGGACCACTGACCATAAGACCAAGGACATCACCTACAGATTATCCTGCATCTTAAACATAAGTGCAGATACTAATTTATTTATGAGACATTGGAACTGTTATTGACAATATTTCTCCTCTCTATGCATATACCGGAAAGGAGTCCATTGATCTCTCGAAAGTGTATTTGTAGTGGGGATTTTCTTTCCATTGAATTGAACATTGGGGACATGTTTTGAAGTCCAATTCATAAGATCTTTGATGGTAGTTCAGTGCTGGACTCAAAGATTGCAATAAGTGAGTGGATACTTTTATAGCCATTTGTAACAAAGGCGTTTTACATTGATTGTTTGTTTCTCATTATCCGTATAATCCCTTATGGATAATGACTCGTTTTTAACCAGTAAGTGGTGACAGATGAACTACTGATCCATGGTTTTGCTTTCCTCTTTCTTCTATATGTGAAAATCCCTGGACATCTGTAGAAATGATAAAGCTGCAAGCAACATCATGGAACTCTATTCAACTTTGAGATATATTGTGGTACATTTTCAAAAATGATTGTGTACTTTCTATTAATAAGGGTAAGATAGCCAGTGGATTGCCTAGATGTATTATATTTATAATGCAATGGATATTTCTCTGGCACTCAAAGAGTGGACAGTAAATGAGGCAGGAAAAGGGGTCATGTACAACATCTCTACCTAGCTGCACCTATTGTGCCTTACCTAGGGACATCTGAGATGTAAATCTACCCATATGTACAGGTTGCAAACATAGAATACCACACTACATAGATATAATAAATAGACATGAGTCTATGTGAAGCAGGTATGTACCCAGGGCCGGATTTGTAATTAGGCAGAGTAGGCATATGCCTACAGGTGCACCCCACAGAGGGGCGCCTGTTATTTGGATCCCCCGCTTGGCGCCCGCAGCCCACAACATCATGGTGAGGTCTCAGTCTGTGCCTTCTTCAGCACAGACCTGTAGCTGTGAGGGGAAATATGGAGATGATCATGGGGGCAATGTGAGGGGCAATATGGAAATGATCATGGGGGCAATGTGAAGGGCAATATGGAGATGATGGGGGCAATGTGATGGGCAATATGGAAATGATGGGGGCACTGTGAGTGGATATGGAAATGATGGAGGCACTGTGAGGGGATATGGAGATGATCATGGGGGCACTGAGAGAGGCAATATGGAGATGATCATGGGGATAATATGGAGATGATCATGGAGGCAATATGGAGATGATGGGGGCAATATGGAGATGATGGGGGTCTAGTTGGAGATGATGGGGGCAAGTTGGAGCTGATGAGGGCAATGTGGAGATGATGGGGGCAATGTGAGGGCAATATAGAGCTGATGGGGGGCAATGTGGAAATTAGGAGCATTGTGAAGATGTCAAATCTGGGGGGGGGGCTTCAGATTTCTGTGCCTACAGGCTCCTGTGATGTAAATCCAGCCCTGTATGTACCAAGCAGATGGGAGTTTGAGGGGAGCAGGTGTGTACCAGGTACATGGGAGTTTGAGGGGAGTAGGTGTGTATCAGGTAGATGGGAGTTTGAGGGGAGTAGGTGTGTACCAGGTAGATGGGAGTTTGAGGGGAGTAGGTGTGTACCAGGTAGATGGGAGTTTGAGGGGAGTAGGTGTGTTTACTTCATACAAAATGAAAAATAGAACTAAAGCACAGACCAAATATTTCAGTTATCTAGGTCGTGTAATTCTTAACTTATGTACGTCTCATGGCCATGCACCCATATCTACAAATAAGTACACTGGACACAACAAACAGAAAGAGGAAACTGAGAGACAAATTCTCAACATTCTCAGGAAAAAGTAGATATTAGTGGGGCAAATGATAACATAAAAATAAAGCCCTCTGGGTCAATATATAATCGTTGATGAAAGTATTTTAAAACTTATACTTCTATTGTTTAAATTAAAACAAAACTCTACTGAGACACATGAATATAAAATATCTGTGATTCCTCCTGGGACCTAATTGGTTAAATAACCTCGAATCCACTAGTCTTCTATGGGGCAACCTCTAATTCAATACCAAGTGGTTTACTTACTGGGCTATCCATTAAATGTCTTGATCTTTTTCTTTACTAATAACTGAATAGGTTCACAAACTAACCACAACGGTCCTTCCTTTACCGTATTATACCAACTCAGCTATTCTAATTCATATAGTACAAAAATTAGCTTAGGGAAAAATTATTCCCACTAAATATTTACAAGGACGGAGAAAATACTCTATCTGACAGGAAGCTTCTCTCTATATTTCCATCATAGCCGACGCAGCTGACTCCATACTTTGTTTTATCTTTATTTTATTTTGTAGGCATTAACCCCTTAGTGACAATGGACGTACATGTACGTCCTCTGTGGCTGTCACTTAGTGACAGAGGACGTACATGTACGTCCAGGAAATCCGGATCCCCGCGCGGCTGCACGCCGTTCGGGGACTCCGGATTCTTATGAAAAAAAAAAAAAAGTTAGACGGGCGTTATGTGACGGCCGCGTCTGCACGCGGCCGTCACTAAGGGGTTAAAAAAACATGAAAAACGATATAAGTCTTATCTCGCAAGCCTTTATGGTTTGAGAGATATTCACAATCAAAGTTTCCCCCTCCCGCCCCTTTTACCTAGTTTAAGCAATCTCTTCTCAGATGTGGAATGCAGTCCATAGACCAGACAGATAACAGCAGGGTACAATCTTCTTCCTATGAGAACAATGAAAACCCTGCCTCCTTGACAAGTTTTTCAGGTTTTTCCCTTATCTCAATTGAAGATTGTCCCTCTCTGCAGTCTACCTGGGCACCTCCCTTCTGATCTGGCTGACCAGTGTGACATCAGTAAAAGGGGCGGGAGGGGGATACTTTATCATTGAATTACTCTTGAACTACAATTCTGACAGAACTGAAATAACACTCTCCAAAGTCCAAATACTGTGATGATTAATTAGAGTTGCTTTTATTATGAAACATTACTATCCCTTTAAGTATCACTGCCGGAGGATTTTAAACTCCCCTAAACCCTTGGTACATTTATAAAGTTAAATCAACGCATACAAAAATTCTAATCCTTCTAATCTCTATCTCAAAAAAGGATATCAAATCCTATATAATAATTCGCTAAGTTGTGTGTAACGCCCGACGTGCAGTAGACACTGCTGCACGTGCGGCAGTCATGCGCAGTACAGACTGCCCGCGCCGCGGCTGATACAGAGCTGGGCGCTCCGAAGAACCGTCCAGCTCTGTATCAGCAGTGGCGCGGGCAGTCTCTGCTGCACATGACTGCCCCGCGACCGGCTGCCAGAGGCACTGTGGCCCGTGTAACGGGCTGTTCAACTAGTATATAAATAAAACCTTAGTGGCTTTTCTCTAGTCAGTTCAACAGCTGTCATAATATACTGCGTCACTACGTTGTGAAGGTCAGTGCATTCTCTGATTAATAGCCATTACTTTTCTTCTTTGTTTTAGAAAACCTATGAGTTTACAGAAGCTCAACTCTGTAGTGTATTTTTAATCTCACACAGACACAAATGTATGACTTCAATCATGTATTTGTAATAGAGCATTCAAGATTTTCAAAACAATAGCATCGTATTGTTATCTTTGTTTAACTTAATGCCATTCCATGACTTCATGTTATTTCAAGGATCTCTGCTACTAGTTTTGTTGCTAATAAACATTTTGAGGCTGATGCACCAAGAATGTAACCCTTTCAGTGCCATAGGGTTACACATTGCATTGCAAAGCAATGTGTTGCATAGCCCTGTGGCATTAAAAGGGTTAAGCAACTAGCTGCACCATGGGTCAAGAATAAATAATGCTATATAATAATTTGCTAGGATGTTTGTCAGAAGCTGTCACGTGCAGCAGAGACTGCCCGAACGCACAGAATGCTGGGAGTTCTGTGCTGGGAGCATTCTGTGCGGAATGCTGGGAGTTCTGTGCTGGGGGCATTCTGTGCTTTCAGCCAGTCTCTACAGTGCATGACTGCGTCGGCGGCAGGACACAGAGCAGGACCGGCCTCTTAACACCACCCGGACCTTGGCCCGTGTACACAGGCTTTTACACTAGTATATCCATAAAGTGCATCTAATATATGTGCTACCTAAAAAATAATAATTGTACCACCACTGTGTGACAAAATGTCATCTAAAAAAACCGTAATCACTAACTCACACCTAATCTAAATAATATTTCACATCAAAAAGATAATGTACATAACTGTGCATCACACCCAGATCTAAGAAACTCTCTCCATTCAATGCAACGATATCAACTGTCTAGAGCTCCACATTTTGAGGGATATCTCAGCTGTGCTTGCCACACCCACTTTCTAAATGGTGGGTGTGGCCAAAGCAATCTCAATGTACCTGCACCAGTTTATTTAAAGGGATAGTAATGTTTCAAAATAAAAGCAGCTCCAATTAATCTTCATAGTATTTGTGCCATAGAGAGTGTTATTTCAATACTGTCAGATTTGTAGTTCCAGAGTAATTGAATGATAAAGTATCCCCCTCCCGCCCCTTTTCCCTAGTGTAACACTGCTCACCTCAGATGTGGAATCTGGTTTTAAGACCAGACAGCTCACAGCAAGGAACAATCTTCTTACTATGAGAACAATGAAAGCCCTGCCCCCCCCCTTGACAGGTTTATCGGGTTTTTCCCTTATGCTAATTGAAGATTGTCTCTTTCTGCAAGCCACCTGGATACCATCCTACTGCTCTGAGTCGAGCAGTGTTACATCAGTAAAAGGGGCGGGAGGGGGATATTTAATCATTCAATTACTCTTGAACTACAATTCTGATAGTTTTGAAATAACACTCTCCATGGCCCAAATACTATGAAGATTAATTGGAGCTGCTTTTATTTTGAAACTTTACTATCCCTTTAAGACTTGGATGCTAGCGAGATCTCCAACAAAGTGTTAAACAAAGGGATTAAAGCATTTTTATGTCCTTGCTTGTTATAAGTCAAGGGCATTTTCTGTGCCAGGAAACAACTGATGGGACTGAGTAGGAAGCATGTAAAGAGTGGGGGTGTGGTCATGGGCAGAGGTAAGGGCACATAGAGTGCCTTCCTGGGAATGCCTGGGATGTAAAGCAATGTTTCTTTTTTAATTGGTGTTAGAGTATACCAGAGGGGAAACTACAGGGGGTGCAGAGGGTACAGTTGAGATGGAGTATGACATCCAATGCAGCTCCTCAACTATGTGTTATTCTGTAACCACTTATAATTACATCAGTGTCCTATCTTCATTGGCTGCCACTGACATCATCACACAGGTCCACGGCCAGAGTGCAATATAAGAATAGTTCACTCTTCTTCATTAACCTTTTAAAGGGGAACTACCACCTCACACAATCTTTACCTTCACTATGTCCTCATCTGGCGACTAGCTGCTTAGTAGCACTAGTCGCCAGAATAATTACCTTATTTAATAGATTTCTCCTCTCTTCCATGGGTGACAGGCAGGACAGAGCGCGGACATCTTGCCATTGTGACGTCCGCGCGCTTGCGCTGTCAGTCCCAGCCAGGTCTAGTAGGCGCTGCTAGGAGCCATTTGGCTCCGGCTGGGACTGACAGCGTAGGCGTGCAGATGTCACAATGGCAAGATGTCTACGCTCTGTCCTGCCTGTCGCCCATGGAAGAGAGGAGAAATCTATTAAATAAGGTAATTATTCTGCCGACTAGTGCTACTAAGCAGCTAGTCGCCACATGAGGTCTTAGTGAAGGTTAAGATTGTGTGGGCTGGTAGTTCCCCTTTAAAGATCAAATGGGGCGTGAAATGAATTGCTTTGCAATGAGTTTCATGTGCCTCTGGTCATTAAAGGGCAAACAATTTGAAAACAAGAGAACAAACCATTGCAAAGCAATTTGCCAGACACCCCTCTGCTACTATAAGGGTTAACTTCAGCATGTAGGTCCATTTTAGAGACATAGTTATCCTTAGTGAAACTGCAGACCTCCATCAATGAGGATGAAGTTGTAGCAATCCATAAATATAATAGGAGAGCTGTGAACCATTTACAATGTGATGATATTAAACCCATTATTTAAGCTCTCTGGAGCTTTGGACAAAAATAGAGAAGGAGAAAGCTACGTATTTATATTCTCAGGATTTTAATGGTTTACACAATGCCCATGCTACAGAGGAGATACAAAGAGGATCTGTAGAAGAGGTAGGAGTTTTAACCATTTAGGGGCTATATTGTATTGCAGGACATAAATGTGAACACCTGTTTTAACAAACATTTTCCCATACCTCCCAACATTTCAAATTGCCAAAGAGGGACACTTGTGTTTTAGGGGGTGTTGCTGGGGGCGTGGCTGGTAGGTGAGGCACTACCGAGAATTTTGAGGCTATTTCATGACCTAGTGACACATTCTTGTGTGACCTAATAAATGACTTATAACAAGACCAAAGTATTTTATTTACACAGACTAAATTTATAAACACATATACTGATGTTTAAACAAACAATAATGTGAGTTTTATTGCTGTAGAGCAATGTGATACACTTATATACACACCACACAATCTGATCTCCTAAACACAGGGACATCAGGGTGGGAAAGAGGGACAGAGGGATTTGGGTCTCAAGGAGGGACTGTACCTCCTAAAGATGGACACTTGGGAGGTATGTTTTCCTAATGAATTCTATGGGAAAACCAGGAAATAAAAGCAGTGATAAAATTAGCACCTGCTAATCCAGCTAATCCAGCCCTCTATGCTCCATAATTCTACAACCCATTGAGTCTGATGAAAATACCTGGGAGATTTCAAGGGTAATGCCTGGTAATGCCTTTTGTAAATAAAATATAATATTGTAGATATTACAAAAAGAAACTAAATGATGCAAGTCCCGTCTCTCAAACCTTTATAGTTTGAGAGATATACAATGATAAAATCCCCCCACCTCTCCTTTCACAGACGTCAGCTGTAAAGCTGACAGAAGGACATTTGAGTCATGTGACTCGACAGCGGCTCTTCAGCAGAGCCCAAATACCACAATCTAAAAAGGAATACTTCACTGGAACGGTCTACAATGTGCCTGGTTTGCAAGCACACTTTGTAGAATGTTCCAGTGAAGTATTTGTTTTTAGATAGCGGCATTTCGGCTCTGCTGAAGAGCCACTGGACGGTCCCAGGACCAGGATCTACTACTGTCAGCTAGAGGCTGATGTCTGTGAAAGAGGAGGGGGGGTGACTTTATCATTTTATATCTCTCAAACTATAAAGGTTTGAGAGACAGGATTTGCATCAGTTAGTTTATTTTGTAATGTCTACAATATTATGTTTTACCTACAAAAAACATTACTAACCCTTTCATTTGTGGATTCCCAGGACGTGACACCTCTGATGCTGCCGGGAAGTATAATTGCTGCAAATTGCGGCAAAAAGGGGACGGAGCTTATCCGTGAGTGGGGGGTGGCTTTCTGGGACATCACATAAGTGGGCAGGAAATGGGAGGAACTGATGGGGAAGGAGCAAAAGTGGGAGGAACAGGGTGGGAAGGAGCAAAAGTAGCAGAGTTTTAAAGAAAACTCCCCTCATCCGGAGAATCAGTCTCTGCCCCGGAGACCCGGTAATGCACTCTTAACACTGGAGTACCTGGGGCAAATACAGAGAGTTCCCAGGTATGGAGATGATCTGTGGAGAACTGGGAGAATACTGAACAGATAAATATACCTATACCTGGGAAATCTCAAGGTTTGACCCAAATCTCATGGTCTCAGGGTGAAGGGCCAAATTCTCAGGGTAAGTGAGCTCACTGTGGCCCGCTACATTAGCTGCACCAATTAACTGCTTCTTTACACAGTAACACAGTAATTTAGGTTGAAAAAAGACTTGCGTCCATCCAGTTCAACCCTTTTCCTATTCCTGTTTACCATCATTGATCCAAAAGAAGGCAAATCAAACCCTCAATATAGCAATTTCAGATTCTGCCTTGAATGGGGGGGGGGATTCCTTCTTGATTCCAAATAGCAATCAGATTTCTCCTTAGATCAACAAGCACTAACTAAATATTAATCCCAATACTAACGTACATAGCCCTCTATGTTCTGCTCTTTTAAATAAGTATCCAGACCCTTTTTAAAGGGATAGTAATACTTAAAATGTAAAAAAAATATGTTGTAGAGTTTATCCCCCTGAGTAAAACAAGAGTACTCCCACTGCTGAAAGGTGTTTCATTCAAAAGTTATTCAATTTTAAAGTTGAATTTTTTTAGGTGCAATATCACAGTGGCCGGAAATTGTAAGGTGGCGCTGTTGCTACACGATCCTATGGACAGCTCTGGTCACGGGACCATAAATCTCCATAGGATGGTGTAGAAACAGCGCCACTGTACAATTTCAGGCCACTGTGATATTGCACCTAAAAAATTCAACTTTGAAAATTAATAACTTTTGAATGAAACACCTTTGAGCAGTGGGAGTACTTTTGTTTTACTCAGGGGGATAAACCCTACAACATATTTTTTTTTTTACATTTTAAGTATTACTATCCCTTTAAAGGCATCTAATGTATTCAATAGCACCACCTCCTCAGGAAGTGAATTCCATACCTTTATTGTCCTTACTGTAAAGAAACCCTTCCGCTGTTGTAGATTAAATCTCCTTTCCTCAAGTCTAAGCGGGTGGCCCCTTGTCCTTTGTACTGTTCTGTTAATGAACAGGTCTTTGGAGAGCCCTTGTATGGGCCCTGAACATATTTATATAGTGTTATCATATCCCCTCTAAGATGCCATTTCTCTAGTGTATACAAGTTTAACTTTTCTAGCCTTTCTTCATAACTAAAACTTTCCATTCCCCTTACTAGTTTTGTAGCCCTTCTCTGCACTTTCTCAAGTTCCATAATGTCCTTTAGTTTCCAACCTGGTGAAATGCATACCAGAAAGGCAAAACGAGAAGTCCTGTTTGTCTTGTGTATATTAAGACAGTGAGAGCTCAAAGTTGCAGCATGTTGGAGTTTCCTTTAAAGTGGAACTTTCATGTGAATAGCATTGCCCCCCAATACTTTACTAACCTAGGGATATGCACAGTCATATTTGTCCTTAAAGGGTCAGTAATGTCCCCCAAAAAATTCTTAGAGTTTTGTAGAGCTTTTAAAAATCCTAACTCTCAAACCGCTATGGTTTGAGAGATATAGGCATTGAAAGCTCCCCTCTCCCTCCCCTTCTCCTGTTGTCAGTGCTGTGCTGACAGCAGGAGATCCCGGTCCTGGGACCAGCCTGTGGCTCCGCAGCAGAGCCGAAATAGCGATAATGGAAAAGAATTACTTCATTGGAACGGTTTACAAAGTGTGCCTGATTTGCAAGCACACTTCGTTGACTGTTCCAGTGAAGTAATTCTTTTTAAATAACGTGACTTCAGCACTGATGAAGAGCCTCCTCGAGTCGCTTAACTCGAATCTCCTGCTGTCAGCTTTACAGTTGACATCAGGAGAAGGGGAGGGAGGGGGACGTTGAATGTTTATATCTCTCAAACCATAGCGGTTTGAGAGATAGGATTTGTGCCATAAAGTTTATTTTTTGAAGCTCTACAAAACTCTAAGTATTGTTTTGGGGGACATTACTGACCCTTTAAGCTCTCTAAGTCAGCGGTATTGAAGAAAAATACTTCTTTGGCAGGAACCAGAGGACAAACAGAGCAGACATCTTAGAGGAAAGGTACCTCTGAGTCTGTGATGTCGGTCCCGTTCACTGCCGGCATTGGTGGTGATGTCAGTTGGTTACCTTAAGGTAAAGGAATATCCTAACCGCTTCTCTTGTAAGATCTGTGCAACTCAATGTCTGCCGAAGAAGTATTTTTCTTCAGTAATGCTGACTTATGGAGCTTAACCCCTTAGGGTCCGACAATCCCGCGGTGTCTGGTCCTTTAAGGACCAGATAGACGAGTTCGACGTGCCGTCCCACGTGACTGATCACGTGGGGCGGCACATCGAAAGGAGGACTGAAAGAGATCGCTCCGGTCTTGGAGCAATCAACTTCAGTCCAAGGTATTACTCACCGCGCTCCTGCAGGTGCCGGACCAGCGTGACGGTCTGGGTACATCACAGGACGCGAAGGGGTTAAGGACAATATCACTGTGTATATCGCTAGGTTAGTAAAGAATTGGGGGGCAATGTTGTTATCATGAAAGTTCCCCTTTAAGACTGATTGGTGCACCTCTCTGATACAGCAAGCTGGGAGATATCAACTAGAATGTATGTTCTTGGGAGATTTAAGGATGAATATGGCAAATATTTCAGGGTCGGCTCATTTTAACCCTTTGAGTGCCAGAGGGGTACACAACTCATTGCAGAGCAATGCGCTGCTTACCCCTCTGGCACTCAAAGGGTTAAAAGTTCCCAGCTATGAATATACCCATTGAGTTAAATGGGACTTTTAACAACTTGAATGTTAGCGGTCAAGGGGTTAACCCTTTGAGTGCCATTGTGGGTGCCCAATTCACTCCTCCTGCACTCAAAGGCTTAAAGGGACATTATCCCCAACAAATGAATAGGACTCACATCCATTAATATATATATATATATATATATATATATATGTACTCATAGTATTTTTTTACACATTTTTTTCCTTTGGTACGAAAATCAAAGTAATAGGTGAAAACTGTCACTCTCACACATATTTTATCAGGTGAATTAGGAAAAAACAGGAAAACCACAAAAAGTGATAATTATTTTGAGTTTGAAACACACACACACACACAGTTCTGGTCAATGAACTCTTAAAGGGATAGTAATGTTTCAAAATAAAAGCAGTTCCAATTAATCTTCATAGCATCTGGTCCATGGAGAGTGTTATTTCAATACTGTCAGAGTTGTAGCTCAAGAGTAATTGAATAATAAAGTATCTCCTTCCCGCCCCTTTTACGTAGTGTAAGACACCTCCCCTCAGATGTGGAATCCGGTCCTGGGACCTGACAAATCACAGCGAGGGACAAGCTTCTTACTGTGAGAACAATGAAAACCCTGCCCCAACTGACAGGTTTTTTCGGGTTTTTCCTTACGCTCACTGAAGATTGTCTCTCTCTGTGATCCATCCAGACAGTGTTGCTGCTCTGAGGTGAGCAGTGTTACATCAGAAAAAGGTGCGGGATGGGGGAAATTTATCATTCAATTACTATGAAAATTAACTGGACCTGCTTTTATTGTGAAACATTACTATCCCTTTAACTCTTAATCATGTTTTCCTAAATCATGACTTGCCCTTATCACTTGTATAAGAAAGGCCATGAGCAGCTGCTTGCAGATGGGTGGGAAAAGCCTATATATGTGTATATCATATGTTTTGGGGTTTATGCACCTATAAATTCTGTCTAAGAGTGCATACATTTTATTTAAATGGATATGAAAACTATTCATTTTTTGGTGATAATGTCCATTTAAAACTCCCATTTAAACCTTTGCTAAGCAATGCATTGCATACTCCTCTGGCACTCAAAGAGTTAAGTCAATGAGAATTTGAGGAAATGGTTTTTGTCTCCTATGACATTGTGGCTTTCTGTAGAAAATGGATTCCTAATAACTAGATCTCAATCTGCCAGTTTATTTCGAAGTGGTTTCTGGCAGAGGCGTAACTAGAAGCCACCGGGCCTTGGTGCAAAAGTTGCCATGGGTGCCCCTGACCACATTGCCCCCTGCCCACTGGCCATCTCCACATTGCCCAGTCACCACATTGCCCTTAATCTCCACCTCCACATTGCCCCCAATCTGCACATTGCTCCCAATGTCCACCTCCACATTGCCCATAATCTCCACCTCCACATTGACCCCCCAGTGTCCATTTCCTACTTACCTCCTTGGTGGTCCAGCGGCGGGGCAGGAGAGGACTATGCCTTCTTCTGCACAGACCGCTATTAACAGATGGAGGTCCTGTATGATCCTCTCTTCAGTAATGCAGAGCACTGGGAGATGATGTCATCTCCCAGCGCTCTGCATTACTAGAGTGCCTGAGAGGGAGCTCAGCTGCTAGAGGTCTGTGCCGAAAAAGGCACAGATCTCTTGTTGCAGGCACTGGGCAGGTAGGTCACAGGGGGCGGCTGGGCCCCTGGAGTGATGGACTCGGTCACAGTTGCGACCCCTGCAACCCCTATTGTTATGCCACTGGTTACTGGTAGACCACGAGAAGATTCTTACTGAGAAGTATTTGCACTGGATATTACTCAAGTGGGTCAAAGCCATACTGGTCTTAAAAGAAGGTTGTTCTGGGATATTTTGCAAAGAAAAGTCATTGCACCTCAAACTTTTTTTATATTAAACTAAAAATGTCTATTTGGTCACCAGGGGTGAGATGCTCAAAAGGGCAATGAGGGCATGTTGACAGTATGCACTAAGATGTCTTCTCTGCAATTGCTCATTTGCATATGGAAATGCAATTAATGAGCCATTGTTGTATTCCTGTTGGTGTGTGTGTTTATATGTTAATGCGGCACATCGCCCCAATAGCAGCCTCTGCTTTTAGAGTTCACAGCCCTAACATCATGAGACTGGTGATGTTGGGATCTTCCTATAGCTCACTGTGTAGCAATAGGACAGTTTGCTGTCTCTTCTAAAGAGCAGAGACAGTTGCTGCCTCTCTTAACTCCATTATTGCCACAAGGATGTGGATTGCACACACCTGTGGCACTGAACGGGTTCCGTACTGAGAGAATGGTAGATAAACTATATATCACAACTTCTCTGTCCTTTTGTATTAACTCAACCAGCTGAGCGAGCTATTCACCGATCAACTGAATCAACTAAACACAGGACTTGCAAGGCATTCTGTTGCAATGTGCCTTGTGAGTCTTGTGTTTACCTGAATCAGCTTATTGGCAGTTATCCAGCTTAGCTGTTACAGTCAGAAGGGCAGAGAAGCTGTGATATAAAGTTTCTCTGCCATTCTCTCAGTTTGGAACCTTTTCAGTGCCGCCAGCGTGGGCAATCCCATTCTTATGGAACTAAAAGTGGTGGTGAAGTCGAAGTGGATCCTCTCTGTTCCCCCACTGGCAAGTGGGAGGAGCAGAAAGGATGTACTCCAACTTTAGGGTTGTCAGACTGCTGGTGATGTGTAAGGGAGGACATTCCTAACACATCTCCAGCAGATTGACAACCCTGCATGCTAATTATTTCATTCAAACCCCATCTCCTTGCATACTTAATTATTCGCGCATATGGTAATGTGTGTCTCCATCCCCAAGACGATGTGCTTAACACACACTGCCAGACGCACATCGCAATAACATTGCCCCTCAGTGCATTGTCCCCCTATCACCTCTCTCCCACAAATTGCCTATAAAAAATTGCTTTTTGGACAACAGGTGGCGCTGTTGCCATTTTTTTCTTTTTTTTTATTTGTGTTGTAATAATGTTTGAATAAAGTTCTCCCAGCCTGTATACACTCACACATTTTTGTTCCATTAAAAAGTAGTTTACTGCTCCTTTAAATGTATAAGGCACTTGCAGAGTTATTGTATTCCCATGCTTTTGTAGAGTTGAGCATTACTTCTCATTCCATCTCCTTCCAGCTGAGTAGACTCACCGTGCATTGTGGGGAATATGAATACATAAACCCATTATAAAAAGCTTAATGTGAGTCTTGTGTAAACTCACTGCAGGTGTCTCTAGTTCTAGAGAATGCTTGTGAGTTCATGCAGGATAGAATTAACTCGCTGAGTGCCAGAACGGTGTGCAACACATTGATCCACAATAGGCTGCTCTATCCTCTTGTACTCAAAGGGTTAAAGCAGGTGCATGTAATAAGGAGAATCATTTTCATCCTAGTTCCACAAAATCACGATTTAAATTACACCACTTAAAAAGAACTCTGTTGACTGATTCTTCTTTAAGGGTCTTTTAACCTCCTTAAATGCATTTGATAACCTCTCTAGAACTCAGGGGATTAAAAGCCCTCTTTAAATATGGGAATTTAGGAATCTTTTTATCATCTGTGGTGCAGTTAACAAATGTCACCTGTGCAGTGCATAACACTGCTGCCAGGGGGTGCTGTTCACATTGTTATGAACACATGAGTGCCAACTGTCAGACAATCTGCTCCAACTCCCCAGGAATGGAATCATGAGGGGAACATAAGAGAAGATAAGTATACATCATGGGTAACTGAAATATGGCATCAATACTGCTATGTTCCAATGACCTATGTGTGAGTAGCCCTCACAGAAGGGGTAACTGATGGACCTCTGCAGTACAAAATCCATCACCCCCCACACCAGCTGCTGGGTGGTTGGGGATGATGGGAGTTTTAACCCCCACCAAAGCTCCATCAATTGACTAGCAGAGAAGAGGCTCATTCTGCAGCTCATTATCTTCCCAACACACTGAATCATTAAGCTTCCCTATTTGATGCCATATTACCCCTATAAAACAGAAAGGCAGACATCACCTCTCTACGGAGTATTCTCTGCTCCATACAGTCTGTAAGCTGTCATTAGTAATTTGGCAAGAAGTGTTACTGTCATTAATCAACATAAAAAAGTAGGTGACAAGGGATTTTTATGTTGCGATTTCTTAGAACATTTTACATGGACTTTTTAAATTAATATTTTATTTGAAGATGTACGATTGTGATGGAAAAGAGCAAATCTTCCCTGAAGACTGATACTTTTTATCCAAGTCATATTTGAACTTCAAATGAATAAGGTTTGCATGATTTTATTACAGAATTGTGTATGCCTGGGATTCCCAAGGTCAGTTCTCAAGGTCAAACAACAGACCTGTTCCTGAAAGCCCTGCAGCTGAACTAAGGTTGATTTGCTAAGAAGCACAGATGCAAGTCTAGGGCAAACCAACGACACCACCACAGGGGATAAATAAAAAATTACATTGATTTATATATGTGATTTTAATCCTTTGAGTGCCGGAGGGGCTCTATGGCACTCAAAGAATTAACCCCTTGAATGCTAGGTACATATGCAAAGATTTGCTTCACAATTAGTCTGAGACCTATTTAGCATTCAAGAGATTAAAATTCCCCATTTAAACCAAACATAAATGTGGGTACGTTTATATAGAATATATGGTGTAGGTAGTTTGCTCCAGATGATTTTATGTGATTATTCTTAGAACATCAGCATCACGGTATAGTATAGAACCAGTATGCACTTCTGGTTAGTGGGAGGAAGTCACTGCATGTATAAAGCCAGTACGCAATTCTGGTTAGTGGGAGGAAGTCACTGTATGTATAAAGATAGCATGTACTTCTGGTTAGTGGGAGGAAGTCACTGTATGTATAAAGATAGCATGCACTTCTGGTTAGTGGGAGGAAGTCACTGTATGTATAAGGATAGCATGCACTTCTGGTTAGTGGGAGGAAGTCACTGCATGTATAAAGATAGCATGCACTTCTGGTTAGTGGGAGGAAGTCACTGTATGTATAAGGATAGCATGCACTTCTGGTTAGTGGGAGGAAGTCACTGTGTGTATAAAGATAGCATGCACTTCTGGTTAGTGGGAGGAAGTCACTGTATGTATAAAGATAGCATGCACTTCTGGTTAGTGGGAGGAAGTCACTGCATGTATAAAGCTAGTACGCAATTCTGGTTAGTGGGAGGAAGTCACTGTATGTATAAAGATAGCATGTACTTCTGGTTAGTGGGAGGAAGTCACTGTATGTATAAGGATAGCATGTACTTCTGGTTAGTGGGAGGAAGTCACTGTATGTATAAAGATAGCATGTACTTCTGGTTAGTGGGAGGAAGTCACTGTATGTATAAAGATAGCATGCACTTCTGGTTAGTGGGAGGAAGTCACTGCATGTATAAAGCTAGTACGCAATTCTGGTTAGTGGGAGGAAGTCACTGTATGTATAAAGATAGCATGCACTTCTGGTTAGTGGGAGGAAATCACTGCATGTATAAGGATAGCATGTACTTCTGGTTAGTGGGAGGAAGTCACTGTATGTATAAAGCCAGCATGCACTTCTGGTTAGTGGGAGGAAGTCACTGTATGTATAAAGCTAGTACGCAATTCTGGTTAGTGGGAGGAAGTCACTGTATGTATAAAGATAGCATGCACTTCTGGTTAGTGGGAGGAAATCACTGCATGTATAAAGCCAGCATGCACTTCTGGTTAGTGGGAGAAGTCACTGCATGTATAAAGACAGCATGCACTTCTGGTTAGTGGGAGGAAATCACTGTATGTATAAAGCCAGCATGCACTTCTGGTTAGTGGGAGGAAGTCACTGTATGTATAAAGCCAGCATGCACTTCTTGTTAGTGGGAGGAAGTCACTGTATGTATAAAGCCAGCATGCACTTCTGGTTAGTGGGAGGAAGTCACTGTATGTATAAAGCCAGCATGCACTTCTGGTTAGTGGGAGGACGTCACTGTACGTATAAGGATAGCATGCACTTCTGGTTAGTGGTAGGAAGTCACTGTATGTATAAAGATAGCATGCACTTCTGCTTAGTGGGAGAAGTCACTGTATCTATAAAGACAGCATGCACTTCTGGTTAGTGGGAGAAGTCACTGCATGTATAAAGCCAGCATGCACTTCTGGTTAGTGGGAGGAAGTCACTGTATGTATAAAGATAGCATGCACTTCTGGTTAGTGGGAGGAAGTCACTGTATGTATAAAGACAGCATGCACTTCTGGTTAGTGGGAGGAAATCACTGTATGTATAAAGACAGCATGCACTTCTGGTTAGTGGGAGGAAATCACTGTATGTATAAAGATAGCATGCACTTCTGGTTAGTGGGAGGTAGTCACTGTATGTATAAAGATAGCATGCACTTCTGGTTAGTGGGAGGAAGTCACTGTATGTATAAAGATAGCATGCACTTCTGGTTAGTGGGAGGTAGTCACTGTATGTATAAAGATAGCATGCACTTCTGGTTAGTGGGAGGTAGTCACTGTATGTATAAAGATAGCATGCACTTCTGGTTAGTGGGAGGAAGTCACTGTATGTATAAAGACAGCATGTACTTCTGGTTAGTGGGAGGAAGTCACTGTATGTATAAAGATAGCATGCACTTCTGGTTAGTGGGAGAAAGTCACTGTATGTATAAAGCCAGCATGCACTTCTGGTTAGTGGGAGGAAGTCACTGCATGTATAAAGATAGCATGCACTTCTGGTTAGTGGGAGGAAGTCACTGTATGTATAAAGCCAGCATGCACTTCTGGTTAGTGGGAGGAAGTCACTGCATGTATAAAGATAGCATGCACTTCTGGTTAGTGGGAGGACGTCACTGTATGTATAAAGCCAGCATGCACTTCTGGTTAGTGGGAGAAGTCACTGTATGTATAAAGATAGCATGCACTTCTGGTTAGTGGGAGGAAGTCACTGTACGTATAAGGATAGCATGCACTTCTGGTTAGTGGGAGAAGTCACTGTATGTATAAAGCCAGCATGCACTTCTGGTTAGTGGGAGAAGTCACTGTATGTATAAAACCAGTACGCACTTCTGGTTAGTGGGAGGAAGTCACTGTATGTATGAAACCAGCATGCACTTCTGGTTAGTGGGAGGAAGTCAATGTATGTATAAAACCAGCATGCACTTCTGGTTAGTGGGAGGAAGTCACTGTATGTATAAAGATAGCATGCACTTCTGGTTAGCGGGAGGAAGTCACTGTATGTATAAAGCCAGCATGCACTTCTGGTTAGTGGGAGGAAGTCACTGTATGTATAAAGATAGCATGCACTTCTGGTGTGTCGGAGGAAGTCACTGTATGTATAAAGATAGCATGCACTTCTGGTTGGTGGGAGGAAGTCACTATATGTATAAAGCCAGCATGCACTTCTGGTTAGTGGGAGGAAGTCACTGTATGTATAAAGACAGCATGCACTTCTGGTTAGTGGGAGGAAGTCACTGTATCTATAAAGCCAGCATGCACTTCTGGTTAGTGGGAGGAAGTCACAGTATTTATAAAGCCAGCATGCACTTCTGGTTAGTGGGAGGAAGTCACTGTATGTATGAAGCCAGCATGCACTTCTGGTTAGTGGGAGGAAGTCACTGTATGTATAAAGATAGCATGCACTTCTGGTTAGTGGGAGGAAGTCACTGTATGTTTAAAGCCAGCATGCACTTCTGGTTAGTGGGAGGAAGTCACTGTATGTAAAAAGATAGCATGCACTTCTGGTTAGTGGGAGGAAATCACTGTATGTATAAAGCCAGCATGCACTTCTGGTTAGTGGGAGGAAGTCACTGTATCTATAAAGCCAGCATGCACTTCTGATTAGTGGGAGGAAGTCACAGTATGTATAAAGCCAGCATGCACTTCTGGTTAGTGGGAGGAAGTCACTGTATGTATAAAGCCAGCATGCACTTCTGGTTAGTGGGAGGAAGTCACTGTATGTAAAAAGATAGCATGCACTTCTGGTTAGTGGGAGGAAATCACTGTATGTATAAAGCCAGCATGCACTTCTGGTTAGTGGGAGGAAGTCACTGTATCTATAAAGCCAGCATGCACTTCTGATTAGTGGGAGGAAGTCACAGTATGTATAAAGCCAGCATGCACTTCTGGTTAGTGGGAGGAAGTCACTGTATGTATAAAGACAGCATGCACTTCTGGTTAGTGGGAGCAAGTCACTGTATGTATAAAGCCAGCATGCACTTCTGGTTAGTGGGAGGAAGTCACTGTATCTATAAAGCCAGCATGCACTTCTGGTTAGTGGGAGGAAGTCACAGTATGTATAAAGCCAGCATGCACTTCTGGTTAGTGGGAGGAAGTCACTGTATGTATAAAGCCAGCATGCACTTCTGGTTAGTGGGAGGAAGTCACTGTATGTATAAAGCCAGCATGCACTTCTGGTTAGTGGGAGGAAGTCACTGTATCTATAAAGCCAGCATGCACTTATGGTTAGTGGGAGGAAGTCACAGTATGTATAAAGCCAGCATGCACTTCTGGTTAGTGGGAGGAAGTCACTGTATGTATAAAGCCAGCATGCACTTATCGTTAGTGGGAGGAAGTCACTGTATGTATAAAGATAGCATGCACTCCTGGTTAGTGGGAGGAAGTCACTGTATGTATAAAGATAGCATGCACTTCTGGTTAGTGGGAGGAAGTTACTGTATGTATAAAGATAGCATGCACTTCTGGTTAGTGGGAGAAGTCACTGTATGTATAAAGATAGCATGCACTTCTGGTTAGTGGGAGGAAGTCACTGTATGTATAAAGCCAGCATGTACTTCTTGTTAGTGGGAGGAAGTCACTGTATGTATAAAGCCAGCATGCACTTCTGTTTAGTGGGAGGAAATCACTGTATATATAAAGCCAGCATGCACTTCTGGTTAGTGGGAGGAAGTCACTGTATGTATAAAGCCAGCATGCACTTCTGGTTAGTGGGAGAAGTCACTGTATGTATAAAGATAGCATGCACTTCTGGTTAGTGGGAGGAAGTCACTGTATGTATAAAGCCAGCATGCACTTCTGGTTAGTGGGAGGAAGTCACTGTATGTATAAAGATAGCATGCACTTCTGGTTAGTGGGAGGAAGTCACTGTATGTATAAAGATAACATGCACTTCTGGTTAGTGGGAGAAGTCTCTGTATGTATAAGGATAGCATGCACTTCTAGTTGGTGGAAGGAAGTCACTTTATCTCTGAATGCATATCTAGTAACCTTCAGGATTTAACCTTGAGACTTTGGGTTTTTAACCACTTGAATAACAGAAGAGTTTGTAAAGCATTGTGAAGCAATCAATGCCCATAGTTGGAAAGTTTAAAATGAGCTAACTATGAGATCTCTTAAATATTAACCCTTAAAGTTCTAAATTATATATCCCACCTTGCGTTATCCTAGAGGGATTCCAATTAGTTCTCAATGAACTGTTATCATGCTCCAATGTAGAGATCTCACTGCTTCTGCACACTCAAGACTAGGTGATTTCTCCTTCTGGCCTTCTGAGCAATTTACTGATCTCACCACTAGAATAGACACATACACACAAGACAAGCAGGACTTCTCTCTTTGCCTTTCTAGTAGAAATGGTACCAGTGACCAAAAAAGAGCTAGGTAACTGGTACAGATCAGTGGAATCACTGAACTCTCTCACCTTGGGAATTTAGCTTTGAACTGGAGACCCTGAGATTTGGATTAATCCTTAAGTCTCTCGGTCAAACCAGAGATTTCCTAGGTATGTCATGCTTTTGTACTGTCTAGTTGCTTCTGATGCCCCAAGGTTGAGGCCATTTATACACACAGAGAGTACAGTCCTGATTTATATAAGTTATATTTGAAGTTCAAGTGCATATTACTTGCATGATTTTATTAAAGAAGTGTAAATTGCTAGGATCTCCAA
Organism: Rhinophrynus dorsalis; assembly: GCA_037306005.1. NCBI lineage: Eukaryota > Metazoa > Chordata > Amphibia > Anura > Rhinophrynidae > Rhinophrynus > Rhinophrynus dorsalis. The sequence goes on from CM074722.1 coordinate 42,437,420, forward strand.
GGATGGACAGCTCTCAAGGACAAACAATAGACTGCTGCGGTGAGTAGGAGAGACTTGCTGAGACTGGTACACTAAGACTTGAAACAATTCTAGGGAAAACCTACTGTATCAAAGGGGACAAATAAAAATGTCCATCAAAATGGAGTATTTAACCTATTTGTTTGTGCGTTGTGTATGTGAGTGTGTATTGTTATTTATACAGTACCAAACACCTACAGAGCGTTTACAGAAGCAGTAGACATAGAGCAATACAGAAAACAGGGATATCAGACTATAGGGTGACCAGAGCATTAATAGTTGGAAACGTGAATCATTAACCTGAAGAACTTACAAACAAAATAGTAATAGTGACAACATACAGAGACAGGCATATGGTGTGTGTGTGTGTGTGTGTTTATGTGTTGTGTATGTGTTTATGTATAGCGTGTGTGTTTATGTGTAGTGTGTGTGTTTTTATATGTAGTGTGTGTGTGCGTTTATGTATAGTGTGTGTGTGTTTATGTGTAGTGTGTGTGTGTATGTTTATGTGTAGTGTGTGTGTGTTTATGTGTAGGGTGGGTGCGTTTATGTATAGTGTGTGTGTCTGTGTGTGTTTATATGTAGCGTATGCATTTATGTAAAGTGTGTGTTTGTGTGTTTATGTGTAGTGTATGTGTTTACTTATAGTGTGTGTTTATGTGTTGTGTGTGTTTATGTGTATTGTATGTGTTTATGTGCAGTGTATGTGTTTATGTATAGTGTGTGTGTGTGTGTGTTTTTGTGTGGTGTATGTGTTTATGTATAGCCTGTGTGTGTTTATGTGTAGTGTTTGCTTATGTGTAGTGTATGTGTTTATGTGTAGTGTATGTGTTTATGTATAGTGTGTGTATTTATGTATATTGTGTGTATGTTTATGTTTATGTGTAGCATGTGTGAGTGTGTTTTTGTGTGGTGTATGTATTTATGGATAGTGTGTGTGTGTTTATGTGTAGTGTGTGTTTATTTATAGCGTGTGTGTGTGTTTATGTGTAGTGTGTGTTTATTTAAAGCATGTGTGTGTGTTTATGTGTAGTGTGTGTTTATTTATAGTGTGTGTGTGTGTTTATGTGTAGTGTGTGTTTATGTGTATTGTATGTGTAGTGTATGTGTTTATGTATAGTGTGTGTGTTTATGTATATTGTGTGTATGTTTATGTGTAGTGTGTTTATGTGTAGCATGTGTGTGTGTGTTTTTGTGTGGTGTATGTGTTTATGTATAGCGTGTGTGTGTTTATGTGTAGTGTATGTGTTTATGTATAGTGTGTGTGCGTTTATGTATAGTGTGTGTGTGTGTTTATGTGTAGCATGTGTGTGTGTTTATGTGTAGTGTATATATTTATGTATATTGTGTGTATGTTTATGTATAGTGTATGTGTGTGTTTATGTGTAGCGTGTGTGTGTGTTTATGTGTGGTGTATGTGTTTATGTGTATGTGTGTGTGTTTATGTGTGGTGTATGTGTTTATGTGTATGTGTGTGTGTCTGTTATGTATAGTGTGTGTGTATGTGTGTGTATATGTGTAGTGTATGTGTGATGTATAGTTTGTGTGTATGTGTGTGTTTATGTGTAGTGTATGTGTTTATAGTGTGTGTCTGTGTGTGTGTTTATGTGTAGTGTATGTGTTATGTATGTGTTATGTATAGTGTGTGTGTGTTTATGTGTGTGTTTGTGAACTTGAGGACAAAAATAAAAATACTTGTTTTATGCTCTTTCTAAAAACAGATCTCTTATTTTCTTCTCTTAACATCGTGATATTTCTTCTGATTACATGCGCTCCACTTATCTCAATTTTAGTCCTTTAAAGTGTTTTGTGTTGTGTACTGGATCCCTATGAATTGCAGGCACATTTGCTGTTGATGTAATGTTGACATTCAATGTTCTGTACAATTTCCTGTCTTCTGACGTTTACAGTAAGTTATGGATATTTGTGAGGAATGTGTGAGGAAGCCCGGGTTCTGTGGAGACGTGCCATTCCTTCTCTGTGTGCACTACCTAGAGTGAGGTGCATCATGACACCAACAGATGGGTATATGTCTCTGCAACGGAAATCAAGTTACCTATCAATAGCAGCCTTATGAGATACTAAGAATAGATTAATTCTGGGGCAAACCAATTGCACCATAGGAAACAAATAAGCTTTCCCATTGGTTGAAATTGGCCTTTGTTTTAATCCTAAAGAGTTTGTCAATACATTGCTTCAGAATGCACTGGAGACCTATCTAGCATTCAAGGCATTAAAAATCACATTAAACCTTTGAGTGCCAGAAGGGTATGCAATGCATTGCTTTGCAATGTGTTGTGTACCCCTCTGGCATTCAAAGGGTTAGACCAAAAGTTTTGGGAATGTTTATTTGTCACCTGTGGTGCAGTTGTATTGCTCCAGAATAGCACTATTTATCCTTAACCCCTTAACTACTGGCCGATCAACGCGGTGCAGTCAGTTAAGGACCACGGAACATTTTTTTTTTTGCTCCATCCACTTCCGGACTCCCCGAATGGCGTGCAGCCGCGGGGGGAGCCCGGAATTCCATGACGGTCATAGTACGTCGTGGGTTGTTCCGTCAGCTCGACCCTTGACGTACTATGACTGTCAAGGGTTGTTAAGGGGTTAAAGGAGCAGTAAATGTTTGTTATCAAAAATATATAGTACAGCTTTTTATGATCAAACAAGGGCACTCCCAATGCTGAGAGATACATATTTTTAGAGCTATTACAGTTTAAATGCTTGGGTTTTTACAATAACAGTTCCCTCTAGTGGTCAGATTCCAATTAGTTATTCTGTTACATTCTGTTTAAGAGAAAAGTCACTGACAAATAGTTTTCCATAGAATGTGATAGAAACTGCTGAGTCACTTCCTGTCAGTTAGACCTTCCAGGAAGTAAACACACAGTAAATTCACTTCCTGGTTATTCGAACTGTTATATAATTTGACTAAAACAACTGACAGTGATAGGAGTGACCTTGTTTTACTCAGCAGGAAAAGTACTATAACATACAGATTTTCATAAAAAAAAAAGTTTACTGCTCCTTTTTATACATCAGCATCAATGTCTTCTCCAAAAATTCCCTTTTAAGAGCTTAGCGGTGGGTTTATGCCTGATTGTGTGTAGGGTTGCCACCCAGCCGGTATTTTACCGGCAGGCCAGTAAAAAAATTGGCTTCTGTCCAATGTTAACCCTTTGAGTGCCAGAGGGGTACGCAACACATTGCTTTGCAATGCATTGCGTACCCCTCTGGCACTCAAAGGGTTAAGTCTATGGAGGGAATGCCATGGCCGGTATTTTTTTGAAGAAAAGATGGCAACCCTAATTGTGTGGGAGTAAGAGGCTGCCTGTTAGTCATGTCTGTAAGTGCCTAAGAAGGCATATGTTTGTAAATTAATCCATGAGGCTGTATTTTAACCCCTTGAATGCTAGAGACAGTTCCAGCACATAGCATACAGTGGGTTAATTGTCTGCCTCTGACAGCACATATATAAAAAGTGTGTGTCTACGAGATTAATGTGTGTGCGTATATATATATATATATATATATATATAAATATATATGAAATAATATAGTGCATGTATTTATGTGAGTGTATAATTGTATGTGTGTGTGATATATATGATAGCAATGATATGGTATTCAGATATATACGTGTGTCAGAATGCTGAAGAGAAGTGTGTTTCTATGTTAGTTTGCGTTGTGCACACAGATAGGTGGTGAGGGGTCTGGGTATGTAAAACAGCTGTGTGTCTGGGTGCACAGATGTTTGATAGCATGCAGAAGCAGCAGAACAGATGGCCATGTTTTTGTGTGTACAGATATATGTGGAGACCTACAAATATTCCAACAAATTCCAGGGACCCTGGGGGAACATAGGCACGGCTGGCTTTCTTAGTAGACAGAGTAAGCAACTAACTAGAGTTCCAAATTTTGAGTGGTGTGGACCTAAGCTGTACTGGCCACACCCACATTCTGAAAGAGAAAACTCAATGCCCCTGCACCACTTTACATATCCCTTTACAGGCTATTAGTAAAGTATAACTGTCAGTTTGAAACATACCGTAAAATCTTGGGTATAATACACACTTTTTTACCCCATTTCACCTTATCTGAGTGTGGTAATTATACACGAGTTTAAAAAAACATATTATACATGAGTTTAAAAAAACAAAGTTAAAGAAAAGCCACAAAAAAATCTAAATGATTGCCTCCCCATTTGCGTCCTTTGTTCTGAACCTCAAAAATGCATATGTGAGCCTCCACTGCCCTTCCCTCAACCAACCTCCATGTTTGGAGAGAGATTGAGCCTCTGAGGAAGCAGCTTGGGTGTCCGTTCAGCGGGTTACATGCTTGTTTTTTGCCACCTGTTTCCTCTACTGCTGCTCTCCCTCCAAGATCCTTGGCACATTAGAAATAGCTGAGTGCCCTGTCAGGACCTTCGGATATGAATATACATACTCTGCACACTGAAACTATGGTAGTGCCCTGCAAAGGTCCTGACATGGCACTCAAGCAATTGGCATACCTCCCATGTATCCCTCTTTAGGAGGGACAGCCCCTCTTTTAGACCCAAATCCCTCTGTCCCTCTTTCCCACCCTGATGTCCCTCTTTCTAGGAAATCAGATTGTGTGGTGTATATATGTGTATCATATTGCTCTACAGCAATAAAACTCACATTATTGTTTGTTTAACCCCTTAAGGACCGGGAAAATCTGAGTTTGATTTGACTTAAGGACCGGAGCAATTTTGACTTTTTTGACTATGTCTTTGTTCAACCATATTTTCTCTTTAATTCCTTTTGTGCACCCACATAAATTATATACTGTTTTTTTAAGCACAAGTAGGGCTTTCTTTTGATACCACAATTATATGAATACCTCATTGTTTAATTTGATTAAAATAGAAAAAAAGAGGAAAAAAATTGAAAAAAACAACATTTTGCTTACATTTTTCTGTCAGGATTTGCATACTATTAGTTAATGAAAAAAAAATACCCCTAAATATATTCATTTGCTTCTCCTGAATATAAGAATACCCCATATGCCTAGTATTTTAGTCCTTTACTCACATTTACAAGGTAAATATTACAAGATGGCTGCCGTTATTTCCAACTTGTGATTTCTCAACAATTGGCATGTGAGCATCATAGCTTAGCTGACGGTGCCAGAACCAAAAATGTCCCACAAAGGTATATGTTTCTGAAAACTAGACAACATAAGGTAAATAATCAGGAGAATTTTGGAGTTTTTCATGCAGCTATTTTTCCAGAAAAAAATTTAAAAATTGTGGTAATATTTTGTTTTTTTGCAGTTTTCACACTTACATTTCAATACTACTGTTGAAATCAAGCACATGATAGGTGAAGATTTTTAAAAATGCATTGTTTAGTGTTCAGCTCCTTCTTCTGAGTACGGCAATACCCCATATGCATAGGTTTCTCAAGGTTTGGGAGAGCTACGGGGCCCAAATTGGAACATGCGCGTTTCCAGTTTCACACTTTGAATTTTCACAGCTTGCATCACTGGTGCCATGTCTCATTTGGGGCTGTGTAACAGTGCTCCACTCTAAGATTTCCCCCCAAAAGTATATATTTTTGGAAAGTAGACACCCCAGGATTTCATTTTATGTATGTTTTCAATTTTTTTACGCAGCCATTTTACCACCAATCGCTCGTAAATCTTGACGTAAGTTAAAAAAACCTCGTTTTTCACACTTGCACTTCAATGTTGATGTGAATTTCAAGCACATGATAGGTGAAGATTTTTAAAAATGCATTGTTTAGTGTTCAGCTCCTTCTTCTGAGTACGGCAATACCCCATATGCATAGGTTTCTCAAGGTTTGGGAGAGCTACGGGGCCCAAATTGGAACATGCGCGTTTCCAGTTTCACACTTTGAATTTTCACAGCTTGCATCACTGGTGCCATGTCTCATTTGGGGCTGTGTAACAGTGCTCCACTCTAAGATTTCCCCCCAAAAGTATATATTTTTGGAAAGTAGACACCCCAGGATTTCATTTTATGTATGTTTTCAATTTTTTTACGCAGCCATTTTACCACCAAACGCTCGTAAATCTTGACGTAAGTTAAAAAAACCTCGTTTTTCACACTTGCACTTCAATGTTGATGTGAATTTCAAGCACATGATAGGTGAAGATTTTTAAAAATGCATTGTTTAGTGTTCAGCTCCTTCTTCTGAGTACGGCAATACCCCATATGCATAGGTTTCTCAAGGTTTGGGAGAGCTACGGGGCCCAAATTGGAACATGCGCGTTTCCAGTTTCACACTTTGAATTTTCACAGCTTGCATCACTGGTGCCATGTCTCATTTGGGGCTGTGTAACAGTGCTCCACTCTAAGATTTCCCCCCAAAAGTATATATTTTTGGAAAGCAGACACCCCAGGCTTTCATTTTATGTATGTTTTCAATTTTTTTACGCAGCCATTTTACCACCAATCGCTCGTAAATCTTGACGTAAGTTAAAAAAACCTCGTTTTTCACACTTGCACTTCAATGTTGATGTGAATTTCAAGCACATGATAGGTGAAGATTTTTAAAAATGCATTGTTTAGTGTTCAGCTCCTTCTTCTGAGTATGGCAATACCCCATATGCATAGGTTTCTCAAGGTTTGGGGGAGCTACGGGGCCCAATTTTGAACAAATATTGAATTTTCACATCTTGGTTAACTGATGCCATTACTCATTTTGGGCTATGTTCCAGTGCTGCACTTTAGAATTTCCCCCCAAATGTGTATATTTTTGGAATGTAGACTCCCCCAGCTTTCATTTTAGGTGTGTTTTCAAATTTTTTACACAGCCATTTTACCACCACTTTCTCATAAACTTGACGTAAGTAAAAAAACAGCGTTTTTCACACTTTGCCTTCAATGTTGATGTGAATTTCAAGCACAGAATAGGTGAAGATTTTATAAACTGAATTGATTAGTGTTCAGCTCCTTCTTCTGAGTACGGCAATACCCCATATGCATAGCTTTCTCATGGTTTGGGGGAGCTACGGGGGCCAAATTGGAACATGCGCGTTTCCAGGTTCACACTTTGAATCTTCACAGCTTGCGTTACTGGTGCCATGTCTCATTTGGGGCTGTGTAACAGTGCTCTTTTTTTAAGATTTCCCCCCAAAAGTGTATATTTTTGGAAAGTAGACACCCCAGGCTCTCGTTTTAGGTGTGTTTTCCAATTTTATACACAGCCATTTTACCACCAATCCTGTGAAAATTTGACGTAAGTAAAAAAAAATCAGCATTTTTCACACTTTGCCTTCAATGTTGATGTGAATTTCAAGCACAGAATAGGTGAAGATTTTATAAACTGAATTGATTAGTGTTCAGCTCCTTCTTCTGAGTATGGCAATACCCCATATGCATAGCTTTCTCATGGTTTGGGGGAGCTACGGGGGCCAAACTGGAACATGCGCGTTTCCAGGTTCACACTTTGAATTTTCACAGCTTGCGTTACTGGTGCCATGTCTCATTTGGGGCTGTGTAACAGTGCTCTTTTTTAAGATTTCCCCCCAAAAGTGTATATTTTTGGAAAGTAGACACCCCAGGCTCTCGTTTTAGGTGTGTTTTCCAATTTTATACACAGCCATTTTACCACCAATCCCTCGTAAACCATGACGTAAGTAAAAAAAAAAAAAACAGCGTTTTTCACACTTAGGGTTGGCGGCAGTATACTGGGCTGCATACAATTTGGTTTGGGAAACAATTTCACCTAAAATGTCTTCCCCCAAAAACAAATCAAAAAAGTGATCATGGGTAAATCCTTCCACATCAATTTGAATCCCTGGGTTGCCTGTGAATTCTGAGATTTGTGGGCATAAATTGATACCCATTCATTAGGATCCGGAGTGGCAGGTGTTGGGGCATTTCTTTGGGCAGGTCTTTTGGCAGGTCTTTGGACAGATCTTTTGGCAGGTGCTGGGGCAGTTGCCAGGGCAGCTCTTGGGGCAGCACTTGGGGCATTTCTTTGGTAGGTCTTTGGGCAGATCTTTTGGCAGGTGCTGGGGCAGTTGCCAGGGCAGCTCTTGGGGCAGCACTTGGGGCATTTCTTTGGGTAGGTATTTTGGTAGGTCTTTGGGCAGTTCTTTTGGCAGGTGCTGGGGCAGTTGCCAGAGCAGTAGTGTTGAGCGAGCGTGCTCGGCCGATGCTCGGATCGGCTCGAGCATCGCTCTGCTCGGCACATGGCGGTACTCGTCGAGTACCGCCATGTGCTCGCCCGCCATGTTCGGGTGGCGGGGATCTGTGCCGGAGGAGGCACAGATCTGAAGACGCTCCGCTGGACCACCAGGGACTGGAGGTACGGGGGCATTGCGGAGATGAAGGGGGCATTGCGGAGATGAAGGGGGACATTGTGGAAGAGGGGCATAGCAGAGATGAAGGGGGACATTGTGGAAGAGGGGCATAGACTCTATGCCCCTCTTCCACAATGTCCCCCTTCATCTCCGCTATGCCCCTCTTCCACAATGTCCCCCTTCATCTCCTCTATGCCCCTCTTCCACAATGTCCCCCTTCATCTCCGCTATGCCCCTCTTCCACAATGTCCCCCTTCATCTCCTCTATGCCATAGAGGAGATGAAGGGGGACATTGTGGAAGAGGGGCATAGCGGAGATGAAGGGGGACATTGTGGAAGAGGGGCATAGCGGAGATGAAGGGGGACATTGTGGAAGAGGGGCATAGTGGAGATGAAGGGGGCATAGCGGAGATGAAGGGGGACATTGCGGAGATGAAGGGGGCATTCGGAGATGAAGGGGGCATAGCGGAGATGAAGGGGGGCATTGACCAGGCACCCTCCCCTCATCAGAGCAGGGGGTGCCTGGTGTAATGCTCGTGTCGCCCCATTCTATTCAATGGGGCTCGGGTGCTCGGCCGAGCACTCGAGCCTCAGGGGGTGCTCGGTCAGAGCACCCGAGCACCCGAGCATCGGGGTGCTCGCTCAACACTACAGAGCAGCTCTTGGGGCAGTGCGTCTTTTCTTGACAGAAGGCCCAGCGTCATCACTAGAGCTGCTCTCACTTTCTGAAAACTGCGCTATGTCAAAATCTGACGCAGTGTCTGTTGCCTCAGAGTCAGACGCCAAAAAGGCATATGACTCTTCAACGCTGTACCTGCGCTGCATTTTGCCCACTAAAAAAACTTTTTTTTTTTTTTTCTTACGCTATCCCTAAACCTAAATCTAACCCTAAAACTTACCCTAGCCTACATATATCCTGAACCTACCTAACCCAAATGAACTACCTATCTAAACTGCACTTATTATATATATATATATATTTTTTTTTTTTTATTATTTTTTTTTGGGGGGGTTGGGTTTTTTTTTTTTCTTACGCTATCCCTAAACCTAAATCTAACCGTAAAACTTACCCTAACCTACGTATATCCTGAACCTACCTAACCCAAGTGAACTACCTATCTAAACTGCACTTATTATATATATATATATTTTTTTTTTTTGGGGGGGGGTTTGGGGTTTTTGGGTTTTTTTTTTTTCTTACGCTATCCCTAAACCTAAATCTAACCCTAAAACTTACCCTAACCTACGTATATCCTGAACCTACCTAACCCAATTGAACTACCTATCTAAATGGCGCTTATTATATATTTTTTTTTTTTTGGGGGGGGGTTTCCCCTAAACCTAAATCTATCCCTAAAACTTTCCCTAACACACGTCTACACTAAACCTACCCAACTACCTACCAAAATACCTAAACTATATTTACTATTAAAAAAAAAAAAAAAAAAAAAATTAAAAAAAATTTAAAAAATTTAAAAAAAATCTAAAAAAATTCAAGGGGGATGGGGGGTGTCCCACAGATCAGTAAACACTGATCTGCAGCAAATTGATCACTCCAAGAGTGATCAGATGGGGGGGCACTTATTGATCACTGCAGAACAGTGATCAAAGGGTTAAATTTCTTTATTTAAACTTTTTTTTTACTTTTTTTTTTACAGTAAGGCAGTAACAGCATGTCTCTCTGTCTCTCTCCACCTCAGCAGTATGCAGGGTGAGGGAGGCAGAGAGATCTGACAGGGACAGTATTTACAAATACTGTCCCTGTCATTCAGGTTTAGCAACATGTGATTCGCTTTTGAAGCGAATCGCATGTTGCAACAATGTTTCTGCCGCTTGTTACTAAGTGTCCCGATACCGGGACACTTAGTAACAAGCGGCTTGAACTCTTCCATCGCTCCGTGCGGCCGCGATGGAAGAGTTTAACCCTTGACGTACCAGGACCGTCAAGGGTCGTTGGAGCACATTTACCCTTGACGGTCCTGGTACGTCAAGGGTCACTAAGGGGTTAAACATCAGTATATGTGTTTATAAATTAGTCTGTGTAAATAAAATACTTTGGTCTTGTTATAAGTCATTTATTAGGTTATACAAGGAGCTGTTAACAGGTCATGAAATAGCTTAAAAATTCTCGGTAATGCCCCACCAACCAGCCACACCTCTAGTAACGCCCCCTAAAACACAAGTGTCCCTCTTTGGCAATTTGAAACATAGAAACATAGAATTTGACGGCAGATAAGAACCATTCGGCCCATCTAGTCTGCCCAATTTCCTACTGTAAAAAAAAAAACAAAAAACAAAAAAAAACACAACAACCTCAAACCTTTTTTGGTCCTTGGTCTTTTCTTATGTTAAGGACCGCCTTATGCCTATCCCATGCATGCTTAAATTCTGTCACTGTATTGACATCTACCACTTCTGCTGGTAGGCTATTCCACTTGTCTACTACCCTCTCAGTGAAGTAAAACTTTCTTACATTACATCTAAACCTGTGTCCCTCTAGTTTTAGACTATGGCCTCTTGTTCTAATGTTTTTACTCTTTTGTTGGGCGGTATGAATTTGTATGTATGTCTGTGTGTGTATATACATTTATTTCTGATCATACTAAGATATATTATATCTAAGTTTACAGATGCATGGAGATATTTGATATAAATATTTTAGCCCGCTAATGGTTTATCCAGTCTGTTATTTATTTATTTTGGAATTTAAATTGTACTTGTAATGAGATTGTTTCTTCATTTGCATTGTGACTGTTTAATCAGGTTCATTACAACTTCACATGAGCCTCTGTTTCCTGGTGGCAAATCCATCCGGCCTTCACAATTAGTTATCTGAGCAAGATGGAAATAAGTGACCCAAGAAAAACAGCATGTTGGCTGAGGCAAAGAAATTATTATTGCACAAACACGACACAAGCAGCTACATCGTGTCTGCCAAGAAAGCCTGGCAACAAAGAGGCTGGAAAGATGATTTTTTTTTGCGATAAATTAGATATAATATTTATGTTACAGTGTATGTTTTTATGGCACAACCTGTGATTATATTAGCACAGCTTATAATTATAAGCTGCTTATACCTATCTATCTAGCTATCTCTCTCTCTATATATATATATCTATATATAAACGTGTGAGAACGCACTCACAGGAAAATTTTTAAAGTGAAATAGAGTGGTTTATTCAATCCATGTATCGGCCAGCACTCGTGGCCTTTACCTACACACAAGTTTGTGAGTATCGTTCCTGCTGATGAGCACCCAAGTTATCTGTATACCTACTAAAACAGTGAGTATATATCCATTACGTGGGCACTACTATTAAACCAACTCAATAGAAAGAAGAAAAAGGTATTGCCTAGGTGCTACTTAAATGAATGTTTAAAATAGACATGGTACATAACCATATAATAAGAGCACTCTCAGGTCTTATAGAAAATATGCTTGCTTTAATTTGTCAACGTTTCAGCCCCCTAAAGGGCCTTTATCAAGTCTTGATACAGACCTGAGAGTGCTCTTATTATATGGTTATGTACCATGTCTATTATATATATATATATATATATATATATATATATATACACAGGTAAAACCCGTTATAACGCGATCCGTTATAACGCGATTCCGCTTATAACGCGACTGACACATGGCTCCCATACATAACTCGTTTACACCTCGCGATACTGAATGGAAATTTTCAAGCTGCCACTCACATGCGTTTTGCATACGTCTAACACCTCACAATACTTTACTGTGTTCAAACTGTCACTCATCAACATCAGGTCAGCGTTTTGCATGTCTCAAAATGTCTTATACCTGTACTTTAAAAAAATGGAAGAAATTTACAATTTCAAGGTAAAATTGCTGCTCTTGATCGAATCAAATCTGGAGTCCAGCAAACTAAAGTGGCTAGAGACCTTGGAGTGAATGAATCTACAGTGCGTGGATGGATGAAAGAAGAAAAAAATCTTCATGATGCAGTCAAGGATATGGGAACAAGTGATGGGATGCAACGAAAACACTTAAGGCAACATCAGGATGAACAGCTGGATAAAGCAGTGTTTCAGTGGTTTATTCAGGAACGATCTGAAGGTACACCGCTGTCTGGACCCCATCTGCAAACCCAAGCTAAAAAGTTTTACAGTGATCTTCATAGAAATCATTCCACAGCATTCACTGGAAGTAATGGATGGCTGACACGTTTTAAAAGCGACATGGAATAACCAAATCGGCAATATCAGGTGAGATACAGTCAGCAGATGATGAAGCTGCATGCGCATATCCTGCCCAGCTTCACAAAATAATTGAACCTGAGGGGTATACTGCAGAACAGATATATAACTGTGATGAGACTGGTCTCTACTACAAAATGTTGCCCAATTACACTCTAGCTTGTAAAAACGATCCTCAAAGAACACAAGGTTTTAAGCAAATTAAAGAGAGAGTGACTGTACTTTTCTGTGTAAACCAATCTGGAAATCACAAATTGAAGCCACTTTGCATAGGAAAGTTTAAATCACCACGGTGCTTCCATCATGTGAACATGACATCTATGCCATTTGCCTATGACTTTAGCAGAAATGCTTGGATGACTTCCAGCATTTTTGAAAACTGGTTTCATAAGCAATTTGTACCTGATGTACGTAAACACCTACTGTATCAAAAGCTGGATACCATAGCTCTCTTGCTGCTGGATAATTGCCCTGCCCATCCTCCAGCTAAGAGTCTGATGAGCAGAGATGGTAAAATCCAAGTGAGCTACTTGCCCAAAAACACCACATCAAAGATACAACCGATAGATCAAGGAATTACATCAACATTTAAAATGAAATTCCGCAATATTCTGATACAGCGAATAATCAATAGTGACGAATCTGTTACCTAATTTTTAAAGAATTTGAATCTAAAACAAGTTTTTTACATAGGTGGTGAAGCCTGGGACACCGTGACAAAAAGGTGTATCTCAAGATGTTGGAGAAACATAGGGGGTGTAAATCTGACTTCGGATATCTCCCCAGTGGATAGTGACAGTGATGGAGAGAGCGTGTTTGAGGGGTTCACAGAGCAAGAAATTGCAGCTGCTGACCAGTCCTTTGAAATAGAAGGCCTGACAGAAGAAGACATGACCAATGCCAAACAAGTACTGGCACAGTTCATTGATGGAGAAAGAGGGGCCACAATAAAAAGTTGGTTAGATGGGGACAATGACTGTCCTATATACGAGCACCTGACTGACTCAGATATAATCAAGAACGTAACTAAGGAATGTCAAGATCCAGAGGTTACCGAAGATGAAGAAGGTGAGGAGCCAGAGCCACCACCTGAGTTCACGGAGGCACTTGTTGGTTTGCAAACTGGACTTAAATTTCTTGAAACAAAAAATATTGATTGCCTTTCAGTTTTGCAGTTAAAAACGCACCATAGAAATTATCAAAAGAAAATAAAGAGATGCAATGAAAGCCTTGATAGTTTTTTTTAAAAAATGAAAGTCTTTCTAAAGTCAAAAATGTTACAGTACAGGTACTGTAATGTACGTGTATGTACAGTACAGTTTTGTACAGTACTGTATAGCTAATGTTTGATTGCTAATTTACAGTATACTGTTCACTACACTAGTTTTTTTTTACATTTACAGTACTACAGTACTGTACCTACTTGAGTGCATTATGTTGCAACCTTTTCTTATACTGTACCTGTATTTTTTAATTGTTCTTTTAAACAGTCAATACAGACTTTACAACCAGTTTGTTGATTTATGTTTGTGATACAAGGTGCATGTACACGTTATTTACAGTGCATCAAAGATTTGAGGGAATGCAGTAGCATACAGTATGATTTAGTGTATTAAGCTTTGGAGATTGGACAGTAATGTTGTGTATACAGTACTGTACTGCAATCGGTCAGAAATACAGGAGAAAAAAGAAAGCATACAGTACTATACCTGTACTACAGTACAGTACGTACTGTATGCTTCCTTTTTCCCTTGCGTTTTTGACTGATTGTCATTACTGTACCCATTTGTTCTTTTAATTAAACAGTCAATACAGACTATACAACCAGTTTGCTGATTTTTGTTTGTGACACAAGGTGCATGTGCACTTCATTTACATTACTGTACTTTTGATTTATGTTTCAGACAGAAGGTGCATTGTAACTGAAAGTGCATGTAATAAAAGATTACAACAACACATTTGTACAGTATTTGATTTCCTTTTACTGTTAGGGTTGCCACCCAGCCGGTATTTTACCGGCAGGCCAGTAAAAAATTGGCTTCTGTCCAATGTTAAGTCTATGGAGGGATTGCCACGGCCGGTATTTTTTTGAAGAAAAGGTGGCAACCCTATTTACTGTATTAAGCTTTGAAAAATGTATACAGTAGTACTGTAGGCATGCATGCTGAAACAGCTGATGATCAGAGTTATACAGTAATACGTATTCATTCTTTGCTTCTATGCTTCACTACTCCTGTATGTAAGGGAACCAAATGCCCCATCCCAAAATGGCCGCCACTGGGAAAAAACGCGATTGCATATGCGCAAGCAAATCGACCGCCTCCTAACAAACTGACAAGAAATGGAGACTGTGCGCGAGGCACAACGGTCGCCTGCTCTCGAACCAACTGAAATACAGGTACAGTACTGCTGAAAAAAGAAAAGAACCTTTAAATGGTAAGAAGAAAACAGACTTAGAAAGTCAGTAACAAAATATGACAAAAAAGATGTCAGAATAAATAAATAAATGACAATAAACGAAAAGATAATAAATACTGTATACACTAAAACAAACACTAAAATACTAATTCTTCACATAACTGAAGAGAAACAGTAAGGAAAACAATACAGTACCCGTACTTATTTTATAATATAATGTATACAGTACTATATATAATACTGTATATACAGTATATAATAATCATATAACGATCCCGCTTATATCGCTATGCGATTCTTTGGATCCCGAGCACCGCGTTATAACGGGTTTTACCTGTATATATATATATATATATATATATATATATATATATATACACACACACACACACACATTGTTGGAGGTGACAACACATGAGTGGAGTTGAACTATACCCATATCTCATCTGGTGGGCATCACAACCAAAAAGTGGATCTTGGACAGCTGCATATTGAGAGCAGTCAACTTAGTGGAAGACTGTCCATATCCTGGTCAGTTCTGTACAGAGAGTTGTCAGCTAAAGGGACCTCTGCCCACATCTGGACAGTTTAATCCAGAGTATGGCCAGGTAAGAGGACCTCTGCCCACATCCTATTGAATGTCTGCCTTTAACTGAGAAATATCATTGAGCAATTTCAAAGACACATTTGCCTGCACAATATTGGTATAGTTAAGGTGTTTATATCTGCAAACAATTAGCGGTGTTTCCCCAAGTGATCTGACTAGGAGATGACAGAGATTGCCTATACTCCATAAAGAATTTGACACCATCCATGAGAGACTGTCACACTGATCATATATCCATTTCATCCTTATACAGATTTCAAAGGAGAACATGAGAAACCATTTCCCTTTACAAATGCATCCACTCCTCTGCACCTCCATTTACATAGACTATATTTTTGGTAGCTATTATATATTCTTTTGTATTCATTGTGATACTATTTTTATTATGTCTATTTCATAGTGATAAATCATTGTTTTTATTGTACTATTTCTCAGTTTTATATTTTGTGTCATTGTTCTCGATTCATTAGCGAATATATATTATAGTTATATTTTGTGTGCCTATTTTGTTACTTCATTGCTTAGATCTATTATTTATTATGCATTCATTTTAGCTCCCTCCTATTGTATACTTCCCCATTGGCATGGGTTGACATACTATATTGGGAGCCAGTAGAGTGGCACAAGGAACAAGGATGCCCCCAAACAAATTCTGAATAAAAGAAGTGAAACAAATCATGTGTGTGTGCCACAGAGTGCTCAGCACTTGACCCCCCTCCCTATGGCACACATAAGGTTAATTGCGCTGGACCCCCCTGTGGAACACACAGGGTTTGTTTGTTTTTGTCATTTTGGATCAGACCTCATTGGGTGGACATCAGGACCCCTCCTGATGCCCCTTCCCCTCAGTTATTGATCTCCCAGCCTGTCTCGCTGGGAGATCAATATTGGCGATGCAGGAGAACAACATGCTGTCCTGCTTCACGCCTTCCAGAACCAGTAGGAGTGAACAGGGTCAGGGTAAGCCTTATCATGTCAAAAGAGAGCATGTCACTGGTGATGTGAAAAGGTTTCCTCCATCCCTCCACTCCTTCTTAGAAGTCTGGGTTGGAGTAAAGGAGGAGAGCATGCTGCTCTCCTTCATCGCAATTATATCGATCTCCCAATACAATCAGCTGGGAGATCAATAACTGGGGGTATCAGGAGAGGTCCTGATGCCCTCTCAAGAAGGCTGATATCTTTTTAATTGCAGTCACTGCACACTGGTAATACCAGCATATGCAGTGACTATAATCGGTGGTACAATATAAGGGACTCGAAACAAACTCCAAACCTGTATGCCATACCACCTTGGCACTCAACAAACACAAAATGCTTTTCATTTATTTGGCCAAAAAAGTGAAAATTAGGATATAAACTGACCATTACAGCAATAGATAAAACTAGTCAACATAAGTCAGGAGTGGATGTCCGGTATACTGTTATTGGGATTGTGTTGGCTACAAATGCGGCACAGTGAGTTTGACCATTAACATACTTGGGAACTTTCACTTCTTGAGCCTCTATAGAGGGCTCATGTGCTGCATAGAAGGAAAATGCAAATTTCATGATTCGTGTCATAAAAGGAGTGGGGCTTAATCTGTTGCACTGGGCTAATCAACCTTGTGTCATAAAGTGTGTGGGAAATGGGAAGAACAGGGCTGGGAAGGAGGAGAAGTGGGTGGGAAGTAGGAGGAACAATCTGAACAGGAAGAAACTCACTACCACCAGAGAATCAACCTGAGATCCGGTAACTGGAGTCTTTGGGGCATTTTTGGAGAGTCCCTACTCCTTGCAATTTAGCAACCAAGGCAATTGACTGCTCTGCATAATGGGAAATCTGTCTGTGGCTGCATAATATTAATAATAATATTTATCCCTTGAATAATCATTAAATAATTTTTTATGAAAAATATTTATTTCTGAATAAAACAACCCCCCCACAAACACATACACACACACTGCTGGTATATTTGTGATTATAACCCCGGTTTATGTTATTTTTGTTTGTTTTTTGCTACAAAAGGCATTTTTTTAGTTCATGTTGTGGGAGACCTCTCCATAATGAGTGATAGAAACAGCACCACCTTCTGTCCTTAATAGAAAAAATAGTTTAATGTACAAAAAAAAAAAAGTAGGATGTGGGTTAACTTTTGAATGATACATCTCACAGTAGTACTCTTGTTTCCCTTTGCAAAAATAAAAGTCCTATAACTTTTGCTTTAATAAAAAGGAACTATATAACTTCTATCGTAAAACAGTTTCTTATCAGCTAATACTGTGTTGATCAGGGTAATTCATTACTGGGCCTCCAGCTGTAGGAGATTACAATACTGACATCCCCAGTCGGCCAACAGCTGGATGAGAATGATAGGAGTTGTAGTACCCAACATCAGGAGGTCCAAAAATTGACTAACCCTGGTGTAGATACTGAAAACAGGTACTACGTTTCTACATAACTTGCGTCTTTATTTTTCAGAATAAATCTCAGTGATGGAAAAAATAATTTAGTCCTAGCAACTAGAGCAAATGGGGTAGCTGTGAGTATGGCTTGCTAAGTCCTAATGTCTACAAAGGCTTGACATTATGCCATTGCCCCTAGTTAATGCTAGACCAGGTTTGTGTGAAAATCAACACGATTACTATTTTTCCCTGAAGAGGAGATTATAGCAAATCTGGAAACGGGTTGGTATTGAGGTACCTTGATGGGGTTGGTACGCTTATATCCTCAAATCATCATATTTATTAACCTGACTATGAGGTATTACTTCTGCACAATACAGGGCACACATTTACACTTTGTATAGAGGAGCATAGGTCTATTTTTTTGTCTTGTGCTGTACTTTAGATTTCGGCCTAATACCTGGGAGACTGGAGAACTAGGGTGACCATATGTCCCAGATTACCCAGGACAGTCCCCGATTTTAAACGTGTCCCATGTCTCTGGCAGCCCCCTTCAGGGAAAATACAAAGGCCCAGAATGAAGACTCCAGAGCATAGCACTGCCTATTGTGACAGAAAGTGATGCCTCTGCTGGGCTACAAGAAAATGACCTCCAACCAGGGATCTAAACATTAGATACAGATCTGAGCTTTGTTCCTGACATCAAACAGAAGCTGTTGTGCAATTCTGTTGTAGTGTAATGCTAGTCTAAGGCTTTGGGAGTGATGTACATTGTAGCCTACAACAGGCCTCACTTTCTGTCACAGCAGTGTTTAGAACTCTGTGTTGTGCCAGACAAAAAGCAGGTTTTCACCCTGATGTCCAGTGATTTATAATGTCCCCAGCCATATAGTTGCCCTAGAGCTGAGGACATGTATTTTGCTGTTCTCATCTCGACAGCATCCCTGAATGGCAGAATTTAAATGTGGTCACCCTATGGAGAACCCGCTCATTCCTTGCTACTATCTATATTTATGAATTACTAGTTGAAGAGCCCGTTACACGGGCCACAGTGCCACTGCCACCCGTTCGCGGGGCCGTCATGAGCAGTAGAGACTGCCCGCGTCATGGCTGATACAGAGATGAACGCTCCGAAGGAGCGTCCAGCTCTGTATCAGCCGCGGTGCGGGCAGTCTCTACTGGGCATGACTGCAGCACGCGCAGCAGTGTCTACTGCGCATGATGCGGCGTTACACACGTTTTAGCGAATTATTATATAGGATATGTATATATTATGGTAAGATAGCACTGTGAGCTATTTTTTTTCTATATTCAACATGATATTTGGCTTAGCATACTACTAGCAGGCTTTTTAGGCAGCCGTAAGCTTTGATAAAGCAGTGTTTTTCGGTGCAAAACACATAAACTGGTTATAATATTTATTAATGCTTTTATATGCGTTAGCTGTATTTTTAAACTTTGCATTTTAAGCTTTTAATTTTGTGAGCAGTCCCTTTCTTTTGAAGCATCCAGTCCAGTGACTACACCACCCGAACAGGAACAGGATATTTTCTCCATATATATATATATTTGTGAGTACGCTGGATTTTTCCTTTTCTGACAGTGATACACCTGACTGCATTTCTCTCTGTCACAATTGAATTGTTTTAATGAACACTGTTTGACGCCCCCAACATTTCAGCTTTTAAGACTTCACTAAGTGATAAAGAAATGTGTTTGTTTTCAATAACTACATACTATTGGCAAGTCATTGACACTTTAATGTGAAGGCATATATTTCCATTAAAAGAAGCATTCCCAGTGGGATCTGATATCTAATCAATAACAATTAAAGCCTAACAACAACACAGCAGCATTATGTCTTTGTTCTTAACCCTTTCATGCCACAGGGCTACGCAACGCATTGCAAACTGAAAAAAAAAGAAGAAAGCTCACAGCACTAAACTCATCATAAAATATCCATGTCTTGTGCATGGGGTATAGGTCCAAGAAATACACCTCACACACAGTATGGGTTTAAATTAGGCCACAGCTTTATTTTATAAAAACATGTTCCATTTATTTTAAAATACACATACAACCTTAAGCCCTTGCCAATGGCCAACTTTTACAGGCTAACCCAGCCTATCCACCTTTTTTGAGCCGAGAGTCAAAACCCCCAAATTGTTTTCCTTAACCGCACCTCATTAGCTGGTCAATGCAGCTCAATGAGGCCGGCGTCTAACCCGCGACAAAGTCCGGGTGTCCTTAGACCTAGGCCGCTGGCCTACCATCTTCCTGTAACCTCCCCCATCTTACTGACCTTCTATACATTGGCAAGGGCCCAAAGTGCCAACAAAGCTGCGACAAAACAACAGTAGAAAATATACAAAATACACAAAACAACATATCAGACAACCCATCCCCATCAAAATACCAGCCCCAAAACAGTGAGGGAGGGAGGGAACTGCTGCTTCTCCCGTTCACCCGCTCTGCCACACTTCAGGAAGTGGTCACCCTCACTTTATAACCCCCGTGACTTCCCCTACCTAAACTTCCTATACCACCCCCACTTAATTTCCTTCACCCTAACCCCAGCACAGACGTGTCTCCCCTCCTGAGTTCCATGGAGGTCTTATCCTTATAACATAAAGTGGTGGAATGTGTCGCTCACTGTGAGCCGTAACTGCACATGTGCAGTAGAGACTCTCTACTGTGCATGTGTGGTTTCGAAAACAGGGAGCTTCGCTTTGAGCCGTCTGGAGCTCACCTCTAAGGATCAGCGCGTTCGGCGAGTCTCTACTGTGCATGACTGCACTGCCCCGCTCCGGATGGCTCATGTCCTGTCTCTGCTCCTGGCTACGGGGCAGCAGCTGGGGCAGATGGGTGCACTTTAGCCCTTGTATACGGGCTTCCATACTAGTAATAAATATAAATTAAATGTAAGTATATAGGTGAAAGATAGCAGCAAGGAATGAGAGGGTTCTCCAGTCCCCCTGACATTAGGCCTAGACCCAAAAGTGAAAACATATACAGACAAACAAACCTGCGCTCCTCTATATGCTGTGGATGATGTGTGCCCTGTAATAGGTATATATAATAATCCTTAGTAAATCTAAGTGAAATAAGTGAGAATTTAGTCCCACAAATTGGCCAATCCATGTGTAAGCTTACCACCCCGCCAAGGTATCTCACTATATGGTAAGTCCTACTCTAATACATCTGCAAATGCTATCTAAAATTAAAAATAAAATTAAAATACAAATTCTCTGAAGAAGATGTTATTTTGAAACTAGCACTGAAAGGGTTAATCTTGTACTATTTGCCATAAAAGGAAAGTCCCTTACTGAATTCTTTTAATTCTAGAAGTTGCCACAGAAGGAAGTTTGGATTCATTTACATATTTATGTGGATTCTTGGGATCCCTGCTCCCTTTTTCATGTTTTCAAATCAGCAAAACATGATTATATTTAGGATCATATGAATAAAGATCAAGTGCAGCAATTCTGAGACAAACCAAACCATCAGAGAGACAAATTGACAAATGGGACTTTTAATTTCTTAAATTCTAGAAAGGGTTAAAAGCCCCTTTAAATCAACTGGGATTTTTTTTCCATTATGTTGGAGCTGGTTGGCTGTGATTGCTCCTCTTTTTATTGAACATATGGTCAATGCTAGTTAAAACCTCTACATCAGTCTTTATGTGCATCTTTATTCTAAAGCTCAATATGTTAACACATTGAAGACCACAGGGGAGTGTAATGCATTGCTTCGCAATGCATTCCACACCCCTCTGGTCTTCAACGAGTTAAACTGGCATTAATGCTTAAAGGGATAGTAATGTTTCATAATAAAAGGAGCTCTAATTAATCATCATAGTATTTGAACTTTGGAGAGTGTTATTTCAATTCTGTCAGAGTTGTAGTTCAAGAGTAATTCAATGACAAAGTGTCCCCCTCCCGCCCCTTTTACTGATGTAACATTGTTCAGCCAGATCAGAAGGGAGGTGCCCAGATAGACTGCAGAGAGGGACACTCTTCAATTAAGGTAAGGGAAAAACCTGAAAAACTTGTCAAGGGGAAGGGCTTTCATTGTTATTATAGGAAGAAGATTGTCCCCTGCTGTTATCTGTCTGGTCTATGGACTGCATTCCACATCTGAGAAGAGATGGCTTACACTAGGTAAAAGGGGAGGGAGGGGAAACTTTCCTTGTAAATATTTTATCTACAAAATAAAATAAAGATAAAACTAAGTATTACTATCCCTTTAAAGGGTTAGTATTGCCTGTATTTAAGTTGATTTGTGCAGACTGCGTTACTATCTTAAACTCTGGTGAACAGATAGAACTGTTACATTGTTGCCATACAACTATTCATATCGTAACATCGTGAACACCAGTCTAGTCTATTCTCCAATAGGCTGTAGACTGTGTGGGTATTCCACGCTCATTACTGCCATTGTTTTTATATTTTTTTCTATATTTTTTCTATACTTTTAGCATATCTTATGCCATTAAGACTTTTTATATTATACGATTTATTAGAATTCTTTATGAAAGTAATGCCTACTACTATTGATACTTTTTAATAAATATATATTCTTACGTTTTCTGCCTTAAACTTTTTCATAAATGTGTATTTGCATAGATCCTGTTTTATTATGTATTTTTTTACTACACCTAGATTACTGGTGCTCTGTCTTTCTTGTCTTTTCTCTTTTCATATGTATGGGCTCGAGTGGACTCCGAGCTGCTGACAGCTGCACAGTGATTCTGAGTGGTTTATGAATCGTATGGACCAGTGAATGCCTCTGACTAATTTCATTTCAACCTTATCAATCCATTACTACTAACTCTTTTCATCATCCATCATTCATCTTAATACCTCCATGAACTTTTTCTCATATTAACCCGGAGGATCCCTGTCTCATAAACAATATTTTAAATTGACGGTATATTTACGGTAGCTATACCTTCATCTTTGTTTGTATGCATTATTTTTATTATATGGGTATAGATTCATATTGGAAATTTTCAGTCTTTTGTATTATTGTGATTGTTTATGTTTGATGTTACCATATTTCAGTCACATATACACAATTCTTATAGCTACAACAGATACCATATATTTCCTATATTAGACACCAGTGATCCTTTTGCACCCTCCGATTAACACAGTTTATTTTGGAACAATAGTGAGCGCTCCTTGTATATATATTTCTTAGTTTTTAGTCTTGAATGTTCCTGAGACAACCCGAGGTCCTTCAGTCGTATTCCATTCATCTCCAGCTGTTGGATGGCTTTGGATGATGGAAGATGTGGTACACAACGTGGAAGGGCCTTGTACAAAACAAAAAATAGAAGGAGCCTGATAATGCAACACTGTTATCAAAAGAGGGATTCGATAAAAGATGAAAGAGAAGTCAGGAAGGGAAAACTCCTTATCAACTGATAAATGCCCATGTAGAGAAATTGCCCCATCTCCGCTCAAGATACCCCTCAGAGCTGGGAAAGGGAAACAGTCTGCACTTTGAGGTAATATATATATAAAATTGTATGTATTTATTAAAAACAATACACACACATTCAAAAGGGTGAATAATAAAAGACCTATTTCACTGCACGCTACTTTATCAAGACTACGGACAAAAAAAAATCAAAATCTAATTTTTTATGTTGTATATATTCTAGGGCTGAGAAGAGAGAGTTGTGAAGAGCAGCCCTTCTAGGGGTTCAGTACTATCAGCCGCGCCAAAACTAGGGTGACCACATTTCCGTTCTGCCATTCCGGGACATGTGGTCACCCTAGTCCCGCAGCTGAGGCTCCCGCCAGCATTGACCATCTTTCTGAGGCCGACACAGAGTAACAGTTCCCACTGGGAACAGCCTCAGAAAGATGGTCAGCTCCAGAGGGAGCCTCAGCCGCGGGTCTCACTTGCAGCTCCAACATACCTGCTCCATCCCAGCTGTCTCGCACACACCAGTCCAGCCAGCCAATGAAGACCATATAGCAAATACATTTCATTGGCTGGCTGGACTGGTGTGTGTTGCTCCATTCCGGCACTCTTTGTTGTCCCAGTGGGGGGTGACCCGGGATGTGGGACACAAACCCCCAATAAGGGACAGTCCTGGGCATTCCGGGACGTGTGGTCACCGCAGCCAAATCCAGCGTTACAGTAAAAACAAGCAACGCGTATTTTGCAAACATATGTTTTACAGGTTTTCTATTGCAGAACTACTGTAAAACAAAACTGGCGTAGGCCGCACATGTTGCCGTACTAACAAAAATGGCTCTGTCTGCTTTTATCCAACTGCGTCTTAAACTATCGCCTAAAAATACTCTAAACATCAAAGTCTTAAAACACTTCTACATTTCGTATACAAGGAGGTCAGTGTATGTCAAATAAAAATGGAGAAAGAAGAATGTCTAATGGGAGCACTATAAATCGAATAAAAATGGAGAAAGAAGAATGTCTAATGGGAGCACTATAAATCGAATAAAAATGGAGAAAGAAGAATGTCTAATGGGAACACTATTTATCGAATAAAATTGGAGAAAGAAGAATGTCAAATGGGAGCACAATATGTTAAATTGTCACGGGAGACTTAGAGAAATAACGACTGACAGGTACAAGTAAAATTAACACCACAGGAGAATGGTAATAGGCACTTCCCCAGCCTCCCCAGGGTCAGGCATGAGGACAGCGCTGCAGTCCACTACCAGGAGCTGACACTGAACTTGGCCAGACTCTGAGAACAGACAGGAAGCGAACCAGTAAGGTAAGCTGAACCACTAGAGATAGCGTGCACACAGTGCGACACAGTACTGAGGTGCAGAATACTGGAGGCCCAATACCCTAGAATGCTAGGGTCCAGATACACACCCTTGAACGATAGAGTCACCGGAACTAAAACACACCCTAGAACGCTAGGGCCCGAGAGCAAAGGTAGGATCAGGCGCTGCTGGACAATGGACTGAACCTACACTGACCAAGGACCAGGACTAGGAACCTGCACGGAGGGAGCCAGACCCTAGGGAAAGCCAGCAAAGACAGACAGAGTCAAGGTCATACACAGATCAGGTAGTCAGACAAGCCACAGTACTTAGCACGGAGATGATAGTCACCCAAGACAAAGGTCATACATGGAGCGGGTAGTCAGCCAAGCCAAAGGTCATACATGGAGCGGGTAGTCGGACGTAGCAAGGAATGAAACACAGAGCGAATAGTCAGGCACGGCCAGAGGTTCAGGCACAAATCTGGTAGTCAGATGAAGCCAAGGGTCATACACAAATCGGAATCAGCAGCTAGAAACGGAAGACTAGAAGCACTCAGGTACACCACGAAAGGGCACTGAGGCTAGGACAGGAGGCAGCATATAAGGCCTACCTGAGAGGCGGGGCCAAGCTAGGTCAATCAAGTACAAGCTATAATAATAGCAAGCGCACAGAATGACGCGTGAGTAACCAGGAAGTCACTGACCTGTTATGCTGCCGCTGAGCACACGCAAGGGAACAGACAGGTAAAGCCATAGACCTGAATCACAGGCACCGTGATACAACAGGTAAAGCCATAGACCTGAATCACAGGCACCGTGATACAAATAACATTGGAGAAAGAAGAATGTTGAATGGGAGCACTATATGTCAAATGTAAATGGAGAAAGAAGAATGTTGAATGGGAGCAATATATGATGAAATACTAAGGGGGATTACTATTAGTATATACACACATAGTTGGTGAAGCAACCACTTTTTATCTACAGATCTGGGAATGGAGACTGGAAATGTTCTCCCACAATCCTTTGTACCACTTCCTAGTAACTCATAGTAGTTCAGCTTTAAGCATGGCAGAGAAGAAGTGATAAACAAGTGACTTAGCACACCCAACACCTTAGATTCAATCAGTGATGTTTTAAATTTTATTTTTAACACAATACAGAGTCCGCCGCTCATACATCCCTTACATGGAAACACATATGAAAACAAAAAATAGTATTTCGCGATACTTACACTTGATATTTGGTGTAAAAAACATGAAAAAAACAGAGAAAGAATAAACCATGTCATGTAATATGTAATTTAAATTGTTGTTTGTGTCTCATGCACACCAAATGGTCACTCACATCAAGATCCTCTCAGGGGGGGGCTGGGAACTTGTGGCCTGGGGGGCAAATACAATCTACTGGCCCATTTCTCCAGTTGCTCCACCCCAGCATCCCTGCCTATCCCCTTTAGTTACTTTAATATTGGCATTAATGCTGTGAAAGGGATAGTAATACTTAAAATGTAAAAAAAAATATGTTGTAGGGTTTATCCCCCTGAGTAAAACAAGAGTACTCCCACTGCTGAAAGGTGTTTTATTCAAAAGTTATTAATATTCAAAGTTGAATTTTTTAGGTGCAATATCACAGTGGCCTGAAATTGTACAGTGGCGCTGTTGCTACACAGTCCTATGGAGATTTATGGTCCCGGGACCAGAGCTGTCCATAGGATCGTGTAGCAATAGCGCCACTGTACAATTTCAGGCCACTGTGATATTGCACCTAAAAAATTCAACTTTGAAAATTAATAACTTTTGAATAAAACACCTTTCAGCAGTGGGAGTACTCTTGTTTTACTCAGGGGGATAAACCCTACAACATATTTTTTTTTACATTTTAAGTATTACTATCCCTTTAAGTAAGACAAACGAGACCACAGAGCCTACAGCTGAAATGTGGCTACTCTAGTGATACCATAAAGCTTACAATTTAAGTACAGCAACATGATTGATACCATAGATCTTACAAGGGAAATGGGTTATGCTGTTAGTGTAGCTTTATTTGGATTTTAGGTCTGTAGCATCATTTGTGTAACTCCATTTCAATTGTAAGCTCTGTGGTATCACTAGTGTAGCTCCATTTACAGGAGCAACTGGGACTGAGGCAGTGGCCCAATGGCCCAGACATGTGACCAGCCCAGGGGGCAATTGCCCTTCTGCCCCCCAGACCAGCCCTCCCCTGGTTCCTCTTGTATAGAAAGCCTCCAATCAATGTAATTACTCCTGTGATTCTTCAACATTATTCCTCCAAAAGACATATAATACAACACATGGGACAATATAACTTTATGAAAAAGATGTATTGAAAAGGAGATACCCTGACAAATATAGCATAAAAAGCACACGTAGATAAAGGGACACCTTTCCCTGCACTCTTCCTCAAGGTAAAGCTCAAGATCCTGGGGCTTTCCAGGTGAAATCATTCACTGTTCTACTCTCTTTGATCCTCCACTGTTCCTCAGTGCGACAAGTAGTGCTATCTCAGCAGGGCATCTCTTTTCTCCGGTATCCAATGCATTTCGGCATACAAATGCCTTCATCTGGGCAGAGGAAAGAGATACCCTGTTGAGATCGCATTACCCATCATACTGAGGAACGGTAGAGGATCTGAGAGATTGCAACGGTGAATGAATTTGCCTGGAACGCACCTGGATCTTGGACTTTACCATCAGGTAAAGTGCTGTTAAAGTGATACTGTCCCATGTGTGTTTCATTATATTTCTTTTGGAGAAGTAATGTTGTTGAAGAATCACGGGAGTCATTACACTGATTGAAGGCTTTCTATACAAGAGGAACTTGATATGATTGGCCAAATCTAACTATCACACCATACTATTGTTTGTTTTCATATGTGCATACCTGGGAACTTTTGAAATGAGTTCACCTTGAGATATTTGAAATATTAACCCTTAACGTGCAGAAGAAAGCAGATTCTATGTGTTACGTCAATTTTTGCTCTAAACCAGAGATAATCCAATCAATTTTTAAGGAACATTACACATGCTACAGTTCTGAGATATAACTTCTTATACACTCATAAGGAAAGCAGGACTTGTCCAACTGCCTTTCTGGTAGAAATGTCATGGATTTGGACAATAAATAAGCAGTAAATTGGTGTAAATCATATAGGAGGACACACTGGATTTGCTCACCCTGAGAATTTGGCCCTTCACCCTGAGATTTGGTTCCAAACCCTGAGAGTTCCCATGTATGAATATGTGTTTGCATGTGGATGTATGAGCAGCGGACTCTGTATTGTGTTTAAAAAAATTCACAGAAATGATTTAAGTTTAAACATCACTGATTGAATCTAAGGTGTTGGGTGCGCTGCCACTTTAAGCATGGAGATATGTGATATATATGCACAGTGGGTTTATGTACCCACTAGTGAAAAAGCCTGTGTACACGGGCCAAGGTCCGGGTGATGTTAACCCTTTGAGTGCCAGAGGGGTATCAAACACATTGCTTTGCAATGCGCTGCGTATGCCTCTGGCGCTCAAGGGGTTAAGAGGCGGTCCTGCTCTGCGTCCTGCCGCCGACGCAGTCATGCACTCTAGAGATTGCCCGAATGCACAGAATGCTCCCAGCACATATCTCCCAGCATTCTCTGTTCCCAACATTCTGTGCGTTCGGGCAGTCTCTACTGAGCATGGCGGTTTCTGACAAACATCCTAGCTAATTATTATATAGGATTTGGCACTCAATGGGTTAAGCACACCAGGCTATACATTCAATGTAATGAGTCACCTTTAATTACAGTGTAGCTGTGTGTCATACCAACATGACGTCATTATTGCCTTACATAGTGTCAATACCCACCAGGTCCCCTCACTTCTCTCCAAGAGAAACTAAATTAAACTGGGCACGTTTAGAAATAGCACAGGCCTTTTATTTCAGTATAAAACACATATGGGGTTATTAGCTGGTGTCATGCAATAGTAAAGACATTTAAAAGCTGGATAAATGAATGTCTAATGTGCAATTTAGTTGGATGACTGAATGCAACAGCGATTTTTGAGCAATTTGAAAATAATTAATTAATAGTCTTAATGGCTGCCAGCTAATTGTTTTTACAGAGCCAAAGTGCAGCCTATGTTTCATGACTGACAGTTGTAACCAAGGAGAGATATCAGAGGTCAGTTTAATGGATATGGGAATGGTGTAATGTAGAGACAAACTGAGATCTGCTACATTAGGGATGGGAAGCTCTGTGGGTTCCTGTACTACAACTCCCATCATCCTCAGCCAGTTGTTGACTGACTGAGGATGATGGAAATTGCATTCCAACAACAGTTGGAGTCTCCAAATTGTCAAATTCACATACTATTTTTTAAGTGTTTTTTATCACCACTTTGAGTCTTATGTACAAAGAAAGTTTCCACTGGTTAAAATAGGGCTTTGCAATGCAGCAGAGATTCTGTAGCATCCAAGGGGTTAAAACTCTATTTCAGTTAAAATATCTGTTTACGTATCCTCCTAATTCTTCTATATTTAGTCCACTTTTTTGTGCATATGATAACCAAAAACTACAGTAAATTACATTTCTCCAACTACAGTGTTATTCTATGGAACCATTTGGGGCAAAATTTGACATAAAACTTTAAGGCGTACACATAAGAAAACATCTTTCTTCATAAAAATTCTAATTGAATTCTATAAGGAATATAATAAAATTTGTGTAAAAAAAATAGATTTTTATCAAAAATTAGCCAATTTAACTTTCATGCATTTCTGCCACATTAAATCAGTTATTATATGTACTGGTGTATTACTGGTACTGGTGAAAACTTGTGCAATTTTTATGAATTGCCTGTTTATTGAAATTAACGACAGTGATGTATAATTCTCTCCTATGTGTAAATATTTCCCTTTGTATTCCCATCTGTATTTAAAGAGATTGCACCCTGGGTAGGATACTTTTCCTACAGAGCCTCCTCACTTCGAGGGCAGGCTCATTCCTAGTTGAGTATCTCTGATCAGCTCTTTGCATATGCAAATTACCCTTGGGATTGGCCAACCTAAGGGTAACAGGGGAATCCAGATGTGGACCCTTGCTCACAGTGCCTAGAGAGATCAGCTGCACCTCACTGATGAGGCCCAACATGGCCGAAACGTATATCTGTGGTTGGCTGCTTCTCTTGTTCGGAGAGGAATTGCCTGGCACTTTGTGGCTGGACTACCTTTTGGTAGGATCAGTATGATGTGCTTTAGGATATTTCCTCTCTGTGAAAGTCAATAGTGAGCTAAAAGAGATTGCACCCTGGGTAGGATACTTTTCCTATAGAGCCTCCTCACTTCAAGGGCAGACACGTTCCTAGTTGAGCACCTCTGACCAGCTCTTTACTTTATTGTCAGTCTGTCCTGGAAGAGATAGAGAGACAACGAGATAGAGAGATTCCCAAAGCATGGAATCAGGCAGTCAGCCAGAGCCACAGGTATGCACCAGATTGGGTGTCCACTATCTAAGGATAAGGCAGGAGAATAGTCAGACAGAGCCACAGGTCAGCACAAGATTGGATGGCCAGACAAGCCAGGTCATATACAATTCAGGTAGTTAGCCAGAGCCACCGGTCTGCTCCAGATTGGATGTCTGCTAGGTACAGGGGACAAACAAGAGAATAGTCAGACAGGGCCACAGGTCAGCACCAGAGAGGATAGTAAAATAAGCCAGGTCATACACAGTTCAGGTAGTCAGCCAGAGCCACAGGTCAGCACCACATTGGCTGGTCAGACAAGCCAGGTCATACACAGTTCAGGTAGTCAGCCAGAGCCACAGGTCTGCACCAGATTGGGTCTCCACTATCTAAGGGCAATGCAGGAGAATAGTCAGACAGAGCCACAGGTCAGCACCAGATTGGATGGTCCGACAAGCCAGGTCATACACAGTTCAGGTAGTCAGCCAGAGCCACAGGTCTGCACCAGATTGGGTCTCCACTATCTAAGGGCAATGCAGGAGAATAGTCAGACAGAGCCAAAGGTCAGCACCAGATTGGATGGTCAGACAAGCCAGGTCATACACAGAGCCCAAGGAAACCAGAACTGTATTGTACAACAATGCAAGGGCAACTGAGTCAGGACTCAGACTGCCCTTTAAACCCCTCCTCAGAAAGTAGGTAGGAGGGGCCGGCTCAGAGGAAGGAAGTAGGTAGGAGGAGATTACAGGAAGCATGGCATAAAACAGATGCATGCTTTACTCTGAAGCCTTAAAAGCTATAGGAATTTCTATTTTCCTCTTTAACTTGATGAAGAAGTTTGAAGGATTTAACATTTTTGATGCACTTCTTTGGTGGTCTCACCTACACGTTGTCATAGGTGGAGGCACGAACAAGGAGATGAGAGGACATGGGGAGCAAGGGGTGGCTGCAGAGTGCTTACACACTGGTCCTGCCCCAGCATGACATCATGCACCATGTTTATACTGACCCACTATGAGTGAGTTTTGAGTCATTCTACTATATGTCCCGGATAGTGTGAGACAGGGGCAAGCTGCCCAGCCAACACTGCACTGCAATCATGTTAGCAGAGCCAAGCACTAACACACTGTCAATCAGTCTGAGTGGGACGTCTGATGTTGAGCAGGTGGTGGGACCTCCCTAAAAGCACAGACCAGTAAGGATACAAAAGCCAGCAGCTGCTTAGTGTTTTAACTCATATGTTGTTATACTGTACAATTTATAGACTGATTTGGCCAATTTATTTACCTGTTTAGCCCTTTAAATGCCATGGGGCTGGCAAATGTATTACCTCACAATGCACTGTGCACCCCTCTGATACCCAAGAGGTTAATTTACTGGTAACATGTTTTACCCCCCTACAGGACAATGTACTGGGTAGCTCTAGCATTCAAGAGATTTAGAACTTTTTTGTGTTTATAGTTTATAGAGGGTATTTTCTATGACAAGTAATAGTGGATGGGATAGGGTCTTGTGAAGAGGGAGAGCGTGACCATGGGGGGTTCTAAGGAAGTCTAGAATCCCTTGCCTAAGGAGCCTGAGATGTTGATAGGGTGACCACATGTCCTGGATAAGGTTGCCACCTTTTCTTCAAAAAAATACCGGCCATAGCATTCTCTCCATAGACTTAACATTGGACAGAAGTCAATTTTTTACTGGCCTGCCGGTAAAATACCGTCTGGGTGGCAACCCTAGTCCCGGATTGACCGGGGCAGTCCTGGATTTTAAATGCGTGTCCCATGTCCCAGGCAGCCTCCTTCTGGGACAATACAAAGTCCTGGAATGAAGACTCCAGAGCACAGAGTTCAAAACACTAGAAGCAGAATGGTTCCTTGATACTGTGACAGAAAGCGATCTCTCTGCTGGGGTACAAGAAAATGGCTTCCAGACAGACCTCTAAACGCTAGAGAGAGAGAGGTGAGCCTTGATCCTGACATCAGTCTGGAACTGTAGTGCAATTTTGTTGTAGTGTAATGCTAGTCTAAGACTGGGTTTATTGTACATTATCTTGTAGCCCACCAAAAGCACTGCTTTCTGTCACAGCAGACAATGAGCAGTTCTACCTTCAGTGTTTAGTGGTGTGCTTCTCTCTCTGCAGTGTCCCTGAATGGCAGAAATGAAATGTGGTCACCCTAGATCAGTGGTTCTCAATCTTTTTTTGTACGGGGCACCCCTAACACGTAATATAGAACTATCGAGGCACCCCTAACATATTTAGTGTACTTTATCAAGGGCATAATGAAGGTACAATGCATAAATATACAGTTATTAGGTAATACAATCATAACAACAACATTAAACATAATGTGCTAACAATTTCTATAAATCTTTATTTAAAAGTCAATTTTTGTTAATCTTCATAGAAAACATGGGGCACCTTAAAGTGTTTGTAATGTCTGAAAAAAACTTTTTTTGCATTCAGAAGAGCTTAAAAAGCTGATCTAAATGCAAAAAAACGTATCTCTCAAACCGCTATGGTTTAAGAGATACGGGCGTTTAAAGTTTGATTTCTCCTACTGACAGCTGACGCTGGCGCTTGAGAAGTGCCCGGATCTCGTTACCTACACAGAATCCCTTCATTGTAATGGTCTAAAACGTGTGCCTAGTGTTCAGGCCTAGTGTTCAGGCACACGTTTTAGACCATTCCAATGAAGGGATTCCATGTAAATAAAGAGAACTCGGCACTTCTCAAGCACCTCCATGTCGACCAACACGGATCTCCTGCTGACAGGTTTACAGCTGTCAGTAGGAGAAATCAAAATTTAAACGCCCGTATCTCTTAAACCATAGCGGTTTGAGAGATACGTTTTTTTTTCATTTAGATCAGCTTTTTAAGCTCTTCTAAATGAAAAAAAGTTTTTTTCAGACATTACTAACACTTTAAGCTGATATCCGTGGCCCACCAAAGTGCCACGGCATCCTGGTTGAGAATCACTGCCCTAGATGTTAATTCTGCCATACCTGCAGCCATTTGTACCACTGGGGCAAAGAAATTAAATAAATAATGAAGACTATCAGGGGTGAGGGAGTTACAGTTACACAAAAATGTAATAATTCCCCAAAACACTGTACAGCTAAGACTATTACTTGTAGTATACACCTGGTTAGCAAACATTGTTTTCAGACACAGCTGCAAAGTATTGCAATGCATCCTCCTTCAGCCCTCTCTGGTTGCCAAGGGGTTAATGGGAAAATACAAACCAATATTTTTCTCATTAGCAAATGATGGCCCTGCAAGGATTTTTCCCCGCTTGATCTGTGGCAGGCAGTGAACGAGACTGTCGGGGGTCTGAGATGAACTTGTAATGAGAAACAGTGGGGGGAAAATGTAGCAATTAAACTCTGCAGCGGGTGAATTCAGAACACAGAGCCTGGCGTGCACAGAGCTGCTTCTCGTTTACAAAGCAACGGACCGTGGCATAAGCAGGAGCTGCATTAGGGAAACAGGAGGACTAGAGCGGGAGTGCGAAATTACTGTAACCTTTCGTGTTCCAGAAGGATTCGCAGTCCAAAGAAGCAAATGCATAACCAGGGTAGCTTCTGTGAATATTACTTCAATGTCCAGTTTCTGGAGCACAAACAATACATATGTGTTATTATATTCCATGCATAATATGAGGTGTGTGTGTGTGCAGATCCCATCTTGTGAAAAAATATATAATTTTAGCCATCAGACCTGGGTTTTATTTTAAAAATATGTAATTTAAAAGGAAAAGCGGTATTACTTAATTTAACCCATTAAGGACTCAAGGTTGTGTGCACAACCCTGTGGACTTTAAAGGGTTAAATAGGCAGGTGTACTTCTTATAATAGTCCTCAGGGCTGCCATCAGAAATCTTAGGACTCAGTACAAACATGAGGCCAGGGTCCCCACAGCCCATAAATTTACACTGTAACCAGGAAGTATATGTGAAGACAGAGCCCGTGGAACTGCTCCGCTATATGGAATGATATGAAACAGAGGTCACAGCAGTAAAGGTGCACTACAGTTTTCTGCTATTCTACCTACAGTATATACATACCTCCCAACATTTCAGATTGTCAAAGAGGGACACTTGTGTTTTAGGGGGTGTGGCTGGGGGTGTGGCTGGTGGGTGGGGCATTATATAGAATTTTTACTCAGTTTCACTGACCCACCTACTTCTGTAACCTAATAAATGACTTATAACAAGAACAAAGTATTTTATTTACACAGACTAATTTATAAACACATATACTAACTTTTATACAAACAATAATGTGAGTTTTATTGCTGTGGAGCAATGTGATACACTTATATACATAACACACTATCTGATCTTCTAAAAAGAGGGACACCAGGGTGTGAAAGAGGGACAGAGGGATTTGGGTCTAAAAGATGGACTGTCCCTCCTAAAGAGGGACACTTGGGAGGTATGCATATACTTAAAGAGATAGCAATGTTTCACAATAAAAGAAGTTCCGATTAATCTTCATAGTATTTGGGCCATGGAGAAAGTATCCCCCTCCCGCCCCTTTTATTGATATAACACTTCTCACCGCAGAGCAGCAAGACTGTCCGGATGGATAGCAGAGAGGGACAATCTTCAGTGATCATAAGGAAAACACTGAAAAACCTGTCAAGGGAGGCTTATGTTCACAGTAAGAATATTGCCCCTTGCTGTGAGCTGTTGGGTCCCAGGACCAGATTCCACATCTGAGGGGAGGTGGCATACACCAGGTAAAAGGGGTGGGAGGGGGATACTTTATCATTCAATTACTCTTGAACTACAACTCTGACAGTATTGAAATAACACTCTCCATGGCCCAAATACTATGAAGATTAATAAGAGCTGTTCTTTTGTGAAACATTACTATCACTTTAAAAAGGGGGCCCCAGTTGGAGATCCTCTAGAATGTCTGTGAGTTAGTCTGATCTTCTGAGGACCCCTTCTGACACAGGGCCCCTCACATGGCTCTAGGGGCCTCCCTGTCTGTTTGGGGAGGCGGGCTCCCCCTGTTTGGCTGGGCACCATACATGGTTACTGCCTGATCTCCATTTTAGTCTACCTATAATTCATGCTTCCTCACAATAGGCAAGACAATAGACTGAAGGAAAAATCCTATAGCATTAAGCACCACCTATCAGGGATGTTTTAACACCGGGGTATGTACCGCATACAGCAGAAGCCTTAGACTCGGTGGCTAATACCTCAGGCTTCTCTTCCATTGCTGTGTTGGGCTGTTTATGAAGGTGAAATGAGGGAATAAATGAACAGTCAGAATCCACGGGTCACATCTCTGCACAGCATGCCGGCATCAATGCATTGGCAAATAAATATGCAACATTTGTGACAAAGTTAGTAAAAGCTGGAAAAAACCTAGCAGCAGCATATGTTAAGAAGGGGAAAATGATGTATAAAAACAAGGAGCAAACAGTGCCATGAATTATATCAATTTTTTACCAAAATGATACACCACTACAACATGATCTAAAGTTTGGTGCAATGCAAAATGAATGTATAAAGATAATGCCATCACCTTTATACATTCACATAGTTTTACTTGCTGTAATAACTAGACTTGTGCACTCATTTCAGAATGCATA
Organism: Rhinophrynus dorsalis; assembly: GCA_037306005.1. NCBI lineage: Eukaryota > Metazoa > Chordata > Amphibia > Anura > Rhinophrynidae > Rhinophrynus > Rhinophrynus dorsalis. The sequence goes on from CM074722.1 coordinate 42,473,187, forward strand.
ATTTAACTAAAAATTAAATTTTTCGTGACATTCTGATTAAACAATAAATGAATATTGCAAAACACAAACAACATAATCAACCCTTTCATACACATCCTTTCATTCATTCATTCATTCATTCGTTCATTTAAATGCTTACTTACAAGGATGCATATGTCACCCCTTCAGCTAGCCAATCGACTGGAGGGGTGACTTTCACTGGCGTAACTATAGGGGTCGCAGGGGTTGCCACCGTGACAGGGCCCATCACTCCAGGGGCCCAGCTGCCCCCTGCGACCCCCTCTTCCTGGCACCGCAAGCTCCCTCCCGCGCTCTAGTAAAGCAGAGCGCTGGGAGATGACATCATCTCCCAGCGCTCTGCATTACAGAAGAGGACAGCGCGGGAGCACGTCGCACCAGCCCGCCTCTCCTGCCACTCCACTGGACTACCAGGGACTGGGAGGTAGGAAATGGAGGCATTGTGGAAGGCCCGGGGGCCAATGTGTTCGGGGGTTGGGGGGGGGCCCATGGCACCAGGGCCCGGACCGTTCTAGTTATGCCTCTGGTGACTTTCCATGCATTTGTAACCCCTCCAGCTAGATGTTGTTTGTCTGGGAGGTAAGGTTTCTCCAGGGTACATGCCATGACTTGTGTAACCTCACATACCAGTCAGTGAGATCATGGGAACTAACCAGAACACAGATGGCCACATAAAAGCTAATTCCAGTGTATTTTTGCTCATTCTGGCTCAGACAATGGCCCTAGCAGAAATACATTTTTTTGTTTGTTTGTTTTTTAGTAGAAGTGGCTGTGACAATGGTGGTTGGATATTAGGGTGTTTCGTATGTTTAAGCGGAACTACCATGTCACAAATTGTTTGGCTTAACTAAGTCCCCTTCTGGCGACCAACTGCTTAGCAGCGCTAGTCACCAGAATTATTACCTGATTTAATAGATACATGCTTTATTCCCCGGCTGTCAGTAGCACGGAGAGCGGACATCTTGCCAGAATGACATCCGCGCGCCTGCACTGTCAGTTCCAGATGGGTCTAGGAGGCGTTGCTAGGAGCCATTTGACTCCGGCTGGGACTGACAGCGCAGGCGCGCGGACATCATTCTGGCAAGATGTCCGCGCTCCGTGCTACTGACAGCTGGGGAATAAAAGCATATACCTATTAAATCAGGTAATAATTCTGGCAACTAGCGCTACTAAGCAGCTAGTCGCCAGAAGGGGACTTAGTTAAGCTAAACATTTTGTGACATGGTAGTTCCACTTTATTTATTTTTGTGAGAAAAGGACCAGAGTGTCAAAAACACCACTGGAGCAACGACATCAAGGTGTCTTCCTGTTGTTATTAACCCATGGGGAGGGTATATGGGGCATACTGTTAGGACTAGGGTAGGACATAACCATTTGAGTGCCAGTGGGGTAGGAAACTCATTGCTTTATGATGCGTTGCATGCCCCTCTTGCAATAAAAGGGTTATTTCATTTGTATGATCCTGTAAGCAACAAAATTGTTCACCGAAATTCTGATTTGCTGAATATTATGTAAAAAGAGATTTGTTTTCTCCAAGCTGGGTAAAAAAAAACCCATACAGAATAATTCAGGTACAATTATTTTGCTTTATATAAGTCTACTAATAACTACCTAGGTGATTTTTTTTGCTAATTTATTTAGACCACTTGTATACATTTCCCCATTGTGCATAACAATTTCCATCATCTGGTAATTGAAACTCAATGTCTTCTTTGAAAAGGGGGGCAACTTAAGTGTATGTCTGTGGCACAGCAAAGTGTGGCTGAGAACCATCACTGCATTGCATTTACTTTCCTTAAAGGTATATTAATGTTTCACAAAAACAGCAGCTCCAATTAAACTTCATAGTATTTGGGCCATGGAGAGTGCTATTTCAATACTGTCAGAATTGTAGTTCAAGAGTAATTGAATGATAAAGTATCCCCCTCCCACCCCTTTTACCTAATGTAAGCCACCTCCCCTCAGATGTGGAATCTGGTCATGGGACCAGACAGCTCACAGCAAGGGACAATCTTCTTACTGTGAACATAAGGAAAACCCTGCCCCCTCGACAGGTTTTTCCTTATGCTCACTGAAGATTGTCCCTCTCTGTGATCCATCCGGACAGTCTTGCTGCTCTGAGATGAGCAGTGTTACATCAGTAAAAGGGGCAGGAAGGGGATAATTTATCATTCAATTACTCTTGATCTACAACTCTGACAGTATTGATATAACACTCTCCACAGCCCTAATACTATGAAGAATAATTGGAACTGCTGTTTTTGTGAAACATTACTATCACTTTAATAATTGTAATACTGTACAGCACTACGTTATCTACATACACAGTAGGTGAAGTGCTAGTATACGGTAAATGTATACAAGTAAATGATTAATTTTCTCTAGTGGGAAGGGAAGCAAGCCGTTAATTAATATCATTATCTCATTTATGCATCAGATCATCTCTATATAATAAATCATAGTTATGAGCTCTGCTTGTCTACTCTGACATCACCAGATTTGGAAACGGAATGTTGGCAACACAACCTCTTTATCTATTGGTAGGAAAAGAAATGTGTCTTGCCAATGATAGGCTATGATTATTATTATCATTACTATTGTTATTATCATGTTTCATTTATAAAGCTCCAACATATTACTTGGCTCTGTACAAAAGGGCAGATATACAAATAAAACAATGTAAAATTCATGCACAAACAGAAAGTGAAGCGAGGGCCCTGCTCTTGGTGAATTCTGCTTCACAGTAACAGGAACAGTCGACAATGAAGGATCAAATGGCAATATAAAGTCAGTTATCTTTGTGGTAAATACTCTGACATCCCCTGTTTAACCTCGTAAGGACCCAGGATCGGTATGGGTCCAACATGCGATAAGGACCAATGCCGCTCCTGGCACGTCATGGATTTCAGAGATCCTCGATCTGCTGCACGCCGCTCGGGGACCCCTGAATCATTACACACACAAGAATATATATATATATGCTCCTGGTCCTTAAGTGCTGGCCACACGCTGGCGAGTGGTCCTTAAAGGGATAGTAATGTTTCATAATAAAAGCAGCTCTAATTAATCATCATAGTATTTGGACTTTGGAGAGTGTTATTTCAATTCTGTCAGAGTTGTAGTTCAAGAGTAATTGAATGATAAAGTGTCCCCCTCCCGCCCCTTTTACTGATGTAACACTGCTCAGCCAGAACAGAAGGGAGGTGCCCAGGTAGACTGCAGAGAGGGACAATCTTCAATTAAGATAAGGAAAAACCTGAAAAACTTGTCAAGGAGGACAGGGATTTCATTGTTCTCATAGGAAGAAGATTGTCCCCTTCTGTTATCTGTCTGGTCTATGGACTGCATTCCACATCTGAGAAGAGATAGCTTACACTAGGTAAAAGGGGCGGGAGGGGAAACTTTGCTTGTGAATATCTCTCAAACCATAATGGTTTGAGAGATAAGACTTATATCGTTCTTTATGTTTTTTTTAATGCCTACAAAATAAAATAAAGATAAAGTATTACTATCCTTTTAAGTGGTTAAAGCAGAACGGCCACTTTGTAACAAAAAAGTAATTTTTAAAATGCTTTCAAAATCACCCCTATTTATGTTAGACATTTCTTATTAACATATAATATATGTGTGTAACTTATTGATGCAGTATTAAACTGTTACTTTTATATATTAGATACATTGTTTTTTATAATCCTATGCTCAGGGACGGGTGGGGTGGTTCTTTGACTCCAGCTGCTCGTAACAAGTGTTTAGCTGGGGGTTCTTTCGACTACCCGGCCTGCTTGTGGGAAGGGATTTATATGTGGATTTTGTTTTTATTTTTATATATTGTTTATTGGGTTATATATTTGGTCCGCGGTGCTCTCCATTACGCTATCCCTTTAATGTGAGATGGTGGATTGGAGAGTTCCGGGGGCGATTCGGTGATTATTTTATCTACGTTGTTGTGTTTTTTTAAGAGAGGGTTTTAGAGCCTGTCTCCAGTGGCGTAACTATAAGGGTCGCAGGGGTCGCACCCGCAACCGGCCCGTCGCTCCAGGGGGCCCGGCCGCCCCCTGCGACCCCTCTGCCTGGTGCCCGCGATCTCCGCCTGGCACTGTAGTAATGCAGAGCGCTGGGAGATGACATCATCTCCCAGCGCTCTGCATTACTGAAGAGGACCGCGTGGTAGATCAACACACCTCTCCGGGCTCCTGCCACTCCAAGGAGGTAGGAGATGGGGGCATTTTGGAGAGGGCCAATGTAGTCGAGGGGAGCGAATGTGGTCCGGGGGGGGCCCATGGCGATTCTTGCACCAGGGCCCGGAGGCTTCTAGTTACGCCTCTGCCTGTCTCTGATGTTATGAAGCATCGAGTGAAAGAAGGTGTAGAGGTAAAATTATTCTATGTTTTTCCATATGATATAGATGGTATTATCATATACTATAGATACCAGAGCGCATTTATTGGGAAACAGTGACTTCTAATGTTATTGATATTGGGTTCTCTGTTTTTTCCTGGGGTTCCAGCCGAGGGTCCTCCCTAAGGATATATACATCAATTTGCAGTTATATCAATTATTTCTACCAGTAGCTTAGAGACACCATTTTTGTTTGTGTATTATCCTTTTCTTAGCACTATGGGTGGTTGTGTATAGGTGTATCTTTAAGCTTCCTATTTCTATATATAGCTTTTGCACAATATTGGAGCATAAATAATTGTATCTACACTTTGTAGACCTTTCCAATGAAGTAATTCTTTTGCAATAATGTGATTTCGGCTCTGCTGCAGAGCCGCCGGCTGATCCCCGGACCGCGATCTCCTGTTGTCAGCACAACGCTGATGTCAGGACAAGGGGAGGGATGGAGGAATTTTCATTGCTTATATCTCTCAAACTATAAAGGTTTGAGAGATAGGGTTTGCGCCATTAAGCGTATTTTTTCATCCTCTACAAAACTATAACAAGTTTTTATGGAACATTATTGTCCGTTGAAGCTAAAAAGCAAACAAAAAACCCTCTTGGTGATTACCCTTGAAAAAGCAGACAAAGGAGTCCACGAAATGCGTGGGGTTAGATTGTTTGTATATATTGGAATCTCCAAGCCAGTACTACGGTGGGAATCCTTTACCCCTGCTTAAGCTCTGGATCCTTTAAGATATCTTTTTCGGACTTAGCAGTGAATGAAAGGACAGTATATCTCTCCACTCAAAGATTCCGATACATCGTAGAGGAGCTGGCAACGCAGGGAGTTGTAGCGGATACAGCATTGAGGACGGAACGCTGGGAGACAGATAAGCGATTTATTCATTTTTATCTTGTACGTGTTTAGCATTATATGCGCATTATGTTTTAAATAAAGACATTACTTTTAGATGGAATCTCTTGTCTTTTGCGCCCTTGATCTGTAAAAAAACCCTCTTAACTGGTCTATTCAGGGGTATATAAATTATCAAATTTAAGGGGTCATTCTGTAGAAAAACAATTGCACCACAGGGTACAAATATATTTTCCTAAATATTCCATTGATTTAAGTTGGGTTTTTAGCCCCTTGAATGCTAGAGATGCTTTGAAATGCATGGAGACCACTCTGGCGTGTATGGGGTTAAAAGCCCAATTTAAATCAATGAGAATTTTCATTTGTCCTCCTGTGGTGTGGATGATTTGCCCCTAAACTGCACATGTTTAGCTTCCAGAACTGCACCTTTAATATATAAGATGGGCACTAGAGCAATATATAGCTCTTTATGTACCAGAGGGGTAAGCGTTCGATGTGTGAAACGCATTGATTAGAGTTGGAGCTCCATTACACATAACTGGTATCCGCATAAAAGTCTCTCCTAGCTCGAAACCTGGGTTGCTACGATGTAAGATACTTTTATTGGAATTTTTCTACAATAAAGCTGATAAATGATTTTATACTACTGAAGTATTGTGGCAGAATTAACCATGTTGGTGCTGGCTCATCTTCGTTGGTTGTGTTTGATTTAAATGAATACGGATAAAGATTCTAAGAGCAAACACACTTGGTTTCTACGATGTCAGGATGAATTGTATATATTTTCAGAGATAAGTTTATGACATCACTAAAGCTATAATTGTTTGTTCAACACATTTATGTGTAAATTGCAAACTTGATTCAGAGCCTGAAGTAAGAGCTGCTTAAAAAAACTTTATCTTCTATGACTGTGTGGGACACACCAACAAGACAGAACAGCGTGTGTGGCCAGAAAAGACGAGGCGTTCCTCACAATTTGCACCCCATCCTCTGCCTAATGGGAAATCCAGCCCTGTCTACATTGCCATATTGAAGCTTAGTTAGATATGCAAATTTAGTCACTGGCTGATTAACACAGAATTAACACAGAAGGCAAAATCTACAAATATCCAGCCTGTTTTCATAACTGGCAACCTTGAAGTCCACAGTTCCAAAGTAAGAATTGGAGTTGGAGTTTGGAATGTCCAAGTAACGTAGATCACGTCACAGTGGGCAGCAGTTTTTAAAAAAGACATTGTTGAACAGGAAAAAGTGCAGAGACGTGCAACAAAACTGATAGAGGATTGGATGATCTGAGTTATAAGGAGAGACTATCCAAACTGGGTTTGTTTACATTAGAGGAAAGACATCTAAGGGGTGATATGATTACTGTTTACAAATACATTCAAGGTCGATAGAAAGAACTATCTAATGAATTATTTATGCAAAGAGCTAAGCTAAGAATGAGATGTCAGCCATTAAGAATAGAGGAAAGGCACTTTCGACTAAAACAAAGACAGGGGGGTTTAACAGTAAAGGTGGTAAAGCTATGGAATTGTTTGTCTCGGGATGTTGTACTTGCTGATAATGAAACTGCTTTCAGAAAAGCAATGGATGCCTATCTAGCACAGAACAATACTGAAAATGATGACAGGTGGCTTCAATGCAGATAGGATGTTGATCCATGGAAATATCTGACTGACATTTGGAGTAAGGAAAGATTTTTTTTTACCCACTTGGGGCTAAATTGGAAATGGCTTCAGGGTTTGTATTTTTTGCCTTCCTCTGGATCAACAGGGGTGTTTTTGGCATGTGCTGGGTTTAATGGATGCATGTCTTTTTGCAGTCTTGTCAACTATGTTACAGTGTGGGTAGTGCCTAATGAGAGTGGGTGGGGCTGATGGAGAAAATCAGAGTTTTCTCTGAGAAATAGGCAGAATGGGGTGGGGAGTGGGTGGAGGAAAGGGTGGGTTACCTGGAAAATCACTCACCCAGAGAATCTTCCCCTGCTCTTATGCCTAAAAATCACATGGTTGCACTCTGAGGAATGTGCAAATTCGTACTACAACTTTACTTCATCCCAAACACACACACACACACACACACACACACACATTCTGTCATGTTAACCCTTTGAGTTCCAAGGGGGTACACAACTCAGTGCTTTGCAATGCACTGCATACCCCTCTGGCACTCAAAGGGTTAATACTTTAACCCTTTGAGTGCCAAAGGGGTAAGCAACGCGTTGCAAAACAATGTGTTGCATACCCCTCAGACACTCAAAGGGTTAATATAAGCACCAAAAGCTTCCTCTGTTGCATGCACTGTGCTTGGTTAGTACGTGGTGTTAAACAAGTGGCAGAGGAACTGAACAATTCTGTATTGTCCTACATTCTCTCACTGCTTTCTACCTGGCACAAGCAGCAAAAATAGGATCATTTTTAGTGCAGTTAGTTTAGCAAATAGGCAGGGACAGTACCAATAGATCAATACAAGAGGTCAATACAAGGATCTGTCTGGGGAGCTATTCATACCAAGGACTGATTAAATAACCAGGGGACACCCCTTGAGATTAGAGGAAAGGAGGTTTCAACTTCAGCAGAGGAAGGGTTTTTTACAGTAAGGTCTATTAAATTATGGAATTCCTTGCCCAAGGATGTGGTTATTATGGTGACCACATTTCCCTTCTGCCATTCCGGGACGTGGTCACCCTAGTTGCCCCTTCATGCCCTACCTTGAGTCCCTGGTGGTCTAGCGGCGTGGAAAGTGCTCTGTGCCTCCTCCTCCGCTCGCTGTGCTCAGTAATGCAGAGCGCTGGGAGATGATGTCATCTCCCAGCGCTCTGTATTACTAGAGCGCTTGCCTCCAGGAGATCAGGTCAGCTGCATTGCCGCCCTGGATGTCAGCCTGCAAGCGGTGTGTCACATCATGGACGCCGCGAGGGAGCGCTTGGTAGCGCTCCCTCGCGGCGTCCATGATGTGACACACCGCTTGCAGGCTGACATCCAGGGCGGCTTGGCTTCATTCCGGGACACTTCATTGTCCCGGTTGAAGATGACCCGGGACACGGGACATAGCCCTGAAATAAGGGACAGTCCCGGACGTTCCGGGACCCGTGGTCACCCTAGTGGTTATGGCAGATACAATGGGTAGATTTAAGAGAATATTAGATACATTTCTGTCAAAAGGGAACATACAGAGTTATACTGTTTATTAGTAGGTATAACAGGAAGGTCTTATAAAGACTAACTTATTTGGCAGCAGGAAATCTACAGAATTCTCATGAGGTAAAGGTTGAACTTGATTGACTTGTGTCTTTTTCCCACCTAATTTACTAAGTAAATTATAGTACCTCTTTAGACCTGAATGATATTAGTACATTCTCCCCTAGTTAGGGAAGGTAAATAGCATACCTGGGAAGTCTCCTAATCTCAGCCAGAGGCTCTGGTCTTTATACTATATATCATGGGACAGAGGATGATTCCCAGGGCTCATCACTGAGTTCACTAGTAACACTGCCTACTTCCCTGCCAGTTATAGTCATTCTCCAGCCTGTTCTTCCAATGTCTGTTTATTTTAAAGGCAAACCCAGCCTCCCCTCCTCTAAATCCCACTCACCCCAAACAAGCCCCAATAACTTTATGACTCGAATCACCACATTTGTACACGCCTACAGCCCTTAGTAGACCTCTGAAGGATTAGGAGACGAAAGTGTGGTAAGCAGGAAGTAAGATTCAGATAAATTAGTTAGAAAAAGTGAAATATACAGGATAGAATTAGAGAAATACAAGAGAGAGAGAGAGAAAGGGTGAAGCAGAGATAGGGGATACACAGAGAGTTAGAGGTTTAAACTTGTTACAATGCATTAAATATATCCCTGGCACCCAACAAGTTAAAGGGATAGTAATGTTTCTAGTCTTCATAGCATTTGGGCAATAGAGAGTGTTATTTCAATGCTGTCAGAGTTGTAGATCAAGAGTATTTGTATGATAAAGTATCCTCCTCCCACCCCTTTTACCTAGTGTAAGTCACCTCCCCTCAGATGTGGAATCTGGTCTCTTGACCGGACAGATCACAGCAAGGGGCAATCTTCTTACTGTGAACATAAGGAAAACCCTGCACCCCTTGACAGGTTTTTTCTTATTCTCACTGAACATTGTCCCTCTCCGAGATCCATCCAGACAGTCTTGCTGCTCTGAGATGAGCAGTGTTATATCGGTAAAAGGGGCGGGAGGGGAATATTTTATCATTCAATTACTCCTGAACTACAACTCTGACAGTATTGAAAGAACACTCTCCAAAGTCCAAATAGTATGATGATTAGTTGGAGCTGCTTTTATTGTGAAACATTACTATCCCTTTAAAGCTGGTCCTTCACAGCAATGTGAAACCCTACTAATATAATAAAAAGAAAATTGAGAAAGCTGCCAATACCCTGTCAGATTTTCCATCTTACCTTTCACATCTGATTCCAAGGTAAAAGTGCAGATTCTTGTCTGTGTAAACGAACAGCGCACATCATTCCACTTAAATGGGATACGTCTTATCCCATCAATCTCCACAACACGCATGCACATAAAATCAATTTCAGGCATCAATGGGGATCAAAAGAAATCAAATATACACTTTGGGGACATGCTTAGACATTGCAGAGAGATCCAACAAGTGGTGCGCAGGGAGGTTCATCATTGCCATGGTATGACCACCGCGCTCTTCCTTCGGCATTACCCTTCCTCAGTGTATAAATCTCACATGGATGCACTTGCGCCATCAATCTCCATTAGGGAAGACACTTCCCTGCCTTCCAACCAATGCTTTACTTGTGAATGGTAAGTGGCTTGCAATTACTCTTCTCCGACTGATGACTCTGTGGGGCTGATGTACTATGGAAAGTGGTGCAATTCTGGTACAAGCCAAGTGCGACATAGGGAATAAATACAAATTCCAAAAATTCACATTGCTTTAAATGAGGCTTTTAACCCCTTTGCAATGCACTGGAGATCTCAGTATCATTCAAGGGGTTAAAAACCTCATTTAAAACAATGGGAATTTTTATTTACTCCCTATGGTTCACTCGGTTTGCCCCAGAATGACACCATTTTATTTGTACATCAGAATTACTTCTGCTCAAAGCTCTGGTTTGCCTTAGGAACATATACACAAGGAGTAATAAAGGTGATGCAGTTAGACAACCATGCAGCACATTGAGAAGGAGACTAAACCTATGAGTGAAAGATGGCTGTCAGTGCGTTGCAAAGCAATGCAATAGACCCCACTGACACTCAGCTGATTTAAAGAGAACTATGGCTAGGAATCCATTCTGCCCAATTACATTAAAAAGATAGTCATGTTTCAAAATAAATACAGCTCCAGTTATTCTTTATAGTTTTTGGGCCATGTAGAGAGGTATTATCATTCTCTACAATGTGCAGTTCCAGAGCAATTGAATTATAAATTGTCTCCCACCTGTCCCTTTTACCTATTGTAAGCCACCTCCCCTCAAATGTGGAATCTGGTCTCTTGACTGGACAGCTCGCATTGAGGGACAATCTTCTGGCTGTGAGTGTAAAGAAAACCCTGCTCCCCTTGAAGGAGAGAGCAGCAGGTGGGAGGGAGAGCAGTGTGGAATGTTAGTGTCTGGCTGGCAGAGAATGGCAGGTGGAGGGAGAGGAGTATGGAATGTTAATGTTTGGCTGGCAGAGAGCAGCAGGTGGGAGGGAGAGCAGTGTGGAATGTTAGTGTCTGGCTGGCAGAGAGCAGCAGGTGGGAGGGAGAGCAGTGTGGAATGTTAGTGTCTGGCTGGCAGAGAATGGCAGGTGGAGGGAGAGTAGTGTGGAATGTTAGTATCTGGCTGGCAGAGTGGCAGGTGGGAGGGAGAGCAGTGTGGAATGCTAGTGTCTGGCTGGCAGAGAGCAGCAGGTGGGAGGGAGAGCAGTGTGGAATGTTAGTGTCTGGCTGGCAGAGAATGGCAGGTGGAGGGAGAGGAGTATGGAATGTTAATGTTTGGCTGGCAGAGTGGCAGGTGGGAGGGAGAGCAGTGTGGAATGTTAGTGTCTGGCTGGCAGAGAATGGCAGGTGGAGGGAGAGGAGTATGGAATGTTAATGTCTGGCTGGCATGCTAATACATACTGGCTAATTTGCATAAACTGTTGAATAAAGCAAATATCTCATAAAATAACAAAGCAATGAGTTGAAGACCTAATAGACATTCAATGAATTAGAAGCCCCATTTAGATTAATTGGAATATTTGTCTGCTATTTTGCATTTGGTTTGCTCCAGAGTTACTTCATATTTCTTTTCAACATACAGCCTTTAGACAATGACATTGTTCGCACAAAATTAATTTTGGGAGTAATTGTTGCACCTATTATTAATGTGTGCCTTATCTTACTGTTCTCAGTCCTTTTTGTGTGTGTGTCATAGAAAATCAGAGGCCATAACTGGGACACAGCTTCTCCAAATAAGAAAGGGGCAAAAAATCCATTGATTCTGTGACTGTGACTTGATTAATGAGTTGCGTACGACTGATGTGTATTTAAAAATACTGCTGATGTGCTGTGTTACTACTAGGGTATTGTATGGTTTTTGTGTGCTGATCTGAAGCTCCATTAACCCCATGACTACCAATGTGGGACTAGTAACTCAGTACTTTGTGGCCCATCTTCACTGAAATGGAAAAAGAAGGGAATGTCTATTATTTTACTTATTTGATTGTTGGCTTCACAGCAAATAGATTTACTCTAAAATCTTGGGTATGATACACACAATTTTACCCCTTTTTCCCTTATGTGAAGCATGGGGGTGCATATTATACAGACCCCCGACCTCAGTATGCTGCCACCTTCCCCTACCTCTACTCACCCCCTCCGGAGACCTCTGGGACATCTGTACAGAGGGTGGCATCCTTACATTAGCTGCGTGCTTCCTGCACCGTGTGAGGACCTGTGTTAATTCAAGATAATGGTAGTGACAATGCTCTGAGGTCTACTCATTGGATCTACAGTAGTGCCCTGTGAGGACCTTCAGATCCTCAAAGGGCACTACCATTAACTGGCATTAACACAGGTCCTCATAGGGCAGTGTAGGAAGTGGGTGGCGAATGAAAGAATGTCGCCTGCTGCACAGATGTCCCGTTGGACAAGAATAAGAATACCCAAGGAGGCAACAAGGTAACTTGTGGCTGATGCAAGAGAAAGGCTGAGTCGAGTGTCAGCCTAGGCAGACAATAGTAACAGTGCCAGGGACAATCTGATATCTGTGTTCAGATTGCCTATGTGTTTAGTGAGTGTGTGTGTGTAGAGGGAGGGGAAGGTGGCAGTATATTGAGGTCGGTGGAGGGAGGGGAGCAGATATATATTTTTTGGTTGGTAGTGGGAGGGAAAACAAAGGTGCATATTATACTTGGGCACTTTTGTTTTCCCTAAAATCCTGGGTATTATTTACACCTGCGTATGATATACAGGTGAGTATTATACCTGAGATTTTATGGTACGCTACTAAGAGCCAGAGCGATGCTCAACGCATTGATCTAGGACACCAAATTGAGAGGTGCATAGCAGCTGTGCTAGCTATTCCCTCTTTGGTCACTGACATTGTCAGCATAATTCTGGTTACCTTGCACCAGCAGTCATTCATTCTCTCCTGGATAATAATCGATTCCTCATTTACCAGTATCTATATCTAGATATATATCTATAACTACATATATATCATATTTACATATATGACCATAATATCCAACAAGAGTTTGGGTTTGTTTTTTGGGTCAGTACAATTTTAGACTTCTATGTTTGTGCTAGACAGCACCAGATGGGGCTGGGGCTGGACTGGCAGGTAGGGGGGAGTCTAGGTGCCTTTCCTAGAAGTTCCCAAATTTAATTATTAGGTGGTATTAGCATTTTTTTAAGTAAGGATATACAAGGTTATGATGGGGCAACCTGACCCCAATATGATGACTCCACACAATTCAATGCCAGTTAAAGGGGAACTATCACCCCAGATAAAGTCCCCCCACCATAATTAGCTATTTAGCAATATGCTTACCAATGGCACTGTTATCCTGAATAATTACCGCGTTAGTGTCAAATCCTACTTGTACCTAAAGGTACCATGTAGCGCCTCCTAGAGGAGACCAGGACTGACGGCGCATGCACGTAGATATCTGTAAGCAAAGATGTCTGTGCTGTTGTCTTGCCGTCACTCTCGCACAAGTAGGACTTTGGACTAACGTGGTAATTATTCAGGATACCAGTACTAATGGTAAGCTTATCGCTAAATGGCTAATTATGGTGGGGGAACTTTATTTGGGGTGATAGTTGCCCTTTAACAGTATATTGACAGATAACTCATTAATTAGTACATTTGGGCATCTACATAGTAAAATAGTAAATTAGGTTGAAAAAAAAAGACACAAGTCCATCAAGTTCATCCTTTGCCTCATGACCCAGACTTATTTAAGCCTTTCTGCCACCAAAATGAGTATTAGTCTATTTACTGGAACTTTTTGTTTTACTTACTAATAAACATTATAACTCTGTATGTTCCCTCTTGAAAGAGATGCATCTAAACTTCTCTTAAATGTATCCATGGTATCTGCCATTGCCACATAATTGGGCAAAGAATTCCACAATTTAAAAGACTTTACTGTAAAAAAGCCCTTCCTCAGTTGAAGCTGAAACATCTTTTCCTCTGATCTAAAGGGTTGGCCCCATTGGTGTAACAGTAGGGGTCACACCTGCGACCGGGCCCGTTACTCCAGGGGCCCGGTTGCCCCCTGCGAACCCATCGCCACTCGCCCGCAGCCCGTGCCCACAGCAGCTCAGCTGATCTCAAGGCGCTCTAGTAATGCAGAGCACTGGGAGATGACATCTCCCAGCGCTCAGCATTACTGAGAACCGTGTGGGAGCGGGTGATGGAGGTAGGAGATGAACATGGGGCAATGTGAAGATGGGGGGGCACCGGGCCCATGGCAGTTTCTGCACCAGGTGGCTTCTAGTTACGCCATTGGGTGGCCCCTAGTTATTTGATCATACATTGAAATGAAAAGTTCACCAGAGAGATCCTTGTATTGACCTCACATATACTTATGCAGTGTAACAAGATCTCTGCTTAGTCGTCTTTTCTCTGGAGTAAATAAACCAAATTTGTCTTGATGTTCCTCGTGTCAAGTCCCTCATTACCATAATTAATTTTGTTGCTCTTCATTGTACTCTCTCTCCACTCCTAGAATATGTTTTTCCAGAACTGGTGTGCAAAACTGCACTGTATATTCGAGGTGAGGTCTTACCAACGATTTGGCAAAATTATGTTATCTACTCTTGCTTCAATAACCCTTTATATGAAAGACAGTACTTTGTGTTTTCTACTGCTATTTGACACTGGCCGCTGTTTCCAACTTTTTAATTTATAAAAATTCCCTGGTCTTTCTCTATCAATGAGTCTCCTAAAATGAGTCCATTAAAGGGATAGTAATGTTTCATAATAAAAGCTGCTCTAATTAATTATCATAGTATTTGACTTTGGAGAGTGTTATTTCAATTCTGTCAGAGTTGTAGTTCAAGAGTAATTCAATGACAAACTATCCCCCTCCCGCCCCTTCTACTGATGTAACACTGCTCAGCCAGATCAGAAGGGAGGTGCCCAGGTAGATTTCAGAGAAGGACAATCTTCAATTAAGATAAGGGAAAAGACTGAAAAACTTGTCAAGGGGGGCAGGGTTTTCATTGTTCTCATAGGAAGAAGATTGTCCCCTGCTGTTATCTGTCTGGTCTATGGACTGGATTCCACATCTGAGAAGAGATGGCTTACACTAGGTAAAAGGGGCGGGAGGGGAAACTTTGCTTGTGAATATCTCTCAAACCATAAAGGTTTGAGAGATAAGACATATCGTTCTTCATGTTTTTTAATGCCTACAAAATAAAATAAAGATAAAATGAAGTATTACTATCCCTTTAAATTCATAAGTAACATTGGGATTTTTTCTTCCCAAATGCATAATTTTACACTTTCTCACATTATACGTCATATTACATTTGTTTGCCCAATCTGCCATTTTATGTAAATCCTTTTGTAAAGAGCAAATATCCTGTTCTGAATGTATAATTTTGGGTCATCTGAACATATTTACATTTGCTTTCTATATCTCCGGGTAATTTATAAACAAACAGAGCACCAAGTACTGAACCCCAAGGTACTCCACTCTCAACTTTTACTCTCACTCTCAATCTTCTTCCTATGAGAACAATGAAAGCCCTGCCCCCCTTGACAAGTTTTTCAGCTTTTTCCCTTATCTTAATTGAAGATTGTCCCTCTCTGCAATCTACCTGGGCACCTCCCTTCTGCTCTGGCTGAGCAGTGTTACATCAGTAAAAGGGGTGGGAGGGGGATACTTTGTCATTGAATTACTCTTGAACTACAACTCTGACAGAATTGAAATAACACTCTCCAAAGTCCAAATACTATGATGATTAATTAGAGCTGCTTTTATTATGAAACATTACTATCCCTTTAAAGAGTAAAAAGAGTGGTCTAGCTAACACTACACTGAGTTCCTGAAGAACCCTTAGATGTATACCATCAGAACTTAATTTTGTCCAGTCTTCCCTTGACCTCGTCTTCTGTTAACCCAATATGGTTTTATTTGTTACTTGTTGAGTCTCTTCTACCATTTCTTCTTCCCTGGTATATACAACACTACAACAAAATTGTTCAGAACATCAGCCTTTTCCTTATCCTCCCTAATCAATTCACCCATCTCATTTTTGAAAGGTCCAATCCCTCTTAAGTTTTTGCTATTTATGTACAGTATTTGAAAAAACGTTTTTGGATTACTCTTGCTCTCCCTTTCAATTCGAGTTTCATCACCTAATTGCCTTTTTCCAATTTTCTGTTGAACTCCCTATATCTTAAAAAAGAACTTTCTGTTCCTTCAGACTTAAATTGCTGAAATTCTTTTTTATCCTTGCCATTTCTTTCTTTACATTTAACCACGTTGACTGTGATCTACTTCTTTTGTTCGCCATGCAATATACTGTTGAATATTTTTCTGCAACCTAAATTTAAATTCTGAACATTTTCCCTCAGTATATTTTCCTTAAAATTATTTATCACAGTCTATGTGTTGCATTGATGCTGTTAACATTTTGAAGTTAGCTTTTAAGAATTAAAATTTTTGGTTGTACCTATAGTTTTGCTTTGTCAACCTCATCTCAAATGAAACCATGTTGTGCTCACTGTTTCCCAAATGTTCCCCTAATCTAATATTGGACACCATATCTATGTTATTTGTTTCTAGTAGGTCCAATACATTGCTATTTCTTGTCTGCACTTCCGCCATATGTAACATGTAGCTATCTATAAGCATGCTCACAAACCTGCTTCCCTTAGCATTCTGGCAGGTCTCATGTCTTCAGTTGGTATCTGGATAGTTAAAATCTCCCATAATTATTGATGCCCAAGATATGCAGCTTTTCTCATTTGCAATAACAGATGGGCTTCAACATTATCATCAATATTTGTAGCATATACCCACCAACACCTTTTTTTACCTTTTATGCCACAATTGGCTTCAATTTCTACCCACAAGGACTCTACATTATAGCAGTTTCCTTACAAATATTTCCCATTAAACTTGGCTTTAGATATGGTTGCAGATATAAGCTCACAACTCCCCTTCGTCTGTTAATCGTGTCTCTCCTAAACAGGGAATAATCTTCAATGTTTACAGCCCCATCATGTGTATCTTCCTCCCACCATAACTCATTTATACCAATTATGTCCACTTCCCACTGTGATCAACAGAATATCTACCCTACTTAAAGGGATAGTAATACTTTGTTTTATCTTTATTTTATTTTGTAGACATTAAAAAAACACAAAGAACGATATAAGTCTTATCTCTTAGACCTTTATGGTTTGAGAGATATCCACAAGCAAAGTTTCCCCTCCCGCCCCTTTTACCTAGCGTAAGCCATCTCTTCTCAGATGTGGAATCCAGTCCATAGACCAGACAGATAACAGAAGGGGACAATCTTCTTCCTATGAGAACAATGAAAGCCCTGCCCCCCTTGACAAGTTTTTCAGGTTTTTCCCTTATCTTAATTGAAGATTGTCCCTCTCTGCAGTCTACCTGGGCACCTCCCTTCTGATCTGGCTGAACAGTGTTACATCAGTAAAAGGGGTGGGAGGGGGATACTTTGTCATTGAATTACTCTTGTACTACAACTCTGACAGAACTGAAATAACACTCTCCAAAGTCCAAATACTGTGATGATTAATTAGAGCTACTTTTATTATGAAACATTACTATGACTTTAAAGGAGCAGTAAAGGTTTTTTTTTTCATGAAAAACATACAGGAGTTTGCTGAGATGAGTAGAACAAGTGTACTCTTTCTCTGAGAGATGCATATTTCCAGATTTATTACACTTCAAACTCTTGTTTATATACATTAAAAGTGCCCTCTAGTGGTAAGATTCCAATTATTAATTCTGTTGCATTCTCCGGAAGAGGTGATTAAAGGGACAGTAATGTCCCATAAAAAATTATGCTTATTTTGTAGAAGTTTAAAAAATAAGTTATTTTCTTCCCTCCCTCCCCTTCTCCTGACGTCAGCGTCTAGCTGACAGCGGGAGATCCCGGTCTGGGGATCAGCTGGCGGCTCTGCAGCAGAGCCGAAATTGCGTTATTTAAAAAGAACTACTTCATGGGAAAGGTCTACAAGTGTGCCTGGTTTGCAAGCACATTTTGTAGACCTTTCCAATGAAGTAATTTTTTTTTAAACAACGTGATTTCTGCTCTGCTGCTGAGCCTCCGGCTGGTCCCCAGGCCGAGATCTCCTGCTGTCAGCTAAAGGTTTGAGAGATAGGATTTGTGCCAAATAACTTATTTTTTAAACCTCTACAAAACAAGTATAATTTTTATTGGACATTAGTGTCCCTTTAAAGGATCAGTAAACTTTTATTTATGAAAACACATATTTTATAGAGCATTTCCTGCTGAATAAAACAAGGTCACTCCCGTTGCTGTCAGATGTTTTATTCAAAAATTATAGCAGTTCAAATAATCAGGAAGTGAATTTACTGTGTTTACTTCCTGATCATTCTAACTGACAGGAAGTGAATTTACTGTGTTTACTTCCTGATCGTTCTAACTGACAGGAAGTGACAGGCAGTTTCTATCACATTCTATGGAGAACTGTATGTCTCTGACTTTTCTGACTTTCCTCTCCATTAGAATGTAACAGGAAATACTAATTAGAATTTGACCACTAGAGGGCACTACTAATATAAAAAAAACACGGGTTTAAACCATAATAACTCTGGAAATATAAATCTCTCCTCAGTAGGAGTACCCTTATTTTACTCAATAGGAAAATCCCTACAATATATATTTTTTCATTAAAAAAGTTTACTGCTCCTTTAACTGATAAACAGATCTCCATAGAACATGATAGAAATTGTTGAGTCGTGCTGTCAGTCTTTCAGGAAGTATTCACACTGTAATTAATTTCTTAACAGTTTGAACAGTTATTGAAAGCAGTGGGAGTACCTTTATTTTACGCAACATCAAATGTTCTATAACATATACATTTTCATAAAAAACATTTACTATCCCCTTAATGTGAAAATCGCCAGTGTTTTGGTTATATAAATCCCATATAAATCCCTCCTAAGGCCTGAATTTGTGTTATGAGACAGTTCTGTAGGGGCCACGTTAAATAAAACATCTTAGAAAAGGTTGTCTAAAGGCTTGCATTGTCCATACTTGTCTGCAAGGCAACTGTAGGACACCTTGGGGGAATCAGTAAAGATTTATGGGTTTCTTCTACAGGAGATTTCACTGTTGGGTTTTCTCTCTCTGTCCTTTTTCCGAGCTAGACAACCAACCTTATCAATCACCTGCCGACAGCTTCTCTAATAAACACACTTCATTGCTACAGCTTGATATTGATCAGACATGTCTTTCAGGACACGTATTCCAAGACAAAGGTCTGTGGCGGTAGACACTAAAACACTCTCACCCACTGGACACCATCAAAACGTTTTACTATTAAATGGTCAGCTGATGAAAATAATAATATCAAAGTATTTTACCAGGTAGGATCCATTGAGATTGTCTCATTCTCAAGGTTGTCCTGGGGCTATATACGTCATTATCACCCATACTCATTGACCATGTGAGGATTAGCAGGGCCAGACTGGGAATAAATACCAGCCCTGAAAAAAATTGCTTACCAGCCCCATAGCATTGCATCATTATACCAGCCCCACAGCACTTTGTCATTATACCAGCCCCATAGCATTGCATCATTATACCAGCCCCACAGCACTTAGTCATTATACCAGCCCCATAGCATAATGGCATTTTTTTCTTGTACATAAAAAGGGGAAACCATGCATTTTAAAACACATTAGAATGCCACCACCAGAGCAATAAAGTTATATGCCACCGCCAGTGCAATAAAGAGTTATATGCCACCACCAGAGCAATACAGTTAGATGTCACCATAAGACAATACAGAGTTATATGCTACCACCAGAGCAATACAGTTTACCTCTTTCTCACCCTCATTGACTCTTGATCCCCCCTTTTGCCTCGCTCTCCACTTCTTGACCTTGATCCCACTGTTTGCGTCTTGATCCCCCTCCTTTTGCCTCATGATCCCCCCTCCATTTGCCTCTTTTTTCCCCTCTGCCTCTTTTGCCAGCTCTTGATTCCCCCTCTTGCCAAGTTGCCTCTCTTTACCCCTCTTGATCTTCCTTTTGCCATTCTCCCCCTCTTGGCCCTCATTTTGCCTCTTTCCCCCATTGTCTTTTCATCCCCCCTTTTGCCTCTTTCTCCCCTTTTGCCATTCTCCCCCTCTTGATCCCCCATTTTGCCTCTTTCTCCCCCTCTTTGCCTCTTTCCCCCTCTTTCCTTAATCCACCCTTGACTCTGGTCTTGATCCCCCCTTTTGCCTCTCTCCCCCTCTTGATCCACCTCCTTTTGCCTATTTCTCTCCTCCCCCATTTCCCCTCCTATGATCCCCCCTTTGCCTCTCTCTACCCTTTTTGACTCTTGATCCCACCCTTTTGCCTCTTGGTCCCCCCTCCTTTTCCTTCCTCCTTTTGCCTCTTTTTTTTCCCTTTTGCCTCTTTTTCTCCCTCTTCACCCGGGACCCCCCCCCGCCTCTTTCACCTGCTCTTAATGCCCCCTCTTGCCTCTCTTGATCACCCTTTTGCCTTTCTCCTCCTTACCTCTCTTTACCCCTCTTGATCCCCCTTTTGCCTTTTTCCCCATCTTGATCTCCCCTCTTGCCTGTGATCTCACAGTGTCTGACTCTGTGTCTCTCTCTGCTCCCGCCCTCCTGCTCAGTTCTCTCTTGTTTCCACAGCAGTGCTTAAGTTGGCTGCGGCCGGCCTACCCGGTGCGCAGACACAGTGCTCTTCACGCTGCGCCTGATGTCACTGGGTCTAGACCTGGCCTGCCCCCACTCACTAGATGCAGCCGGCGGTTCTGAAAATCTACCATCCGCAAGGTGATAGGACCACGGGCGCGAGATAAATTTAATTGGCGTATGTTTATTTAAGCAGCCCCGACCAGCCCCAGGGATGCCCAGTGCAGGTGGCATACCAGGATTTTTCCCGGTATCTCGGTAGGCCAGTCCGGCCCTGAGGATTAGAACCTGGAACCCTGAGGTCTGAGCAGATTCTGCAGCTGGTGCATTAACACTTTGAGTGCCAGAGGGGTACGCAACCTAGTGTAACACTGCTCACCACAAATGTGGAATCTGGTCCTGGGACTTGACAGATCACAGCAACGGACAATCTTCTTACTGTGAGTATAAGGAAAACCCTGCCCTCCATGGCAGATTTTTCAGGTTTTCCCTTATGCAAATTGAAGATTGTCCCTCTCAGCAAGCCAACTGGACACCACCCTTCTGCTCTGAGGTGAGCAGAGTTACATCAGTAAAAGGGGCATGAGGAGGATACTTTATCATTCAATTACTCTTGAGCTACAACTCTGACAGTATTGAAATAACACTCTACATGGCCCAAATAGTATGGAGATTAATTGGAGCTGCTTTTGTTTTGAAACATTACTATCCCTTTAAATAGGACCAGTGAGAACATCCATATTGAAAGGGTTTGTATGATTGTGCGTCTTCACTCATTTATCCCACCCCTTTAGTGGAGAAAGGGGATTTCTGGACATGTGAATAATCAATTAAGCAGCCTCTGTCAGACAGGTCAGAGAACAAAGCTCTGCTGAGGTTAAAGAGTGCGTAACTGCTACATTAAAAGTCTCTAAAACCATTACATTGATTAAAGCAAATGTGTTGGAAACCGCTATCAATCAAGGCATTACATATAATTATTTAGACTAATAGTTGTTTGGTGTGAAAATTTACTTTAAGATAATTAGCGAAGACAAAGGTGATGCTGAAGGACAACAAATAAGGACGGTTGCCCACTGGTGTCCCTGGGTGAGATCAATGATTCGATTCTTGTCAGAGAAGGGGGGGACTTACGAGTGGGGTCTAGCTTCAGAAATACGCAAAATAAAATGGAATAGGCTAGGGAAGGAGGAGAAGAGGGCAGGGAGTGGGAGGAATACACTAAGGAGACACGGAAGTGGGCCGAATTTTATTAAAAACTCCCCACATCCGGAGATTCAGCCTCTGCCCTGGAGACCCGGTAATTAGAAGCCCGGAGTCTTAGAGGCAAAGCTTGAGAGTTCCCAGCTATATATATATATTTTTTTTTAACTAAATGCTTTAGTACATACAGACACACAGCTCTGCTAGTATATACCTTCTATATATAAGTGTTATCTGAACAGACCTTTATCGTCAACCCCAATGGCATTCAACAGAAACCTCCTGTTCCAGGGGCCTCACCTTCTTACTGAGTGGGCTTTACAGAAAGCCACTAGTTTTATCCTGTGGTCAGATGGCCAGTGATGGGTGCTTTTCCCACAGATAGGAAGAGAAGAAAAGGAAGGCTACAATCAAACATAAAAGCTTCCTAAATTTTAACCCCTTAAGGTCCGACGATCCCGCGGTGTCTGGTCCTTTAAGGACCAGATAGACGAGTTCGACGTGCCGTCCCACGTGACTGATCATGTGGGGCGGCACATCGAAAGGAGGACTGAAAGAGATCGCTCCGGTCTTGGAGCGATCAACTTCAGCCCACGGTATTACTCACCGCGCTCCTGCAGGAGCGAGGTGAGTAAAAGTACGTGACGTACCAGGACCATCACTGGTCCTTAAGTGCCGGACCAGCGTGACGGTCTGGGTACATCACCGGACGCGAAGGGGTTAATGAGGCTACTGACGTCTCTAGGATGATAGCTTTTACTGGATCAGACCTCCAGTATCGGTCGTTCTCCTCATTATCTCCTCAGGCACAACATTCTGCTACTTCTTACCTCTCATCCAAAGCCTCTTGTTCCGATCCTCCGTTATCGGTAGATGGTGATAATAGGGGGTAATTAGATACCTCTATATCTGTGGAAAGGTATGCGGGAATAATCTATGGAGACCGCCTTAAGTACGGATGGGTATTTATTAAAAGTAAATAAACACTAAAATAAGCAAAATTTAAAACCAGATATCAGCCTTAATCTAAACGCTAGTATCCTGCAGGAGCGCGGTGAGTAAAAGTACGTGACGTACCAGGACTGTCACTGGTCCTTAAGTGCCGGACCAGCGTGACGGTCCGGGTACGTCACAGGACGCGAAGGGGTTAACCTATATTTAGAAACTTCCATCCACAATTCTGATGGGGACCTCAGGAGTTCTCAAAACTGTCCTGGTAACCTCTATAGCGAGCTTATGAAAAAGGATGAATTTAGTGCTGATTTTGTCTGCTCCCTGAAAGTACATGGCCTGGAACAAGGTATGCAGGATATGCATGCCCTAATTTGCCCATTATCTTCGAAATAACCCTCAAATGGCACACCGTGGCCATTTTTTACATAATGGCCACGTATACAGGCATTGGAACAGGGCACAAAAGCTGTCCTCTGCACTTATTGTAGCACTGAGGCCTGCTCTACATTCCCTCCAGTATTCTAGAACCTACTGTTTCAATGATGACACTACCCATACAGAGAATCATCACAAAATCAGATTTATTTTGCAAAGGAAACATTTATTATCCCTTTGAGTGCCAGAGGTTTACTCAACACATTGCAAAGCAATGCATTTCATACCCCTCTGGCACAAAAAGGGTTAATTAAGAAGTTAAAGACTTCATTAAACATTGTTTCAATGCTCTTTGGCCGCAAATCCATTTATGAAAAGGTGAATAGAATACTCAACAAAAAAACTCAAAAAAAAAAAAACTCAACTCAGCAAACCAAGCACAAACCAAGCACATGTAGAAGACCGTTTCAGTGAAATTCTTTTTCACTAATGCGATCTCAGCTCTACTGCAAAGCCGCCTGATGAAAGTGAGACCGGATATCCCTGCAGTCAGTGCAACTCCGTCTTCAGGAAAGGGGGAGGGAGGGGGGGGACTTTGTCTTTGATTATCTCTCAAACCATAAAGGTTTGAGAGATGAACCTGGGGGCTATTAAATTATTTTGCAAATACCTACAATATGGGGATAGTAATAATAAAGTATTACTATCCCTTTAATGCATCTCCCCCATTAAATTCTAGAGACCTCTTCATTGGAGACCTTTCAAGTATTCTAGGGCTTAAAAGCCTTATTTAAATCAATGGAGATCAGTGGGAAACGTACCTTCTTCCCTGTGGTGCAGTTGGATCTTAACAGGGTTGAGCAAGACTTAACAATCTGACTGCCAGAGAGGTATCCAATGCATTGCAAAGCAATGCATTAGATACCTCTCTGGCACTCAAAGGCTTGGGTTTGGAGTGAACTCCAAGCTTGAGATAAAAGATATATAAGTATTAAAGGGATAGTAATACTTAAAATGTAAAAAAAAATATGTTGTAGGGTTTATCCCCCTGAGTAAAACAAGAGTACTCCCACTGCTGAAAGGTGTTTCATTCAAAAGTTATTAATTTTCAAAGTTGAATTTTTTAGGTGCAATATCACAGTGGCCTGAAATTGTACAGTGGCGCTGTTGCTACATGATCCTATGGACAGCTCTGGTCAGTTGACCATAAATCTCCATAGGGTGGTGTAGCAACATCGCCACTGTACAATTTCAGGCCACTGTGATATTGCACCTAAAAAATTCAACTTTGAAAATTAATAACTTTTGAATGAAACACCTTTCAGCAGTGGGAGTACCCGTGTTTTACTCAGGGGGATAAACCCTACAACATATTTTTTTTTACATTTTAAGTATTACTATCACTTTAAGGAAACATCAACATGGCCCCAAATGGTATTATGTTAGCGTGATCTAGGAACATGGAAAGGGGAAGTTCCACTCACGGAATAGCTGATAAATATGTAAATGATGCCATCTGAGAACATTCTGACAACTCCCTTTGGCCACCACTTCTAGAATTCCAATCCTATATAATAATTCGCTAAAATGTGTGTAACGACCAGTCATGCGCAGTAGAAACTAACCTCACCACGGCTGATACAGAGCTGGACTCTCCGAAGGAGCATCCAGCTCTGTATCAGCCGTGGCACGGGCAGTCTCTACTGAACATGACTGCCCCACGACCGGCTGGCACTGGCACTGTGGCCCGTGTAACGGGCTCTTCAACTAGTAGTTAAATAAACAAATTACCCATTATCAGTGCAAAATCATGGATAAAGTTATAAAGCTGTCATGTTGGCAGAAGAAGATTTGGAAGGAGTACTAACACCTGCTAATCATACCCTTTGATAATCCTAATGGCCCCCTGATTGAGCCCTTGTTCCTTTGTTCAAGAGATCAGTTCTGGATGTCATGTCCATGGATGCAGAAATGAACATACCTGGGAACCTCTGGATCTGCCCTGGAGGCTCCGGTTTTCAGACTGAATTACTGGGCCTCAGGGCTGAAATGAGTTTCTTCTCCTTCCCTCCCACTTTCCGCCCAATTCTTTTTCCCTTCCTATTCTGCCCACTTCCCGACGACTTTATGACATATAGACTAGTGAGCCCCACCCACGCCTTTATGACGCAAATCACGTCATTGATGTCCTCTCATTGGCAGCACATGTGCCACCTCTGGGCCGTCAAGATGAGCAAATTCCCAGGTATGTATATGACAGCTGCTGGTAAATTTTTTTTCTAAAAAATGAGCCATATAGAGTGTATAAGCCTAGTTAACCCTTTAATGATCAGAGGAGTGTAGAATGCATTTCAAAGTAAAGCACTGAATACCTCTCCGGTCCTTAAAGGGCTAAAATGATCATGTGTAGCGAAGTTTGTGTCCTTTGATTCTACTAGTAACTATAATGTTTGTGCCCATGGCTACAACAGCCAGGACTGATCTTTTTAGCACTGAAGAGGAGCACTCTAAGAAAAAACTATATGACGTGCCACGATCTTCACCGATCCTTAATGATATAAAAACTGGTTACGGTCCGGGCTTGTCACCAGTCATTAACGGAACTATCACGAACGGACAACTTCAGCTAGTGTCTTAGATATCATCCAAGTACATGGAAATGTATGTTAAACATCCCATACGTATATCTATATAATAAAATCGGACCGTTTGGGTATGCTCTGTGATCCAGCAGACCGCATGCCATCTTGCCGATTTTTTCTTGCTGTGCCTGCGTCAATTCTTCCTCTGGCTGTCAGTCACACATCTAGACTCTGCCCACAGTCTTCTTTTTTTTCTGGTTGTACGCTTTAGAGCCGCGCATGCAAACGATACCTGATGACATTTAGGTCATCTCCATACACAAGCATTACAGGCTTCAGTAGGGCTGCCACATTTTCTTCAAAAAAATACCGGCCATGGCATTCCCTCCATAGACTTAACATTGGACAGAAGCCAATTTTTTACCGGCCTGCCGGTAAAATACCGGCTGGGTGGCAACCCTAGGCTTCAGTCACAACTGGAGGGTAAGATGGTGCTTTATATAGTTCGAGGGCTTTACATGTACGCACTCGCACTATGCTGAGATGACCTGACCATGCTTGGAGCCAGGAGCGCGGCAGGTCATGTGTTGCTGAGGACGATGACGCATAAGTGACAGGCAAGACAGAGGGAGGTACAATGGAGCCTTAAGGCTCCATAGCGGTCATGTGCAGAACGGAGGGGAAAGATGTAATCAGGTAGAGATTTCTTACACAGATTATGCTATAACAACTCTTTTTTGGACAAAACGAACTACAGAGAGCTATTTACCTTAGCAAGACAAAGAGATAGAGAGTACATTGTGTTGATGTGGTAGTTCCGCTTCACGGGATTAAAGTTGTTTTACTCCAGAATTGTACTGCTTTCTTTAGTACATCCGCCTGTGTGTTTTATTCACTCAGCTGCTAATCAAACAGTCCACAATGTAAATTGGAAAGAAAAAAAAAATTTACAGGATGAAGCAATGTTTCCCATTTGTGTAACAGAGTCTGAAATGATTGGTTGGTAAATGGGCCTCGAGAGAGATAATGAGCTTAATTAATTTCAGATTTATGACTTTGTTCTGAGATATTATCACAAGCAGAAATCATTATACCCAATCACTCAGCTCCATATTAATTTGCATTTCACATGCTGTTTTGATTCCATTCTGCAAACATCTGAGGTTCTATCCAATATGTCACCCCTTAAGCACTAGCAGTCTGTTTGAATACCGTGAACTAAGGGAAGGATTGTATTCAAAGTGTTAACGTTATGTTTAAGGCTGTTCACATAGGCAACAATGTCACTTCATTAAAAAAAAATCACAATATTGGTACAGTTATATGTTTTTTTGTGCAGTGCACATGAACACTTGGTCACTCTTATGGCCTATTAGAAACATTCAAGTAAAATTGGGTAATACAATGTATTTCACATGTTTCAATGACTGATCGACTCAAGGGTGTGTGTCAGACAATAAAATATGGCTGACGCTAATATGAGACATCCAATTTACAGCTCCACTACACAACCCAATACAAGATGATCTCCAGGGGAATGAGCAAGATCAGAGGGGGGGGGGACACTTTTGTTTTAGGTGTTGCTGCTTGTGTGTGGCTGGTGGTTAGGGCGTTGCCGAGGATTTTAGGTTAATTCATGACCTTTTGACACTTATACACTTATACTGAAGTTTAAACAAACATTAATGTGAGTATTATTGCTGGGGAGCAATATGATACACTTATATACACACCACACAGTCTGATCTCCTAAACAGAGGGACACCAGGGTGATACACTTATATACACACCACACAGTCTGATCTCCTAAACACAGGGACACCAGGGTGATACACTTATATACACACCACACAGTCTGATCTCCTAAACACAGGGACACCAGGGTGATACACTTATATACACACCACACAGTCTGATCTCCTAAACACAGGGACACCAGGGTGATACACTTCTATACACACCACACAGTCTGATCTTCTAAACACAGGGACACCAGGGTGATACACGTATATACACACCACTCAGTCTGATCTCCTAAACAGAGGGACACCAGGGTGATACACTTAGATACACACCACACAGTCTGATCTTCTAAACACAGGGACACCAGGGTGATACACTTCTATACACACCACACAGTCTGACCTCCTAAACACAGAGACACCAGGGTGATACACTTATATACACACCACACAGTCTGATCTTCTAAACACAGGGACACCAGGGTGATACACTTCTATACACACCACACAGTCTGACCTCCTAAACACAGGGACACCAAGGTGATACATTTATATACACACCATACAGTCTGATCTCCTAATCACAGGGACACCAGGGTGATACACTTATATACACACTACACAGTCTGATCTCCTACACACAGGGACACCAGGGTGATACACTTATATACACACACCACACAGTCTGATTTCATAAACACAGGGACACCAGGGTGATACACTTCTATATACACCACACAGTCTGATCTCTTAAACACAGGGACACCAGGGTGATACACTTATATACACACCACACAGTCTGATCTCCTAAACACAGGGACACCAGGGTGATACACTTATATTCACACCACACAGTCTGATCTCCTAAACACAGGGACACCAGGGTGATACACTTATATACACACCACACAGTCTGATCTCCTAAACACAGGGACACCAGGGTGATACACTTCTATACACACCACACAGTCTGATCTCCTAAACACAGGGACACCAGGGTGATACACTTCTATACACACCACCCAGTCTGATCTCCTAAACAGAGGGACACCAGGGTGATACACTTATATACACACACCACACAGTCTGATCTCCTAAACACAGGAACACCAGGGTGATACACTTATATACACACCACACAGTCCGATCTCCTAAACACAGGGACACCAGGGTGATACACTTATATACACACCACACATTCTGATCTCCTAAACACAGGGACACCAGAGTGATACACTTATATACACACCACACAATCTGATCTCCTAAACACAGGTACACCAGGGTGATACACTAATATACACACCACACAGTCTGATCTCCTAAACACAGGGACACCAGGGTGATACACTTATATACACACCACACAGTCTGATCTCCTAAACACAGGGACACCAGGGTGATACACTTATATACACACCACACAGTCTGATCTCCTAAACACAGTGACACCAGGGTGATACACTTATATACACACCACACAGTCTGATCTCCTAAACACAGGGACACCAGGGTGATACACTTATATGCACACCACACAATCTGATCTCCTAAACACAGGGAAACCAGGGTGATACATTTATATACATACCACAAAGTCTTATCTAAAAAGAGGGACACCAGGGTGGGAAAGAGGGACAGAGCGATTTGGGTCTCAAAGGACTGTTCCTCCTACAGGAGAACACTTGGGATATATATATTTCTATGCAATCACTCATTCTAACAGTGTGTGTACAGTTCCTTTTTTTGTCAAAGCAATTTGTAGAGTAGGTGGTGCTATTATATAGGCCCTTTATGCTTAGGACTCTCACTCCTGGGAGCCCCAATTCTAACAATTTTGTCTTTGAACTCGTTTTCTGTTTTCACCAATGAGATACCATTAAATTATCAAGGTAAAACTATGGCTCATCCAGTGATGATAAACAAATAACATATATTTCGTCCATTAACCCTGTGCCCCTTAAAGGATTAAACATCATTTATAATTTCAGCTGTATTGTCAATCTCTCTCAAATACATTTAAACAACAGTATTTTTTGCTTAGGAACACCAAAGATTTACATTTAGCAATGCAGATGTATTTTGACGTAGGCCCCCAAAACTAAATCAAGTCCTACACAAACTAAATTTGTACCGATCGTGATATGTGAAATCGATGAAAACTAGCAACATGCAAGAAGAACATTTTTGCCAACATCTTCCACACAGAACAGAGTATCTGAGTCCATGGCCTGTTCTGCATGTTCAGGCAAAAAGAAAAACAAAAGAGGGGGGCAGAGCCAATAGTGTGTTATCCAATGACAATATTAAAAATAAATAATTATACAATATATGTCCTCACATGTATATGTTGTTGAAAGACAGACAAAGAGGCGTAACTAGATGCCTCTGGGCCATGCCCCCCCATATTGGCCCCCCACAACCACATTGACCCCCTCCACAATGCCCCTCAATTTCCACAATGTCCCCATCTCCTGCCTCCTACCTGGAGCTCCCGCGCAGTCCTCTTACTAATGCAAAGCGCTGGTAGATGATGTAATCTCAAAGCACTCTGCATTACTAGAGCGCCAGCGGGATATTGCAGGAGTCAGGCAGAGGGATCGCAGGGGGTGGTCGCAAGTGCAACCCCTATAGTTAAGCCACTGGACAGGCATATGCCTTCAATCAACTGATCAGACATGTGGAGATTATTTACCCATCTCTGCTCAGGGTCTTAATCTTCTCAAGATCCTTCAAATACTGTCTCTGAAAGATCTCCAGATTCAATATTCGTACAAGGTATGCAAAAAGACACTGTTCTTCCGATATATAATAATATTTATTTATAAAAATAAACAAAATGTATATATCTATATCTAGTAAAAGTCAAATATACTACGTGTTTCACAGCCCTCTAGCTGCTTTATCAAGTCACAATGGTTGGTATATAATCCAAAGATATTTGATGTTTGATAAAACGGCCTGGAGTTGCGAAGAAAAAAATATGTCTTGTACTAGATATGTATAGACACATTTTGTATGTTTTATTTTTGTAAGTAAATATTTTTTATGTATTGGAGGAACAGCGTCTTTTTGCATACCTCGAAGAAATATAGGAGCTAGAGATCTTTTGGAGACCGCATTTGAAGGATCTTGAGTAGTTAAAGACCTCAAGGAGAGATATGTAAAGTATCTCTGCATGTGTTATCAGTTGATTGAAGGCATATGCCTGTCTTTCAACAACATATACATGTGAGTGCATATATTGTATAATTATTGTTTTTTTATAACATCATCGGATAAAACACTATTGGAACCCCCCTTTTTTTCTTTTGGCATATTTTGTTCTTCAAGCAAAATAGACCTCTCCAGCAGGTAACAATATAGTACATGGCGAAAAGTGCAAAACATGATACAGTTAACTGGATGCTTCACTCACCCCGTCGTGCGAACGCTCACCTCCACGCTTGATCTCCAAGCTAACATTAATCACCATCCTCAATGGCGGTGCCGGAACAAAGGAACTGCACTCCTGCAATTGAAGCTTTCAAAAGAAAAAAATGTCCATACTCACTGGTATATATAAAGTATATAAAAAAACAAGAGCTTTATTGAAAAAGTAAAAACATCTGAAAACAGGAAACAACCTCAATCACCCCAAGATAATCCCCTTACGCGTTTCGGACCGCAAAGGTCCTTACTCATAGGCCTTTGTGGTCTGAAACTCGTAAGGGGATTATCGTGGGGTGATTGCGATTGTTTCCTGTGTTCGGATGTTTTTACTTTTTTTCAATAAAGCTCTTGTTTTTTATATACTTTATATATACCAGCGACTGCGGACATTTTTTCCTTTTGAAATATTTTGTTCTTCCCTTTGTGGAAGTGATCTTGAAGTGGAGCAGCCTAGTTACCTGATCGAAAGGATAACTCATTGGGATACTGTTTGAAGGGAGCAGACTAAAGATTCCCATCTGTTCTTATTGCTGATAAACATGTATGTGCTGTTTCAGCCACTACATTTGTGAGTACAGTTCCTATGCTGGTTTGTGATGATTTGTATGCTGAATGTATTGCACTAGGAGTGTCCGATATTTTTCGTCTCTTTGCTAGATGTAAGGGCAGGCAGGCATGCCTCAAATCTAGATAGACACTTGTTAAAATAAAACATAACCTTGCCACTAATTCATCTGGGGGTCAGGTGATGTCAGACAGATGTTAGTCTCTGTGTATGCATGTGTATTTGCATATGTGCCTATGTGCATGTGTGAAGATATGCGTGTATGATGATGTGAGTGCATGCACAGGTGTGATAAATTTAAAGAAACCTTGGGTTATGTACACTTAATTCTGAGTATCAGAGTTGTGTTCAAGGTATTGCAAACCTGTGCTGGCATGCTAAAGGGTAAACACTCTTTACTCACTTACTTAAAGCACTGGGTACATGTACGGCGCTATGTAAATAAAGCTACATACAAAGATACATACTTCATGGCTGCACCTGTCAAACATCTAGTCTTACGTATGCTCTGTGGGAGCAGCAATTGCTCCCTTTTCCTAGGCTCTAGGTAATCTTGAGGAGACAATCCAGGATTGTAAGTAAATGGATTGATATAAGATAACAGGCACATATTGTGGGCACAACTCACAATATATTAACACCCTAAGGACCAGTGATGTGCCAGGACTGTCACCTGTGGATTTGCGTAAAGGAATGGTGACAATCCTGGTATGTCATGGAGTTCTGGGATGGGAGTGCAGCTGAACACCACTCTGCTATCCCAGAATTCATTGTAAAAAAAAAAAAGCACCACGGTCAATAACGGCCTCCCCCCTGACGGATTGGGCGGTCATTTAGGAGTTAATTGGCTTAAGCTCCTCTCACTCACTGAAAACAGCACAAATAAAATGAATTAAATGTTCTCTAAATCAGACAGCTTATAAATGCATTAAAAATCAAGTTTGGATATTCGGATAATTATGGATAATTCATGTTTACATATGCTAGTTGTAAGCATATGATATTTAAAGGGATAGTAATGTTTCACATAAACAGCAGCTCCAATTAATCTTCATAGTATTTGGGACATGGAGAGTGTTATTTCAATATTGTCAGAGTTGTAGTTGTAGAGTAATTGAATGATAAAGTATCCCCCTCCCGCCCCTTTTACCTAGTATAAGCTGCCTTCCCTCAGATGTGGAATCTGGTCCTGGGACCAGACAGCTCACAGTAAGGGACAATTCCTGACAGTAAACAAAAGGAAAACCTTGCCCCCATTGACAGGTTTTTCAGGTTTTCCCTTATGCTCACTGAAGATTGTCCCTCTCTGCGATCCATCAGGACAGTCTTGCTGCTCTGAGGTGAGCAGTGTTACATCAGGAAAAAGGGGCGGGAGGGGGATACATTATCATTCAATTACTCTTGAACTACAACTCTGACAGTAATGAAATAACACTCTCCATGGCCCAAATGCTATCAAGAATAATTGGAGCTGCTTGTTCTGTGAAACATTACTATCCCTATAAGCTATATAAACCTATTTCATTTTTAGGCTTTAGTGTTCCTTTAAGTACTTTGATATCAGTCAGCTCAAGCTTCTTCCCATATAATTGTCATCTGATTTTTTTTTCCAGCAGGAACTTCTGCTAAAAGGAGAAAAATGTCTCTCATTCTGCTGCAATACCCACTGGAAAGGAAATGAAGTGTTCACCCACATCTATCTGTACCCACGGCTGGAGGAAAGAATCTTAATGACTGTATTCCACTTCACTGTATTGTGGGTCACTGGACAGCAATATGCAGACAAATTGAGCCTGATGTGCTTGCAGCAATTCCGGAGTAAACCAACTGTACCACCAGGGACAAATAGTTCCCAAAATTCCCAGTGGCTTAAAGGTATAGTAATACATAAAATGTAAAAAAAATGATGTTGTAGTGTTTATCTTCATAAGTAAAACAGATGAGAGATGTTTTATTCAAATGTTATTACAGCTCAAACTTGAATTTGTTAGGTGCAGTATCACAGTGGCCTGAAATTGTACAGTTGCACTGTTGCTACACCATTCTATGGAGATTTTTGGTCAGCTTAGCAGGGCTGTCCATAGGATGGTGTAGCAACAGCGCCACTGTACAATTTCAGACCACTGTGATAGTGCACCTAAACAAAAGTTAAGTTTGAGCTGTAATAACTTTTGAATAATACATGTCTCAGCAGTGGTAGTAGCCTTGTTTTACTCAGGGGATAAACCCTATAATATATATATATATATATATATATATATTTACATTCTAAGTATTAATATCCCTTTAAAGTAATGTTTAAATTTAACTTTAATATTGTAGGCATTACAAAAATAAGTACATCTGTGTAAGTCTTATCTCTCAAACCTTTTTGGTTTGAGAGATATAACTCGCTAAATTTCCCCCCTCCAGGATGCTTCCGCGTCCATGGGACAGCAGCAGATTCCAGTCATTTGACTGGCCGGCGGCTCTCTAGCAGAGCTGAAAATTGCTCTATTTCGAAATAAATATTTCATTGGAACGGTCTACAAAGTGTGCCTGGTTTGCAAGCATATTTTCTAGACCGTTCCAATTAAGTATTTATTTCGAAATAGCACAATTTCGGCTCTGCTAAAGAGCCACCGGAATCTGCTGCTGTCTCATAGACGCTGAAGCAGCCTGGAGGGGGAGAACTTTAGCGAATTATATCTCTCAAACCATAAAGGTTTGAGAAATAAGCCTTACACAGATGTACTTATTTTGTTAATGCCTACAATAATAAATAAAGTTAAACATTACTATCCCTTTAACCCTTTGAGTGCCAGAGGGGTTTGCAATTCGTTACTTTGCAATGCGTTTCCTACTCGTCTGGCCCTCAAATGGTTTAAAAGTGGGATTTTCAGCTTTTGAATTCAAAAGAGATGTCCAACATAGTTCTTCAAAATGCACTGAAGACCTCTCTAGCGTTCAGTGACTTAAAGTGACAGTCGTCCTTCTTTTTGACTTTATACATTCAACAAGTGCAAAGTATGTAAAGTCAAATTTCCTATATTTTTTTCCCTCTACACCTATTATTTATTTTTTTACCATTTTAAGTCCCTGTTGGAGTGCTCCAGAGAGCTTTCTGTCATGGACTGTGAATGAACGTATGATGATACAACCCTTGAAGCAGAAGTGTTTTCCTTCACTGCACCATACGGAGCACTCCAGGGATAGTGCAACACTGTATCACTATCTCGTCTTTCACAGTCCCTGACAGAAAGGCCTCTGGAGATAGATGTTCAGGGAGCTCACAGTCAAGCAGTATATAAAATTTGACTTTACGTATCATGCACTTGGAGGATCTGGACTGCATTCTGTTATCTGATTTCCATGCTAAACAATGTGATGTGTACTTGTATTTAAGAGAGATGTTTTCATATTTATCTGTATAACATGCCTGAGGAAGAGACCTAAGGTCTTGAAAGCTTGCATTTAAATCTGCTTAGTTAGCCAATAAAAGGTATCAAAAACTATATTTGCCTCCTGTATTTATACAGCTAACACGGTACCAACTCTCATCTAAAGTTACAATGGAAGAACACTGTCAAGTCATATATAATATGTGCGAGGCTCTGAAGATGTACTAGATCAAAGTGTGCTTGTTCTGCTGCCAATTACCACTCAGAACCATCACATTTAACTCTTTAATGCCAGTAAAGAGAAGAAACATCCATGTACATTATCATGGGTATCCACAGTAATGCTTCCGGTGGGGCAAAGCCATAATATCACCCCCAGGCCCCTATGAGTATATGGAAGGGGCAAGTGTTTAGGGGGTATTAATATATATATAATGCTGCATGGTCTGGCCTGTGCTCCATTTTTGGCTTTGCCCTCACCTGGGAAAAATTTCTAATGACACTCAATTTTTCAGACTATATTGGGCCTCATCAGTGAGATGAAGATTGTTTCCTTATACAATGAAAGCAATGGGTCCACATCTGTTCTCTATCACTTTAAAAATTGCACTCAAAGGGTTAAAGCAGCAGGAATCTTTATTCGTATAGCGCATTATTTTTTCCCCAGAATTGCTCCAGTTTTTCTAAGTGCATCTGCCTCAGTAAATGTCCGATTCTTGGGGGCCCTTAGGAAATGAGAGGTGTTATTTTTTATTTTGTCTTCGCTCTTGAAACAATAAAAACAAAAGCAAGGAACAGTTTTATAGGAAAGAAAATAAAGTAATAATTTAAGTGAACAGAGATCGGATACAAGCAATTTTCTTTCTCTGCATTTTGAAAAGGAAATAATGAAAACAATCCCAATCGCTGCCCTTCGGTACGTTTCTATTTTTATCTCTTGCATTTTTGGTAGATATTATATTTAACCCCTTAAGGTTATAGTAATGTATAGCAATAAAAGCAGCTCCAATTAATCTTCATGGTATTCGGGCCATGGAGAGTGTTATTTCAGTACTGTCACAGTTGTAGTTCAAGAGTAATTGAATGATAAAGTATCTCCCTCCCCTTTTACTGATGTAACACTGCTCACCTCAGAGCAGGAAGACTGTCTGGATGGATTACAGAGAGGGACAATCTTCAGTGAGCATAAGAAAAAAACCTGTCAAGTCAAGGGGGGCAGGGTTTTCCTTATGCTCACAGAGAGAAGACTGTCCCTTGCTGCGATCTTTCTGGTCAAGAGACCAGATTCTACATCTGAGGGGAGGTGGCTTACACTAGGTAAAAGGGGCAGGAGGGGGATACTTTATCATTCATTTACTCTTGAACTACAACTCTGACAGTATTGAAATAACTCTCTCCATGGCCCAAATACAATGAAGATTAATCAGAGCTGCTTTTTTGGGAAACATTACTATCACTTTAAAGACCAGAAGAATGTGTAATGTATTGCAAAGCAATGCGTTTCACACCCCTGTAGTGCTAGCTGTGGTACAGCTGTGGTATGCCTTGGGCATTAGCTTAGGGTGCCACACTTTCTCTGTGACAACTTTCACAAAAATGTATACTTTTAATTTCAATTGTGTATTTATGGAAATTATACATACGTGTTTGTCATCCTGATTATGGGACCTAATCATTTCTCCATATTTATGCATTTGTCCCCTTTACAAATCACCTCTAAAATGACAGGGGTGCCCTGAAAATTCCACAGTGCATGTTAGGGGTCCATGAGTAAATTTGAGAGGAGGAGCATCTGCAGAGCTGGCCACACCCACATACTGTGTGGTGGGAGTGGCCAGAAAATTCCAAATCTCCCTGCAGCAGACACCCACTTTTAATGTATTGTGGTCAGTTTATTTACCAGTTTACATACACATTTAGCCAGTTTATTTACCAGTTTACACATAAATTTACCTGTAATTTTTTAACCCTTTGGACGCTAGAGAGTTTATGTTGGAGTTTATTCTAGCATTCAAAGGGGTAAACTTTTTTTTGCTTGTGATATATAGGTTAAGGGCATACTTGGGAACCTTCTTATTTGTGGATTCCGAAGAAACACCCTGCGATAGGGTTAGTAGTGTCCAAATGACAATTTTTGCATTTTCTTGGTGGGTCCTGATCAGGGGATGGTGTCTAAATGATGCTATTTGGGTCTGAATGTGTGTGGGATAACTAAGGATGTCACTGATTTGGTGGGATGAGATGCGGAGTTTGCATTCAAAGGAGTAGTAAACTTTTTTATGAAAAATATATATGTAGGGCTTTTCCTGTTGAGTAAAATTAGTGTACTCCCACTGCTGAGAGATGCATATTTTCAGCGCTATTACATTAGCAATGCCCTCTAGTGGTCAAATTCCAATTAGTTATTCTGTTACATTCTAATGGAGAGGAAAGTCAGTGACTCACAGTTCTTCACATAATGTGATAGAAACTACCTGTCAGTTAGAACTTCCAGGAAGTAAACACACAGTAAATTCACTTCCTGATTATCTGAACCATTATAAATGTTGAATAAAACAGCTGACATCAGTCAGATTGCCCTTGTTTTACTCAGCAGAAAAGGCTCTATATCATAAACGTTTTCATAAAACAAACTTTTCTGCTTCTTTAAATAGGAAGGATAGTGGGAGGAACAGGTGACAATGGGCAGAATGGGTGGGAAGGTAGGTGGGGTTACCACAGAGATCCCCATTCCAGAGAATCAGTCTCTGTCTCCGGAGAACTTGGAGAGATCCCAGGTATGTTTAAGGTTATATCCTATGGCAGGTTGATACCCCTGAGGAAGCGATATAGCATTGTGAAATGCGTTGGGATACTAGCGTTTAGATTAAGGCTGATATCTGGTTTTAAATTTTGCTTATTTTAGTGTTTGTTTACTTTTAATAAATACTAGTGATGATCGAGCACCCCGATGCTCGGGTGTTCGGGTGCTCTGGCCGAGCGCCCCCGGAGGCTCGAGTGCTCGGCCGAGCACCCGAGCCCCATTGAAGTCAATGGGAGGACTCGAGCATTACACCAGGCACCCCCTGCTTTGATGAGGGGAGGGTGCCTGGTTCATAGGAAAAGGTCAAAAAATGATGGAAACACCACAGAAATGGTTCAGGGACAGCATAGGGAGGATGTCTGGATGCATCTTGGACTCCAACGTCGCTGCTGGGAACGATGTTTCGCCCGTAGTACGCCATTTTTACAGACTGACCGTAAAACACACAAAAAGGAAGATAAAAACGATTTTAGGCGAAAAATTGTTACCAAACAGTATTTGCTGTATATTTACTTGAACTATCAGGATCACGTCCACTTCCCCGTCCCTTTTTACCCGCCTTCTTCATATTAAACGGAATATATGCCGGTAATCTGCGGCTAGGCACACGAAACAGAATGTGACGCTAATCTGCGGCTAGGCACAGTGAACGGAATATGTGACGTTAATTTGTGAATTTGCACACTAAACAATATGTGACGTTAATTTGTGAATTTGCACACTAAACAATATGTGACGCTAATCTGCGGCTAGGCACACTAAACAATATGTGACGCTAATCTGCGGCTAGGCACACTAAACAATATGTGACGCTAATCTGCGGCTAGGCACACGAAACAGAATGTGACGCTAATCTGCGGCTAGGCACAGTGAACGGAATATGTGACGTTAATTTGTGAATTTGCACACTAAACAATATGTGACGTTAATTTGTGAATTTGCACACTAAACAATATGTGATGCTAATCTGCGGCTAGGCACACGAAACAGAATGTGACGCTAATCTGCGGCTAGGCACAGTGAACGGAATATGTGACGTTAATTTGTGAATTTGCACACTAAACAGAATGTGACAATAATCTATGGCTAGGCACACGTTTAAAATGGCCCTTTTTGTCGCTGCGTTGTAAAATATTTGTCCCTGTGCACCTAGTACAATGTCACCTTACTAATATCCCCCCCACAAAAAAAAAGGAAATTGTGCCCCCCCAAACAAAATATAAATGCTGCCCCCACACACAACAGTCCTAAAAAGGACTTTTGGGTCTTGAAAGAGTACCAACACTTTTATTCTCCCTACACTGACTTTCCCTGCCTGATCGCATCTCTCCCTGGCTGAGAATGAGCCAAACTCGCGAGTCAGGTGCTATACAGCACCCGATCACGGGTTCTGGCCAGCCAATCAGTGTAATGCCAGCAGCCAACATGGCTGCTGGCATTACACTGATGTCAGAGCCTCCCCGCACGTTTATTACCCCCTATTATCACCATCTACCGATAACGGAGGATCGGAACAAGAGGCTTTGGAGGAGAGGTAAGAAGTAGCAGAATGTTGTGCCGGAGGAGATAATGAGGAGAACGACCGATACTGGAGGTCTGATCCAGTAAAGGCTAACATCCTAGAAACATCAGTAGCCTCATTAACTCCTTCGCGTCCGGTGACGTACCCAGACTGTCACGCTGGTCCGGCACTTAAGGACCAGTGATGGTCCTGGCACGTCACGTACTTTTACTCACCGCACTCCTGCAGGAGCGCGGTGAGTAATACCGGGGACTGAAGTTGATCGCTCCAAGACCGGAGCGATCTCTTTCGGTCCCTCATTCGACGTGCCGGCACACGTGATCAGTCATGTGGGGCAGCACGCCGAAATTCTCTATCTGGTCCTTAAAGGACCACACACCCCGGGACCGCTGGTCATTAAGGGGTTAAAGAGTTCGTATTACAGAGTGATTACCCATATTGAAGGGAAAGAGGGAAGAAGAGTTAACAATGAGAAATTAACCGGGTTGCACTTAGAGGAATTCCTTGCGCTGTCCCTTTTCTTTTTATGTTTTCAACATTGGATAAGTTTGAGGTATGGTCATGGACACGGAGAGGAGTGACCATAGGCTCCTAGGATGCCTTGCTTAGGTGAGCATGTGATGTAAACCTGACCCTGCTTAAAACATACCTTCCTTTACACGTATATTGTTCCACCTTAAAGAAGCAGTAAACTTTTTTATGAAAAAAAATATATATATTAGAGGGCATTTCCTGTTGAGTAACATAAGGGTGCTCCCACTGCTGACAGATGCTTCCCAATGTATTGGAGAGATCTCTAGCATTCAAGGGGTTAAAAGCCCAATTTAACAGGATTTTTTTAGTTTCACTGCAATGGTGCAGTTGGATTACCCCAGAATAACGCCAGTTTGCTTTTTTAACTATGGACCATAGAGCAAACTTAAATCCCAAATCATGTTTGTGTTTTTAATAAGAGGCTATAGTGTGGCACTGGGGGGCAGGTCTGTGGATGTGTTGGGCTGCATTCTGAGCCTCGGTGGATTGAGCTGATTAAGATCTTAAAAGAGACTCCCCCCCACACACACACACCTGTTCCCTCCCATTGGTCCTGTGAGAGACAAAACTGCAAGACATTGACGTTTCCAGTTCAGTTTAGTCTGACAGCTCTGACAGTTCCAGGGGGAGCAAACCTGAGGCCCTTTAAACTTTTTAGGAATATAACTCCAGTCATTAGAGTCTGCAACAGCTGGAAGGCCTCATGTTACCCACCCTTGCCACAGATTCTAGTGAATGGCTTTCAAGCTCAATACTAGCTGGCTAAGGGGGCTGTGCTTGCAACCAGCAAAGCTTGTGGCTGTAAACCCCAGACCATTGTGTTATATTCAATCCTGATTCCAGTTGGGGAGTCAGTTATTTTTGAGGCTGCACGATCCAAAGCATTTTATCTGTGTTCCCAGAGAGGAAGAGTTGGTAAAAAGTGATCATTGCCCTTTAACACAACATCAAAAGGAAAGTGAAATGAGAATTTCTTTAAATGTGCATTATTTTTGCCCTTGGATGCTAGAGAGATCTGTGTGTTGGAGACATATCTAGTATCCTATAGGTTCAAAATAATTAAGTGGGGGGCACCAGGACAAGTGAGGTACAAGGAGCATAGAAGGAGATCCGCGCCTCTGTTACAGCTTACCCTGGTTTCAGCGTCATCTGCAGACGAGAGGCTTCAAGCATGCAGCAGGCCTCTGTTTTATGTGTTTGCTTCCTGTAGTCTCCTCCTACCTGCTTCCTCCCTCTGAGCTGCTCCTCCTACCTACTTCCTGAGGAGGGGTTTAAAGGGCCGACTGAGTCCTGACTCAGTTGCCCTTGCTTTGTTGTACAATACAGTTCTGTTTCCCTTGGGCTCTGTGTATGGCCTGGCTTGTCTGACCATCCATTCTGGTGCTGACCTGTGGTTCTGCCTGAATATTCTTTTGCCTGCTCCCATTGTATAGTGGACACCCAATCTGGTGTGGACCTGTGGCTCTGGCTGACTACCTGAACTGTGTATGACCCGGCCTGTCTGTCCATCCATTCTGGTGTTGACCTGTGGGTCTGTCTCTCCATTCTCCTTGTGTGTTCCGATTTGGCTTAGACATCCTTTCTGGTGCAAACCTGTGGCTCTGGCTGGCTACCCGCTCCGTGTATGACCTGGCTTGTCTGACTACTCACTCTGGTGTTGACCTGGGGCTCTGTCCACTGCACATCCAGCATACCAACACTTCAGTGGTGTAACGGTTTGTTTGACACACAGACACAGTAGGTTTGGATAAAACACAGTTTTATTAAACAATTAAGATCACAATAACCCTCACAGGTCCTGTAATATACACTTAATATAGTACAGCCACAAGACAGGTAATATATAGGTAAGCCCACACAGGTCCAGTATAAGTAAAGAATCCATAACACATTATACTGACACAGGTCAGGCAGATCTTGTATGAGTCCCAGTGTATCAGTACTTCATGGGTTAATAGCAGACAGAAAGTGTAAACAGTCCCATGTGTAGTAAGGCCTTTTAAGGAGCTCACATAGGGTTGAGAGTTTAAGTATGAGTAACTCCCAAGAATAAGTATACCAGGCAATGGTGAACTGCCTTAGCAGTAACGGAGGCTAAGCAACATGAGCACTACCGGAGCAGTAACGGAGACTAGGCCACATGAACACTGCAGCAGCAGTAACGGAGACTGAGTGACTTTGACACTGCCGTAGCAGTAACGGAGACCAGGCAACTAAAGCACTGCCATAGCAGTAACGGAGACCAAGCCACGAGAGCGCTGCTGTAGCAGTAGCAGATACTAGGCAACTGGAGCCTGCCATAGCATAAACGGAGACTAGGCAACTGGAGCCTGCCGTAGCATAAACGGAGACTAGGCAATTGGATACTGCTGTGGCATTAACGGAGACTATGCACTTGGATACTGCTGTGGCATAAAAGGAGACTGAGCAACTGAGAATCGGTCGTGGCAATAATGGAATCTGAGCCACAGGGGCACTGCCGTAGCAGTAACGGACATTAAGTCACTTGAGCTCTGCCGTAGCAGTAACGGAGACTAGGTGACTGGACACTGCCGTGGCAGTAATGGAAACTGAGCACTGCTGTAATGGTAACGGAAACTGAGCAACTTGCCCTGAGAGGCACCCAACCTGGAACGGATAGTAAGGCAGGCCAATAGGAATGTCGCCGGGGTGACACAGAGGCAACCAAGACCAAACTGCACAGCTGTTCACAGACAGCGAGAGAGAAGCACCACCCTAAACCGGAGACCGGTCAGGGCATGCAAAGGAGGCAGCAGCCCAACCGGGCGGGATCACATGGAGCAGGAACGTCAGCCAATCCAAGTCGGTACACGGAGCAGGAACGTCAGCCAGGCCGGGTCGGAACACAGAGCAGGAACGTCAGCCAATCCAAGTCGGTACACGGAGCAGGGATGTCAGCAAAGCCGGGTCGGTACACAGGAGATGAGAAGCAGAATGGTCAGGCAGTCCTGGTCAGTGCACAGGCAGGAGACGAGATGCAGAGTAGTCAGTCAGGCCGGTTCGATACACTGAGAGCACAAAATAATCAGGAACAAGCGCTGGTACTGGAACACCACGAAAGGGAGATGTGCCAGAATCCAGTGTTTAAGGACAATACTGGGCGGGACAATCACAGTTCAGCCAATAGGTGTTAAGCAGGAGTGTAGACTGACAGAACGTCGCCGAATAGCATGGGCACCGTGATAAGTGGATATCCAGTCTGGTGCAAACCTGTGGCTCTGGCTGACTACCCGCTCCGTGTATGACCCGGCATGTCTGATTATCCTTTCTGGTGCTGATTAGGGGGCTTTGTCTGTTTCCTCCGTGTGTGTGGGTTCCCGCTCCACAGACACCCATCCTAGTGCGGACCTGGGGCTCTATCAGACACCTAGACTGACTGCAGGCTGAGTCAGTGCTAGTCCTGTGGGCATTCCAAATTACCTCAAGGCTCCAGTGGGCTGAGGCCTAGTCTCAGACAGTGTGGTGGATCTCTTGGCGGACTGCTATTTCTGATACAGTGCTTGCCTCTTTGATCACCCTTTGTGTGTTATCTGTTTACTTGCATTACTGTGATTATTATAATAAAAGATTGTTTTACTTTACTGTACTGACTCCTGGTTTATTCCTGGGAACTGTGACAGCCTCCATCATCAGCAATATATATGCCAAATTAGTGAGCACAATGATTATGGAACATTTTTCTATCTATCTATCTATCTATCTATCTATCTATCTATCTATCTATCTCATCATCAACCATTGTCAATCCACTGCAAGTGGAAGGCCTCCTCAACAAGCCTCCAACAACTTTGGTCCTGTGTGCTTTCTGTTGCCACTGGGCACCAATAAATTTGGTAATTTCTTCTGGGAGTTTTGTATCAAGTGGAATCCATGCCAAATTCATTGGTCCATTTACTGTCAGGTCCTCTTGCTATGTGACTGCCCATTTTCATTTTAGGAGCTATACTCTTTCAGTTATTTCATAAACCTTTGTTTGCTGTTGAAGCCAAGCACCTCTTTTTTGTTATATTTAAAATATGACTTTCCATCTTTCTCTGCATAACCGTAAGTTTTAGTATGAATATTTGGGACGTCTGGATGAGAGTGCTACAATTACCCTAATTCTGCCATGTCACCTGGACTTCACAAAAGTATTGTCAGGCAGAGGTGACAGTCAGAACAGACAGACAGCTTACAAAGGCAGGGGAAAGGTTAATACTGGGCAGGATGATTGAGTAGGAATATCTAAAAGCAAGCAATGAGACAAGAACCAGGATCAATAACAAAGAGCAGGGAGAACACAGAACAGGGTAAGAGTAGATACTGAATTGGCACTGAACTAAACAAAACCAGGAAGGTGATTGGGAGATTAAAGGCCAGCACTGTAAGGCGTGGCAAAACACTTTCACCTCTGTATCCTACATTTAAAAGGCATTTTAAATATATTGATGCATGTGCATTTGTTCACTGGCAACTATAACTCCTAGTTGGCACTTAACATTGCTGCCTGGCTTCCACATTTGTTATATTTTTATTCAAAGCAACAGGATAAAAGACAGTGTAAACACAAAGCTAGACAACAGCATTGGAAACAACAAGGCAATATGACATGGACACTGTGGTTACAGCACAAGGTAAGAAGACAGGGACG
This sequence comes from Rhinophrynus dorsalis, assembly GCA_037306005.1. Classification (NCBI taxonomy): domain Eukaryota; kingdom Metazoa; phylum Chordata; class Amphibia; order Anura; family Rhinophrynidae; genus Rhinophrynus; species Rhinophrynus dorsalis. The sequence goes on from CM074722.1 coordinate 42,517,557, forward strand.
GTATAAGGAGGCAGAATAGCAGATAAAACCAACAGAAAGACAACAGCACAAAGACAATACAAGGCAACAGAAAAACAAAAGCACAGGGACAGCACAAGGATAGCACATGGAAACAGAAGGACAAATAAAGGCAACAAGACAATCTGATCAATGTGTGAATCCAGGTGTGAAACCTCAGAAACAAGTGAAAAGGAATGTGAAAACTCAGTATTATATCAAGTTCCTGCATTGGGTGAACCTGGGTGTAACACATAACATTCAATGAAGTTAATGTAAGCTCAGAATTGTGGCCATCTGCTATTTGCTGGAGGGAACACAGGTGTATTTATTATTTAAACAATTTGTGCTGCAGAAGCCTCCAACATATTGTGAAAAAATGCATTACAGAAATCTCTAACACCTACAAGGTTAAGTTAGTCTGCTACGTTATGTTTTTGTCTAGAACACAACCCTAGAAAACAAACATCACAAGGACAACAGAAGGCAGCAGAAGAAGAACACATCAAGACAGCAGAAAAACCACCAGCCAATGACAGCAAGAGGCAGTAAGTAATGGCAACAGGACAAGGGCAGATGAAAGGGCAAGACAAGGACAACAGAAGGCACCAGTGCAAGAACAGTCCAAGGAAACATGACAAAGACAGATCAAAGCAACAGGACAGTAAAATACAATAAGACAACCTAGAAACAGACTATTATTGTTATCATTATACTTTATTCATATAGCTCAAACTTACTCCGCAGCTCTGGAAACACGAAATTTGATGGCAGATAAGAACCATTTGGCACATCTTGTCTCCCCATTTTTCCTACTCTACAAAAGTCAAACCTTACTTGATCCTTGATATTGTCTTATGTCCAGGACAGACTTATGCTTATCCAATGGGTTCTCTATCAATAAGTTGCCTACTATTGGGCGACAAAGAATGTGGAGCATTAAACGTGTGTCCGCAATGAAAAGAGTGACAGCAGAATCTCGTCCGCATCGAAAGGGTGAGATTCTTATATTGCGGGCTTAAGTATTGCATATTTTAATAGTTCACCTTGAAAATGAAACCTACACGCTGTACGCGTGTACAACAATGTTTTTAACCCCTTAACAACTGGCCGATCGGCGGGGAGCGGTCAGTTAAGGACCACGGAGCATTTTTTTATTGCTCCTTCCGGTTCCGGACTCCCCGAATGACGTGCAGCCGCGGGGGGAGCCCGGAATTCCATGACAGTCATAGTACGTCATGGGTCGTTCAGTCAGATCGACCTTTGATGTACTATGACCGTCAAGGGTCGTTAAGGGGTTAATTACATGATCCAATACAGCTCTTACACACAGCACGTGTAGGAATCACACATCCAACCACTGCTAGTGCTTACATCTATGTATGTTAACCCTTTGAGCGTGAAAGGGGTGCGCTTGCTTGGGAACCACTCTCGCGCGCAAAGGCTTAACGTACATAGATGTAAGCACTAGCAGTGGTTGGATGTGTGATTCCTACACGTGCTGTGTGTACGATCGTTATTGGATCATTTAATGTTGTTAAATTGGTCTATGGAAAGCACTGGACAGTTGGCCATAAACCTGAATAGACTGTATCACTGAAATATTTCAGGCAATGGAAGGACTGCACCAAAATATCAAGTTTGAGTTGCAATGACTTTTGAATACAACATCTCTCAGCAGAGGTAAACCCTGGAAACCATGTTTTTTCTGTAGAATTACACATTGCTATCCCTTTAGCAACAGTAGATGATATGGTCTGGTATGCACTAAAAGCGATCACACAATTGTATGGACCACAAAGTGCAGATGGCTGATTTAGAGATAATGTCTTGGTGCAGAAAATGAGCTATACTGGTGGATTTGTGCGTCTCCCTAACCTGCCTTTTCTGAAAAATCTCAGGGGTTAAGAGACCAGAGCTTTTTAAATTGAAGAGGGGGCACTATGGTTGTCTTCTCTGTGATCAATATGAATACTGCAAGAGGAATTGATTTCATGACTGATGGATTCGCTTGCTGGGTAATGTGATCTTGTGTTCATGTTCTTCATTAGGTAAATGTATTTGCATTGAGCCAAACGTTTCCTCCCTGTGGGAAAGCTCACTGTGTGCACAGGGTGTTGAGTTCTGTGGTCAGGAAGGAGTCTTTTACTTTTGTAACCTAAAACTGTGGTAATATAACGATAACTTCATTGAACCCTTTGACTGCCATTTAGGTGTCCAATGCAATGCAATCCTCGAAGGTTAAGTCATACATTAACCCCTTAAGGACCCTTGACGTACCAGGACCATCACGGTCCTTGAAATACTCAAGGACCGATGACGGTCATAGTACGTCACGTACTTTTTACTTACAGCGCTCTACCGGGAGCGCTGTAAGTAAAAATAGGGCCTGAAATTGACCGCTCCAAGATCGGAGCGATCTCTATCAAGCCCCATAATGACGCGCTGATACACGCGACAGGTCACGTGTACCGGCGTGTCCAAGTGCTCCTATGCGGTCATTATGGGATGGAAATGTCCCAGGACCGCCGGTCCTTAAGGGGTTAAACCAGAAGGGGATGTAAAATGTAGTCCAACTACTAACAGCTATGGGAAAAGAGTGACTGATTTTATTTCATGAAAACTGTATATTTGTTACTTACATCACTCCTTGAGTGAACACACTGTAGATCTCTAAATTGTCTTGGAATACAGCCCCCATCATCCTCAGCTGGCCAGTGGCCGGGGAGGATGATGGTAGTTGAAGTCCAACAACCGCTGGAGATGCAACTTGCATATACGTATACATTCTAGCTGCAGATGTTCTACTAACACTCTGTTAAGTTTAATATTTTGATACACTCTATTGGTAGATTGCTCTGGTGATGGTACAAAGTGGCAGGGGCATTAAGTGCTGGCCGCATCCGCACGTGGCCGGTCACTAAGGGGTTAAACAGGATAGTGACAGAAGTGTAAATCAGTACTACTGAGACAGATCAACAATTAATTTCCAGAATACTGACTATTGACTTTTTAGCTAATTAATAAGTCTTTGTGCTTTACTAAATCTCAGATTGGATTTTATTAGCAAATTATAACTACATATTAACAACTTTATAAGAAATCTACATATTAAGGTCTTGTCATCGCTATTAACTTTTTATTTTAAAAAATTGTGAACTGTTTGCAATATATTCATACATATGCCCCCGTATCCTATATTATAATTCGCTATGGATGTTTGTCAGAAGCCGGCATGCGCAGTAGAGACGGCTGCGCACGCTGCAGTCATGCGCAGTACAGACTGCCCGCACCGTGGATGATACGGACCGGGGTGCTCCGAATTCAGACCGGAGTCCTCTCTGCGCACCTTTAGGTGTGCAGAGAGGACTACGGTCTGAATTCAGAGCGCCCCAAACCGTATCAGCCGCGGCATGGGTAGTCAGTACTGCGCATGACTGCAGAGCCTCCAGTGTTGGCCCGTGTACAGAGGCGTTAAAACTAGTTTATTATAAATACATGGGAACTCTGTGGATCTGGCCCAAAGAGTCTGGATTTTATACTTAATTACCGGCTCTCTGATTATCATGATTTTGAGAGTTCCCTTGTAATTCCACCCACTTTGGTCCATTCTCCGCCCATTTTAAAGGCAAACCCCCACCCTTTCCTCCTTCCAATCCTGCCCAGTCCAATCAAGCCCTGTTCACGTTATGATGTGAATAGCAACATGTGTACACTTCCACCCTCCAGATCTCAGTGGACTCTGGTGGTCTTGGGCAAGGAAGTTTCCAGGTATTAATCAGGATAGTAATGGTTAATTTTAAGTTGATTTAATATTGTAGACATTAAAAAAGGTTAACATCAATGCAAGTCTTATCTCTCAAACCTTTATGGTCTGAGAGATATAACTTGCTAAAGTTACCTTTTCCTGGCTGTTTCACTCAAGTCTGCCATCTAGCTGACAGCTGCAGATTCCAGTCATTTGACCAGACAGAGGCTCTTCAGCAGAGGTGAAATCATGCTATTTAGAAATAAATACTTAATTGGAACAGTCTACAAAGTGTGCTTGCAAACCAGGCACACTTTGTAGACCGTTCCATATTAAGTATTTATCTTTAGATATCGTTATATATCGGTGCTGCTGATGAGCAGCATCTGGTCAAGTGACCAGAATCTGCTTCTGACAGCTTTACAGCTCATCAAGCAGAAAGGGGAGGGACCAGATAACTTTATTTTCCTATATCTCTCAAACCATAACGATTTGAGAGATATGAATAAGTGCAAGTACTCTCTTTTAATTGTATCTACCATATAGTTAATACTTTTTTTCTGACATTACTATCCCTTTAAGTTTACCTGCCAGTGCTATAGGGAAGTGGTTGCTGATAACTCACATTGACCCTTTAACCCCTGAAGAACTCATGACGTGCTATGACCATCTTGCTTTTTTTCCCTTAAACAGATAGTAATGTCAGGAAAAAGTATTAGCTATATGGTAGCTACAATTAAAAGAGATTACTTACCCTTATGTGTATCTCTCAAACCGTTATGGTTTGAGAGATATACAAAAATAAAGTTCTCTGCCCCCTCCCCTTTCTCATGAGATCCTGGTTCCGGGACCAGACGGCGGCTCTTCAGTAGCGCCAACATAGCGATACCTAAAAATAAATACTTCATGGGAACGGTCTACAATGTGTGCCTGGTTTGCATGCACACATTGTAGACCATTCTGATGAAGTATTTATCTTTAGATATCGTTATATTGGCGCTGCTGAAGAGCCGCGTTTGATCAAGTGACCAGAATCTGCTTTTGACAGCTTTACAGCTCGTCAAGCAGAAAGGAGAGGGAGCGGAGAACTTTATTTTCCTATATCTCAAACCATAACAGTATGAGAGATACGAATAAGTACAAGTACTCTCTTTTAATTGTATCTACCATATAGTTATACCATCCCTTTCATTTTATTTAATATTGTACACATTAAAAAAAGATTAACATCAATGCAAGTCTTATCTCTGAAACCTTTATGGTTTGAGAGATATAACTTGCTAAAGTTACCTTTTCCTGGCTGTTTCTCTCAAGTCTGCCATCTAGCTGACAGCTGCAGATTCCGGTCATTTGACCAGGCAGAGGCTCTTCAGCAGAGCTGAAATCACGCTATTTAAATACTTCATTGCAAGCCAGGCACACTTTGTAGACCGTTCCAAATTAAGTATTTATCTTTAGGTATCGTCATATTGGCGCTGAGGAAGAGTCACATATGGTCAACTGACCAGAATCTGCTTCTGACAGCTTTACAACTCATCAAGCAGAAAGGGGAGGGATCAGAGCACTTTATTTTCTTATATCTATCAAACCATAACGGTTTGGGAGATACGAATATCGCAAGTAATCTCTTTTAATTGTATCTACCATATAGCTAAGACTTTTTTCCTGACATTACTATACATTTAAGGACCAGTGACGGTAATAGCACATCAAGCACTTTTTACTTACAACGCTCCTGGGGTCTGAAAATGACCACTCCAAGACTGGTCTGTTTTAGACCCCAACTCGGCATGCCGGTACAAGTAACTGGTGACGTTTACCGATGCGTCGGCAAAGATAAAAGTGGTCCTTAAAGAGTTAAAGTCTTAACCTTTTGAATGCAATGTGTTGTACGCCTCTCCAGCACTCAAAGGGTTAATGCTGGTGAAGCGTGTGCTCCAGCATGCTCTAAAGCATTCATACACTCATTACAAACCTGAGGGTAGATTCACTAAGGGGTGATAAAGAGGTGATAAAGTGGAGATAACTTCTCCAGTGATATCACTTCTCCAGGTCCTATGCTATTCTATAGAGCCTATTCACTAAGATCTCCAAAGTTGAAGAAATCTTAGTACATAGGCTCCATAGAATAACATTGAAACTGGAGAAGTGATATCATTGGAGACATCATCACTTTATCACCTCTTTATCACCGCTTAGTGAATCTCCTCCCTTGTGTTGTACAAGCAGGAATTGAGGCTCTGGCAAATTTGAATTTTCCCCCAATACATCTTGGTATTGAAACAGTTAAAGTCTTAACAAGGGTGAAGTCTAAGCACTGATATACACTTACTCCTTCATACAGTCTAGTAAACACCCTGAGGTGCAGGAGAGCAGGAATTGGAAGTTAATATATCTTCCCCCTATGTGTCTTGGTAGTGAAAGGGTTAAGCACTTAGGGACAAATAAGGATGGTGTTTTACTGCAAAGCGAAGAAAAGCATAGCTGTCTACTGGATACCGTTTCACCTAATGGGCATAGAATATAATTGATTTTCATGAGAAATAATCATTTTTCTCGGCAATCTCGTCCTTTGGGAGGATTCATAGGATTGAGTCAGTAAAACCCAAGGTTTTGTTACATATATAGCTTGTGTCACTTACAAGGCAGTTCACTCATACTGATATCATTATGGGTATTAATTACTATGGGCCGAGTGAAGACAGATTCTGGATCACTCCAACTGCACCATAGGGGACAAACAGAAATCCTCCACTGATTAAAATGGGTTAAGCATATAACCCTAAAATGGCATTCTATATGGGAAATATATCTAAAGAAAAAGGGAAAAAATCTGGGGCAAGTAAATGGTACCTTTAATTTTAATGGGGTTTTTAACATCTTGAATGCTAGGGGGGCTTACAGAAAATGTTTCCAAATTCCTATTAATGTAAATAGGGCTTTCAACCCTGTGTATGTCACCTAAGTATATACACTATGGGTCATATGCACAGACAAATTCTGAGGTAAATCGACTGCAGCGTAGTGCCTATTTAAAGGGATAGTAATACTTGAAAATAAGTTTATTTTATATTGTAGCCCTTAAAAAAAACATGAAAAATGATATAAGGTTTGGGAGATATTCAGAAGTAAAGTTTCCCCTGGAGTGACGTCATTGCTCCACCCTTCAGATTTGGAATCCGGTCCCGGGACCGGCTGCGGCTCTCCAGAAGTGCTGAGATCACCATCTTTAAAAAGAATTTCTTCATTGGAATGGTCTACAAAGTGTGCTTTCAAGCCAGGCACACTTTGTAGATAGTTCCAATTAAGTCGTTCTTTTCAAAGATCGTGATCTCGGCACTGCTAAAGAGCTGCCGGTTGCTCTGTGGACCAAATTCCAAATCTGTCCACTAGAGGGCAGACTTGGCTGAAACAGCCAGGAAAAGAGAATTTTACTATATTTTACATGTGAATATCTCCCAAACCATAAAGGTTAGGGAGATAAGACTTATATCATTTTTCATGTTTTTTTAAGGGCTACAATATAAAATAAACTTATTTTCAAGTATTACTATCCCTTTAAAAGGTAAGTAGGTGCATTCTATCTCTGGTTCAGTTTGAAAAAATTGCCAGAAACTGTCATGTCCGCCTCCATTGACATGACATTCAGGGCTAATTGAATATATTCTCTCTTAAGCAAAAGTACACTGGCAAAATTCATATCGATTATTAGGATTTTCTGACCAGAGTAAGGTAATTTGGGGGTTATTATTCAGAGGTGTTACGTCTCCTTGATCTCTCCTTGCCTGATTAGAGGACGTGAATCTTATTAATTTTGTTTGAAATTTTTTCCCATAGCAAACACTTAACCCCTAATGGACAGCATATTCACTTAAATATCCAATACTGAATCTTTAAAGGAGCAGTACACTTTTTTATCAAAACTTATATGCTACAGAGCTTTTTCTGCTGAGTAAAATAAGGTCACTCCCACTTCTGTGAGTTGTTTTATTCAACTGTTACAACAGTTCAAATAATCAGGAAGTGAATTTACTGTGCACTTACTTCCTGATAGTTCTAACTGACAGGAAGTGACTCTGAGGTTTCTATCACATTCTATGGAGAACTGTAAATCACTGACTTTCCTCACCATTACAATGTAACAGAATAACTAACTGAAATTTGACCAGCAGAGGGCACTGCTAATGTAAAAAAAACACAGGTTTAAACAGTAATAACTTTGGAAATATGCATCTCTCAGCAGTGTGAGTTCGCTTATTTTATTCAACAGGAAAAGCCATACGATATATATTTTCGTAAAATGTTTACTGCTCCTTTAAACATTTTCCATTTTTACCCAATATACATAATCTAGTTTTATATATATAATGTCTTGTGTAGGCTTCCATCCATGATCCTTGGACCTAATAAGCATACACAATCTCGACAGATGTGCAGTATTCTCTGTAAACAGCCAGTGATAAGATATTAGCCTTCCTAACTAAAAGAGGGTTCTGTGCTTATAATTGAACTGACTTAGCACCGGTTACAAGCAGGAGCACACACAATTAACAGTATACATTAACAATGACAAAACAAGTTTAAAAAGTATCTATTTCAGAATTTATTCTGAGTAAAACAAGGTCACTTCTACTGCTGAGTGGTTTTATTCAAACATTATTAACTCTTAACTCGTTGGATACCTCTCTGGCACTCAAAGGGTTAAGCTCAAGGTTACATTTGGGGGGGGTGTAGTACATCCATGGCTTGACATTTTACATTGGCCCTGTTGGTACAGGACTCTATGGTGGGTTATTTTCACGGCGAGTTTGAGCTGTAATAACTTTTGAATATAACGTGTTTCGTAATGGATAATCCCTTGTTTTATCGAGCATGATAAAAGTGAAATGTATATTTTTCCATATTGTACAATATTGTCCCTTTTACAGTGTATAACCCAGTTTCATTTTAGATGGTAGTGTCTTTTTAAATGTCCACTAACTCCTAAACCATGTAATCAGCTGATTTCTCTGCTTTGTGTTCTGACAGAAGTAGAATACTCTGTGTACATTGTAGTTGCAGATGTTCAATCTTCAGTCTGGGGCATCTGCCAGGTTTAATGTTACAGTTTTTATTGATACAAAATTCTGAGCACAGTGCCAAGAGATTCTCATATAACTGTGCTGAGACTATTATTTCTAAGCGCAGGAGCTGCCAGGAAATAAGAGCATTGTCTACTAAAACAGGTCTACAGATCCCAGCATGCATTATTTTATCCTCTACCCACCCGTAGGACCATATACGTGTCAAAGTGGAGAAATCGCCATTGACTTAAATGAGGTATTTAACCTCCTTGAATGCTAGAGAAGCCTCCAATGAATTTTGAAGCGATAGATTTCATGGGATAGTATTGTGTAATATGGAATGAAATATAACTTATTTCCTGATGAAGTGACATTCAAGCCTTTTGGTCATGAAATGCGTTGAGCAATTCGGATTACTAATACTGGTATTTTACCATGTATTTATCTATTCACCTTTTGTCTTAGGGTGAAATGTTCAAAAAGTCGTCATAAAGAAAAAATTGCCGGGTCATGAGTTGGCGGTAAAAGAAGGACAATTTTTTCAGAAGTAAATCCGTCTCTTTTGAAAATGTGTCTAAAGAATTAAAAATGACAGTAATAAGATCTCGATAAACATTGCCTTTAAAAATTCTGATGTTAAAAATGCCTTTAATTTTGTCTTTGAAACAAAAATTTTCAGAGAGATGAAGACTTTTTTGTCTTTTATGCAACTGCTTCTCAATGTTGCTAACACTTTAATTTGTCTTCTCCAGCTTTAGACCACTTTTATTTTGTCGGGAAAAAATTACGTTAATCAGACAAAAAAGTGACGTGAAAACAAATATTTTTTTCTGAAAACACCTTACAATATGACGGCAGATTAAACCACACCCACTTTGAAGACGGCTTTTTACCTTTGATGGAGATGGCGAAATTGGATTAAAAAAATGACTGAAACGTGTCTGAGAATTGACGGAATATGGTGTACAAACTTTTTTATTCTGATTACAGACAATTTCAGTTACCGTCACTTTCTGAACCAGTGGTTCTCAACCTTTTTTTAGTCAAGGTACCCCTAACATGCAGTCTGGATGTTTCAGAGCACACCTAACATTATATAGGTCATTTGACCAGCAAGTAATAGAGGACACTAATGCATAATTATACAGTTGTTTTAGGTCTCATAATCTTAAAGGGATAGTAATGTTTCATAATCAAAACAGCTCTAATTAATCATCATAGTACTTGGACTTTGGAGAGTGTTATTTCAGTTCTGTCAGAGTTGTAGTTCAGGAGTAATTCAATGACAAAGTACCCCCCTTCTGCCCCTTTTACTGATGTAACACTGCTCAGCCAGATCAGAAGGGAGGTGCCCAGGTAGACTGCAGAGAGGGACAGTCTTCAATTAAGATAAGGGAAAAACCTGAAAAGCTTGTCAAAGGGGCAGGTCTTTCATTGTTCTCATAGGAAGAAGATTGTCCCCTTCTGTTATCTGTCTGGTCTTACAACCAGATTACCCATCTGAGAAGAGATGGCTTACACTAGGTAAAAGGGGCGGGAGGGGAAACTTTGCTTGTGAATATCTCTTAAACCATAAAGGTTTGAGAGATAAGACTTATATCGTTCTTCATGTTTTTTTAATGCCTACAAAATAAAATAAAGTTAAAGGGATAGTAATACTTCATTTTAACTTTATTTTATTTTGTAGGCATTAAAAAAACATGAAGAATGATATAAGTCTTATCTCTGAAACCTTTATGGTTTAAGAGATATTCACAAACAAAGTATCCCCCCCTGTTCAACCAAATCAGAAGGGAGGTGCCCAGGTAGACTGCAGAGAGGGACAATCTTCAATTAAGATAATGGAAAAAGCTGAAAAACTTGTCAAGGGGGGAAGGGCTTTCATTGTTTTCATACAAAGAAAATTGTCCCCTTCTGTTATCTGTCCTGTCATACAACCAGACTCACATCTGAGAAGAGATGGCTTACACTAGGAAAAAGGGGCGGGGAGGGGAAACTTTGCTTGTGAATATCTCATAAACCATAAAGGTTTGAGAGATAAGACTTATATCATTCTTCATGTTTTTTTAATGCCTACAAAATAAAATAAAGTTAAAACGAAGTATTACTATCCCTTTAAAACAAAGTATTACTATCCCTTTAATAACAGAAACAAACATATAGTGAAGAAACATTTTCAGAAATATACAACTTGTTGGGGAAAAAAGCTATATCCTATAATCTTTTTCTAATAAGTGTACTGTAACTTTAAAAACAGTGCATATGCATGAATACTTTTGCTCCATTAGAAAAATAGGAGTTTTAAATTAGTTGCAATATAGAGATAGTTTGCAAGGTCAGTTTGGTAAGTTTTTTCCTCAGAAAAATAGAGCTTTTTTCTATAGCCCCCTTCAAGGACATACCAGCTGGACAGACCAGATAACGCTGCTGAAGACTGCTGGAGGCTGCTGATTGGCCAATAACACGGGGGTGGGTTACCAGTAGCTTATAGTTAGTGTATAATTAAGGGGTCCTCTATTGTGTGAGGGGAGAGCTCTCATACAGAATTTCCTGTAAGTTGTATGTATATCACTTACATGTTATTGCTGTGTTGCTGTGTTATTTTAAATAATAACCAATCTATAATTTGGAACAAGTGTGTAATTGTTGCATTATTTATAACCTTTGCAAATTTTCCTTTTACAAACTGAAACTCAGTAATCAAGTATTAAATGTATAGAAAAGATGGGGCACCCTAAGCAGATGCCTGTGACATACCAAAGTGCCACTGCACCCTGGTTGAGAATCACTGTTCTGAACATTTCACCCTTAGGGCTCGATTTAAAGGCAGCCGTTAGCCAAAAAAAAGACTAACGGGTGTCTTTACATGCAGTAGGCCATTCAATGGGCCATGTAATGAACTGCTAACAGCTGTTCATCCGGTGTACCAGCCGCTACACTAACGTGTGTTTTGGCCCACAGAAACCAAAAAAAAACACTCCACTTTGCCATTCAATAGACTGCGTTAGCTGAAAGAGATCCGAAGAGGGACTCACTTACCGCCTAAAATTTAAGACCCAGTTTGTTTGGCCGTACAGTCCCTCATCGGATCTTTTGCCAGCTAATGCAGCTGTTAACTGGCAAAAAAAACCAAAGTCCTCAGTGGGCCCACATCAATTCATCCAAAGTGCCTAAGCTGTGTCAAAAGTTAGAAGAATTAACCCTATGAGTGCCAGCAGGGTATAATTACCCCGCTGGCATTCCTAGGGTTAATCCGACTAAGTGAAAAACAACATCACATTACAAGCTACACTTACCATTAATCCTGATATCCAGCGGAGTCCTCGGCTTGCTGGTCCTTCTCTTCTGTCTTCTCATCCTTCTGTCTTCTTTCTTCAGTCTTCCGCCTTCTCCCTGTGAAATAAAAGAAATATATTAATATTAAGCATGAACAAATACATTCCAGAAACCTTTGAGTGGCAGAGGGGTACGCAACGCATTGCCAGTAAAAGGGGCAGGAGAGAGATACTTTGTCATTGAATTACTCTGGAACTACAACTCTGACAGAATTGAAATAACACTCTCCAAAGTCCAAATACTATGATGATTAATTAGAGCTGCTTTTATTATGAAACATTACTATCCCTTTAAGGTTATAGAAGTAGTAAAATAGACGTACAATAGCCCTCCAAACACTGCTGTAACAATAGTGCCCCAAAATTAAATTATTCTGCCCCAAAAAATGCATGTTTGAGTTGCAATAGCACTTACCATTGGCAGTATCCTTATTTAACTCAGTAAGATAAGCCCTGCAGTATATGAATTTTCCACATTAAGTGATACAATCTCTTTAATACCATATTAAGCTCTTTACAGCAACGGATTTAATTCCTCAGATGTAGAGAAGCAATGCCTTGGAGACTTTTCTAGAATGTGATGGGTTAACAAGACAGTAAAGGACACTAGTAATCATCCTGTCATTAACCCACCATGTGCTGGTACAGACGTCCCTGTGTGATTTGTGCCAGACACCTTAGACAGTAAAACATCATGATAACCAGAGCTGAGCTTAATTACCCTAAATAATGTTCAGTGATTAGCAGTGACGTCTCAGCTGATATAGAATAATTGTTATGTGGTAGCAGATTCAAATGTGCCAGGAGGGCTCCGAGTTTAATTCTGCCAGATAGGCAGAAGTTATTTAGAGGGGGTGAGCTTGTGTTTTAATGTTTATTTAAGGCGGTTAGAGCAGATGCTTCGTGATTCATCTAAGAGGCGACTTGGATCATTAGATCTGCTCTGCGATGTTACCGGAGGAAGGGAAGCGAGGATAGAAAGCCAGAGACGGGACCAACCTGACTTAACCCTTCCAGTGCTTACCCTCTGTTTCACTGATGCACACTCTGGGTTATATGTAGAAAAAGAGGAGCAGTAACAAAAATCACACACACTTTTTATTATATATTCGCTGCTTCTATATTTTTGTGATGAAATAAAAGCTCTTAAGGCACTGAATTCTAGCAAGGTCTCCACTGGTAATGCATTGGAGAATAGGCTGATCAGCAGGGCCAGGTTTAGAATTAGGCAGAGTAGGCATCTGCCTACAGGTGCACCCAACAGAGGGGCGCCTGTCACTGGGATCATGTTGTGTGTTTTTTTTTTTTTAATTCATCTCCCATCCCGGCGCCATGAAGACAGGTCTGTGCCTCCTCCTTCGGCACAGACCTGTAGCTGCTGCGCTCCCTCGTCGGCTTTGTAGTAATACAGAGCGCTGGGAGATGACATCATCTCCAAGCGCTCTGCATGAAGAGACAGCGCCAGGTCTGTGCAGAAGGTGGAGACAAAGATCTCTCCTGCCGCTGGACCACCAGGGAAGAGGCAGGAAACAGACACTGGGGCAATGTGAGGCAAATATGGAGTTGATGGGGGGGGCAATGTGGAGCTGATGGGGAGCATTGTGAGGGCAATATGGAGCTGATGGGGGCAATATGGAGCTGATGAGGGGCAATGTGAGGGCTCCTGAGATGTAAATCCGGCCCTGCTGACCAGATCTCACCTTTAACTGGGGACACATAGGAAATAGGTATATTTTAGTACTTCACTGAAATCAAAGCAGTCCTGCAGTATGCATTTTTCCTATGCGTCTCTGGTTAAAGGTGAAGTCTGGCCAGCCTATTGGAGACCTCGCTTGCATTCAAGGGGTTAAAGAAATCATTCAGATCAATGGTACAGTTGTATCACAAGATATCGCCCTAGCATGTGGGAAGTTAAAGGGATAGTAACACTTAATATGCAAATACAGATATATTGTAGGGTTCATCCTCCTGAGAGAAACAGGGTACTCCCAGTGCTGAGTGGTATTTTATTCAAAGGTTATTGTAGCTCACACTTTATTATTTTTAGGTGCAATATCTCAGTGGCCTGAAATTTTACAGTGGCGCTGTTCCTACTTCAGCCTATAGACAGCTTTGGCCAGTTGACCATAAATCTCCATAGGATGGTGTAGCAACAGCACCACTGTAACATTTCAGGCCATTGAGATATTGCACTTAAAAAAATTCAAGTTTGAATCGGAATAACTTTTCAATAAAATACTTCTTAGAACTGGGAATACCCTTGTTGAACTCAGGTACATAATCCATGCAATATATATATTTTTGCATATTAAGTGTTACTATCCCTTTAACACCTTAACGACAAAGAACGCACATGTACATCATGGGTGGATGTCCCTAAAGGACCCATGATGTACATGTACCTCATCGATTTCATGGTTCCCCGTGAGGCTGCCTGCCGTTAAGGGAGCCCTAAACTGGATTAAAAAAAAATGATCCGTGGTCCATAAGTGCCGGCTGCATGCGTGCTCGATGATTCTTAAAGGGATAGTAATACTTAAAATGTAAAAAAAATATGTTGTAGGGTTTATCCCCCTGAGTAAAACAAGAGTACTCCCACTGCTGAAAGGTGTTTCATTCAAAAGTTATTAATTTTCAAAGTTGAATTTTTTAGGTGCAATATCACAATGGCCTGAAATTGTACAGTGGTGCTGTTGCTACACCATCCTATGGAGATTTACGGTCCCAGGACCAGAGCTGTCCATAGAATCGTGAAGCAACAGCGCCACTGTACAGTTTCAGGCCACTGTGATATTGCACCTAAAAAAATTAAACTTTGAAAATTAATAACTTTTGAATGAAACACCTTTCAGCAGTGGGAGTACTCTTGTTTTACTCTGGGGGATAAACCCTACAACATATTTTTTTTTACATTTTAAGTATTACTATCCCTTTAAGGGGTCAAAGCACTGTTATTATAATACTTGTAAGCAAAGTTCAAAACTAGTAACAGCTCCTATCTTTATATATATATATATATATATTTTTTTTTTTTTTTTTTTTTTTTTTTTTTGGGGGGGGGGCAGAAAATGGACCTCTTGCCTGTTTGAGATTCAGGGCTAAACAAGAGAAATTCAAGGCTAAAGGATTAGGCCTTATGTTCAAAAGAAATGAGCAGTTCTGGCCAAACCATTTGCACTATAGGGGAGGACTAAAAATTCCCTTTGGTGGTAAAAAGCGAATGCTATTTTCATGTTAGTCTGTCAGTTGACAAAAATTAAAAACAGCGGAAAGATGAGCTTGGTGAATATCGCCCTTAAAAATTCTGATGCTGAAAATGTATTTTATTTGTCTTTAAAAGGACAAATTCCCAAATAAATAGTAGACGATTGTTTCCCTCTCCTATCTGCTAATATTACTTTAATCCCTTAAGGTCCGGCGCGTGCATGCGCGGCCGGTACTTGAGGACCACGGGGCTTTTTTTTTTTTTTTTTTTTAAGTTCCGGTTCAGGGCTTCCGGAGCGGCGTGCAGCCGCGTCGAGAGCCCTGAACTCCATGCCGTGCCAGGACCATCACTGGTCCTTAAGTGCCGGACCGCCTTGATGGTCCTGGCACGTCAACGGTACTTAAGAGGGTTAAACTGTGTTCTCGAAGTTAAGAACATTTTTTATGTTCTCAGAAAAAAATACAGAAATCAGACAAAAAAATTGGGCTAGAAGAAGATTTAAAAAAAAAAAAGAAAAAGACATACAATATGACAGCAGATTAACCCCTTGAGTGCCAGAGAGGCATACAACGCATTTAAGTAATGGGTGTGTGGGAATGGGAGAAGCTAAGCGTACCTAGACTGCCTTTCCTAGTGGCGCCTAGGATGTAAATCCGGCCCTGGTCTAGCCATCTGCTTTAGCATTACTGCCATACATAGTACTGGTCAAGATTTGACCATTAAAGTATATAGAAAGTTGAACACAGAGAATTGATAAGTGGAGATTGAGGCTTCAAAACCTCAGCTTCACCTGCTGTATGGGAGCGGCCTAGTCAGTCATGAAGAACAGTTTGTTCTTCTGTTAGGCATAAAAGTAGGATGATGTTTGTGTCTATGGAATCTAATCATCATCATCATTATCATCAAAACATATATACATACCTGGAGGCTAACCTAATCTGCCCTGGAGACTGCCCTGTTTTTTGCAGTGAATTACCAGGCCTCCGGGGACAGAGGCTGATTGTTTTCGGGGGGGGGGGGGAAATTACTTCTCCTCCTTCCCACCCTGTTCCTCCCACTTCCCACCCACTTCTCCTCCTTCCCCACTTTCCTCCCACTTCCCACCCACTTCTCCTCCTTCCCACCCTGTTCCTCCCACTTCCCACCCCCTTCTCCCCCTGTTCCCCCTTCTCCTCCTTCCCACCCTGTTCCTCCCACTTCCCACCCACATCTCCTCCTTCCCCCGTTCCTCCCACTCCCTTCCTACTTCTCCTCCTTTCCACCCTGTTCCTCCCACATCCCACCCACTTCTCCTCCTTCCCCACCCTGTCCTTCCCACTTACCACACACTTTTCCTCCTTCCCCACCCTGTTCCTCCCATTTCCCCTTCACTTTTCCTCCTTCCCACCCTGTTCCTCCCACATCCCACTCACTTCTCCTCCTTCCCCACCCTGTCCTTCCCACTTACCACACACTTCTCCTCCTTCCCCACCCTGTTCCTCCCATTTACCCCTCACTTTTCCTCCTTCCCCACCCTGTTCTGCCCAATTCCCACCTATTTTTTGACTCAGTCTGTTAAGCCCTTCCCCCACCCACAATGAAGCACCGCCCTTTGTGATACGAATAGCGTCATTTATTTCCCATAGTGTTCCCACACGAGTCTAGAAGGAAGAGTTCCCAGGTATGTGGGTATATACATATATTATTCTCCTCTAATGCTATTGTGCTGATCCCATAGGAGCAGACCTGCCAAAACGGACGCAATTACATGGTAGTTTGCCTTAACCCTTTGCTTTCCAGTGGGTTGTCCAATGCATTGTTTTCGAAAAGAGGATACATTTTGGAGCAAACCAATCACACCATAGGGGACAGACAGGAATTCCTAGAATTCACATTGAGTTAAATGGGGGTATTAACCCTTTGAGTGCCAGAGGGGTAAGCAATGCATTGGGGTAAGCAACATATTGAGTAGCAATGAAATGTATACACCTCTGGCACGCAAAGGGTAAAATTCCCCATTTAGAGCAGTGGGAGTTCATATGTTCACCTGTGTTACAGCTGGTTTGCCCCAGAATTGCTTTAATTTAGTCTTTACATATATGCCCAATTGCTCGCTGTGTACTGCTAATGAGAAGATTATATTGGCACACGGGCAATCATTGTGAAATATTCATTAGACTGCCCAGAGCAAGTGCTGTTTGCTGATGCCTCAAGCCACCTTTGGCTGCCAAAATTCCATTTCAAAGACTACGGTGCCCCTAATCCCTTGCCTGTCTCCAGTGCCAATTGCTAATGTGATTGCAGAGCCCAACCGACTGTTCTGATCATCAATGAGCCATGAAAGCAGGAGGCAGTCGATGGCTTAGAGAGAGTGGTGAAAGGAGGTTTGGCAGAAGATTCCAAGTGTTGGGCTGGGGCACAGCCCGTAGTGAGTGTAGTGTGGTGAGAGGAAGGATTTATCTCTACTTATACAAGTTGTGTGTGTGTGTGTCTGTGTGTGTGTCTGTGTGTGTGTCTGTGTGTGTGTGTCTGTGTGTGTGTTCTATAAACATTTTTATTGCATTGGATCTCTGTTGTAGATTGCTTTGGAACAATGTTGTAGTCTACAGATAATTTTTTGGGCTTGAGCTCCACATGTTTATATTTTTTTCGTAGGGCTGTTGTTGTATGGCATCTCCAAACAGTAACAGAAGAAAGCACAGTGGCCTATATATATATATATGTATAAAGGCAAAGTGAAG